>JANFAM010000018.1:32020000-33220000 GCA_024362665.1 Prunus padus
AGCTTAATATTGTGATAACTCAAGGCCAGCTTAATATTCAATTGCCACAAGCTTACTTCTATTGGTGAGATTATTAGTGATGGGCTTACTAGAAACAACTAATTAAGATCACTAGTTAGTTAAGATTTGTTACTTTAACTATACATTTTACGATCAAGCTAACTTTTTCTGTAATGGCAATCAAGCCATGCCAACTATTGCTCTCTCCAAATCTATTTAAACCTTTTATTTTCTTTTCCTTTTTCCAAATCTATTGCTCTCTCCTACCAATACAATCACACTAAACCCCAAATTCTTTTTTTCTCAACCGCATGTCTCTTTAGCCCTAACCCTCCTCTTAATTTAGGAACCATCCTACTCCCTTTCAATTGTATGACTAATTGGATATATTAGGTTTTGAAATTAATTATTATATTTAATTGATTATTAAGCTTCAATCACATTTACTTGTTTAGTTTAAGTATATTTTATTATTTATAATTTTTCTTCTCAAAAGGCTTACTCATCACCACTTCAAAACTTACACCTCACCTTGCGGGACCAAAGTTACATAGCATCTACGCATTGCCTTTCAAAACTTTGGTATTGTTTAAATTCTAAGGTAATTGGTTATCCAAACTTTTTTTATAAAGCTTTTAGTCTTTTAAATATCGCCCCTCCTCTGAAGAATTCATGGATCCTCCACTGCTCATGCAAGGTCCTAGGTTCGAGTCCAAGATCTCAGTAGTGTGTATAAGCTTACACTATCGCTCCTCTCAATACGAAATGTCTTATTATATATATATATATATATAACAAATATAATAAAAGGTAAACAAGAGTAATTGCAATTTATTATTTTAATAAAATAGAAAACAAAAATCTTCTCACCACTTTTTCTCCTACTGTAATAAGTAACCCCGCTCACATGCATAGCAATTCCAAAATCCCGGAAGATGTTAATTGCAAATAGAGGGCACTTTTAATGTCGTGGAAGCTGTCTGTAACTCTAATTTGATCCTTATGACTCCTATTCCCCCACATATAGTAGTGTGAAGTCACTTTCGTGCCTTCAATTTCTAAAAACTAGCAAAAATAAATGAAAAATAATACTGTGTATAATATATTATGTTAATCGATGTTAATTGTGAAATGCAAATTAAGTGTGTGAATAAGGGAGCCATTGGTTCCTTTGTAACCAAGTCAAACTTTTTGTGTTGGACAATCAGTCAAGGGTGCCAAGGCCTGCAGGTTAATTAGTGTTTTGTAGAATTTAAATTAAATACAAACAAAACACAGGTTAAAATCCATGGTTACTTTTTTTTCCGACATAATAAGTATCGAACCAATAACATACCCAGCTTTGTCAGATTGCAATTGAAACTTAGATATTTCTACAATCAATCAAAATCCTCTAGTTTAATTTGATAACTTCAACATATATTTGATCTCGTTGCCGGATGTTGTGCACAATGCCCATAACATAACAAAGTATATCTGCCTCTCTATATATATACATATACATAAACTTCAGAAAGCAATGCACTACTTCCTTCTGGACCAAAACAATTGGCATTAGTTTTCATATAATATATCTACAAGGAAGGAGGACGAGAACGATGGTGAAAACCATGAATATTGGGAATGCGATGGTTGTTGTTATTGCAGTGGCAGCAGCAGCATCAATGGTGTTACAGATGACAGAAGCAGCAGAGTATGTTGTAGGAGACGACTTGGGTTGGACTGTCCCGCCGAATGGCGCTGCCACTTATGTTGAATGGGCTTCCAAGTATAACTTTCTAGTTAACGACATTCTAAGTAATAATAATATTAATCAAATTTCTCTCCATTTACAACCATTTTTATTTATTCATTTTTGCCATTTAGCTAATTGAATGACATGTGATGATGATGATGCATGCAGACTTCAAGTTTGCAGAAGGAGAGCATGACGTGACATTGGTAACCAAGGAGAACTTTGAGATTTGCAACTCCACAGATCCCTTATTTAAACTCCAGAAACCAGGGAGATTTAAATTTCTTTCGGCAGAAACATTTTATTTCATCTGCAGCTTTGCTGGCCACTGTGCCCAAGGCCAAAAGGTAGCCGTTACTTTCGCTCCCTCTGCAAGTCCAAGCCCTAGTCCAAGTCCAAGTAGTGCTGACGCTCCTCCTGCATCCCTGCCCCTCAAATTTGTGCTGTTTAGAAAAGTTGGGTTCAGGAAAGTTTGATATGTAACCTTAATTAATTAAATAGTTAATAGTACTAAACTTATTTTAACTAATTCGGTGTGACGTATGTACTCATGTATCAAAGTTCCTTACCAGCTATAAAAGGGGTCTTGATCAAGTCATCATGGATGGATGCACCTCCTTTGGCATATGGAAAGAATTTATGAATAAGATGATGAAAATGTACATTTTTTTCAATTAGTATCAATTCTACTCAAGATCAAGAGAATGAAGTCCAGAGATAATCTTTTTGGTACAATTTTTAGCACTCCATAACCATCCATTATCATTGTGAAAGAAGAACATAAAATCTCAAATACGTATACAAACTTTCCTGATGTACTTTGCTGCATTCATCCTTTCCATGTAGAATTTCTACTAGGTGAAGAAGTTTCTAAATTAATGGAAGTGATATATAGGATTTAACAGAAGGAATTTTAGAATGGCACTTCAATATGAAGGGCTAGGCTACTCTTTGTCCATGGCTAGAGCGGATGTGCTCCCTCCTCTTCGAATCCCCCTCCCGTAGTTTAAATTAGATTAAAGTAGATCATATCGTTTGTATAAAATAAATAAATAAAAGATGAAAGAAATATGATTAATTGGTCCCGCAGCAACCCTGGCTACTAATTATACTACATATGTGTTAGTCTATGTTGAGAACAGATTTGGTAATAAAAAGTTGTTTCAATAATTCTTTCATATGAAGTCACCAAAATTTAGATCAGATTAGCGTATCACATTATGTCGCAATGACATGAATAATCCACTTATTATATTATTTATTACGATAAATTGATAATTAATTGTCACATTATGTTATTCAATAATATTAATGCGTTGTAAAAATACTGGCACTTTAGCATCCCTGATGAAGGTCTGAAGTCACTTTGTTTTATTGTGAATTAGTTAAATTAAGGTACTATATATATATATGTACACTGGTCTGATCGTCCCACAAATGATAACAAATATATTTAAAACTTTTTTTCTGTTGGGCAATGAGAGACAACGTTATTCAAAGCCAATGCAAGGCCTGCAGGTTTGTTTCCCTTTGAATTTAAAATACAAAAAATAAGAAAAATAATCCGTAATTTATTTGAAGTCTAGGAATTGTCATTTAAAAGTTATATTTAAACATTTTCGACATAGTTAAGATCGACGCCATGAATACCTATGGGTACAAAGTTCCGTTGCACAGCTTGCAATTGCTAGATGTCAGGCCATTGCTAACATTCAGAAAGTCCTCCTCTATAAATTGATACACCACATCATTTCCTACACAATCAAGAACATCATGAATACTATTATTGTGAATAACGCGATGGTCCTTGTTATAGCAGCGGTAGCAGCATCAGTGATGATGCTGCCTACAGCAGAAGCTGCATTGTATACCGTCGGAGACGACTTGGGTTGGACTATCCCTCCGGGCGGTGCTGCCACTTATGCTGCCTGGGCGGCCAAGTATAGCTTTGTAGTCAAAGATATTCTAGGTCAACCCAAATTTTCAATTTCTTTATTTTCTTTTATTTTCTTCTTGAAATTTCGCTACTTCATTTTATTTGATTGAAAATAGAATGACTTTCATCCAAGACAGAAAGAATGGTTACAAAAACAGGAAATGTTTACGTTAAAACCTTGCCCTAAAAAAACCCAACAAGTCGAAATTTCGCTGCTTAATTATTTAGTGATGTTGTTTGTTTTTGCAGTGTTTAACTTTTCTGCCGGAGAAGATGACTTGGCTGTGGTGACCAAGGAAGATTTTAACACGTGTAACACCACGGACCCCTTATATGAATTCCAAGAACCAGCGACACTTCAATTTCTTGCAAGCGAAACATTTTATTTCACGAGCACGTTGGCCGGCCACTGCTCCAAAGGCCAGAAGTTAGCCGTTTACTTCGCTCCCTCTTCAACCGATTCTCCAAGTCCAAGTCCAACGTCCTCCTTTCCCCTCAAATTTGTGTCTCAAAAGATCATGCAGGGCACAAGAACATAATTAAATTTGTAACGATCGATCTTGCTAGCCCAAATAAAGTTACATGATTATATAGTTCTGTAATTTTCCACAGTTTAATTTTTTATGCAACCATGCAAGAATTTCAGTTTCCTTCCTTCTCTTGTATCTTAGTTTCCGTTTGATAACCATTTCAATTTTCAATTTTCAGTGTTCATTTTTCAAAAACTGAAAACTTGTTTTGTAACTAATTAAAAGTAGTTTGGTAATTGATTTCAATTTTCAGTTTTATGAAACTTGGAAATGAATTTTTTAGGGTTAAATTGTGAGTTTAAGATCATAGAATGAAAGTGTATGTACAAAGAGTTAGTATAGTGAATTTTTTGGAATTAAGATGATTTCTTTGTGAAATTTGGATATAAAGTTCCCGAGACTTGTGGATTTATGGCTAAACGCAAGAATCGAGCGAGCGGGTTCAAGTCAGGAGGTCCCAAATATCAAGTTTCGGCAACTGGAGTGCATTTCATATGTGGTAATGTAAAATTAATGAATGAAATAGGAGTGCAAAAAATATGAAAAATGAAAACACTTTCAAGTTGTTTTAAACAACAAGGGTGATTTTGAAAACTAGATTTATAGTGCATGGAGGAGAAGCTGCAAATTATGGGGTAGGAAATGTGATGGGATGGACTATACCTCCAGTCGTACATGGCACTGACATTTATGCCTTTTGGGCTGCAAATTATGATTTCTTTCATGGAGATTCTCTTGGTAATATTAATTAAAATCCTTTAACGTTGTGGTTAATAACCTTATATATCTGAATCATGCCTAACAAGGGCCAAAATCACCTTTAAATTTTCGTCCTTGTTCGGCATCGCAGACACCTCCCACCATCAAGCTTCTCCTAGCCTGACTTGCCTCCATCGGTAAGCAATCGCCATTTAGGTTTGCACCACAATGCATAGTTCCACGAAACCATGTTGTGCTCAAAGTCCAAAAACACACACACAAGCGTACTCTGATACCAATAGTAACAGGGACCAAAATCGCCTTTAAATTTTCGTCCTTGTTTGGCATCACAGACCCCTCCCACGATCAGCCTTCTCGTACCTCTTGTCTCTCGAGGCTTTCTTTTCTCGCAGCAGAACACATGAACACCAAAGCTTGTGGGATAACTCACTCCCAACATTTATATTACTCATCAATAAAAGGAATACAAGCTTTGTTTCACATAGGTCACCACAACAAACTTGGTGCCTCAATGCCGCCCATTCCAAGGCATGGTGCCTCTCTAAACACTCATTCTCAAGGTCTAACTCTTGTAGCCCTATTCCCTCTCAACGGTTCTTTCTCTCAAGGCATAGGTCAATCAACACATACATTAGTTACCTTAGCCCTTTCTATGCCTCTCTAGACACTCTCCCCATTTTCACCGGTTTCTCTCTGAGGGTTTTTTCCACCAATCTACTTAAGCCCTCCTATGCTAAGGTATTTATAGAAACACGCAATGGACATCCCCCAACTGCTAGGTGTTTGCTGGCAGCACGTTGGCCTGCACCTCAATCTTACAGTTTGCTCACAAACTGTCCAGGCCTTGTAGGCCCCTTCCTAGCAGCCCACTGCACATAGAGGCAGACTTTCATGCCTAGAAAATATGCCTATGACTCTGGAGTATGCAGCCTCACTCTTGCCAACTGCCTTCACCCACTCCAAGCCTTATTCACTTTTGAATTTCGAATCCTAGCACCTCAAGAACTGCCAAAACTGCCTGGGACATGTCATAGTAATTGTCCAGCACGCTGCATGCGTCTGTCGCACAGCCTGTCGACCATCTGCCAAGCCCTCATGTCGGCATCTGTCGACAGCTGCTATTGACCCGTGCGCGTGCGCTGTTGAGACTGCTTGTTGGGCTCTGCTGGGACAAACTGCCTCCGAGTCCTTCCGTGCCACACTGCCGATGGCTGTTGAAAAATTCTGTCGACATCCACCTTGTCTCGCTGCGCATGCTGGGCATTGGCTGCCCATGCCATGTCAACGTCTTGGTTGCCTACTCTTAACACAAGACACCCTTCCTCCAACCTTTTCTTGCTTCCAACGTGCACCACCTGCGCATTCCTTGCTTGCCTTAGCATGGTGCAAAACACAAAAACCATGTCATGGCTTATGTCAAGTGTCAAGGATCTTACCCCTAGCCACTGCAAAATCATTTTTCTTTGTTTTTTGGTTTGGTTTGGTTGTTACAGAATTCAGGTTTCAGAAAGGGAAAGGTGAGTTGGCTTATGTGAGCAGAAACGATTCCTACAAATGTAACACTAGCCAACCATTTTTCCTGTGGAACGAAACAAGTAAGATTAGGTTCCCTGCTACCGACGTATATCACTTTACTAGCACATATACCCTTGTCATTGCTCTAGAGCACAAAAGTTACTCGTTAATATCAAGCAGCGTCCCAAATCATCATCCTTTACTTCAAATTCCATCACTTCGACTTTCAAAAGCTTCTTCACCTAAGAAATCATTTCAATAAGAAAATGTGTATTTGAGTGCAAAATTAACTTGTTTTCAAACTAAATATGGGCACTTTAATTAATAGAATGTGACTATAAAGGGGTCAACCTCTATTAGAGGGATGGTACACAATGTGATATATAAATGTAATACGAGTAATATTATATGTATATATATATATATTAATTCTTAGTCCTTTCTTTTGGTGGAGATTTTTTCTTTTCTTTTTATAGATGCATATGACACCTCATTTATTGTGCGGAAGAATTTTGTACTTTTAAAAGCATCATGGTAGTGGAGAAAGGTAATGCAGTACTATATGATTAGTTTTGAAACCAGAGTTGGAAGCTCGTAATTAAGCCCACATGCAAGAAATCAATTTAAGATTAATTCAAGCTGATGTAAACTTCCATGGCCTAAAAGAAGACAAAAAATGAACAAAACAGTCGATAAGGAAGTTAAAACCTTTTATTTATTAAATAAGAAATAATAACAAAATCCTGCGGCATCAAATTCAATATATTATATCATATGGATGGATGGATGCATATTTTTTATAAATTTCTTGAGCCCGTGAAGCCGCCTTGTTGGAAGAAGTTGGCAAATCAATTAATAAATGAAAGGGGTCAGAGTAGGAAGGTTCGGATCGAGGAAGTAGAAGAAATTTGAGGCCTTGCTCACGAAACACATGATAATGATGAAAGATTCAAATATTGCAGATTTGTACTGTTCTTCTACAAGTCTTTATTTATATTATATGTTGTCACGTTCCAACAATTACTTACTGAATGAATTATTGTCACGTTTAGTGGGTCCTCTAAAAGTTACAAAACTTCTATTTCCCTACTCCCCAGGACGTCTCCCCTTTCCTTTCCTTCTATATATCAGGCTAAAAATAACCATATCTTATCTTTTCAACAACCATTTCATCTTTGTGCAGTTAAACGGGCATGCGTACTTTACGCCACTCAATATATGTTTGTTCACATATTAGACTTGAATGTCGATAGATGCTGTTGTCAACTCTCGACATTTGTCTTGAAATTAATTTAATAAAGCTTGTTTTATATAGAAAAAAGGACCGACCGAGGAGGGGCTTGGCTGTGGGAAAAATATATATATGATGGGGATATGTTTGATGCTTCTTCTATTCAATTTCTAGAAGCGCGGCTATGAAACACAAATTCATAAGGCATATCCTCTCCTCTGTCGGTCCCACATTCTAGAGAACATATATAATAGATAATAAATTGATAAATAATGAATAAGACATCCTACAAAGAAAGAACCAAGGGCAATTCATGATCTAGAGTCCAGATGTGATGTTGTATATGAATTGTCTTAAGCTGACTTAGTATTGCAATGTGCAATCACAATCCATATTTAGTTGATTAATAATGACTGCTAAACAATATTGAAATGTTTCTTGACTGATCTCTTACATTTATCATCTTTTTAAATCCTTTTGCTGTTATTTTAAAAATTACCAACCCGCTGTTGCATATTTTTATCATGCAGAAATGTAAAAACAAGCATTGAGCTTTGAATTGCTTCTTATTTATTGGTGAGAATTATTATTCTAAGAACAGAGCATCAGTGTTTTTCTTCCCCTGATTTATATAACAGAAACAGAGGACCCTTCTTCACCTACTGAACATTTGATCATCTGAAATGCAAAATAAACTACCTCTTCCACTGGTTATGCCTTAGCTATAGCAGAGGAACCAACCAAATTCTTGAGCAAGGGTGTCTCTGTTTCTGTAAATATATATATTATAATTTCTATGTCTCATAGAAGAATCTGATATGGCCTGGCCAGACGACATGAAGTGGAGAGATCATGCAGTAATATGCTATGACACTAATAATTCTTCATTATGGAAGGGATAAAGTGAACTGGTCATGTTAATTAATTAAATAAAATCAAAGGTATAATATATTAGTGGTATGAAACTTCTGTTATCATTACAAGTCAGACAAGGCTTAGAGGATCTCCCTCCAATGCCTTGGCAAAAGTCATGTGATTCTTGGTTGAAATTACAAACACAATGACATATGCCATTCTGTCGAAACTGGATCCACGTCAATTGTAAATTGGTCATAGGTTTCTAGACCTTGAATGAAATGCGATCGAGTATAAAATTGGGAAACGTTTTGCTAATTAATTCGTTAATGTCTTTATCACCAAAGCTTCCCTGTAAATTCTTCCTACTAAGCTAACAACACCTCTATAAAAATGACCGCAACCCGAATCTCATTCTTCACAGAAACAGACGCATTAACATAAAAACAAGAGAGAGGGAGAGCTAGACAAGGAAAGAAGCACTTACAAGTTACGAAAAGACAAACATGGGCAGACAACTTACAATAACCATTCTAGCCATAACAGTGGTTGCTCTGTTCCACTCCACAGCAGCGCAGAAAACCCATGTGGTTGGAGATAAATTTGGATGGCTGGTCCCTCCCGGAGGTGCCTACGCTTATGAAGCCTGGGCTGAAACGCAATCATTCGCCGTCGGTGACATTCTTGGTACGTACAAATATAAGCCAACAGTAGTTGTTTTAGCAATATGAATGCAAGGCAGATTGCCCATAAGTCTTATATATGTGTCGTATTGATTATGTGTTTGATCAATTTTCAGTGTTCAATTTCACAAACGGTGACCAAGATGTAGCCAAGGTCACAAAGGAAGCTTTCAAGGCGTGCAATTCAACAAACCCCATCACACTTACAACAACTAGTCCGGCCAATTTCACTTTGGATACCATTGGTGAGTACTATTTCATTGGCACCAAGGACATGCACTGCCGGTTGGGACAAAAGCTAGCCATCAACGTGACTGCAGAACATGGTTCCCCTACTCCAAGCCCTGCACCTAAACCCAGTCCTGCACCCAGAGGTGCCGTGACTTACGTGGTTGGTGATCATTTCGGATGGATTGTCCCGCCAGGTGGTGAACTTGCTTATGCTACGTGGGCTTATGGCAAGACTTTCTATGTGGGAGACACTCTAGGTAATTTATTTATTTATTAAGAACAAATAAGCAACTAGGATTGGTTTGGCCAATAAATTTGAATTGGGTTATGTTCAATTCACTGATGTTTGATGATATGTTTGCTCAACTTTAGAGTTCAACTTCACAACCGGAGAACAAGATGTAGCCAGGGTGACCAAGGAGGCTTTTGAATCCTGCAATATATCAAACACCAATGTCACAGTTCTGACAGCTGGCCCGGCCTATTTCAAGTTGGAGGCTGTTGGACAGTACTATTTCATTGGCACCAAGGACAAGCGCTGTGAATTGGGACAAAAGCTAGCCATCAACGTGACTGCTAATCCTGGACCAAACCCCAGCCCTTCAGTCCCAGCTCCCGCCCCAGCCCCCAGAGGACCAGTCAATTACACCGTTGGTGATACGTTGGGTTGGATTGTCCCAGGCAGCGGATATGCTTATGCCGTTTGGGCTTATGGCAAAACTTTCATTGTGGGAGACACTCTAGGTAAAAACACACTAAACTCTACTACATATGAAATATATTAATTACTCTTCTGTTAATTAAAATTTAAACCAGTGACTTTAGAACATTTTAATTGATAATCCAATTAATGTTTGAATTTCTTGCTTTTGTAGTTTTCAACTTTGTAAATGACACACAAGATGTAGCTGTGGTGACCAAGTCAGCTTATGAAAACTGCACAACCAACAATACGATTGCTGTTTATACAAAGAGTCCAGTAAGCATCCTTCTCAACACCAGTGGTGAGCATTTCTTCACCTCCACCTACGATCGCCACTGCGTCTTGGGACAAAAACTAGCCATTAACGTGACAGCCAGGAGCACAGCCACGTCACCCTCTGGTTCCACTGCAGCTTCCTCGCCTACTACTACTCCCTCTACGGGTGGCCCGGCCTCTGCTCCTGCTCCATTCAGCTCTGCCCCTGCCAAGATTGGCAGCGGCTACTTCACCTTCGTGATCATTTCCACGGCAGCTTTCTTCTTCTATTGATTATTAGTAGCTAGTTCATATGTTTTTGTTGTTCCTTTGTATTAAGTCCTCCTACCTTAGTTCCTTAGGCTGCATTGGTTTTGTTTGATTTATATAAACATTCAGTTTTTGTACATGGATTTCGGACAAAGCTATTTGTTTGCCTTGTCCTCCATTGATCTTGTAATAATCACGGCTGCTCTTTCGTTTACATTGGTGGTTATATATATGAATAATTGCAGCCATTTACCTATTTTAGTTGTACTCTTCAACTTCGTTTCGTTCTTTTCTTTCTGTTTACTTTTTTGGTTAACATACTTCAAATTCATACAAACAAGGGCTTAGTGAAGTTGGCTAGAGCATATGTACTCCTCACTCTGCATCCGAGTTCAAGTCTCTCTCCCCATAATTTAGATTAGATTATTAAAATAGAATATCACTTGTATAAAAATAAAAAAAACATACTTCAAATTCTTTGATGCTAATATAAAACGGAACCATATAATAATCCTATAAAGTCAAAATTGGATTGCAGAAAATTGTTCCAGGCGGTCCCGTTGGAAAGTTCCTCGAAAGCGCTCATAATCAAAGGCTAGGCTATTTATAATGAAAATAGCAGATTATGTGTCAAAAAGTCATGGAGTTAGGTGTTTGGTCAAAATTAAAGAAGAGAACAAAAGACTGGACTTTGGTCCGGTTGGAGCAAGCAAGTTCTCCTTTGCTTTTTTAAACTAATGAACGAGAAAGAAATATCTTTCGAGGATATATCGTCAGGGCCAGAAGTTGAAACTGTAAAATTTAGTAGCTAACTGCTACTTGCTAGGTTCAGAGCACTCGTGAAATTTTACTTGCAATGGATTAGGATCATCATCATCTTCTGGAAAGTATAAGAAATTTGGATACTTAACGGAAATTGTAGGAATTACAAGAAGAATAATGCAGTTTTTGATTGCAAGCAAGTATTTAAGCCATTGTGGTTAGCTCAAGTGACAAAAGTGAGTGGCGAAATGTGTTAAAATTAAGTTAAGAGTTCGATTTCATTTTATAAATTATTGTTTTAGAATTATTAACGCATTCATCCCTACATATCAAATGATCATTCTTTTTGTGGGTATACACAATACACAATACACAATACACAATACACAATACACAGTACACAGTACACAATACACAATACACAATACACATACAGAGAAAAGAAAAGGTGTTGCCCTTGTCAATTGACTCAATTCTTTTATGTATGTGAATCTTAACACAGAAAGAGTCGCACAAATTGACATGGACGGTTTAACGAATCCACATTTGGCCTAGTGTCTAAGTTTGACGAATTCTTTCTTCCACATTTATCTGAATTTTCCTATATCTTAATGAAACCCTTTTTTATTATTTTGTTTGGTAAAAATTTATACCGGTTCGTTCCTTTTACTTTTTCTCACTTGTTTCCATTATTAACTCTAATTTCCAGACTTGGTAATTTAATTTAATTTAATTTAATATAAAGCAATGACTAGTCAACGCTTAAAGGTGTGTTACACACTTTTGTTTGGTGAGAGCTCTCA
Source organism: Prunus padus (assembly GCA_024362665.1). Taxonomy (NCBI): domain Eukaryota; kingdom Viridiplantae; phylum Streptophyta; class Magnoliopsida; order Rosales; family Rosaceae; genus Prunus; species Prunus padus. The sequence goes on from JANFAM010000018.1 coordinate 32,032,230, forward strand.
GCCTCTCACGCGGAAATATGAATGTCTACAAGTCAATATCTCGGCAGAGTTGGACCAGTTGAGCCTACCCCCATCAGCAGATATGAAGCGTCCATTATGCTGACCGAAGCACAAACGTGGCATCCATCCGACGGCCCAAAACTACCAGAGCTTGTGGTCATCGCAAGGCCATCCTCTATATAAAGGACGACAAAGACTAGCTCTCCTTCCTACTCCCGTTCCGACCATAAAAACCAAAGCTTTTAGTGAAGTTGAAGAACAGAGGACAGAAAAACAGAGCAAGAGAAAACAGGGGCGACCTGACCGTCAAAAACACAAAAGCGATGGCAAGGAACTCAAACATGGCGTTTGTTGTAGCCATGGCGGCTCTGGCTTTGGTAATGAACTCGGTGGGGGCAGCAACTACTTATCAAGTGGGTGATGCGTTGGGTTGGGTCATCCCTCCCGCTGGAGCTTACGCTACCTGGGCTTCAAACAAGACCTTCGCTGTTGGCGACGTTCTTGGTAATTAACAATAAGCTTAATTAACTCAGCTAATTACTCATTGTTTAATTTATGTGATGATCTAATCTCATTTATATATTTATGTACATACAGTGTTCACATTTAGCAGCGGAAATCATGACGTAGCTGAAGTGACAAAGGCAAATTATGATTCTTGCAGTGCCACGAGCCCCATTTCATTGGAGACTAAAAGCCCTGCAAATCTCACATTGAACACTTCAGGGGAGCATTATTACATTTGTACCTTTACTGGCCACTGTACTGCTGGTCAAAAGTTGAGCATCAATGTCACCGGAACTTCATCTCCAGCTCCAGCTCCTGCACCAAGTACTAGCTCTCCTCCTCCTTCACCTTCACCTTCACCACCGGCCGCTGTTCCGGCACCTGCTCCCAGTACTAGTTCTCCTCCTCCACCACCGGGCTCTGTTCCGGCACCGGCTCCGAGTACTAGCAAAACCCCTGCTTCTGCCCCAGCACCAAGCTCCTCAATAACACCTCCTAGCAGCAGCGCCACTCCTCCACCTAGCCCAACCACTCCTTCATCACCAACACCAGAAGGTGCTGCTAGCCCTCCACCAACACCGCCAAGTGCTGCTAGCCCTCCACCAACACCGCCAAGTGCAGCAACATCTCTTAGGGTTGCTGGTTTATCTGCAACCTTCCTTTCCATTGCTTTGGCTTTGTTGTTTTAGATGGATGTGTGTGGGTATATAGTTAATTTGTGTGATGTGATTCATTTACGTGATTGTTGTTATACACAATATATTATTGATCACTTTCTTTTGCATAATAATAATAAAGCTGATTTTGAGTTTTGGCATTTCAGCTATGGAGGTTTTCTTCCGATCATTAGTTTTTAATTAATGAATAATATTGTTGACAAAAAGAAAATTCAAATTAGATATAGATCGTTTGGTTTCAAACTTTTAAATCAATTTTCTACCAACTCTTCCAACCAATTAACTTGTCTGGGTTACCAAAAGAAAATTGTAACATTTCGGGTTTGACACGGTGCCAGAGGGAGCCTTATCTTCTACTTCTACTTCTACTTCTAGTTCTAGTTCTAGATAGATATCCTTTTTTTAATTATATTTTTGGTGCATTATCATATCTAGATTTCATAAAAGGCATTTGGTTCCACGCCAGCGGCTGTCCTACTTGCTACGTGCATGTACAGCGATGGCTGGTGGTGGACCATGGCCGGACGTTTTCCAAGTCCGTTGATATGAGAAAATATCATGATCCTCTCGTCACGCATGAGGGCATAATAAACTCATTAAATTAGAATATGTCAAAAGTGATTACATGCTTGATTTTCGCAATTGGGTTCTGCTGAATGCCAAGCCCTTCAGCTGCTGTCAAACTGAGAACAAATCCACTTGAACCACACATTGGATTAGATATATTTTCCAGTCTTTGTACGACTAAAAGACACATCATTGAATTAAGACAGAGAACCAATACGACAAATGCCAAAACCCAGAAAGAGCCACTTGGTTTCATATTGTAGGCCTAGAGAGAGAGACTAGAGACCTACAAAAGTATGGGTCTTCATCTCGTATTATCAAAATCGAAAATGACCATAGCTAATAGCTTTTCATGCCAGCACCACAGTCAACTTGTGTTTAAAGTTTTCTGCTTTATTTTGGGCGTATTGAAATTGTTCATCTTTTAAGTAAGGCCCATAACCCTTAGAGCATCTCTAGCGCAAGAGGCCAATCCAGGCAAGAGGAGGCCTTAGGCCCTGGGAGCAGCTTCAGCATGCGACATCTAGCCCGAGCAAGGCGTGGGATCCACGAGCCCAGGTAAGCCCAAGGGCAGATCTGGCCCTTCCCTTTGCCTTCGGGCTCACGCGCCAAACGGTAACAAAAATTTGGATTTCTTGCGCTGACCCACAGCTGCCAAAAACCAACGGCTACTTGCCACGTGTCTTCTCCTGGAGCCTCCGATCCAAAAATCTTGTCAAATCCAACGGCTGTCCATTTTTTGGCTTAAAAAATTGAAAAAAAAAACTTGAAACAATTTGTAAAAAATATCAAAAAATTTTGAAATTTTTTTTCTATAAATACCTACAAATATTATTCACTTTCCACACAAAAATTTCTACTACTAAATTCCATTTTGTGTAAAAGTACAAATGGCCTCTTTCATTGAAGCCGGAGGCGCATGGACAACCGTGGAAGATATTTTTTTGTGTGAGTGTTGGGTAAAAGTTGGTCATTGTCCGATCACGGACAATGAGATGAAGTCCTCTTATAAGTGGAGAAAAATTCATGGAGAATTTTGTGAAAGATCGGGTTCGGCTCGTACAAAAATGGCATTGACTAATAGGTGGAAAATTTTGAGTAAAGAGTTAGGGAAATGGAGAGATACGTTGGCAAAAGCGAGAGACAACATTCGAAGCGGTCAAAATCTTGCCGACAAGGTAAAATATTTATAAATGCCGTTTTATTCAATTTAATGTCACTTTTTTTTTTCTTGCATTTCCAATTTTTTTAAAATAGATTATTCAAGCACAAATGTGGTTCGGTGTCATTGGACAAGGCAAAATGTGGTTTGGTACCATTGTTGATTTGATACGTGATTTGGGGGGAATGACCTCTCAAGACATTGTTGAATACCGGGGATTGACCAAGCACATTGAGGTAGTTTTGAGATTCGGCAACTCCGAAAAAGGCATGCCAAACCCAGGTATCGAATGATGCAACGGCCTCCAGTATTATACTTTTTTGGCCCTTCCAATTCCCATAATCTCCTTACCAAGCAGTTGGGCAATTCTTCCACTGCCAGTGCATGTAGTCGATGCTTCCAATTATGCTTGGGAAACCTCGAGCCTCGACTTTTTGTAGAAGCCTTTGGAGGTCCCTATGCGTAGGTTTGCGGAGGTAATCCCTCGTGTAGAGAGTTTATATTGCATCACAGAATCTGACAAAGCACTCTAGGATAGTTGATTTCCTCATCCTAGCAATCTCATCCACCTGGTCTGCAAATGCCCCATACGTAAACATATGTAAAGCAGCTGTAAGTTTTTGCTCCGAAAGAATACCCAAAACCCCAAGAGCATCGTACTTCTGAACGAAGTATGTGTCGTGATTGCAAACATCATGCATGATTTTTTGGAACAAATGAGGCTACATTCATAACGAATTTGGGATAAAGTAATCTTCCAAGAGATTCTTACCCCCTAGAGATTCTTACGATGGTGTTGCCTTGATTGATTTAGCATACCCACCACTAAAACAACTTATTCCTCCTCTTCATCCAACTCACGATCTTCTTCAGAACGTATGTGCCTGATTTCTTCATCTTCTCATTGTTGCCTCTCCAACACCTTCCTCATGTTAGACATTGAGAGTAAAATGTGTTTTGTAAAATCTGAGAAATGAAAGGATAGAGAAGATTGTTAACTCGCAAGTGCACGAGGCGTTGGGTAGTATAGCTTGTGTAAGTACGAGGTCGATCCCACGAGGATTGATGATAGATTGATTCAATTTGATTCTCTGAACAAAACAGAAATGAAAAGAAAATAAATAAAACAAGAAAGAAAGAAAAGAAATTAACTCAAGCAAATTAGTTACCAAGTTCAATTTAGATTCACAGATTGATTCTAGCTAAAGTATGATTAAGCCATGGTGTCTGGTCCTAACCTTGTATTCCTGATTCCCTAATTAGATCCTTGTTGTCGAACCTAAATTAAGCATTAGAAATCCATTAAGCAAAAAAGAATGTTTTAAACAACCAAGCATGTATCTAATCCATGTTGTCGAATGTCCATACATACTCTTCCTATTCATAGTTCAATTTGAATTAATGCATGGTGTCTACTCTTAATTCAAACCAAGATAGCTAACATACAAGTTTTAATGGTGATCAATCATTCAAACAAGCATATTAACTTATAAGCATAATGAATAAGAACAAGAACTATAATTGAAACTTGGAAACTAATTAAACTTGAAAAATTAAGAAAAGAATTTACATTACAATGAAAAATAAATTACAACTAAGAGAAACTTAAAGCAAAATTTAGCAAAAGGATTTTGTTACAACAATTGAGAACTAAAAAGGAAAACTAAGATAATTTGAGGGAGAGAAGGGAGAGGAGCTCAAGAGAGATGTTTGAGAGCTCCCCCTTCCCCCTTGGGGTGTGTTTACAAGCTTGGAGAAACTCACTATTTATAGGCCTAGGGAAGTGAAAATCTAAATTAAGTATTGCTTCTACCTACAAAACTCACTTCACCAACTTACAACACTTAATTCACCAACTTTACCTAACACACAATTGCATTTGAAAACAATTCCTCTTGTCTTTAAGCTTAGTGTTGCAGCTCCCACTTCATCTTCTTTTACTTCATTTGGCTGCTGCAAAACTCCACTCCAATTATAAGTATTGAATATGCTTCACCAAACTTTCCCACAATCAATAACATTTCATCATGCATATGTCATGCTTGACAATGCATTGCAGTCTTCTTTTGGGCTCGTTTTGGGCTTGTTTCTCAATTCTGAAAAATCTGAAAAAATATGGATCTTGAATTTCTTTGAATTATCTTTCCAAGCATATGCAGCCCAGCTCAAGGAAAAATCGGAAAGACCTTCAAATGTGATTTTTGGCCCAGTAACGCAGATCCTGTCGATTTTGACATTAAGCTACCAAAACTTGTATAACTTCCTCTAGAGGACTCGGAATCATGAACCGTAAAATTCTTCAGAAACTAGACTTCCGCATCTTTCCAATGATGTATGGTTCATTATCTGGTTCTTCCTGAGCAAGTACAGTCCAATCCGTGAAGTTGACTGATCTGCAGATCCCGTTTTGAGCTAACTTGTCTCCAAAATGCATTTAATGACTCATAAGCTTATTATACTGAAACAAATACAAAATAGATTAAAAGCACAAGTTTAACTCAAAAACATAACCAAATCATAAGTTAGAAGGGTACAAAATGATATGTAATTATGCACCGATCAAAGATATGGTGTGAGATGTTTGAGTTGAGGGTGTAGTTTTATAAAGGGATTTAGAAGATAGAGATGACACGTGGTGCAATTTTAGAGGCTGAAAATCTTATTTGAAATATGAGATTAGAATTTTATAATAAATATCGACATGTGGCAACCAAGAATCTTATCTAAAATTTGAGATCTGAATGTTATAACAAAATATGGACACATGGCAACCGAAAGTCTTATCCGAAAATTCTATATGAAAATTTTATCCGAAAATGTTATCTGAAATTTTAGGTGAGACTTTTATAATAAATAGTGACACGTGGCTACCGAAAATCTTATAAAAAATTAATGGTTTAAGTATAAAAAATAGAAAATAAATTAAAGGGAATAGTAATTGCTCTTGCCTTTTGGGGTCAAAACAAAAAAGACAAAGGCTGCTACTATTTACGTGAATAGTGAAAACATTGCCTTGCCTTTGCCCTTTGGGGGTGGAAGTGCTCTTATGTGTAGAAAAGCTCGCTTAATTCTCTAGGGCCTAGTCGATTTCTTTGTAATGGTTACTTCCTTGCATCATTCAATATGATTTTATCACCTTTAACTTAAAAGAAAAAAGCAATTGATTGATTAATAATAGATAATTATTTTTGGAATTTCATAAAAATCATCTTAAGAGATATGGGCTTAGCGAAGTAGGCTACAATGGACGTACTTCCTACTCTGCATCTGAGTTCTAATATCCCTTTATGTAATTTAGATTAGATTAAAGTATAATATCGCTTATTTAAAAAAATATATAATTTATCTCTTATTTTTATATGACAGAGGATTGTTTAGAGTGTTAATTGTATCTCCTAGATAATAAATCATGTCAGGTTTTCTAAAGTGACACTATAGCTAGCTCCTACTATAGCCGTCTAATGCTACCTCTAGTTTGGCCTGGTTACCATTTAGTCATGACGACCATACCTTCCCGTTTGGCCTGGTTACCGTTTAGTCACTTCGCATATATACCTTTCACATTGTTGTCAAGTGGATATACCAGAAACAGAGTTTACTAGATCCTAAATTGGGAAAAAGAAGGCAAAGACAAAGACGTAGTTGCTTTGGTTTGAATTAAATGTACCAAAAGCTACACGCAACAACAAAATGGGTTGAATTTTGAGGTCCAAATCCCAATCACACGACACGATGGCATTCTGCCATCACCACTTGAGTCAGCTTCAGTATACATTTAATCTATAGATTGTAGAAATATACATGTGCCGTCCGTATGTTTTGGTCTTTGCTTCCAGAACGAGAACAACGCGTTAATCATTTTGAAATGAAAAGAAAAGAATATGTAGATGTATAAAAAAAGGTCAAACTTCTAGATGATGAGTTAACGTTGGCATCGACCAGTCGCCTATGTTGAAAGCCGGAACTCGCTTGGTACAGAATCTGAATTCTAATAAACTGCATTGACCAACAAAAAAAAAAAGAATTCTAATAAAGCGTTCCCCAGGAAACTTATAAGTAGCGAACATTAAAATGATTCATACACCAAAAACATTTACAAGAGAAGAAAAGTAGAGAGAGCCAGGGACGACCTAAAGCAGAACACAGATAGAGAGATGGCTAGTCAGATGGGCTTCAATGTTGGTTGCTTGCTTCTTGTTGTTGTAGTGGCCCTGTTGAAGGGTGCCGCAGCTGATAATTACACTGTTTTAGACGGTTTAGGCTGGAACATTCCTCCACTTGGCTCTATAGCCTATAAAACCTGGGCTGCGAAACAGAGCTTTCAGATTGGTGACTCAATAGGTAATTATTATTTACTTCACAAACCCAACTACGGGGAGGGGATTCAGGGGTGAAGGGGCGGGTTCCTGCAGTAGCCAACTGACCTAAACCATATCTGTCTTTTCTATATCTTTCAAAATTATCAATTGCTTTTTTTGTTAATCAACCAATAACTGTCGTCGGTGAAATTTAAACTCAAAACTTCCCGTTTGATGTTTTTGCAGTATTTAACTGGAATGGGTCACACACAGTAGCTGAAGTATCAGAGGCTGATTACGGGAACTGCACAAAGTCGAACCCTGTGGCTTTGCATGAGTCAAGCCCTGTAACAATTCAACTGACGACCAACTTGACCCGATACTTCATATGCACGGTAGACAATCACTGTGGTTTGGGACAGAAGGTGACTATCAAAATTGGAGGAGATGATGATCGCTGGTGGGATGGGAACAGCGCTTCTTCTCCCACCCTTAATTTTGCTGCCTTGTTGTTCAGCAGTGCCATAGCCGCCTTCTTCTTGAGCTACTAATTAAATAACATGTACTATGTACTGCCCCATATATGTTCTTGTAATTGGCAGATTGTGTTGTGTTCATCCTTTTTCTTAATTTTCATTCGTTGTTTCTTTCTATTATGAAATAAAAGATTCTTCCCCCAATTCTATGTAGCAAATTCAATCCAGGGACACTTGGAAGTTTTTTTATTTTTTTTGGATGTTGAGTGAACAGATTCATAATAATTTATTCATAAATTTTAGGGGCTTGTGCTAAAATAGCAATTTTTAACAACTTTTATTCTATAATAGTTCCTAAATCATTAAGTGTCTCTTTGTTGTCCCTATAATGCATCTTTAAGAGCACTTCCAGCAAGGGGCCTTTTGCCCGGGTAGGAGGGGGCCTAGGCCCAGTTCATGGTTTGAGCAAAGCTTGCCCAGGCAGCTTGTGGGCTCCACAAGCTTGGGCTGGCCCGAAGGCAAAAATAGCCTGGGCAACAACCTGGGTTTGCTGACGTCAGCAACGAAATTTTTTTAAAAAAAATGGAAAAAAATACCAAAAATTTCAGACTTTTTTAAAAATAAATACCTAGTCATATTCTTCATTTCTCATACCCAAACTTTATACAAATTTCTCTCCTCATATCTCATGTGAATAGTGGTTGCCATGGCAATGGGTGGAAACACACAAGCCTTTTGCAAGGGCTGCCACTATTCACATGAATAGTAACAGCCCTTGCATTGCCCTTGCCTCCCCTAGCCCTTTGCCATGATAAATGGGTGGAAGTGCTCTAATGCAAGAAGAGCTATTTTAGAATATAAGTTGTGAAAAATGGCTATTTTAGCCCATTTCACTAAATTTTATGTTGCATAATTGAATTTTAAACTATTTAAAGGTAATCAATTTTTATTAATTTTTTGGTCTATGATGTTGCTGGGTTATAATTTGCCACAGCACCCAAATTGGTGAATAAATAACCCACATGTACATTACTGAAAGGGTCATGCTAGGTTGATCAAATTTTATATATCACCTTTCTAATAGATGTGGAGCCTACCAATACAATGGATATCACTTTTAATTAAAGAAGTGGTACACAATGTGGTATATAAAATGTGGTCTCCATAGTATTTTCCTTACTAAATAACCAAGTCACGTCAGCAATTTTAACAGACTTTTGGATGGAATTAACGGTATGTGCAATATAAAACAACAAACCTTGGTCAAAGGGGCAAAGTGGGTCACTTGGACTTCCAGAGGCAAAATGAGATTTTACCATAATTTCATGAGGGGCTTGTAGTAAATAAGCCTAAATATAAACAATACATTATATATAAAAAAACCTATATTTATCCTTACAAGACACCCGAATTTTATATTGATATTCACGATAATATGTCGATACATTTTGTTATTATCATAATATCGACAATAATAATAGGCACATATCAATGTCATATTAGGAGAATCTGTCTTTGATGGACATCAAGAGAGGCATAACAATGGCAAAAATAAAATAAAATCAAGAAGGCAAGCAAGAAAACATGTATGTTATGTTATACATTTGGGTACAATAATGATTTAGATGTTATATAACAATGGTGGAAACAAAACAATTGTAGTGATGTTGGCCACGGTGGCCTATATATGGTGCAAATAAAGTTGTTAGGATTGGAAGTCGTAAGATTGATAATATCGCCGGAGCTATTTGTTAATATCTTTGGCAGTCTTTGCGCAGTTACAAAACTCATAATTTGTTAATAACTTGGCATCTATTTGGCACTCAGTGCGTTTGAATCAAGAAATTTAAAAGTACAAATGAATTTATAAATGAAGGTATTTAAAATGATGAAAATTAATATTCTAGAAATACCTTTTTGGTCTCCGGGTTTTACACGGAAATTCAATTTTGTCACTGAGATAAAAAATTTAACCAAATTAGTCACTGTGTTTCTAAAAGTTTACAATTTATAAACATTTCGTTATCTTTCGTTAACTTACATTAAGTGCAATTTTTACTTTTATATTTTCAGAAAGCACGTTCAAGTCTTCTTCCTCTAACTCAACGAGTTAGGTTATTGTGCTATAAGGGTTTTTAAAATGGGGGTTGGGTTGAAATCGAAATGATGAGGTATAAGGTCATGAATTGAATGTTATATTGAAGCCTAAATTGATTGAGCGAGAACCGTATTGTGACTTCAGATGACAAGGAGAAGTAATCAAGGTGATATTGCACCAAAATATATTGGTAAGTTGATTTCATTTTAATTTGGTTTGGCTTTTTTATTTTCCTTATATATCAAGATTTCGATTTCAACCCAATATTTTCCCCAATTTGCTAAACTCTAATGACACAATATAGCATAACTCGTTGAGTTAGAGGAAGAAGACTTAAGGTGATTCCTAAAAATATAAAAATAAAAATTGCATTTAGGGAAAGATAACGGAATGTTTATAAATTGTAAACTTTGGGAAACACAGTGACCAATTTGGCTAAATTCTTTTTCAGTGACCAAATTGAATTTTCGTGTAAAACCCAAAGTGACCAAAAAAGTATTTAATCATTTGTAAAATTTCTTATTTGGATAACGGATTTAAAGTATAGAATTTAACATTTATTTGTAAAGTTATTTTTTTAAAAAAACTCATTCTCTCTTGGAATTTTAGAAATGACGACTTTATATAATATTTAAAGTTGTGATTTATGAGCTCCAAATTTCATGTTTTTTCTCACGCGAAATTTCTAAATTTATATGTTTTTTTTTAATCCAAACACGGAAATTGGTTCATGTCAATTTAAAAATTCTAATTTTTGTCAAAATCTCAAGTTTATTTCACTCATCCAAACGTATTGTGAGGTTTGTACAATGTGAACGAATGTCGACAGCCAAAAGGTAATATTCTCATTTAAAAATGAAAAAGAAGAGAAGGACGAGGTCTAATTGAATTGAAGTGTGATATACCAAGGCATCACGCAATTGACCCGTACGTGTCTTGACTCGGGAGACATGGTATAACTAGGCTTCTTTTCTTCATTTCCTTTGGATCTTTCATCTTTGTGATGGATCAATCAGTCATGACTTGTAGGGTTAATTTAACTTGTTCAAAGATTTTTTAAGGGTTTCGTCGTGGCACCTAACATGCTTTATTTAATTGGATTGAATATTCATGAATTAATGCACATGCATGTTCCCCTTTGAAGATTTCTAAAGATACATTGAAGTTCCAGGTGGGGCACCGTGCACGTATTCATTATCATTATTACTGTTCATGAGTGTCGACACCCGAGCCTATAAATATCCAACGCCAACTAATTCCAAGTTCCAACCGACAACACACACACACTTTGCATATCTAATTCACATTGCAATTCGCAAACACACTTCTTTCTACTCCAGCATATATAATTAAGAAGGCAAATTGGGCAGCCGCAGCAGGGGGATGATGAACAAGATGAATATGGTGATGGCTTGCTTCATGGTTATGGCAGTGGCTTTTCCTTCATTATTGAATTTGAAAGGTGCAACTGCAGAAGATTATGTTGTTGGTGACAGCTTGGGCTGGGCTGTTCCCCCAAACACCTCATTTTATTCAGAATGGGCTGCCTCACAGACATTCCAGAAAGGAGATGGACTTGGTAAGGAAGCATGTTATGTTTTGGGTCTGTTTGAAAGTGCTTCTGAGATATCTACAAGCACTTTTTGATAATTAAAAATGTTTTTTTTATATTGTATTTGATAAAACAACATAAAAGTAATTATGAGTAATAAAAGCATTTTCTGAAGAAGCATCTGTCAAATGATTTTCAGGAAGCATGCTTTTCATGAAGTACTTGAAAATGTTTGTTAAAATTTCAACGTTCTTCTAATAAAAGTACTGCTTATGAACATAAATGGTTCGTAAGCCGTCCCAAACGTGCTTAATCTGAAAATTAGTCAATACCTAAATGGAATATCTTTAATTTGTTGATTTTCTCACTCCCTTTTTATCCACTTACACTATATTTTTTGAAAATTGTATGTTCTCACTTCTCTTCTGTTCACTTACACTCTCTTTTATTTTTTAATATTTATTTTATAGTAAAAAATATTAAAAAATAAAAGAAAGTGTAAATAGATAAGAGGGGAGTGGGAAAATCACCATCCATTTTTTTGTCATCATAACCGGTTATAATGTTAATCTTAATGTTTGCAGTATTCAATTGGACTGAAACGTCGGGCCACAACGTGGGCGGAGTAGCATCAAAAGCAGAATACGATAACTGCAGTGACCCAGGGATCGTGTGGGGCCCAGGAGTTAGGGTCGAAATCAATTCTACTGATACACTATACTTCATCTGCACTGTTGGTGATCACTGCGAGCAAGGCCAAAAGGTCACCATCACCGTTGGATCAGCAGCCACCAACTCCTCTCCTCCTTCACCACCACCACCCTCCCATGCTTCATCTCTCACTCCCACTACTCTCGGCTCTTTCTTTGGACTGATCATCTCCGCACTAGTTGCCATTTCTTTCCTTAATCATTCTTAATTATTTTTTTGGTTTTATTTAGTATAGGTCGATCCTATTCATATCTATATTACAATAACTTGATGTTATACGTCAAACGCAAACATTGTATTGTACAATTATTTTGAATAAAAGTGGTACGCGTAAATTGTAATACCAAACGAAATGCAATGCATGCTTGGTGGTTTCAACTTTCAAGTTTGAAGTTTGAACATGGCTCTATTTTTCTTTTCTGGGCATAATTCCAATCCTTGGTTTGAACTTTGAACTCAGTTTACTTGTTCAAAAAGTTGAAGGTTTTCGCGGGCAAACGACCTGCGTTGAGAGCTTTAATTTGTTGATAATGATCTTCAAAAGCTCTCAACCCAGGTCTCAATATCAGATATTGATCAGACAATACTCCCTCAGACACCAAGCAAAACAGCAAAGGTTTTCCCTTGGAACCTATAACACTGGATCTGAATAGGGCCATTCCCAAAATTAGAAGCACTCGATCATCTAAGGGCCAATTTGATAATCATTTCAATTTTAGTTTTTAGTTTTCATTTTTTGTGCTAGAGTATAGAGAAAAAGAGGGAGAATAGAAGTGAGAATGAGAGTGGAGATAGGATTGAGAAAAGAGGATGGGAGAGAGGAGTAACAAAAGTGAAAACAAAAACTAAAAACTGAAATCTATTTAAAATTGTGTTCACTTTCAAAATCTGACCCGATTAGCCAAAGAATAGCTCAAATTTTCAGTTGGAAAAACAGCCCAAAAATTACCCAATCGGTGCCAGACTTTCTCAGTTTAGTCCGACCATCTCCGGCCACCTTTGGTCGAGGTCCCTTCATGAAAAAGTTTCCCCAACTTCTCTTATATCTTTTTCCCCAAAGATCCGGCCCCATACCTTGCCGGAAAACCCAAACCGACGTCGGAGAAATCAAGGGTTTTCTCGTTGGAAAATCTTAAAATCCGGCCATCTCCAGTCACTTTTGGCCGTCGACTCAGGTATAAAGAAAACCTTAAACCCAAACCGACTATCATTGCAATGTTGATTATGCTGGAAATATAAGTTTGGAAATCTTAGGCAGAGAGAGAGAGAGAGAGGCGTGTAAAGAAGGAGGAGAGAGAGACATACGGAACATGGAACAGAGATAAAGAAATCGTGGAGAGAGAGAGAGAGAGGAGAGAGAAAGGGCAGAGAGGAAGAGAGAGGAGAGAGGGACACATTGTGAGGTTTGTACAATGTAAACAAATTTCGACAGCCAAAGGTAATATTCTCATTTAAAAATGAAAAAGAAGAGAAGGACGAGGTCTAATTGAATTGAAGTGTGATATACCAAGGGCATCACGCAATTGACCCGTACGTGTCTTTTTTTTTGGACGAATTGACCCGTACGTGTCTTGACTCGGGAGACATGGTACAACTTGGCTTCTTTTCTTCATTTCCTTCGGATCTTTCATCTTTGTGATGATGGATCAATCAGTCATGACGTGAAGGGTTAATTTAACTTGTTCAAAGTTTTTTAAGATGTTATTGAAGTTCCATGTCGTGTACGTATTCATATCATTATGTGGTTGTTCATGAGTATCCACCCAAGCCTATAAATATCCAACACCAACTAATTCCAAGTTCCAACCAACAACACAAACACTTTGCATATCTAATTCACATTGCAATTTGCAAACACACTTCTTTATAATTAAGGAGGGAAATTGGGCAGCCGCAGCAGGGGGATGATGAACAAGATGAATATGATTATGGCTTGCGTCATGGTTATGGCGGTGACTTTTCCTTCATTATTGAATTTGAAAGGTGCAACTGCAGAAGATTATGTTGTTGGTGACAGCTTGGGCTGGGCTATTCCCCCAAACACCTCTTTTTATTCAGAATGGGCTGCCTCAAAGACATTCCAGATAGGAGATACACTTGGTAAGTAAGCATACTATGTTTGGGTCTGTTTTGAGTGCTTCTAAAATAGTTAGAAGCGCTATTTGACAATCAAAAACCTTTTTTATTTTACTGTGTTTGATAAAACAACATAAAAGTACTTATGAGTCATAAAAGCGTTTTCTAAAGAAGCATCTGCCAGGTGCTTTTCAGGAAGCATGCTTTTCATAAAGTACTTGAAAATGTTCGTTAAAATTTCAACGTTCTTCTAATAAAAGCACTTACGAACATAAATGGTTTGTAAGCCATCCCAAACGTGCTTAATCTGACAAATTAATCAATACCTAAATGGAATATCTTTAATTTGTTCTTATTAATTTTGTCATCATTACTGGTTATAATGTTAATCTTAATGTTGCAGTATTCAATTGGACTGGAAGTGAGAGTGACCACTTCATTGGCAAAGTAGCCTCAAAAGAAGAATACGAAAACTGCAGTGACCCAGGGATCAAGTTTGGCCGATCAATTAAGCACGTAATCGTTTCTGCTGATACACTTTACTTCATCTGCACTGAAGGTGATCACTGCGAGCGAGGCCAAAAGGTAAGCATCACCGTTGGATCAGCAGCCACCAACTCCTCCCGTCCACCACCACCCTCCCATGCTTCATCTCTCACTCCCACTACTCTCGGCTCTTTCTTTGGCCTGATTATCTCCGCACTAGTTGCCATTTCTTTCGTTAATCATTCTTAATTATTATTATTTTTTATTTTTTTTAGTATAGGACCTAGGTTGAACATATTCATATCTATATTACAATAACATGATGTTATACATCAACCGCAAGCATTGTATTGTACAATGATCTTGAATAAAAGTGGTACGCGTAAATTGTAATACCAAACAAAATGTAATGCATGCTTGGTTGGTTTCAACTTTCAAGTTTGAAGTTTGAACATGGCGTTATTTTTCTTTACTGGGCATAGTTCCAATCCTTGGTTTGAACTTTGAACTCAGTTTACTTGTTCAAAAAGGTTAAGGTTTTCGCGGGCAAACGACCTGCTTTAATTTGTTGCAAATATTCTCATTTCTGTCCTCAATCTAATTCTCATTCTTTGTACTGTGGTCCTAGTAAATGTTACTGAATTAGTAAATTACTAGTTTGAGGATCATATATACATGATACATGATACATCAATCAATGCTGCACCTTTATTTCTAACTTTTTTTTTTCTTCTTCAACAAATCACAATAAATTGTTGCTTCATCAGTACTGTACCCTGATGAAATTACAATTTTTCCCTTCAATGCCACGAGATATATCATTCCTGTCAAATAACTAGACAAAGAAAAGTAATTTTGGACCAAATGCAAATGGTTACTAAACTATTGGGGAATGATTGTTTCAGTTTAAAACTAGAGAGATTGAAAATGTCTTCTGCCCTCAACAAGTCTCAAGTAATGCAATGTTGTTGACTGATATCAAAAGTTTGTGTCAGATATGCAGGAAATTTGATGTTTCAACTCAGGTCTCTCATTTACAATTCATTGACGTCTTTCCACAAATGCAACTAGCAAGGATCAACAACTTTTGAAAAGTCTCATATAAGAGGATTCAACATTGTGTAAAAAGGAAACCCTTACACCATTCGAGCTCTCACAAAAGGATTTTCTTTACAAACCTTTAAAAAAATTGATAATGATCTTCAAATGCTCTCAACCCAGGTCTCAATATCAGATACTGATCAGACAAAACAGCAAGCAAAACAGCAAAGGTTTTCCCTTGAAACCTATAACACAGTGGATCTGAATAGGGCCCATTCCCAAAATTAGAGGCACTCAATCATCTAAGGCCCCATTTGATAACCATTTCAATTTTAGTTTTTAGTTTTCATTTTTCATTTTTGTGCTAGAGTATAGAGGAAAAAGAGGGAGAATGGAAGTGAGAATGGGAGAATGGGAGTGGAGATGGGATTGAGATGGAAGATGAGAGGAGAGGATGGGAGGGAAGAGTAACAAAAGTGAAAACAAAAACTAAAAACTGAAATCTATTTCAAATTGTGTTCACTTTCAAGATTTTGTTTTCACTTTTCTTACTCCTCATTCTATCTCTCAATCCCATCTCTCAATCCCATTCTCACTCTCATTTTCCTCTATACTCTAGCACAAAAAATGAAAACTAAAAACTAAAAGTGAAATGGTTATCAAACGGCCCTAAGCTTATGGGAACTGTCAACTTAATATCTGAGTCAAACAATGAACAATAATTTCTCTACAACTTATAATATTAATTTTCTAGGTTCTGGGGTAAACAAATTCTTGGAAAGGAGCCATCCACGCAGAGGCCCCAGAGCGGTATGCCAAATTTTCAAAGAGGACTCCAATTCATTGCAGTGAAGTCCTAAAATTTGAAATTTCTATTTGCTTTGCTTCCATCTTTGCACAGTACCACAAAGTTCTCATGTCTTCTACCTACAACACTTAATTCTCTCATTTTCACTCAACTCAATAAGTCTAAGTAATGTAAAGTTGACTGATCTTACTAGTTTCTGTCACATAAGTAGGAAGTTTGATGTTTCAAGCTTTAATTATGTTACCAGGACATTGATCATATAATATAAATCCAACTCCGGTTTCATTTACAACTCACATCTTTCCACAAATGCAACTAGCAAGTAACATCAATTTGTGAAATTTCGCAACCAGAGCTACATAAGAAGAGAGTTCTCTCAAAAGAGGATTCAATAATATATTGGGATCTTGGATTTTTAAGCATATATACTACACAAGGAAAAGAGTGTCTACAAACCAGGCCCTGTAGTTCGATCCGTCAATCTGTTGGGCAGGACATCTGGTTGCCAGCAAAATTGCCCATCCTCTTCATTGCTACAAAAAGGTGCCTTGCGCTTCCTTACATTTGCCTCTGAACTCCGACCTTCACCCTCTGAATTCCACATACTTGAAGTGGACTCAAAGCGATCATAAGCAGTCTTTGTGGGAAAGAAACAGATTTCCTTACTTATCGATGGTGACAAATCATTTAATTTTCCCCCATCTTGAGAACTGCTTGAACCAATATCTTCCATTTCACTGGCCAAACTTCTTTGAATAGGGTGCAAGACAGGACCCAACCTCAATGATAAATCACATTCCGTTTCTCGTGGCTTCTCATGGACTTCTACTTGTGTGATTCTGTGTGACACATTTTCAGCAGTTTGAGAGGAGAAATAGATGTGCTTAGTAGGCTCCACAATCGAGGTAACAATTGGTTTGCCAACATATATAGTCCTAGAATGTGTGTTTTCTGGGACCTGAGGACCTACCTGGCCCTCTTCGGATTGATAGTGAGTTCCATAATATAATGGATATACTGAACCCAAGTCCAAGGAGTTGTTGGTTGACATTGTTGTTGTTAACTGGTTATGGCCAGCAGGAAGATTCTCAAGTGAAAAGGGGTAATTCCGACGGCTATTGAGGTTAGTATTTTGGTTGATGCGGCTGTAAGATTCTGGGACCGAATGTGCAGAATTCACAGTTGAGGCTTTTGCAAAGTTCAATTGATTGCCAGAGTGGTGTGGAGAAAACTGAGGGCGTCTTTCATCAGTTGTTCTATCCAAAATCCTTGTGGGAGCAGAAGGGGGTTCTTGTGCTCTTGGAGTGAGGTAAATCCTTGGATTACTGTGGCGTTGGCTTCTGGAAGCTCTTACTGGAATGCAACCCAGATTAAGGGCAGCTGAACAACATAAAGAGGAAGAACCAAAACACACATACAAAATCACACCTCTAGTGTATTAATTTTGCACAATTTCTGCTTGCAAACTAAACTAAGCTTGAACTAATATACATTGAAAATAAGAACAACCCAGTAGGCATAATTTCAGAGTTCAATCCAACAAAATGCAAAGAAATCAAGTCAACGGTACCGTACCTTCAACACAAGGCGGCAAAAGCTCTCCGGTTTCAGTGCCCTCATCTCGCCGGATAATTGTGTTAACGGCGTCATTTGCTCTGTCCCATAGCGTTTCAAGATTCATGTACTCAGCCTTCAATAAAAGTAAACAAAATGAGCACAGGCACAACCAACAGTGAATGCGAATAAACTCTAACCCTGAAATGGGAAAAGAAAAACCTCTGAATTGGCTTTGGAATACATAATTTCCTCTGCTTTTAAAACCACCATAGGTAGCTTGTCTTGCCATTCCTTGTTCTTCTTAGTTACGGAGCCATGAACCTCATTGACGACCCTAATCAAACAGGTGATGGGTAATCAGCAAAATGTGAAAAGCAGAAACCTTTACCAAGAAACCCGTTGAAACAAAGAGACCCAATACCTGAAAATCTGCTGAATGATAGAACCTCTCATGGGTTGGTGTCTATCGCTGTGCCAAGCTCGCCTCACACACTCATAAGGTCTTGGCCCTGGCCTTGGCATCTTGAACTTGAAGAGCAGCAGCTTATGAAGCCTGGGCGGCACAAAGATGTCAAAGAGGAAAAGAAATACGTTGGCCGTGGTTTTGCTGGAAGGACAAATTAGTGCTAGGACTCTTCTACATGGAGTGATGGGTTTTCATTTTTCAGTTGTGCTTTTGTCACTGTTTCTGTTTCCCCACCTTCATTCTCTAAGTTTGTGCAATGGGACAGTTTTTGCTGGGCTAGTACATGGGGAGAGAGGAAGGGTAGCTTTCCCATGCTTTTGTCTTCCCCCAATAATTTAGAAAGCTTACCATAGTTTGATGTTCAATCTTTTCTTTTCTTTGTGTGTTGAGGGTCACCCTCTTGTGAAAAAGAGGGCTTATTGTGGCTTGTGGGGGTGGGTATCAAATTGTGCCTGCAAATTTGTCCCTCCCCATACCATTCAGCATTTGGCCAATTAGTATGGGCAGACAGAAACATAAGGGAAATTGACACCCTATCTTACTAGGAGAGTGCACATCATGACAAGTTACAAGATTTGTCATATAACATGACATTTCCCCTTCTTAATGCGGATGTGCAATGTAGTCCCTCATTGTAGATAATTGAATCAATCATCATCGTGCAATCAATATGGTTAACGATCTATTGTGATTTATGACATTTGACAACTAAACAATTCCTGATCAAATAAAATATGTAAAATATAGAGTCATAATCCTTTTGGCACTTGTCATTTGGATACTAGGGTTTTGGATTTTAAAATATCCTTTTATAAAACTTTTTTGTGATGATAATTTTGCTAAAAATGTTATTGTAGAGTTAAGTTTGTCACACTCATAAAGGATCCTTAGAGACCGTTAGCATTGGCATGAACAATTATGAATTTATGATGAGGTTGATTGACGCATCCAAAGCTACCTATACATAAGAAGTTTGTCACATAGTGGGTACATACATATATGTATATAATATATATTATTGAGTAAGAAGATAAATTCATAATGTGCAGCAGCAGCGGCAGCGGCAGCTCCTACAAAAGACTAGTACATGTTATAAATTTGAAGCATCTTCCAGATTAAATAAATACATAGTCCTTAAGCAGTGCAGTGCACATTGAAGAAGAGAAATACACAGCAGCTGAGCTGTGTTAGCTATAAACTAAAAGCATCAATATTTACAGAGCAGCTGTGTTTATTTGTTATGGTTGAGTGGTCTATATATAACATTTGCCTTGGCTTTGACACCACCCTCCCTGACAGTGCATTGCTCTTCCCCACCAAAAGCTCATGTCTTGTCCGCTCTTGAAAATGGCTGTACAATACTAAAGGGAAAGGACCAAACCAAAGGCAGTAGAGACTACAACTAGGCCTTTTTGCTGTACATATGTTTAGGTGATCGATTCGATCCAGCAAATCCAACTTGCAATCTTCAATTCTGAGCAGTCACTTGCAAAACTCAGAAGCACTAGTGTCGATGACGCATTTGGTAGGTACTTGTCACTTTTTTAAGTACAAGTATGCATGTTCGCAAGTATTGCCTTTGTCCTTGACCGACTCATATTGCAGGATCAACGATGGGCTCTAAGAGCAAGTCCAGTGATAGCAGCCCGGGGGTGTGTGTGTGGGACCCAGGGGCCCGAGCCCAAAAATCACCTTCCAGCGGCAGGGGGCAGCCCAGGCAGCATGCGGGCCCCACGCACACTGGGCAAGCCCGCGGGGGGAAGTTGCTTGAGGCCCAACCCGGGCAAGCTGACGTTAGCAACAAAAAAAAATTTAAAAAAATCGAAAAAATCTGAAAAATTCAGAAATATTTTTTAATACATACCTAGCAATTTTATTATTATTAATTTTATACATACAACTAAAATTAATCCCATGTAAAAATAAAATAAAAATAAAAGTGAATAGTAGTAGTCTTTCACAAGAATTGGTGGAAGTGCACATTACTATTTGCGAGGGCAGCCACTATTCACGTGAATAGTAGCCCCTACCTCCCCACCCCTCCCCTTGCCATGGCAACCCCTAACGGGTGGAGTTGCTCTAATTACCTCATCATACTTTGCTTCCATTGATTGGATTTGGATCACTCCTCACTCACTTGTTTAGCAAAGCATTAGTTTCATTTTGAGACCTTATTATATTAGAGCATCTCCAAGGGAGATGTCAAATACCAAATATCAAATTTAAATTTGATGGTTGATGTGGCAATTTGACATCTTATACAGCTTTACACTCCACCCGATATGTCAAATTAAATTATTATTTTATTGCATTTTAATGTTGATTTATTTTTAATTAAAAAGAAAAGAAAAGAAAAAATAATAAAATATTCATTTGACATCTTACTTTTGGGATGTCAAAAATAACATCTCAACCTCCAGCCTTCATTCCACATCAGCTTTGACACATCGGTTGAAGTGATGTGAGATATTATTTCTAGCTGTTAAATGCCTATATGACACTTTTGACATATCGATTGGAGATGCTCTTAGGGCGAGTGGGTCTGGGGTGGTGGCTGGCTGGTGAGAAGTACTGAAAGAAAGGTATTATCTGATATTTTTTGTTGCAAAGTGGTGACTGGTGAAAACTGATGATCAAAGGTGAACAAGATATCTGTCTGCTGTTGCTATTAAGTATATGCCCACGTCGCATTCAATACACTGCATTGCATACATTTGAAGTTCTATCCAATCGAATCTTTTGCACAAAACAAAAGTACATATCACAATCAAATAAATTAGGCCAACTAGTCAATACGTACTAACAGTTGGCAGCAGATTACCTCAATTTCAAATTGAATTGCCATATGTGGTGGTGATGATGATGATATTACTTTAAGTTCACAGAAAAACTACTAATCTTTTTCTCAAGTTTCAACCTTGCTTTTTGCCAGTCACAGCAGACAAAGTAGAAGTAGAAGTTGAGTTGGGTAAGGTGTTGTAATTAGGGCTGGGCATCTGAAGCCAAAGAACCGAAATGGAACACGTTCTGAGCTGTACCGTATCGAATTTGTGCCGTTTCATTTGTCTTTTGGCTGCATCCGGTATGATATCGAACCGTGTAGGCGCAGCAGGCAAGGAATAAAATATCGATGATATCGGAAATATCGGTAGTCCAAAAATACGGAAATTTCGATGGAAATATCGGGATATTATCGATATTTCATCCACGTCGTCGATATTATCGATATTTTGGTTCATGGATATCTAAAATATCGATGGTATCGAAATATCAGAAATTCAAAAATACGGAAATTTTGTGGAAATATCGATGATATTATGGATATTTTATTTTTGGGCGCAGGAGACGTACATGATATTTTCTACAATTACATCCCGTACCGAACAATGTTTAATTCTAATTTGTATAATTTTATTCTGTCTCTCTCTCACCCCAAATCGACAGAGCCCGTGTCTCACTCTATCACCTCATTCGATAATTCCATAACCCAAACCCCAATCGATCATTCAATTAATCCCCAAACCAAATCTTTCTCTCATGTCATCTCCACCCCAAATCGACACAGGGTTAAAGGAAAAAATTTCTCTCTCTCTCTCTCAACCCCAAATCGACGAAGCCTCAAATATGTCAATGGTAAGTTCTTCTGTTTTTTGTTAATTTGTCAGGGGTTTAGGGCTAATTTTTTGTCTAGATTTGGATTGAGAATGAGAGATTGAGAGAGTTATGTTGGTGTTTACTATCATGCAGTCTCGATCAAGTAAGCAGTAGCATCAGGAGAACAGTGAGCTTGCTGCTGCTTCTTCAGCAACATCACCAAAGACGACCACAAATGCCACACCCACCACTAGACCTGGCAAACATGTTGTGTTAGTGGGTTTTGGGTCGTGTTCGTGTCAATCCGTTAAGGAAAATGGGTTGACACGAACCAATCCGTTAAGGAAAACGGATTGACACGACCCAACCCGTTAAGCTAATGGGTGGGATACACTAGACCCAAACACGACCTGTTCAAATTTGCGAAAATCCGACACGACCTGTTATGACTAATGGGTTATGTTTTCACCCATTTACCCATTTTAAAAATAAACAATATATTTTTAACACATTGAAATAAAAATAATGAAAATAAAGGGGAAATCTTTAAATACATCTTACACATTAGAAAACAAAAAAACTTAGACAACATGAGCCTCAAATTAATCTCAAATTAAACAAGTTTATAACGTAAATTTACAAAACAAAATACCCATGCTCTTAATGAGTTAACGGGTCATTCGCGAAAAATACTGAAACTACCCGTTAAGATAACGGGTGCTTAACAGGTTCACCCGTTATCAACCCGACCTTATAAAGCTAACCCAAATATTGATAATTTCGTACAAATTCGTGTCGTGTTACCGTATCGTATGCAATATTACCAGGTAATGGGTTATCATTATCATCTATCCTCTTGTCTTCACCAGGCCAGGCCCACTCCATCGCTGCCTCAAATTCAATTCCATTGTACAAACCACATTTTGATTACTATGGACTAGCCCACTAGCTACGATGACTCCACTCTCTTTGTAATTTAAAATTGAGTGCAGAGGGTGTCAGCTGACTGACATGGCCAAATAGCCTAACTCAAGTCTTCAATAATATTAAAATTAAAATAGAAAACAGGTGTTCTCATTTCAATTTGAATCAAAAGATTTTATCGTCCTTTAGAATTATACAAATTTCATTCCACATTACGAATAGAATAGACCGACTAATAACAAATCACAGCACATATCTTGAACACTAAACTAGAAAATGTTAGGCCCGCCCACCAATCTTAGCCTCTTGAACGTGAGAGAAACTCTTATATAATGGGTATATCACTTTTTGTTAATCCGACTAATAACACAATGATATAATAAGATAATTTCTTTTACATATCATTGTATTATTATTAGTCGAAAATAGCAAAACAACGATATCCTAAGTTTTTTTTGCTTGAAAGCATGTCCATCGTCATCATCACGATGCGCAAGGTCGCAGAGATGGTGGGGAGGCAATAAGTTGGGCCAATGAGCTGGGGATTTTACTTCTACAACTACAACTACAACTACCATTAAGTAATTTATTTTTTTTAGAAGGAAAGAATAAATGGATCATAGAGAGACAGAGAGACCTTGGAATTTCCATTACATTGACCTTAATTTTAGCTACCAAAACCAATTTTGAGAAAGAAAAAGAAAACATCAAACCGAACGTTCTTCTTCTCTCTCTGTCTAAATGTCTATGTACTCGCAACAGTAGGAGAAAGTCGGACAAAAAACACACTTGCAACGCCATGTCGACCCCGAGAGCGTCGACGGCCTCTACAGTCCAGGACTGCTGGGACTGCATGCTGCCGGGCCCACCTGGCCGCAACAACTTCGGATCCGCCGACCTCAGCCCATCCGGCCTCCTCGCATTTCCCTGCGGCAGCTCCATTTCCGTCCTCGACGTTCGCTCAATGCAGCTCATCGTCACCCTCCCTATGCCCCCTCCCACCCAAGCATCCTCCTCCACGTCATCTCTCTCCCCGTTCGTCACCTCCGTCCGGTGGACCCCTCTCCCTCTCCGCCGCGACCTCCTCTCCACCGAGCCCTCCAGCTCCCACCTCCTCCTCGCCGCCGGAGACCGCCAGGGCCGCATCGCCCTGCTCGACCTCCGCCTCAAGTCCCCAGTCCTCTGGTTCGACTCCGACTCCTCCTTGTCCAAACTCGCCATCCAGGACCTCGCCTGGGTCCAGGCCCGACCCGACTCCTACCTCCTCGCCTCTATCTCCGGATTCTCCTCTCTCTCCCTCTACAACAGCTCCACCGGCCGATGCATCTGGAAATACGATGCCGCACCTGAGATTCTCTCCTGCATTCGTCGCGATCCCTTCGATTCGCGCCATTTCTGCGTCATTGGACTCAAGGGCTTTCTGCTCTCGGTCACCGTGTTGGGCGAGACCGAAGACGACGTCGTTATTAAGGAGCTTCAGATTCGGACCGACTGCTCCGAGTTGCTGAAGCTGGAGAGAGACTTGGCCGGTGGAGTCGCCGGGAACTCGTCGTCAGCGTCCGCCGCTTTCTCGCTTTACACTACGAGGCTCGCCTTCTCGCCGCAATGGAGGCACATTCTGTTCGTGACGTTCCCGAGGGAGCTGGTGGTGTTCGATTTGCAGTACGAGACGCCCCTATTTTCCGCTACATTGCCTCGCGGCTGCGGGAAGTTTCTGGATGTGTTGCCCGATCCCAATCACGAGTACCTCTATTGCGCTCATCTTGATGGCAAGCTCAGTACTTGGCGCCGAAAAGAGTGAGTTCTCCAATTGATTGATTGCAGCCTGTTCAATTTCCGTTGATGATTTTTATTACGTTCTGCTATATCTGAAAGATTGAACTTCTCGATCAAATTGTAGAAAGTTAAGTTTTGAATTAAGCTGCTCGATGGTTCTAATTGTGCGTGAAATCGAATTGGAACTTACTGGCATTTGAACCATTTTATGACGAAGTTGAAGAAATGTTTAGATCGCAATCAATCAACTCTACTATTCTTAATATGCATTTTATATTTACGCAGAGCAGAACAGGTGCACATAATGTGTTCAATGGAAGAGTTGATTCCCTCGATTGGCACATCTGTCCCTTCTCCTTTGTTGCTTGCTCTCGTCATCTCCCAATCAGATTCGACCCTCCAAAACGTCAGCAAGCTTTACTCTGATGTACCTCATTCTCCTTTCCCTGACGTGGATTTTGATAATCCTTTTGATTTTTGTGATGAACCTCTTCTTGTTTCTAAAACACATTTGATCTCCATTTCTGATGATGGAAAAATATGGGACTGGCTCTTGACTGCTGAAGGGGCTGAAGATAATCCAAAGGAGGATACAAACTTGGGTATCAGTGAAGTCCCAGTTCCTGGGACCGATACCAACATTCTAGTTTCTTCTACTGGAGGACTTGACATGGAAGCAAGTAAACAAACAGAACAGATCACTGGTGGCAGAAGCCGACCTTCAAATTCTACTGTCAGCCATACGGATATATCACTTAAGGTTGGTTTCTAGATTATTGCTAGTCTTCCAACTTTCATTTTTTTCATGGTAAATACTGGCTAGAGAATTTAATGTAACCTGAACAATGGATGCGAATTAGATAGCTAGATGCAATTCCCACTCACATCCCTGTCGAATCAAACAGATATTGGTATTAATCGGTTACACAACCTGGTTTAGATCCTCCCAAAAGGACAGACACACCCACCCATACACACACAACCTGGTTTTGTTTTCATATGCTTTCTGTATATCTAGCTGTAAATTTGGTAATCTAAATGTTTCTTTATTTCCCATTCACTGCAATGTTACTCCAGTAGAAACAGGACCACAATACTGGTCAGCAGTCTTTTCTTTTCTTTATTTTTGTTCTGTTATAGTCATAAGAAGCCAAAATCCCATGCTGTCAATCCCATTTAGTGCAAAGTTCAAATCTAAAATTTCTGCATGCTTACGGAGCCAACTTACTGATGCAGATTAGCTTAGTTGGACAGCTTCAGCTTCTTTCTTCAGCAGTGACTATGCTAGCTGTACCTTCACCTTCTTCAACAGCTACTTTGGGCCGTTAGTTCATCCTGTCACTAATCTACTGTATATGTTGATTTTATATATATTTTTCTTTGTAGAATATTTTAAGTTAGCATCATTTTGGGAGAAATTGTAATACCATGTAAGTTGATTATGTATGAAGGCGGGGGAAACTATCCTGTTGTAGCCGTTCCATTAGTTGCTTTGGGAACTCAAAGTGGGACAATTGATGTGGTTGATGTTTCTGCCAATGCTGTTGCTGCAAGCTTTTCTGTTCATAATGGTACTGTTAGGGGATTACGATGGCTTGGAAATTCTAGACTAGTTTCATTTTCATATAGTCAGGTATGTTACGATGAATTCAAACATTGTCAATTGTTTGATTGCTACTAGTTGCTGTGATTTAATGCTCAGCATTATCTTTGATTAGTACATTTCCCCCCCTTTTTTAAAATAAAGTATCATCAATCCATGTTGATTGTTATATCTAGCATTACTTTTGTTGATATAGGTGAGTGAAAAATCTGGAGGTTTCATCAACAGGCTCATTGTGACGTGTGTTAGAAGTGGCCTTAATAGACCATTTCGGGTTTTGCAAAAGCCTGAACGTGCACCAATAAGAGCTTTAAGGGCCTCTTCCTCTGGAAGGTTGACTTCATACCTTGGTTCTTGTCTTTATTTATGGTTATTAGTTAGATCCTCTATATCCTGTGTCATGTTTTTGGGTTTACTCGAATTTATGATCGATACTTTAGCTGAAAAGTTATCTTTGTTTACATTGAATGGGAAAGAGTGAAACTTGGTACTTTCTTATCCCCTAGTTGACTTAATGTCTTAAATTGACTCCTCTACTGGATCATAGATTAAAAATTGAGGGTGTTTCAAAGTTTTGAGGCAAAACTCTTTTACAAAGAAAAAAGAAACAATTTCAAATTTCATTTAGTAAAAAAAAAAGTCATTGTATGGTCTTCATATGTGATATCAAAAGGTGTAATCAAGAGCCTCAGGACGAATGAGAAGTACCAAGTGGTGGAATTATGCGAAGGAAAATTTTGTTTTGGCAAATATTTCCTGCAAAGATGTTTAGTAGAAATCAACAATATCTGTTTTGGTTTGGCTGTATTGGCCTTGTCAAATTAGCCTATTTGGCTCAATATGGCTAATTGGATATCAACACTAATGCTCCTTTTCTTCACACTTCTTGCATCCACGTCGGTTTTTATTCTTTTTTAACTACCCAAGCTACAGAATGTAACTTTTTTGCGTATGCTTTCCAGGTACCTTCTTATTTTGCTTCGTGATGCACCAGTAGAGGTTTGGGCAATGACAAAGACTCCTATTATGGTAAATTTGTTATTTTCTTTGGTTATCTCATATTCCAATTGGAACGATTTCCCAGCAATTTATTGCAACTGCACTAAACTGAAACTTCACAAGTTTCAAACCACCAGGAAAACACGCACTTTTTTATATGCATTTCACAACTTTTCCCAGTTGAATATATGTATGCATTGTGGTATTTAATATGCTCTATATCTCATGTAGCTTAGATCATTAGCTCTTCCTTTCACGGTTTTGGAATGGACCCTCCCAACGGTTCCACGACCTGTTCAAAATGGACCTGCTAAGCAATCATCATCATCCTCCAAAGATCAGACATCTGTGGCATCAGATGGGACATCCTCTCCAACAAAGTTATCATCTGATTCCAGTGAGCTTGTTTACTTGATAAGCTTGTATAATATTAATATGTATGCTAGCTGCCAGTCTATATGAATTGCTTCTCTTTCTATTGGATTGTTTAATTGTTCAAGAAACAGAAATAAAGTTTTTTCTTCCTTGAAATGCAGAGAGCTCAGATGGATCCCAAGATGACACTTCTGAAAGCTTTGCATTTGCACTAGCAAACGGTGCTCTTGGTGTTTTTGAGGTTCATGGGCGGAGGATTCGTGACTTCAGGTGTGTTTCTTTTTTAATATAATGGATGCATTGTCAAATCTGTATACTATTGTAGCCACACACTGACTTTCAGTTCCAGCCAAGTTGGTCCTCTAATAACGAGGATGAATGAGAATGACAGAATTGCTGCTTTATAAGTACTGGTTTTCATGTGTCATTATTTCCTTGAGGCCATTTGTAGAGCATCTGGAACTTGGATGTTTCTGTCTCTTCTTAAAATCTTCAAACATATGGTTTCATCCAGTCTATTTAATCATCAACGATTAAATATTAGTATCATTATCAGTTGTTTGACGTCTTACAAACTAATATTTTATGTAGATAAGTTTTTCTCATAGTGGCTATTCTTTGCTTGTTTCTAGACCGAAATGGCCTTCGTCTTCATTTGTCTCATCAGATGGACTAATTACTGCCATGGCCTACCGGTTACCTCATGTAGTATGTATCACATTTTTTTGTATTTATTTCTGCCAATTGGTATTTTGTATCATCTTCTCAATCATTTCAAGATTTCTGTTCTATGAATCATTTTCAGGTTATGGGGGACAGGTCAGGAAATATTCGCTGGTGGGATGTAACCACTGGACATTCTTCTTCATTTAACACTCATAGAGAAGGTATCCGGCGAATTAAGTTCTCACCTGTGGTGCCTGGAGACCACAGTAGGGGGCGTGTTGCTGTACTATTTTATGACAATACATTTTCCGTATTTGACCTTGTAAGTATGGAAAAAAAATTACATGGGCAATTATTCTTTCCTCTGTCATATGCGTGTTAACCACCGTTGGAGTTTATTTTTAGTACATATAGTAATCTACTGAATGATAGGTTACCCAAGTGGAGCAAGCAAATGTATATATGTCACTTGGATAAGAAAACGGGTTGCCACTTCAGGTTATGATTGATGGACTTTATAGGCAACGAATTTTCATTTATTTTTAAATAAAAAGGTAAAGATAGTCAGCAGACACAATATTCCAAGAGACTTTTATGGCACTATTTATTTTTGTCTTGTAAGATTTAGTCATCAGTAGAGTGTATAGGTATCACTCATGTCCTGACTCTTATTGAGTTCCTAACTAGACATTTCTTGAAATTCATCAGCATAAGTTTTAAGCGTTAGCTTACCCAGTCCTTTGGTATTATTAAATGGGTTCTTTTCTAGTATCCATATTCATAGGATGTGACTGAGTTTTAAGCGTTAGCTTACCCAGTCCTTCTCCTTTATCCAAGTCCAGATTTGATGTTTGTTAAGTAAAATACTTTGCTTTGTTTGTTGCAACTTTACTTTCAGATGATCTTTCTTATCATTTTTCACTAAATCTCTACATGCCCTAATTGCAGGATTCTCCAGACCCACTAGCCAATTCACTTTTACAGCCTCAATTTCCTGGAACCCTTGTGTTGGAACTTGATTGGTTGCCTTTGCGAACTGACAAAAACGAACCCCTGTTATTGTGCATAGCTGGAGCTGATAGTAGCTTTCGCCTTGTTGAGATTAATATGTATGTGTCAAACTTTGTTCCACGTTATGAGTAATTTCGTTATGCCTTAAGTTATTTAAGTCATAATGGGGAGGGTGGGGGGATGTGGATGGACTGTGTTGGTGTTAGCCATTTCTGTGCTTTAATAGTCTTACTCTTATGCAGAATTGACAAAAAACTTGGTTATACCCACCAGCCCAGATCAATAAAAGAGAGGTTCCGTCCAATGCCCTTATGTTCTCCTATACTGCTTCCAATACCACATGCCCTGGTAACTATGTTTCCATTTTCCTTTTATTTGATGGAAGCAATTTTTATCTGTTCCAGTTCTATTGATTATTTGTCAATCATGCCCTTTGACAACTGGAAGTTCATGTCTGTATTAGAGAGACTGCATTAAAGTAACAACCTATTTTTTAATTACAGGCGTTACGGGTGATCTTACAATTAGGTGTCAAGCCCTCTTGGTTTAATACTAGCAGTACAACTTTAGATAAGAGGCCTCACCTAATTCCAGGAACTCCTAAGTCCAATGAGGATCTTCGCAGTTACATGATCGATTTACCACCTGTTGGTGACCCTGTGGTACCAGAATTGCTGCTTAAAGTCTTAGAACCTTATCGTAAAGAAGGTGGGTCCTCTTTAAGTAGCTCACATTTGAGTATCTTATTATTAGTGTTTTTACTCTTAACTTATAAATGTTACATTGCTCAAGGCTGCATACTGGATGATGAGAGGGCAAAATTATATGCAAAGGTGGTGACCAAAGGTTGTTCTGTGAGATTTGCTTTTGCTGCTGCAATTTATGGAGAACCCTCAGAAGCACTTTTCTGGCTGCAACTGCCTCGTGCTCTTAACCATTTGATGAATAAGTTAGTAAACAAGTCCCCACAAAAAGCTCCTGTGTCAGCATCAGTTCCAGAGCTTGATGATGCATCTATGCTTAGTAGGATAACATCAAAAGGAAAGTCGGTGTCTAGAACAGAAAAGAAAGATGCAATGGTAAGCCATTTTTTAGGATGATATTACTCTCAAATTTTGTAAACAAGTTGTTAAGCTAGGTTGTTATGTTACCTAACATTTCTCTTATACCTTGTGCTCTTCAATTCTAAACTATTGTTGTAGGTAATTTTCCTTCATAAAAGCTTTGTAACGTTTCTATAATTTATCCACTTCTATCGTAAGCAGAACCAAGGTCAGCTCAGGTTAATGGCTTTTGAACAAGAAGACTTGTGGGCAAATGCTAGTGAACGTATCCCTTGGCATGAGAAGCTGGAGGGAGAAGAGGCTATTCAAAATCGTGTACACGAGTGAGTGTTTCATATCATTCTCATGTTTTAGATGTACTGTCCACGTATTTACTGGATAAGCTTAAGTATGACTTAATGCCTTCTGGTTTAGTTGCTATTGGGTGAATATTTTATTTGCTTGGTAGAATTCCATATGTTTGAAAGCATAAAACTGTTTGCCTATTTTTGCTGAGTTCCATCCTTCTTCCTATTGTCTTTCTTTGGCAACATGCCGAATGCCCATGTTGCCCAGTTACTTGTTCAATTAAAATTGTAGGCTTGTATAAAAGAATGCTAGACTTTGCGTCTTCGGGGTTCTTGGTTTACTTCTGATGATTTACTTTGTGTTCTTGATAATTTAGGCTTGTATCGGTTGGGAACTTAGAAGCCGCCGTTAGTTTATTGCTTTCCACTCCTCCTGAGAGCAATTACTTCTCTGCAAATGCTTTACGTGCTGTTGCTCTTTCTTCTGCTGTGTCAAAGTCTCTCCTTGAACTTGCAGTTAAGGTGGGTGCTTACTTAGATCAGCTCATGACACCAAAATGCATTTGTGACTGGAATAAAGTGGTTTAAGTGTCTCAGAATTATTTATACTTACTCTTATGTCATTTAGGTGGTTGCAGCCAACATGGTCAGGACTGACAGGTCATTATCTGGTACTCATCTTCTTTGTGCTGTAGGAAGGTATCAAGAAGCTTGTTCTCAGGTTAGGTTCTACTTTTAAAAAGTTCTGTAAACCTAGTTATCTCAGTGTGGCCTTTGTTTCCAGTTTAAATTCATACAACTTCGCAGGCTTTGTGTCAAGTAATCGCACTAATCTTCTTTATTCTAGCTTGGCTGCCTGTAGAATCTGATCCGACTTGTATTGGTTTGCATTACCTTATATTTCCACCAATTACTATGACATCTCTTGTGCAGCTACAAGATGCTGGGTGTTGGACAGATGCTGCTACTTTAGCTGCTGCGCATTTAAAAGGATCTGACTATGCAAGGTTGTTTACTTTCTATTCACCATTTCTAAGGTCTCCTTTGCCATCTACCAGTTTTTTTTTTTTTCTATATACTTTTTAGTTGATTAGCTTGCAGCTTATTGCTGGCCCGGTAGCCTAAATGTGGGTTTTTTTATATTCATTTATTTATATATCACAAGTTCATAATGTATCGTCATTTGATGACATATAAACTCATCCCCACGTTTGCTGCTTGTCTTTTGGCTAAACAGATCCATTTCTAGTCCCCTGATTTTCATTTGTACAATTCTAATTGTAGTACTGTTTGTTTTCTAAATCATTCTTTTCGCTATGGTTATGGTAGCTGAATTGTGCGTATCTTGTTCTTCCAGGGTGTTACTAAGATGGGCTTCGCATGTCCTTCGCGCTGAACACAACATATGGAGGTATCATTATTTTACCCGTTAAGGTTTTTAAAATGGAAATTGTTAAAAGTATTTTATAATTTTTTTTTCTCATCTGACATGCGCTAAATGATCCATTGGCAGGGCTCTGATTTTGTATGTTGCAGCTGGTGCGCTGCAAGAGGCATTGGCAGCACTTCGTGAGGCCCAACAACCGGACACAGCTGCTATGTTCATCCTTGCTTGCCGAGAAATCCATGCCAACTTCATCTCAGATTTAGGGAACTCAGATGATGAATCTAGTTCTTCAATCAAGGACAAGCTGCTTCACTTGCCTGGGTTGGGCCCTGAGAATGAAGATGTTGTTGCAGTCAGTGAATATTATGGGCAATACCAAAGAAAATTGGTGCATCTATGCATGGACTCGCAACCATTCTCTGAATGAAGGACTAGGCCTGGTCACGTGGTACAACGTAGTCATCTTCTCCGTATTTTACAGTAAGAAATGGCAAACTTCTGATCGATAAAACAATCCACAGCTCTTACAAGATTCATGGGCCAAAAGCAATTTGACATTACGAGGACATGACAAAGTGATACCTGGCCAACTTCGAGAATGGTCATATTCTTAACCAGCAATCGACTCACAGAAATTTTTGGTTTTGAAATTGGATCTGCTTGATTGCAACTGCAGCTATGTATTTTAGGTAGAAAACATTACTGGAAAATGTTGTATATGTAGAAAATTGTCAAGATGAATCTATATCAAAGTATATAATGTTTATGTGTGGTAGGAATGTGTAATGATGTTATTTCTTCATTTTGACAGGAGAATATCTAATCAGTGTGTCTCATTTAGGGCTTTGTACATTTTTCAGTCAACCATTTTGTGGCTATTAGTTGGGCCGGCGTTTTCGTTATTGGGCTCTGGCTGGGCCATATTTTCGATACTGGGCCCAATTATTCGTTATTTTGCTTTTCTTTGGGTTGCTTTACTTATTATTGGGCTTTTCTTTGGGCTCAATTATTCGTTGTTGGGCGTTAGTTGGGCCATAATTTTCGATACTCGGCCCTAATATTCGTTATTGGGCTTATAGTTGGGCCGAAATATTCTTTTTTGGGCCCAAGTATGGGCTTTTGTTTGGGCGAAACTATTAGTTCTTGGGCTTTTGTTTTGGGCCGGAATTTCCATTCTTGTTTTGGGCATTTTTGTTTCTACTCAGGGCTTATGAACACGATTGTCTCAGATCTCAGTTTGTCGATTTGGATGGGCTACGGGCTTGTTTGGTTTTGTTGTTTGGTTCAATAAGCAATAAAGAAGAAAAGAAGAATAGCTTTGGTGTTTGAGTCATTCCATAGTGAGGGCTTTGTATATGATCTTTAAGTGACGCCTATCTCTTAATCGTTAGATACGATTGTTGAGGACTAAAATCGAGGGCAAGCCCAAGATCTATTCTCGTAGGTGCAAATAATTAATCGCAAAAAAGCGCGATGGGACATGCGAGAAATTGTAGGGGCGCGCCTACATAAGCTATATGCCACATGCCACGTAAGCAAGCATGCATGCGAAATGGCCCAAAGCATCGTCGTATAAGTTCAGCTCATCGACTTATCCGAGTGCTATTTGGCCCAAATCATGGCTTATTATGTCACATTAAAACTCAAGCGCAAGCATGACATATAAAACACGCAATTACGATGCCAAGCCGTCTACAAGCTTAAGTGGGCCCAAGCCACGTAATCACCGAGAACTGCTTGAGAAGGTTGTGGTATGGATGGAGTCTGCAGCTCCACGGGGCCCATGAGGGGCCAAGGAATGGAAGTTTTAGGCCACTTGGGAGCACTAAAACTCAGCCCATTCATACTGAAATACATGGGTTAGCATGAGAGAGAAAAATGGGTCAATACCTTAGGAGAATATCCCATAGGCTATGGTAGCATTTAGGAAAATCCATGATAGTTAGAATGCCCAAAAAACCAATAAGCCACTGTGACTTGACAAAAGCATGCGGGCCATTGGAAGAGAAGGCATCAACAACCCGGATGCAATACACACATTGACCCAAATCCTTGCTAAAAAGGCGGCATCGTGTTCCACCCCTGTCCAAACTCCATAAGCGATCGATACAAAGTCACCATGAAAAAGCCAAAGGAAACTTACGGGTGTATGAGGAATATCCACTTTGGACAAACGATTTCCTCCCATTCTCCCTTTCCTCTGCAAGCTTAGTTTGAAAACCAAGAGAAAAAAGCAAGTGGCGCCTCACCCCATGGGGAGGCTCTGTACCACAAAACCTTGGAACCTTAAGAAGCCATTGATTCGAGACGCTGCAGTCAAAGAGCTTTCACCAAAATGAGGCGAATTGAAAGAAGCAAAAGGAAAATATGGGGGTGGAAGATCATAGAAGTAGAATTCCAAATGCCTATAAAAGGGAGCTCTACCCAATAAGACACACCATTCCGAACAAGACCAAGCTTTGTCAAGCAAAAGCGGAATTTACACCATCTTCCTCTCCCATCGATTCTCTTCTCTCTCTAAGATGAAATCCTCCTAATTCTCCCCTCTCTCCACTTTAGAACATGCTTTTTTAGAGGAAACTCATGCTTTGGTCTCTCTCTCTCAAATTGCTAAACTGTGAAAAGCTCGGCTCCCATGCCACAAGCTCCTCATGCTAAGTCCCTAACAAGTTAATACTTTCTTAAGTTATTAGTGAAAAAGAACCCAAACGTGTCTTTCTAAGGCTTGACAAGTCTTTAAAAATACTTTGGGAGTCACGGTTTCGAACTTCGAGGCATCGGGGGATTTTTGTTCATCTTCTTCTTACGGCAGCCCAAGCCCATTCGTCAGTTTCTTTGGAACCAAAACACCCTACATAAATTAGCGACTCTGTGAGGGATCAGTGCCATTTTCACTAATGCCTCCAAGAAGAAGACTAGAAGCAACAACATGACCTCCCAAGATGGGCGGACCATGGTGATTCGGAATCAAGGCAAAATGCCTCTTCTAGGGAGAAGAAGGGCGTGCAAGTGAGGGAGCTTTCACCCTCTCGAGATCTCATCATTGCCATCCATGCCATGGGAGAAACTTCGAGAAGGAGATGGCGGACACGATCAAGGAACCCGAAAAGCTCAATATCAAGCCAAGCGAAGAAAAACGAGAGACACCCACGGGAGGAGTCTGTGGCTGGCTTTGGAAAGGGGAGTACGAACAAAGGGACCATCTTTTGTCACCCGAGAAGATGTCATCGCTATCTTTGGAAAAGGAGCTAAGTCGAAGCCGGGAGGATTGGAAGTATGTTCCTCAACCACCAAGTATCCAGCAAACTTGCTCAATGACCATATCCTAAAGGCTACGAGGCCAAGCGAGCTTTGTCACCGATGGGAGGAAAGGAAGCGAAGGAGCACGTTAATCGTTTCCTTGATGCTTTGGGACCACATGCGCGGCAACCATAATCTCGGCTCGTGAGTTCTCAAAGAGCCTTACCGATCGTGCTTATACATGGTACCACGACACTAGCACCGGGCTCATCCGTTCATGGGAGGATTTGGCAAGCGGGTTACGCAAGAAATATTTCCAACATGAGGAGAGAGTTACAACTACTCAACTCAACAATACTCGCCAAAAACATGGGGAAGATCCGTGGACTTTGTCTGCGAGGTTCGGGACCTAGCCTTGAAGCTGTTATGACGAGAAAGATGAGGAGGCGATGGTTGAAATTTGCATCGGCAACATCGTGGATTATAGAGTTTATTTGGAGAACCTTGGCATCAGTCAATTTTCTCGGCTGCTGGAAGCGGTAAGGAAGGCAGTATGTCTCGTCAAACCAGCCGGGCAAAGAAGTGGAAGAGTGAGAAGAAGGAAGCACATCAAGCGTTGGCTGTGGATGATAAATCATCCGATGACTACAACTCACGCAAACGGAAGGATAGGGAGACATACCCGCCACTACCATGCAAAGACGAAGAATTCCATGCCATCCTTGATACGATGATTGCCGACGGTGCAATCAAGCCTCTCGAACCCTACAAAATTCCCACTCGAGAGGAGAAAAATGATCCTAGGTACTGCCGTTATCACCAATTTGTGGGGCATCCAACCATAGCTTGTCAAAGCTTAAGGAGGATTTTGCATGCTAAAATACATGAAGGAGTTCTTGAGCTTCCCTCTAGGAAGCAAGCCATTGACGAAGACCCCTTGCCTAAACGGAGGGGAAAAGAGATAGCTGCCGTTATCACATGCTCGATGACTTGCTGGACGACGATGAGTTGTGTCATCCATGGAAGAACGACCCAAAGCCGCCAGGCTATTTGGGAACCTTGCGGGAATATGGAAAAAGCATACTGGTGTAAATATTCGAAACCCGCAAGTTACAATGCACCATGGCCACTTGTCGACGGATGGGATGGCAATACGTATAATGAAGTATTTATGTTGGATATGCCGGAAGAGCGATGCTTGGGGCTTCAGTCCGCCAACAGAAACGGCCGTAATATTCCATACTCTTACAGAGGCTGAAAATACTGTGATGGAGCGTTACCTAGGTCTCAAACAGGGCCCACAGCTTCGCAAGTCCTTCGTGAGGAACCCAAAATTCAAGTCCCTCTTCGACCAACTAGGTTTCGGGCCACAAGCGAGGAAGCACTGTAGCTCTCATGCACATCTCCGTCGATTCAAATCCTCATTGCTTATCGCTCAACCACAAAGGTCATTTTTGGAGAATGACAATGCTATCGTTTTCACGGATGAAGACATGGAGGTCCCATACCCGG
This sequence comes from Prunus padus, assembly GCA_024362665.1. NCBI lineage: Eukaryota > Viridiplantae > Streptophyta > Magnoliopsida > Rosales > Rosaceae > Prunus > Prunus padus. Next base: position 32,069,150 of record JANFAM010000018.1, read on the forward strand.
ATCATAGGCGGCCACTTTACTTGGAGGGACAAATCAATGATGTGTTTATAAGAAGGGCTTTGGTAGACACAGGTTCTTCTGTCAACATATTGCCTCTCTGCGTACTTCATTCCATTGTCTAAAATCGTGCTCAAACAAGCATCGGTGGTTTTGGGAATAAGAGCGAGGTCACGGTTGGGCACATGCAAATAAACTTGAAGGTAGGGCCTATTCGGTCACTCACTAAGTTCTATGTGGTAGATGTGGACGTGGCTTACCATGCTTTACTCGGAAGGCCATGGCTCAACAAGCACAAACTTGTGGTTTCTACTTACCACCAATGCGTAAAGGGAGGATCGGGTTGAGACCACTCCGCATACCGGAAATCAAGCGCCATTCAACCAAAATGAAGCTCATTACTCAGAGCGAGAATTATACACCGAATGCACCGGTGCCGGAAGTAACCCATCCAAGAACTTTGGGACCTACCTACCTTCATGGACCGTGAGATTCGTGATCTGAGCAATGAGGAGCTCATAACCATTGTTGATCGGGAAAGAAAGAGGCACTCCGAGTCAACAACCATGCTTATGATCGGCCTCAATGCTCAAGGTGACGGCTGCCGATGGACGCGACGATACCGCTTATGACAAGTTTGGGGCTCGACCAGTTCTACGGGAAAGCCCCGAGTATGGAAAAGAAGTGATGCAAGCAAGCGGCCAGGAGGGTCCAGAGAAGGAAGCACCCATGCTTTGCGCTTTCGAGGAACCTATGACGGCACCTAGGCATATGCAAGATGGTTCGATCATGTAAAGCCGAGCAGTGAAACAATTGATTTAAGTGATGACCCCTCTGTTCAAAGGCCCATCTCCATCAGCATTCACTTGGCAAAGGAAGAAAAGGAAGTGTTGGTGTCATTATTAAAAGAGTTCCGAGACATATTCGCTTGGAGCTACGAGGAAATGCCTCGGCCTAAATCCAAACTTAGTGAGTCATACTTGAATATTGAAAGTCAAGTACGAAACCGTGCAGCCAAGGAGGAATTTCCATCCTGACATTGAAATGCAAATCAAGGTGGAGATTGAAAAGCTATTAGTTGCTGGGTTCATCAAGCCAATCAAGCATCCAACATGGCTAGCGAACATTGTTCCCGGTAAAGAGAAAAGACTGGTGTGATAAGGATATGCACTGACATGAGATCTCAACCGAGCTTGCTCAAAGGATGAATTTCCATTGCCCAATATGGACATTTTGATTGACTCAACCTCGTGGCAAGGTTTGCTTTCATTCATGGATGGATTTAGCTGCTACAATCGTGATAAAGATGTCTCCCCAAAGGACGCTTGAGAAGACAGCCTTTCTGACGCCATACGGAAATTTCTACTACACGGTCATGCCATTTGGGCTTAAAAATGCTGGTGCCACCTATCAAAGAGCCATGACGGCGGTGTTCCACGACATGATGGGAAAAGAGGTGGAAGACTATGTGGATGATCTTGTGGTAAAGTCAAAAACAGAGAAAGTCACCAAGAGGTCCCGAGGAAGGTCTGAAAGGTGTTCGGCTTCATGGATTGAAAATGAATCCAAAGAAGTGCGCGTTTGGAGTTTCATCCTGGGAAGTTCCTTGGGTTTCAAGTGCATCGCTGCATAGATGTGGATCCTGAAAAGACTAGGGCTATAAACTCACTTGCACCACCAAGGAATGCAAAGGAATTGAAAAGTTTCATGGGAGACTTTCATATATCCGACGCTTTATCCCAGGCCTCGCGCTACAATGAGCATTTTTACTCCTTTGATCAAGAAGGGCAAACCGTATGTGTGGAGCAAAGAATGCCAAGGTTTATTCGCAAGTACAACAAATAATCACCAAGTTACCCTACGATGAGAGCACCCATTCCGGCTTCCGCTGCTTTATTTGGTGCAACAAAGCCGCTACGGTTAGGGCTTTGCTTGCCCAAGATGGTCATGATGGGGAGGAGAGTCCTATTTATTACGTGAGTAGGCAACTAAGAGGGGCTGAGACAAGATACCCAAAGACAGAGCTTTTATGCCTTGCCTCGTCTATGCCACAACGCTTGCGACACTACTTCCTTGCCCACAAGCTACGCTCGTAGTAAAGTCTCGATCCAGTGAGGTACTTGCTCCACAAGGCCGCTATCCGGACGTCTCGCACGCTGGTTACTACAGTTATCTCTGAATTTGATATCACATGCACAACGCCTAAAGCAATTAAGGGACAGAAATGTGGATTGATATGTCGCCCTATTCCCTCGAAATGGAAGATTCTACTCTCAAGAAGTTTTGGGGGAGCTGCCGGAAATGGTGGCCAGCATTACGAGGAGACGCCATGGACCCTTTACTTTGATGGATCTTCTACGACTAGTGGCGGAGGAGCGGCGTAGTACTTATCAACCCCGAAGGACAAGCCACAGCCCTCTCATTCAAACTAAATTTTCCATGCACAAATAATGTAGCGGAGTATGAAGCTGTTATGGGGTTATCTACAGCAAGAGAAATGGGCGTAGAAAGGATAAAGGTTATCGGCGATTCAAATCTGGTACTAAGTCACCGTAAGGAAGTTTTGCCGTGAAGGAAGCAACTTTGGCACCATATCGTACAGCCGCCGAAAGAATCATTAACTCTTTCAAGCAAGTCATGATGGAGCACATCCTGGAGTCACCAATAGGTATGCTGATGCTTTGGCCACGTTGGGGTCAAAGCTCGTTTGTCCAAGAGCAGCCTAACATCAACCGTGATAAAAGGATACGCCAAGAGTTGAAGCAATGTCCCATGGGGAGCTGTGGAAGAAGAGCATGATTGGAGAAGGCTAGTCAAAGAAAAGCTAGGCGAAGGGGGTAGCATTAAAGACTTGAAAGACTATGCAATTATGTTTGGAGAACTCTACAGACGACTTCCAGTGTGGGCATTCTCGACCCGATGTATAGGAATGGCGAAGCACAAAGGAGGTTGCAAGAAGTACACACAACGCCACTTGTAGCTTGGAGCCGGTGATTAGTTTATATCGGCGCCCGCAACGCATAAGGGTTATTACGGCCGTAGATGAAGAAGCGGTAGGGGCCGAGCTCCAGTCCAGCTTGCTCCCACGTGTTCTACAATGCCATCAACCGAAGAATCTTTCGCCATCTCATTCGCAGAGGATTGGAGGCCCCATACCTAGCATTCTTTGTTGAAGGGACTCTACCCACTGATGCCAAACTTGCCTACAAGCTCAAGAAGACGGTAAAGAGGTATTTCGTGGATGGGTTTGACGCCTATCGTAAAGTGGTTTAATGGTGAACCATTGAGATGCTTGGGCGAACTGCAGGCGCATCGTGCCATGCAAGAAATACATGGCCTGAGAGTGTGGAGAGCACCCGTGGAATGAAAAGGCTTCACCGGCAGCTACCGAGTGTTGGGTATTATTGGCCTACTATGAAGAAGGATGCGCATGACTTCGTCAAAAGATGCCACACGTGCCAAGTTCATGCCAATTTGAGCCACAAGCCTCCCACGCTGTTACAAGACATGCGCACTCCTTGGCCTTTTCATACTTGGGGGCTTGATTTAATCGGGACAATCCATCCTCCTTCTCGATGGTTACATATGGATTCTCACCACACGAGTATTTCTCACAAAGTGGGTTGAGGCAATCCCTCTTCGAAAGGCCAGGAGCCGTTATCTCAAATTTTATCCGAGAATACATTGTGTGCAGTGCTTGGAATCCCATACAAAATAGTTAATGACAATGGCACGCCTTTCGTTAACAAGCAAGTAAGTTCGACGCCTCGGTGGCTACGACATCAAGCACCGACACTCTACACCTTATTATCCACAAGGAAACGGTCAGGCGTAGGCTACAAACAAAACCATACCGAGGATTTTGAGCAAAATGGTATATGAGTATGAAGGCGGCTGGAGTGTCCACCTGCCGGATGCCTTATGGGCTTACCGCACCTCTCCAAGAAGTGCTACAGTGCTTCTCACCTTATTCCCTTGTGTACGGGTCCGACGCCATCTCACTGTTGAGATCACTATCCCCACTGCAGTGTCGCTTATTAATGACCTTGAATGGGATGCAAAGACATGCTCGCTGGCGCTTGTTAGACCTTGAAGCCTTGGACGAGAGAAGAGCGGAGGTCAAAGAAGGACAGCACTTTACCATAAGACCATTGCCCAAGCCTACAACAGGACAGTCAAGCATCAAGCCTTTAAGCAAGGAGACCTCGTGCTAAAAGTTGTCGAGCACGTGAGAAGACAAGTATCGACCTTCCAAGTTTGCCCGCAATGGGAAGGACCATTTGCAGTCAAGGAAGTTTACAGCAAGCGGCTATTATCGCCTTGGTCTCTATCAAAGAAGGCACGCTAACGGACCCTATCAACGGAAAGTGGCTCAAACCATACTATCGCTAAGTTAATTTTATGTTTTGCATTTTCGTTATTGCATCTCTTTTCATCTCGGATATGAACTCCTTTGTGTTCTTACTCGGTATTTTGAAAATTCGTGCATGATGTACCACTATGGTAACATGAGCTTTGCAATGAAAATGAAGGAGTATTTCGAAAAAAAAAAATCTGTCTCGAAATGTTACTTTTCCTTTATATATCCCAAACTTAATTTGCACCAAATATTATATATATACGTATATGCAAAAACGATTATAAAAAAAAAACACATGCTACTTAGCGATAAAACATGCCAAGCAAAGCCACTTGGATGGGGTCCGAATCAACAAGCACCAGGCTCAAGCAAAATAACATGGAGCAAGCAAAGCTAAGCCGTTACAAAAAGACATGCATTCTTAAGATGCTTTGAAACAACAAAGCTATTATTCTCTTTTGATAAGCAGTCAAAACATGCAAAATAGCTGGAAATTTTACAAAGTCATGGTGAAAATCATGTGCAATAGTCTGATCCCTTCGAGGCATGACAAGAAGGTGTCCTTCAGCTTAGTAGTTAGGCAAGCCATGCAAAGAAAATTTAGGAATTCTACCAAAAGTTTGGCAACACATGCTTTGTTCTTGAAGATATCCCAACCCGTCGTAAAATCTCAAAAGATCTCAAGCGATTCACAAGAGCAGATTCCACCAACCAAGCAAAGCATATATATACATATATACCAAACAGAGGTTACAATGTGTCTCAAGCATCTAAAGAAAAAGAAGGTTCCAGCAGCTTAAGCACAACGGCATTACAGTGCAAGGTTGCCACGATGACGGGTGCTAGGATATCTCGAAAGAAAATACAACCCGAATAAAGAACTAAGTTATACAAGCCAAAAGTCAATGTGTTCGTCGGTTTCAAAAAAAAAAATCCTAGGATATGTGGAGCCGGTGAGTCTCATACTAAGCAAAAAGAACGACAGCCCGCAAAACAAAGACATGTCTAAAAAGGACAGAGGAGGCCTTATGAGAAGATCTAGCTGCCTCCGCCACACAGCCACCGCCATCGTAAACACCTTGGGCAAGAAGGAGGGCACGCATTCACCATGCTGGTTCTCCAGTTCACGCTTAAGATTCAAGGCCTCTGCCGCTACCCTTATTTCATCGGGGCCGGAGGATGATGCCATACTATGAATAGCCCGTGCCCGAACACAGCGCGTGCTAGATTCCTCACCAAGTTCAGAAGAAAATCCACCCGAAAACCCAAGGTCATGGCTTCACAAATTGCATCCCGCCAGCAAAGGAGTCGATGATCTGTAATATCCAACAGCTTGCATAGTATCCATTCCATGGAGCACTAAGCCAAGAGTCCTGAAAGCAGCATACCGCGAGAAGGAGGATGTGATGTCTTTGTAACATCCATAAAGTCTCCATATTTATCCATAAATTTCTTCAAAGCCGCAACTGTCTCAGGATAAACAAAGGCTCCTCGGAATGTTGCATAACCATTAAACCGATGACAGAGTGGCAAGAGCTCATCTGCAGATCGAAGGACCCGGGCTCCACCATCAAAGAAAGCTCAATGCAATAAAGGATCGCTCCCACTCCAGCCAAGACATGCTAGGTGAATGCACGAGGAATCTTCTCGGCAACAGTTGTCATTAACCAAGGTCTCCTCGTCGATCGTTGTGTCACCAAATGTGATCAATAGAGGAGGTCTTTGGGGAGCTCTGCTCGGTATTCGGAGAAGCGGTTGAATGCGGGATGAGGCAGGCAATGCTCCATCAAAAGTGAAGATTTTACTCCTGAGAGCTGCTGGAAGAGTTGGTGAAATGGTGGGCTCAAGGTCCCTTCGGAGAAGGTCTTGGATGATAGGCAGCAGCGGGCTTGTGGGCCGAGACACGAATGCTTTATCCTGGGGACTTGCTGATGCCATGGTTGGAGATGACTCGGCAAAGGCTGCTTCAACCAGCGTATCAAATGTGCCGGAGAAGGGAGGTACCACAGCACAATTTCCATATTATCGGTGACATGCTCAAATTTAAAAAAAAAAATATATGCATTATATGAGGTAATTAACAAGGTCATTGGGTAGGAGAAAGGCGATCGCCTAACTAAGCAAAAGAAGCGAAAGTAAGAAAATAATATGTGAGAGGAGCAAACAATGGGTACCTTCTGGGCACTGTGCGAGTCAACAAGCTGCAGCAGCAAGGTTCGGGCCCTCGGTGATGTCGGTAACTGCAAGGTAAGAATGAGCACAGATAAATAGGCAGCCCACTTGCAAGAAAGAAAAAAATAAAATAGAAGAGGAGCTGTACAAAAGGCATGTCAAGTACCGGTTCAACGCTAATGGAGGGCACATTGCTATCAACAAATCCGGGAGGAGCATCTGAGTCACCTGTTCTTAGGGCAGTCTTTGGAATGTACAAATGCATCCTCGGCATGACCACACGGTAATCACCCTCATCGAAATCCTCATGCGCCTTGCCCATGTCACGAATATCCTCCCCGCTCGGGAATGTTAGCCTCAGTCTCGGCGGTATCATCATCATCACTATCATCGTCAATGGTCACTACATCCTCGTCTCCGGAAGCCCTACTATCGCTCGTGCGAGCCCTAGTAAACCGTGCATGCAGAATCGCATGCTACGACGTTCGGCACCACGTCGGGACTCACGAGCGCATCACTCCTCTTCCTCTTCGGGGTGGTGCCCATTTTCCTTAGAAAGAGAAGAAAGAGGGTTAGATAAATAAATAAATAAAAAGAAAGGCAAGACAGGCGGAGGAAAGTAGTCGGTGCTTGCGAAGAGAAGTGGTCTTCGACGCCTTGCAGCCAAGACACGGCTCTCGGATGTGGCGAGCCTTGAGGCTGTGAGCGTCTTTGGGGAGTTGATTCCTTAGCTCGAGGAGGACCACTCGATGCCACCTTTGGAATAAACCTTTTAGGTTTACCGGCAGCTCTCTCGTCCTTGCACTTTGCTCCACCTCTTGCTTTTGTTTGGTCAAAGATGGTGTTGCGCTTTTCCGTAACTACGTGGACTCTGTGCTCCGGTCTCTGCCCCTTCTTGGGTGACTCCCGACAATGTTACCATCTTTGGAGATAAAGGGTAGGTTACGCTTCACGCTTAGGGGATTGCCTTCTCTTCGACACAAAACCTGCATGGCGAATGGTGGATGGAGGCATCTGTCACAATGGGAAGACTGAACTCACGCAGAGAAGCGAGGCAACGGTTCCAGAGATTTGATAACTCGGGGAGAAACCACCGACTCTTCTCTTGCCGGCTAAGACAGTGGGTCCTGGCGTTATCCGCACATTGCGATTACTCCAAAAGACCCTATGGAGTAAGAAGGGATCACCATGGTCGTGGCTGGGCACGCCCGGTCAAGTCCATATTGCCGTCTAACCCGATGAGGAGAATAGACCATAGAGATCTCTCGAGTGGTTGTCACCTAAGGTGGGCAGCGAGAGGCATGCGCAAGATTCAACAGAGTATCTTACGAGCGGACTTGCGGCATCACGGCTGGAACCTCAACAATATCACCAATGTCGGCATAAAAAGGCACGAAAGTGTAAGCCTCCATTGAAGTGCCATAGGGACGAAAGACGAAGCTCCCAATATTATCCAAAGAACTTTAAGAAGTCCTGGCCCTTCCTCCGCATTCTTTTAAACCATCTACAAACTAAGGGGAGACCATCCGCATAAAGGAACCATGGCCAAAATCAGCAAGTCGTGCATAAGCGCGTGGATAGGGCAAAGGCATACGTCCAAATTCCTTGAAATGTTCCCACAAAAACACCGCAGAAGCCGAGACCAGCAGGTCTCTATACCCATGGTTCCCCGCTGCATTTTCTCCGAATTTGACACCGATTAAGCCACAGTGCCCCAAGAACATGGGGGCTAAGGGAATCACGTCGCCCGAGCAATAGCCAAAGCCAAGGGAAATACTCGCCATGTAGGCAGTCCGTGAAAAGTCACAAAGCACGAACCGCCCGAGCCACGAGAGATATAAATGCAGCCACCGACAAGGTCCCCCGCCTATTCGCATCACCAAAATATTGTATCCAATTGCTGAATCGGAGTGAAGTCTTTGGGAGAGGTTGGAGCACCTTTTCGCAAGACCGCAAGCTTGTTCGCCTCCTCAGAGTAAGGGCAATGTCAAATGGGCTTGGTCACCACAAACAGGAGGCGAGAGATATTTGCGACGCCCTCAAGAGTAGGGGTAAATTCCCCATGAACATACAAAGGTGTGGGTAGCAAGATTCCACCTCCCCGACCACATGGCGGAGCATTTTGGCTTCAACATGAATGTCCCACACTTAGAAAGAAAGATGGCATCGAGGACTTGAGCCCTGCGCAAAATATCACAAGTAGACGGGTCCCGCAACTCATGATCAACCCATTCCGACCAACTTTACTGATGCTACTGTGGGTACCGAAAGAACAGGGGGACAGCAATGAACAAGCCTTTCTCGATGCAACACCGAGATATGGAAGCAGGATCAACTATGGGGGCAATTTCAGGTGATGGCTCGTCACCGACAATAGGATTCTCGCAAGCTTCCTCAAGCAACAAAAGGGTCCTCCCGCTCTAAGGTTGTCATCCATGGAATAGAGGTGGTCCATCATGACCGTGGAAGATCGCTGGATGCCATAGTAAAGTCGAGTCACGGATGTCTGCGAAAACAAGGGACAAAATACATAAGTTCCGGCACCTTCACGATTGTGGACTTAGAAGACTCAGAATCTCATCATTGCAAAAGCAAAAAAAAAATGGGGAATGCACGCACGCACGCATTTGCACATCTCCAACATTCTTGCAATACCATGCCAATGCCATGCTTATAGAAGAATCAAGCCAATGCCATGCTTATAGAAGAATCAAGCCAATGCCATGCTTATAGAAGAATCAAGCCAATGCCGTGCTTATAGAAGAATCAAGCCAATGCCATGCTTATAGAAGAATCAAGCCAATGCCATGCTTATAGAAGAATCAAGCCAATGCCGTGCTTATAGAAGAATCAAGCCAATGCCATGCTTATAGAAGAATCAAGCCAATGCCATAGTACAAGAATATTCGCAAAGGAGAAGAAGGCTATTTGATGCAAGTATGAGAAGAAACCCAAGATTCTAAGAGTTAATCATTTAAAGGGGCTATGGATTGACTATTCGACACAAAGGCATGCTTATGCTTTTCCTACCTTGCTTTGACAACATCTAGAGGTTTCATCAGAACAAATTGTCACTTGGAGGGTGTTTGGAATCGGTGGTGCATATCCAACATGCAAGCTTGGGTATAAGAAAAAGAAAAAAAGAAAGAAAGGGGGAAAACACCCTTTTCACGAAGGATTATGAGAATTTTTATGCGTGAATGCCCTCATGTGCGCACCCATATGTGTGCATGTGTATGCATATGCATAAACGCGCTCGTATGTGCCAAGATGAAGAAACAGAAGAAGAAATAAAGGAATGAAGCTTACCGCTGCTCTAGATCGTGTTTTTCCAGCAGCCTTGTTGAAAATCGAGATGACAGTGGAATCGCTTTGCAATCTCCTCTCCAAATCGTTCCACGCTTGGCGAAGTGACCTTGCTAAGTCGAACCTTTGACGAATTGAAGGAGAAGTTCAAGAAATTTGGGGTTTTAAAAGGAGGATGGTAGCCCCTCCCAGCCAGTAACTGTTTCTCTGCGCTTAACCAACTAGCGGTTATGGAGAATGCCCTCGACGATTTCTTGTTTCAGGTTCTCTAAGCCTGGGTGTGATGAAGAGTTGGCAAAATCAAGAGAAGAAAGCAAGAGATCTTGGTTACACACGTACGGGAAGAAGAAATCAAGAATGAGAAGCAAAGAGAAAGGAAAAGAGATAACAGATGAATAAAATAAAACAAACGTGGAGGAGAGCGCTTGCCCTGGGAACGTAAAAGACTGGCCTGGAAGGTAATCATGCTAACACGCACGCGGAAGCAAGAAGGTCATATCACTTGACATGGATTTGACTTTTGGGCTAAGTTTGATTATTCGCCCATCTCAGAATTTGCTCATGGCCCCAATAATCAAGGGGCTAATGTTGAGGCCCAAAAATCCAAGGGCAAGCCCAAGTCTATTCTCGGCCCAACGCAAATAATTAATCACAAAAGAAGCACGATCGAACATGCGAGAAATTGTAGGGCGCGCCTACATAAGCTATATGCCACATGCCACGCCAAGCAAGCATGCACGAAATGGCCCAAAACGCATCGTCTGTATAAGTTCACGCTCATCGACTTATCCGATGCTATTTGGCCCAAATCATGGCTTATTATGTCACATTAAAACTCGCGCAAGCATGACATATAAAACACGCACTGATGCCAAGCCGTGCTACAAGCTTAAGTGGGCCCAAGCCACGTAATCACCCGCTTCGAGAAGGTTGTGGTATGGATGGGTACGAGCACTCACGGGGCCCATTGAGGGACCAAGGAATGGAAGTTTTAGGCCACTTGGGAGCACTAAAACTCGTGCCCATTCCTCGGGCCCAAATACATGGGTTAGCATGAGAGAGAAAAATGGGTCCAATACCTTAGGAGAATATCCCATAGGCTATGGTAGCATTTAGGAAAATCCATGATAGTTAGAATGCCCAAAAAACCAATAAGCCACTTCCAAAGACTTGACAAAAGCATGCGGGCCTGAAGAGAGAGCATCAACAACCCGTATGCAATACACACACCAGCCCAAATCCTTGCTAAAAAGCTGGCATCGTGTTCCACCCCGTCCAAACTCCATAAACAATACCACAAAGTCACCATGAAAAAGCCAAAGGAAACTTACGGGTGTATGAGGAATATCCACTGACAAACGATTTCCTCCCTTCTCCCCTTTCCTCTGCAAGCTTAGTTTGAAAACCAAGAGAAAAGCAAGTGGCGCCTCACCCCCATGGGGAGGCTCGCCACACAAAACCTTGGAACCTTAAGAAGCCATTGATTCGCACGCTGTCAAAGAGCTTTCACCAAAATGAGCGAATTGAAAGAAGCAAAGGAAAATATGGGGTGGAAGATCATAGAAGTAGAATTCCAAATGCCTATAAAAGGGAGCTCCTCTACCCAAGAAGACACACCATTCCGAGCAAGACCAAGCTTTGTCAAGCAAAGCTGGAATTTACACCATCTTCCTCTCCCATCGATTCTCTTCTCTCTCTAAGATAGAAATCCTCCTAATTCTCCCTCTCCACTTTAGAACATGCTTTTTTCTCAAGGAAACTCATGCTTTGGTCTCTCTCTCTCAAATTGCTAAACCTCGTGAAAAGCTCACTCCCATGCCACAAGCTCCTCATGCTAAGTCCCTAACAAGTTAATACTTTCTTCCTATTAGTGAAAAGAACCCAAACGTGTCTTTCTAAGGCTTGACAAGTCTTTAAAAATACTTTTGGGAGTCCGGTTTTCGAACTCGTGCATCGGGGATTTTTGTTCATCTTCTTCTTACAGCCCAAGCCCATTCGTCAGTCACTGAACAAAAACACCCCTACAACGATTAACTAATTTAATCCAATAGTTAAAAGATAGGATCTCACTTAAGGACCATATATAAGACCATCACTTTAGAATTCTTGCTTGGTGTTTCATTCCTCATGGACTGTTACTTATTTAGGGCTGAGGCTGTTTGATGATTCGAAAGTAATCTTTACAATTTTGGATTTCATCAGAAAACTTGGATTGTAATTTGATTTTGTTTTTTTCCTTTAGTCTTAAAATTTATTTGACATTGGGATTAAATTGGAAGTTTTTTAAGTTCTAAAAATTATGAAAATAATGTTGGTAATGTGCATACAAATTCCAAAGTTGGACAACATCAACATAAACTTGTTAAACAAGTGTAGGGATGCAGTATTTTTATGTTTAAAAGACGCTTCAAGATAAATATATCACAAGTAACATGTTAGGCCATCTCCAGTCATAGGACTAAATGTAATCCAAGGCTAAAAATGTAGCCCTCTAAAATATTAATTTTTTAAATAATAGTGCATGACTAAAATTTTCTATCTCAGTCATGCATGTCTATATTTTAGGGTCCATATTTTATTATTTTGAGAAGTATGAGGCCCACAAAAAAGTGAATGGATTTCAATGTGCAACATAAAAAGACACGACGACCCACAAAATTTGGCCTGCGCCAAAACTAGGCTAAATGTGGCCCGATTGGAAGGCTAAAGGGCCAAATTTGGCCAAAATTTTATTTAGCTCATAACTGGAGATGGGTTTTGCATTATTTTAGTGCTATATTTGGGATAGAGCCCATGGTTGGAGATGGCCTTAGAACAACTAAGGTATCTCAAACAAGAACAAACCAAGGTGTTCAGCGTGTCCGCTGGAGGCAAAGCTCGAATCAGATCGGTCTTCTTGATTTCGAAGACACTGCAATGTAGTCTACAGAGGAGTCACCATCTCCTGAACTCTTCCGGATCAAAATTATAAATCTTAATATTTTTACATCTTTTTTCTTGAGTTTGCCCATTGCACATAAATAATAGCTTTTCTGGATAGTCTAGACAGGATTCGATAGCGAAGGGATCGAACCTCAAGTCTTCCTCTGGATATCTATCAAAAAAAGAGGTCGGGGAAAGCAGAATGTATGTAGCATTTCATTTTATCATGCTCATGAGTATGACAAGGACGGGCAATCAGGTTTCAATTCTCATAACCAAGCTGCCAAGCCTGCTTCCACCAACCATTTCTTCAGTGGTGACAACAAAAGTGACAGGCATATGCAACTTCATTATCACTCACGGACTACTCGCTTCCACAATGGCGCTATAGAAATTTACAAAGGAATGTTACGTGCTCCAACAATTACTTGGAATCTAACTCCGTTGCTTGTCTTCTCAACCAAACAGCATGATATGTAAATTACTGGTAACAGGTGGATTTGGTCATTCAGATAACATACCCTTCAACATTAAAAGAATCTCCTGCGACATCGAGCAGATCCAAGCTCCTCGTACTCAGCCTTGGTGACACACATTGCTTCAAAATCAGGACTTGATGCTAAGAGAGATCCTCCGCGCCAAACACCTAGTATAGGGCTGGAAAAAACATACAATTTTAATAAAACTGGAAGTAGGTAGGCTTAAACGCAGTATTACAGATCAGGAGGAAAGTTACTCTTGTTGAGGAGTTATGTTCACTTGATAGTCATCAGGAACAAGAGGCCGCAGCTCCCTCTCTCTGCAAAATATCAATACAAACTTAAGGATGATTTAGTATTAAGTCTGACATTGCACAATTGAACAGAAAAGAGATCAGTACATACAGTCTATCAGCAAGTCGAGGAAATAGTGTGCTACCACCGGTTAAAATAATGCTGGCCAACACATTCAGACTCACGCAGGTAAGTACCGATGATAAATTTTTTTCTTTCAAGTAAAATGCAGAGTTTGGAAGGTCACTTTTCATAGAGTACAGGGTGAAGATGAGGATGGCAGGAACTGATAGCTCGAACTACACACTCCGCTAGCCCAGCCTGATTCATTCCTGCAAAACAGGTCCAAGTTAGAGCTTTTGCTTTATAAGAAATCATAGAGTTCCCAAAGGAATGAGAAAAAATCATTACTAAATCACATACAATGTTCACACAAGTTATAGAATTTCTAAATACCTCCTATTATGCCACACAGTATCATATTCAACAGAAACAGCTAATAACATATTTCCAATGCTATGCTCTACATGAATCAAGCAACAACTTGCAGAAGTAATAACGCCTAGCCAACATGAACCACAAAAGGATACTGTAATGTTTCATTCAACAACAAAGAATCATACATCGTATTTGTTTCAAGAATCAAACTAAAGCCCCAAAAGTGTACTTTGAAACCAGAAACCAGAACATAAGACAAACCCAAATCAGTAGGATGGAAGATCATCTCCGGCACAAGGAACCTTTCATTTGCCAAGTCAAATTCCTGCCCAAAAACAACAAACAATACTCAGAAGTAGAAAACAAACACAACCAGCTATTAAATTAGCTCAAATATATGGGAGAAAGATTACATTCTTGGTTAAATCAATCTTCTTTCGATCCTCCAGCTTGTTTGTAACTTCCATCTGATCCACATCCATCTTTTGCTGCACTTCTTCAAGTGTGTCACCGTCTCCCAAAGCCAAGTATCTCTGCGCCTCTTCTGGGTTCTTAACGAACCCTTTTGTATGCGTAACACCATCAGGCAACACATACGTGCACCTGAAAGCGTTGTCCTTCCCTTGTTTCCTGAACACCCATTTCAAGCAAAAACAAAACAAAAAAAAACCCAGAACTGAAATTAAATTAAATTCCAGGAAAGATAGAGCAGGAGAATAGAAAGAAAAAAACAAAAAATTCACGAACTTTGCGATCTGGAGGTCACGAGCAACGTCTGAGGAAACAAAGCAGAGCTTCTCTTTAACGTCGTCGATGAGGAAGGTCTCGTCCATGCCATTGACAGAGCGGTAAGACACGAGCTCTTTGAGGTAATTGGTCAAGGCCTTGCCGCCCAAGTCGATTCGCTTAGCGGCGTAGTTGATGAGGAAATTTTGGAAAACAGGGACGGCGTGAGTGAAAGAGAAGCCGCAGTCGACAACGAGGCTACATTGGGCCTTAAAGGTCCGGTGGCTGGCCTCGTAGAGGTGGGCCAGGGAGGGAGAGTGGGCCACGTAGAGCGACGAGAAGTTGAAGTCCTCGAAGACGAGCTCGTCGGTGGCGCGTTGGATGGAGGGGAGGGTGAAGAGAGGCTCTGTCAGGAGGAGGGATGATTGGGCCGGGTTGACCCGGAGAAGGGAAGAGAAGAGGTGGGCCCAGATCTCGCGCTGGAGATCCGGGTTGATTAGATAGCCGCGGTCGATGGGCCGCCGGACCGCGGCGGAGGTGAGGTCCATGGGCTCGATGGGTGAAGGGTGGACCCATTTCTTGGAGGAGAGTGGTCGGTACACGCAGTTGGGGATTATGGCTGAGGGGTCGCGCTCGCCGCCGACCCCGGCTTTGATTAGACCGCCGCCGTTGTCCAACACGACGACGTTTTGATGCATGTCCAGGGGGAGGAGCGGGGTTGCGTTGCGTGGGTGGTCTGGGGCTGATTTGGCGCGACGTTGAGGTTTAGGTGAGTGTGTGTGACTCGCTGGGGCTGGGGTTTATGCATTTGTCATTTGGGGTTTAAAGGATGCGTCGCAACTTGTATTCAACTTCTTGGGTTTTACTTATGTTCTTAGATTGGGAATTTTGGTTTGCTTTGGTAGGTATATAACTCAAAGCGTTCAACGGATATAATTATTGTATCATTGTGTTTTTTTATTTTTGAAGACATTTTATAATGAGAGTGACGATAATAAACTAAACTCACACAAATTGCACAGATAAAATGTGCTTTGTGTATCATTGTGTTCTTTATTTCACACGAATTGTGACATTCTAACCATTACAAATTACAATAGGATAATTAATTTTATTTAAACACCAAAATTTGCTCACTATTTGCAGATTATATAATATCAAACCTTTTTTTGTCGAAATAATTTCAAACTTTGTATGCCATCCACTGCATTACAGTGCAAGACTGCAAGTAAGTGCAGCAAAATGGCAAATTACATAAGGTAAGTAAAGAAAATTTTCCAAAATGAAAGAGGTAGCATAACAAGCATCTGCAGCATCGAAAGCTTTATCCAAATAGTCAATAGGTATTTGCATTATGGGAGGAACAAACTGGTCAAGACAAGAAGGCATCCGATTTCAATAGGGCGCATAGTACCCTCCTGGCTGAGGCATCATCGGCTGAGGTGGGCCATAATAGCCAGAGCCGCTAGAAATCTTGGCCAAACTCAGTTGCCCTTGCATCCCATCTCTTCCATATTGCTGCCAAAGCAGTTGTTCCTGTGAAAGCAAATATTGCTTCCTCTCCATCTCTGCTATCTGAACATATGAAGGAGGCGGCACTGCGAGGGAGGCAGCAAACGGGTCTTGCTGCCCCACTGCTTGCACTGTCCCGTCTGGGGCAGGCAGAGCCAGCAACGGCATAACACCCTTGCCTGCCCCGGGCATTGCCACACTACTTGCACTCCCACCACTCAGTTGTGAGGTGCTCACATGTTGTCTCACTGCTCCCTGATCATACATGCCATTCAATAACAGTGGATCAAAACCACCAGCCAAATCAGCCTTCTGCTTTGACAGATTACTAGCTGTCTCAACCAATGCCAATTCCCAGTCTGCTTTACCACTCTCCGCAGCTGGTGTCTGCCAAGCTGAGGTCACTTGAGGCTCTCCATCTGATGGGAATGCTTCCCAGGATCCATTTGTATTAGTAGTAGTAGGAGGTCCGGAGAACAAAGCCAAAGCCAATTTGTTTCCTTGTTCAGCAGCTGTAATTCCATCATCCCTCAAATTGACCAAGTCCTCTGTCACAGGTTGAGG
Source organism: Prunus padus (assembly GCA_024362665.1). Classification (NCBI taxonomy): domain Eukaryota; kingdom Viridiplantae; phylum Streptophyta; class Magnoliopsida; order Rosales; family Rosaceae; genus Prunus; species Prunus padus. The sequence continues at coordinate 32,085,920 of JANFAM010000018.1, forward strand.
CTGTGAAGGCTTAGGCTGGGCTTCAGGTGGTGGGGGAGGAGGAGTGTAATTCTCGGGCGGAGGAAGAGCCTTCATCACCACATAATTCATATCCTCTTTTGGCTCACAATCAACCTGACCCTTCTCCTCCCTACTTCTCTCAGGACTCTTTGGCCTTTTTGACTTCTCCTTCAAGAACCCTTCAAGTGAGCTCAAAAGCTTATCAGTTATTCTCTGAACCTCCGGGTACTCAGACGACCGGGCAATCCCTGTGTCCTTACACCAACCATAAAACCCCACAAGCTCATCAATCATCTTTGCCGCATTAACATAAGTGTCAAAAGCCTTAACACAATCCGCATACTCCATCTCAGTAAACCTATCCAACAACACCCCCAATGCCTCACATATCGCAACATATAGCCTAAAACTCTCCTTCAAAACCTGGTAAAGCGCAACAATCACCAACCTACTACTCTTAGCCGCACCTGCAGGCCTACAAGCCAAAATTCGATCAAGAACCCTCAATAGGTCATTCAACCTTCCCAGCACTCTCTCAGGCCTCATTTCCCTTATTGGCGTACTAGACTTGGTCTCTCTTTTCTGCTCTCTCTCCAATGACTGATCACTCACATCATTTCCATAATCAAATTCTTTCCTTTCCTCTCGATAATCTCTCTCTTGATCCAATCTACCGCCCTCTGTGCCTCGCGATTTCCTCTCATAAACCTCAAACTCCACCTTCTCATCAAGATACATCGCATAAAACCTTAGAAACCCGGCATGATCCCAAACATTCGAATGCGCTTCGTCTCTAAAACCAGACAAGTTCAAAACCCGCATGCCTCTACGAGTTGCATACACAATCTCCTCCTCAAACGAAGGGTGCCCATCAACCAAAATTCTGTGAACAAGCATAAGAGCCTTGAGAGCCACAATCCAATCATGGGTTTTGCTCAAACGCTTAGATATAGTTGCCACAGCCGCAGTGACATATCCGCGCGAGTAGGAGGTCAAATTGATGATCTCCCTTATGTACTTATCGTCAGCTGGGTCTTCATCGTGGGTCGTGGCCTTAACGACCAGAACTTCAAGGTCCGGGGCTATGTTCCCGGCCACTTTGGCTAGGCTGATGCTGGTTTGGTCCTTGACAGCCCCAAGTGCCTTGCGAATTGTGCTGGGTGCCATTGATGATAGGATTCAAAAAGCAAGAGGAAAAAGGGTTGTTTTTGTTGATTACCTTTCCTTTGTTCAGGGCTGTGAAGGAGTGGATCGAGACTGTAGAGGATGAAATGAGAGATCTGCTGGCTTGGGTCAACGTCGTAGACGGTGGAGATTGAGTCCGTCCGATCGGAATTGCAGTAGATTGGAAAGGGTCACGGAGCTGTGCTGCAAAAACCAGAGACCAAGGGAGTCTAGTCTTCTTTCTCTTTTCGCTGTGCCGCGAAATCTAAAAGCGCGTAATCTAAAACATTGCTTACGGGCTTATTAATTTGCAAAAGATAGATGGCGTTTGACGATTTGAACTATGTGGACTCTTTCTCCATGCAATTGCAATTTGCAATGTATGTCAATTTCAGTAACGGTGGGTATCGTGAGCAATTTTGTCAACGTAAATCTCTTAAATGGTTACTCAATAAATATTCATTATTAGAGAGATTTTTTCCTTTTGTTGTCTATCAGGGTTTATTAAATGTTGCACGGACTTGTAGCTTAAGTCGTCCTTGCATTCGGGTCTTAATTTTTAATTCCCACCCAATTTCTTGTATAAAAAAAAATTAATAAGCAAATAATTCACTAGTGTAGTGGTTTTGAGTATTTACTCCCTCAAACAATGTCGGTCCTGGATTTTCTAAGGCCCTGTGCAAATTTCTAAAATGTGCCCCTTTAGACAAATTAAATAGTAAAATCACAATTCTTTATAAAAATTATACAATAAAATTACAATAAAACACTGTTCAAATGCATTTGGTAAATTTTCAAGTGAGGCATTGGTCTTTTTAATAAAATATTTATTCAAAGATCATCTTACACTTTGAAAATTTTCTTCTTCTTTTTTCTTTTCTTCTCTTTTGAGATTTCCATAAAGTTGTTTCTTAGGAAACATTTTTAAAATTTTATAATAAACACAACATAATAACAATTAAACTAATTAACAACGAACAATAAAATCTGAATTTTGAGCATCTTTTTCTTTAACTTGAAACTTCCAATTGTAAAGAACAAGAATCCATGTCAAGGTTTTTGTTGAATCAAATAATAAAGAAAAAGAAGTTAATAAAGATATGTATAATGTATTACAAAATTTATACATACATATATATCTATTTATTTAAAAAAAAAAAAGAAGCTTGAAAGATCTGATTTTAAAAATAAATAAATAAAACCTTGAAAGAAAGGCATTGGTTTGGTCTTGTGGAGAATTTGTATTCCAACTCAATGTTGGAGAAGAAGAGAATCACAAAAAATAAAAAATAAAATTGCTTGTGTGTGAGAGTCTTCTTGTGTTGTGTTTGAGAGCCTCTTTGCTTCTTGATAAAAAATAAAAAAGAATATATAAAAAAAGGCATGTTGGTTTTACCTTTGTTTAGTTTCACTATGTATTGTTTTTATTTTGTTATATTATATAATATATATAAATATATATTTGACTTTGCTTTCCAATATAGAATATCAAAAAGTGATTTGTGTTGCCATAAGTACATGAAGCTCCTTCTAGTTTTGAAGGTTTGGGTCCTTTTTAAAAAAATATACACATATATTGGCTATAAAAAAATTTGCGTGCCCCTTTCAGCTTTGGGCCCCCGGGCCTTGGTAGTTTTGGGCCAGGGCGGATTCTGTGTGAGTTTAGTATAGAGAAATTCATTATTATACACAATATTAGAAAGGCCCAAAAAAAAAACTAAATGTTAATTTTATCCCAATCACCTTGTGCACTTTTAATTATTTTCCGAAGATAAATGGATTGAAATGTAATTATAAAAGTGAACTTCCTGATTAAAAAAAAAAAATTTGTAAATATTATATACTTTCCGAAAGGTGAAAGCGCGTGTTCCCGCGAATATCAGCTCTGGTCGCATTTGGCTTACAAATAGCTTTGCCTCTCAAAATTGTCATTTCTATTTTCTCTTTTTCCCCAACCGAGTCGACTCAGACAACCACAATGTTCTTCCTCCGAGTCCACTCAGTGGACACCAACCACCCTCTCAGCCTCGAAGACGCCGAGTTCACCACCATCACAACTTCCAAGATCACCAGTGCTACTGAATCAAACCCGAACACCATCCCCAAATTCAGTGAGCGAAGAGGCATAGCTCACCTGTTCCGAAGCATAGGACACTCGTCGCTGCCGAACAGCCCTGCCTCTCGATCCACTCTCCTCTTCATCGTTGCTGTTCCCAACTACCTCTCCTTCGACGACTTCATCCGCTTCTGTGGGTCCCGAATCGACCATGTCTTCGAACTCGTCTTCATCAGGTACCATTCTAGAATTTCTTTGATTACCCAGAAATTAAGAAATTTTGAAATTTTCAATTCGGGGGTTGTGGGTTGGTTGCTTGATCAAAACCCTGAATTGGGTTTGTGACGAAATTGAGGAAATAGCAAAATTTGTTTTTTATAATTTTATTTTAAAGAAAATGTGGATAGGGTTTTACTTCAATTGAGCCACAGAGTTGTGCCAGGCTTACATTGATAATTTTCATAAATATAAGTTATCAAATTTAAAAGATAAACTTGAGCTGAAAATCTAAAAAAGCAATGCTTTGAACTATAGGGAAAAAAAAAGGTCTATGTACCAGTTCAGTGAATATCTTTGTTTGAAATTCAAGTTTCACTTTATCTATGTTTTTGTTTCCTTAGTGATCAAACAGAGTCCAATTTAGTTTTTGCTTATTTGGATTAGGAACGATGGGATGGAAGATCGGTACAGTGTTTTAGTTGAGCTGAAGAATCAGATGGCCGCTCACGGATTTTATCACACTTTAAATGGGAAGAAGTATTCGCCTGGAGAGGTAATGAGCTTTTCCGATTATCGTTTATATTCATGTATGATGTATATTATACATCTTGAGCTTATGTGTGCGATTTTCTTTGTTTTCTTTTTTTTTTTTTTTCAGGCCGAGGTGTGCCACGTTCTGTTTCTGCTCTCTGTGGACTACACAGATTCAGATGAAATAGCTGGGACTCCTCCAGAAGGATGTACTGAATTACCTACTTGCCCAGTTTGCCTTGGTGAGTCACAATTTTCTATGGTGGGACAGGGGTTCTATTTATTTTTTTCAGTGCTATAATATTCTTGTGCCCAGTATTTATACTATTTTGGTTTAACTTTTGTTTCAATGTCAGAGAGATTGGATGCAGACACTAGTGGAATAGCGAGTACACTTTGTGACCATTCATTTCATTGTCCATGCATTTCAAAATGGACTTATTTATCTTGTCAGGTGAGTTGGTTTTCTGTTCCAAAAGTTTGTCTTATGTGTTTAAGTTTATTTGAGATCTTGGTTGAGAGCATTGTTGACTGCACTACTGATATCTATTGTTACTTGCATGTACTGCAATATTTGTAATTTAATTATTTAAAATTTCTTATGTATAGATTATTATGAAATATTTCTATGTAATAATTGTGGTCTTTGGTTTATCAATTTCAGCTTGAGTTTTCCTTGAGTTGGCATTGGGCCCTTTGTAACTCTGATATGTATTAGGACTCAAGCAAAGTTTGAGAATCCAGCTATATAGAAGAAAGTTGCTGATTTAATATTTGTGTGCCACTAGGTTTGCCGATTTTGTCAGCAGCAGGATGAAAAGCCAGCTTGCTCTGTTTGTGGAATATGTGTGAATCCCTGGGTTTGCGTGATATGTGGTTTTGTAGGATGTGGAAGGTAACCATGATGCACTCTTTTTTCTTCCTATGTCTTTGGTTATTTCTGTCCAAAGCAAGAAAACAATATAGCCTAGCATCATTTACTTGATGAGCTGTGGCATTGTCTTAATTAAATTTTTTCTAGACAGAAAATTATTAATATTATTTTTTCTTCGAAAAGATATACAGAAGGCCATGCTGTTAGGCACTGGAAGGATACACAGCATTGCTATTCTCTTGAGTTGAACAGGCAGCAGATCTGGGATTACGTTGGTGATGCTTATGTTCACCGCCTGAACCAATCAAAAATTGATGGCAAGCTAATAACTGATACAGATTCTCGATGTATGTCAGTGGAAGGGGATTGTGACAGGTGTGAATGCAGTGATGATTCTGGAATTAGTGGAGCCCTCTATAGCAGCAAAGTTGAAACTGTATGTATTTATTTTAAGAAATTTTTTTACTTTTTTCTACCTAGCACTATCCATTATTTTCGATTTCTTATTCACATAACTGATCTTTAGATGTTGTGCTACAACAGATTGTAGACGAGTATAACCGACTACTTGCAAGTCAGCTTGAAAGTCAAAGACAAGTAGGCTATCACCAAACCCATCTTTGACGACCTCTTCCTTGTGTTCTTATTTTTCCCTCCTCCTAATTGGTTGTTGATCAAGTCCTTTTCTTTTTCTTGAAATTCAGTATTATGAATCTCTACTAATAGAGGCCAAAAGTAAAAAGGAAAGTTCAATTTTAGAAGCTGTGGAGAAAGCTGTAAATTCCAAGATTCAGGATTTTCAAGCGAAACTGGAGAAATGTCTTGAGGAAAGAAATGTTGTTGAAGATGTTAGTTTGTAATGTGCTGGTCTTTATTTTGGAGTTTGGCATAGGTGTACTGTGTTTGTGCGAAATCTTTTTTTTATGTCTGACAGTTTATTTTATTTTATTGTGCCTATTTTTGTGTTTGTTTCTTAGATCAACCGTAATCTCATCAAGGACCAAGAAACCCGACGTGGAAAGTTGAAGGAAATTGAAGAGAGGTACATATTGTTCTCTCTCCTTCATTGATAGATGTCAATTCTCCCCTTGTTTAGATACTAACACTTCGGATAGGACCATGAGGGTGATAAGGGGTTGTTCAAAATTTGAAAGCAAAATATGGAGAGCCATTTAGTATGTGCCAAAACTACTGCTCTTTTCTTTCTTTCCGCCCTGCCCCCTCCTCTCCCACACAACCAAGGATAGTGATCATTTCAGGACCCATGAGCCAGTGCTAGATCAATAGGATATGGCATAGAGGCAAGTCTGATTATTAGCGGCACTGAATTCTTTGGCTTTTTATATCCTCCTCCTTTTAGGGAAGCTGCATCACTGAGGTTAAGAGAGGAGAAGATACTTGATCTGGAAGAACAGGTATTTCCGTTACGAGTTTCTGCTTGCTAGCCACTATATTTAGAAGTTGCTGGTTTCTTAACAAGTTTAAATGATGGTGGTCGCAGATTAGAGATCTTACAGTCTACATTGAAGCCCAGAAAACAGTTAACGACATGACGGATTCGGATGGCATCAAAGGGGGAACACTCTTGCCTGTACCTTCAAAGCAAACTTCTCCTGCCAACACTAGAAGACAAACAAAATCTGGCCGAAGACGGAATTAAAAGATGGCCACGCAACATGTCGTGTATAGTAGTAATTGTGTGTCCAGTTGGTTTTGTATTTCTAAATATTAAGATACAAGATAAAAATCCCAAACCAGTTGGGCTGCAAAGCGCGATTCAAAATCATTTGCAGGCGGCAATATGCGTTTTTCTTTTATTCTTTTCTTCTAGTGAGTTCATTACGTTGGAGATACTTCTTCCAAGCTCCATAGTGAGTTCATTACATGACATGTTTAACGCAACATTTGTGACCGCGATACCCTGATATTTCTACTTCCTTCCTTGAGGTAGTAATGGGGGCATTCGGCAGCCTTCACTATTTTTGTTGTCTTCCTTGTTTTTTTTAAGCCCTACTGCACCGCACCAAAGAAACAACACTTTAGTTTACTTCACAAGAACTAGAAGCAAAACCTTCCTTCATGTTTTCCGTTTTATGCTTTTCTTTCTTCAGAACTGTTGGCAATTGGTAATAAAATGAAGAGAAATGAACGAAAACACTCGAAGATATGAACTCACAATATACAATTGTCTATCAAGTTGTACTTGTAATCAATCAATCTATGAATAACAAATGCATTAATTATGTATGCATATATGCTAACGGTACGTATGGGAAGTACATGATTTTGATTGTAGACCTGAAATCCACCAAACCAAATGACAAGTAAGGAACAGAATAATTACAACAAGAAGAAAAGAAAACCGACTCATCACAAATTATACTAACCGCTCCTCTGATATCTAGCTTCAGAATGTCTTTATAGGAAGACAAGGCGAACGTTGGCTGAACACAAGCCTTGTGAATTCAACATAAATGTTCCCCATGTCATAGGTTACATCAACAAGCAGCGGTTCGTACATTCTTGAGATGCAAAGATATCAACCCTCCACAATAAATAAATGAAACAATGTTTGCATCACAAATCTCAATGTTCATGAGTCGTGGACAATATTTTATCTCCAAATATTTCAATGCGATAGAGGGATCGGCAACTCTTAAATTAACCAAATTGTTGGCAATAGTTAGAGACAATCGCTCAAGAACTAGAAAGTTGGACAATAAGAAGTCAACAAGTTCCCCGGTTACACCAACATGTCGAAAACGAACAACTTTGAGGGACTTGAAGCCAAAAACATTATAACTAGAGCCTAGAGACTTGGAATGCCATTGGAAGCAAATTCTTCCTTTTCCATACCCAACAGTTCGGAGGGAAATGCTTAGTTATCTTGGCTCCATATTTTTTTTGGCTGGAGAATTATCTACTAGTTGTTATGCAACCATGTTTTGGATCATGAAACTTACACTTGTTTCTTTTTTTCTTTACTTCTAGTTCACTAGATTGGAGCTAGCCTGAATTGCATAGAGTCAATATTTTGTTCCGGTTGATTTATATCTCTGAGTTTTAGTTGCTTGGAGAATATTGTTATAAATCTTGTCCGGTTTTGTGGCGCGTTTACTAACCCATAATTGGAATGAGAATAAGGAATCCGATTCCGATTACGGATTATACTCGTGTTTACTAAAATCGAGAGGAATCAAAAGTGTGTGGGGCCCACATATAAAATGGAATTCAATTCCAAGATTTGGGTGATTTGGATTCCCTACATTGATGAGGAATTTGGATTCCGGGTTTATGGAGTAATCGGAATGCTAATTTTTTTCCCTTTATACCCACACTTACTTTCATTATTTCCAAGATTATCCTTAACCCTAGAAATAAAAACAAAATCATTTTAGTGTTAAGCATTAACTAATAGAAATACTTACATTAATAAAAAAATTTAAAAAAAAATACTTAGTAGAAATACTTACATTTTTTAAAAAATATTTAATAGAAATACTTAAATTTATAAAAATAAAAATAAACAAAATCATTTTTGGGTGTCTATGAAATAAAAAAGTAATTTAATTTTTTCTTACTATTATAAACTATATCAAATTTTATTAAAAAAAAGTATATAAAATATTTAATTTGGGACAAGGGCAATTTAGTAATCATCTTGATTTATATTCCGATTATGCCGAATTAGTAAACAACTTTATGGAATTCTATTCCGATTCCGCATGATTATAGTAAACAACTTCAACAGGAATCTGATTCTGATTCCGCTTCATTTCAATTCCTCCTCAATTCAATTCCTCTCAATTTGATTACGGATTAGTAAACGCGCCATTAGTGTGCGCCTAATGGAATCGAGCAGTCGATGAGGAAGAGAATGCAAGAGATCCATTTTATTCATATGATGCACCAATAATGATCAACCCAGTTTTTCTTTTCTTTTTGGAATATGTCACGCCCCGAATTTTCAACCTCAAATAACCTGTTTACAGTTATTACAAACAACCAACAATTCGGGACGCGAAGCTCGGAACCTTTAACAATTGTACCTGAAATTTTTTTCCTAAATACAATACAACCTGTTCCGAACCCACAATGTAAATACAGACTCAACTTTTCTAAGTCAAATATTACATCACACCAATTACGTAATAAATTGAAACTTCAATCTATTGCATAATCTGCTCCTCATAGTTTAATACACACAAAGGAAGTCTTCACACCAAATAAACCACATCATGTACAAAACATGTACATCAACAGAGCTTTCTACTCCTAACTTCGGTTACTGTTACGCCCCGAATTTTCAACCTCAAATAACCTGTTTAAAGTTATTACAAACAACCAACAATCCGGGACGTGAAGCTCAGAACCTTCAACAATTGTACCTGGAATTTTTTTTCTAAATATAATACAACATGTTCCGAACCCACAATGCAAATATAGACTCAACTCTTCTAAGTCAAATATTACATCACACCAATTACGTAATAAATTGAAACTTCAACCTATTGCATAATCTGCTCCTCAAAGTTTAATACACACAGCGGAAGTGCTCACACCAAAATAAACCACATCCTGTACAAAACATGTACATCAACAAAGTCTTCTGCTCATAACTTAGATTACTCTGTTCACAGTCTCTGCTACCTGCAGGATAATCCCCTATACCGTTGAATAGTGTATCGGGTTCATCATCAACAAACCCAATAAGTTTTCTAAAGCTTGTATGAGTAAAGCACATCCATAGTATAAATATGTCATGTCAATTTCACATTATATACAATCACATGCACTTTCATTAGCATCACACAATCCATGTATAACCATGGTACTCATATTCATCAATATCATCACAACTACAATTCTTTTATTTTTAAGAACTGTTTAAGTCACCACATGTGACCACCAAAACTCTTTTATTTTAAAAGTAATTTTCACACGTCAAATCACAATTCTTTTATTTTATAAGAACTGTTTCGATCACCACCTGTGACCACACCAAAACTGTTTTATTTCAAAAGCAGTTTTCACACATCACTTATTTGACAGATAGAAGAGAGAATACTATGAACCTCTAATCTATAACACTACAAATACCATAGTAGTGTTCACTCATGATCACTCACACATGAGTACTAGATGGCACAAGAATAGATCTATAACACTGCAACGCCATAGTAGCCTTCACTTATGATCACTCACACATAAGTACTAGATGGCATCAGAATAGATCTATAACACTACAAACACCATAGTAGCCTTCACTCATGATCACTCACACATGAGTACTAGATGGCACCAGAATAGATCTATAACACTACAAACACCATAATAACGTTCACTCAAGATCACTCACACATGAGTACTAGATGGCATCAGAATAGATCTCTAGTTGCTCGCCACGAGAATGCCCACCTTATAGTCTCAGAAGGGATTCAATGCATTCTTGCCTAAATCTATCAACACTAAAACACCAACTCCAAAATCACTCACACCAAAACAATATAAAATGTCGTTTCACATTAAACATTATTTTATCACAAAATACACCAATCACAGCAATATATATTTATATATATATATATATATTTATGTGGTCATTCACGCATGAATTCCCACCATACACCCACAAGATATGTTATATGGTTCACAAAAAAATAGTTTCTCAAAATCACAACATCATATTAATTATAGTCATTAACATTATCAGATCTACATTATAATAAATATAATAACTCATGATTTTTGTCACGATTATGATGGTTTCACTCACCTCTTGTCCAAGCTGCGTTTATCAACTTAGCAATCCACAATCTCAACGAGCAACTCTGACTCCACGAAAACCTAAGAAAAGTTTGTAACTTACTTAGAATCCAATCTAAGATTCTGCTCACAAATGATGAAAATGTCCTTCGGACCAACTGGGGTCCAAAGCCATCAATTACACTCCAAAATCGTGACGTACACACTGTCGACGTCAAAACAGGACCAATGACACTCATTGTCCAAAAAGTCACTATTTGGGTCCCGCGAGTCCCACCCGTCCAACAGACACTCCAAAAAATCCACCTTGGGCCCACAATCTCATATTTTAAATCTAATCGCACCAATGGACTCTAAATAGTCCCGACATCACCACGCATCAATTTGGGCCAGATCCAAAGGTCAGATCATTCTTGATCGCACATTTGAACGATGATGGCTCACCACAACTAAAGATCGGGACGTCCGATTGTCAATCCGTCTGTACCTAAAACTCACAACAACCTAAGCTACCACATATACAAAATTTGACACGATCTAACGATCCGATCATCTCCGATCTAACGGTCTAGATTTGTGAGGCTCCGATCGTCTGTCAAACGACGAAATCTCGCAAAATGAAGCACACCACCGCGCTCACCACCTCAAAGACTACAAACTGTCTTTTGAACTCAGACACAGTACCACCGCCTGTGGTGGTTCGGGTACTATTCCAACGACCGTCAAATTGTTGAACTTCCAGACTAAAACTACATTTCCTTACAAAAATCGATGAGATAAAGAATTTTAATTCTTAGAATTTTACCTGAATCGACCTCTAAAGTGGTCAAATCGCTATCCAAAGTTTCAGGTTTCACTGTGGACGAACGAACTTCACGGCGTCACAACGCCTTCACCGCTACTCCGATCACTGTGATTCCAATTGGGTTATATTCACAGGATACTCCTCTATCAATCTGGGAGAGCGTTGTTGAACACCTTCTCCGGACGCAGCAGCAGAAGCCTCCAGAAATCGCCTCCCCGGCGAGGCTCCAGACCTAAACGAAATTTCTGGAAATTATGGACTTTTCTGCTATTTGCATAGTGGCCTCCGAATTTATAGAATTCCGAAAATAGCATTGTTCACTATTCACTATTTAGCCCTCCAATTAAATTTCAAAACTTTGAAATTTAATTTCTCCTTCGTTATAACTCCGATTCACGAACCGTTTGTGCCAACGCATTCGTGAGATCAAACTCGACTTTCCGATCAAAATATTATATTTTTCTCACTTAAATATCTTGAACTTCCATTGAAAAAATCATTAAATAAAACATAGGGACATTTTTGTCCAAACTGATATTAAACACTCTTAATTCAATCTTTTCCACACCAAACCAACTTCATAAAATTGCCCGCACATTTAATTAATCTTGTATGATTTTTCGGAATATTAATAACAACAAAATCCCAATTTTGAGGTTATTACATTCTACCATCCTTAAAGGAATTTCGTCCCGAAAATCAGCCTCCACTGACTATAAGAAGTACGAGGATACTTCCTCATTCAGTTCCAATTTCAACTTTGAACTTCAGTCAAAACTCATGATTATAACCATCCACTTTTGATGTTATAATCATCACCAACCAAACATTTACCAACATTCTGATGGCAATAGGACAACAAGTCCACAAAACAAACTTTATTTCATCTTCCAATTAGTACGACACACAGTACAAGGAAATGAAAACCAACATAAGGTATACAATCCTCACAAAACACACTAGAATTCGACAATAGCAATCACAACAGCACATTGCGACAAACAAAAGGAAACTGCATCCACTTCCAAGCACAGCCTCTTCGGTGAGCTCTCTAACTCCGGAGACGAAAATGCAAATTCTGAATTTGCAGAGTGACCCATGTCTTTTAAAGAATTTTGAAACGGCACTGTTCACTATTCACTATTTAACCCTCCAATTAAATTTCAAAACTTCAAAATTTAATATCTCCTTCGTTATAACTATGATTCATGAACCGTTTGCGTCTACGCGTTCGTGAGATGAAGCTTTATTTTTGTAGTCCAAAATCATAATTTTCTCATTTCAATTCCTTGAACTTCCATTGAAAAATCATTAAATTAAATGTAGGGGCATTTTTGTTCAAATTGAGATTAAACACACTTATTGAAAAATCATCAATCTTTACAAAGAATTTTTCATTCATCAATCTTTTAACATCATCCAACGAGATTGATGGATGGAAAGACTAAAATACTCTTCTAAATGGATAGAAAATTGGATAATATTAAAGTCATATGACAAATCATGGATTTTGAAAACTTAAGGTGTCATTTCACTTAAATTTTTCGTTAAAGTGATTGAAACTTATGTATAAATTCAGGTGACATTTTTACAAAAATCCCTTTTTTTTCCACCGGAGAATTATCTACCAGTTGTTATGCAACCATGTTTTCGGTCATTTAAACTTGCACTTCTTTTATTTTTTTTCTCTACTATTAGTTCATTAGAAACAAAACAAAAAACAAAAAATTGTTTGAGTTGCTTGGCAAGATCATCAACGAAAGGACAAAAACAGAGCCAAAAGCTGATTTCTTATTAACACCAGAAAATTAAGTAAAGAGTAGTGAAAACAAATGAGTAATCATGTCTGATTCACAATTAAATTAATTTCTAAGATACTGAATAACTTTAGAAGAAAAAAGGGATAAAAATAGTCTAGACACGAAACAACCAAAGCAACTAAAATATTTTGCTTAATTCCCTTATTGCCTGATCTCGACCTTCTGCCCGGTGTTGCTGCATTCTCTTCAAAACTTACGCTAGTTCCATCACTTCTCCAATTATCCTAAATGAGGGGAAACTGCCTCACCTTAAAATGCCACTATAACGAATTCTACTGGGTTAGTTCAAGTATCCTAAAACTATAAATACCTAAATCTGCAGCTTCCCCTCAACAAATAAATAAAATATGGTGAGACCCGGAAAAGGGATCACACAGAAGAGATACACTAAAGATCCTCATTGGGAGCCGTGCACATGGAATTGTCACCTTTGGGGTTGATCTGAACCGGCTGCTCCAGTAGTGGTGCTCGGCCCAGCACCATTCTCAATCGGAGGGGAAGTGCCCCATCTTCCTTCTGATTCTAAAGGCTCAAGTACATGCACTCCACCATCTGTAAGTCCTAATGCAAACTGATTGGGTTCGGATGGATGTGCCGCAACAACGAGAGGATACACCCTTAAGCTGCTAAAACGTTTATTGTTAGATATGTTATTTACAAAACAGAAAGACCGCAAATATCCTAGGAAAAAAAATTGTTAATCTTCACTCTGCTTACAAAAAAAAACATACCTTGGATTTGGAGGTAAATAAGCAGTAGGAAGTATTCGGCATCTCAATCTAAGTGTAGAAGCAGTGAGAACCCCCACACTTCCATCTTCAAAGCTAACATAAATTGACTGGCTATCACAGGAATACGTAGCATGTGTGATTGGACCACTAGCTTCTCGAGGAACCCACTACATAAGAAACATAGTTCCACAGATGTAAGTAACACTGAGTAAACCCAAACAACAAAGTAAAAGCAAACAATTAAACACATGTGAACATCACAATCACTAAAACATTGATCTTAATGCTTGCTTGCCCTCTTACTAGATACAAGCTCATGCCAGTGCTGTATGCATGAAATGATCAAGGCCATGCAATAATATCTATTTTAATGCTGACTGTGTTAATCTGAACTAACAGGATTTTTTTAATTTAAAAAATAAAACCTCAAATAAATTTAAGCAAAAAATAAACCATTGCACCTGCTTGAGGCATTCTAATTTTGGTGCTTCGTATATGGCTATCTGTGTTTCATGAACTGCCAGCAAAAGTGTCTGATCTAAGTGAAACTGAACTCGGGTATCTGCAAGAGGAGCAGCAGCTCGCCCACTTGGAATCTGAAGGAATTTACTGGCCTGCTTCTCCCATCCATCTGTGTTCCAAACACACAACTGCAGCGAAGAAAAATAAAAGCATTTATGACTTAACAACTCCAGTACCAACACCTAGTCAAACTATTAAAGCTTCTCTTGCATGAAGTTCAAGGACAGAAACAGAACGACTATATTGGTTAAAAGCAAGAGTCTAAAACCAACAGCTTTTTGTAAAGGCCTGAGGCAAGCAACACCTAAGTGACTAAGTAAACGACAATTCTAGAGAAATGCATTTCAGAAAAGCGTTCTCCACTTACGGTTAAATGAAATGATTTCAATGTGAATCGTCAAATGCAACCAGGGAATCAGTTTGCTATGAAGTTGAACTATAAACTATCTGGATACTACATTGATCCGTTTTGGCTTGGCTACTTGTGATAAGTTACTTCTGTTAGTCACTAGTTCATTGCTTATAGCCTTAAAGGCACAGCCATGCACAGATATAGACTTGCACATTCATACCTGGGAATCAGCGCCCGATGATACAAGCACATTAAGAACATGAGAAAAGGCAAGGCCTGTTATTCTTTTTTGATGACCTTTTAGCTTGGTTTTAACCTGTGAGAGGAGCATCCAGATTGTAAGCCATATTCCAGATATCATCACAAATTGACAAATTTAAGTTCAGTGAACAGAGACCTCATCAACCCGAACATTATAAATTTGGATGGAAGAATCTTCCATTCCTATGGCAATGATATTATTGTCTTGTGGATGAAACGCCAGATATGTTGCAGCTGGTGGTGGGGGCATGAATGTTGTCATTGTCTGCAATTCAAAAGACATAAGAATATCACAATAATATAAAACAATGAGTGTTTTCATTGTCTTTTTTTTTTACTTTTTTTTTCTCCTTTTGAGGGAATTTTCATTGTTTACAATAAAGGAAGTATAAGAATGATTATAACATCGTAGAAGTAACTTCAATTTTCATGCAACCCAAAGAAAGTTAGCTACATCCAATTGAAAGCAAATACAACACTGACAATTTCACCGTGAGTGCTTCTATTACCAAACCAAAATATCCTCATCTCAACCCCTTTTTAAAAAATATTGTTAATTACCATTTATACTTCTGCATAATTACCTTCCATAGATTTACCTAAAATGACATAGTTTAAACAAATAGCACAAAACAGAAACAAACTGAGCAAAAGTGCATATAATTAGGTTTTAAGGGTATTTTAGAAATATTGGTGGGTAGATTGAAAAATATGATTTTTTTTTCCTAATTTTCAATAGGTGTGTGCAAAGTAGATGATGGAGTAACATTTTGAAGGATGGTACAGAAGCACCACTGTCTTTTTAGATTGTCTTATGCATGGCACTTCAAAAGTTTCATAGATGATGCATATTCAGTATCCTATCTTAAATTAATCAACCAGCATGCTAGATGTGTCGAATGAGAGAAATGTTCAGAGGAAACAACCTACCTTAAATGTCATCATATTGAAAAGGGATATTTTCCCCCCTGAAGCTGACATAACATATGAGTCATTCTTTGAAAGTGCAAAGCATGGAACAGCATCTTCAGGGTTTGTATCGCTTATATCATTGGTCATCAATATTCCACTTGCAGGTTGCCACAGTTGTGGAATAGTACTAGCTGTGGCCTACAAGAAACAAACATTTTAGTAAATGGCAAGCTTAAGGATACATAACAAGTTACAAAAATGCAACCATCTCTGTTAGGAATTCTAATACCTTAGTCGTGTTTCGTTCATTTCTTTGCCATTTCCAGAGTTTGTGTACAGCATTAGATGATAATGCCAATACGGCAAGTCCTGAATTTGTATAAATTAATCTAGAAACCTGAAATAATTATCAATACTCAGAGCTTGACATTAAAACATGCACAGTTCTCAAGAAAATGTTTTTAAAGGAACAAACATCAAATGCATATAGTACAGAGATTCACCATGTAGTGTTTGTACTGAAATGTCTTAAAAGGAAATCACAAATCTTTCCACAAGATTAATTTTGGTTTGAATACAAGTCACATGCTCAAAAAAGTAACTCACTGAAAATTACAGCACCGCAAAATCAATATACTCTAAATAAAAAGGATGAGGTTTTTCCACAACATTGCTCTTTATCTATCTACAAGGTGTAGCATGCACGATGCACAAAGAAAAGAAAACAGAGCAAAGCATAAAATATAAACCTAAAAATTTACAGATAAATAATCCTGACTCCTGTATCTCAATTTAACACTGGCACAAGTGGGTCAAACATCCATTTCCACAAGCAGAAAAAAAGTTTACAGGATGTCTCACAGTGTTAGAACTTAGAATGCTCAAGCACGTTATATAAGTATGCATATAAAATATAAGACCATATAAGGTTTGCATGGCCCATCTTTTGAAAAAATATTTATTTTCTTTGCAAGGTCAAACTAAGTTGTAAAAACTATGCTAACAAACAGGTTTATCTCAGATGAACAATCACTGGCTAATGATGCAACAAGACTAGAGATAAGAATGTGCTTCAAGAAAGTAAAATATGGGGTAATTACGCACACGTGAAATATTGCAGGAAACAAAGATGGAATGCACAGTTCATAAAGTGCTACGGCACAGGAAATATTTGAATGACTACAAACGATAATGCAATAAAAATTATAAGTTTTAACAATTTAGGAAAAAAGAGAATCAATACCCTCGTTGCTGTTAAACTATCAGGGAGCCTCAGTGACCGGCATTGTGATAGTTCATTGATTTCAGTCAATTTCCAGATCCTGGATTTTTCTACCGACTCATCGGCAATTCTAGGTTTCACGTCAACCAAACTTCGACTATCACTGTTCTACAAAAACTCCAAAAAGAAAAGGTTAAACCATTGAATATCACAACACCCATGTTTACTATTGGAAAAAAAAAATTGGCTTCAAACACATCTCATATGCATAATCACATACATTTTGATCGGATCATTAAAACATAAGTTATGAGAGATCATGACACTCACCAGTCCAACCATGGCTGCCACTGGAGCAGCTCGCTCTCCAATGCTTGTTCCAACTATGTTGGAAGACCCAAATGTTCCTAGTGGCTGAGCCTGCATATTAATGATGCACTTAGCCAATGAGTTTTAACAAGATATGGAAAAGTTGAAACTTTACCTTCACAGCATCCACAGAAGCAGCTCTTGAAGCATCAAATGTACGACTTTCCACAGTTCTTAGCAACCTAATTCCATCAGAATTTGCCAGAATTTTAATACCATTGTCATTCGTTGATGCAGCTAAAAGTATTCCTTCCTTGTTAAATCTAATAGTGGGAGAAGCCTGCAGGTGTATAAGATCGTGATGATTATCTGGGAGGAACAGTTATATTGAGAAAAATAAACAAGTTGTAGTGCCTACAGGCAATCCACCATCTGCATCGGTACTTATTAAAAGGTTGACGTTGTCCATGTCCCAGAATTTGACCATGAACTCATCACCAGATGCCAAAAACCGATTCTTAGTAGTATCAAATTGCACAACCCCAACAGTTCGCTTTGCAAGACCATGATAGGTACGCTTTACAGCTCCTTCACTTTCATTCCACTCCACCAAGTATGAATCGCCTTCTTTATTTGTCCCACATGAGAACAACCTATGTTGTTCAGAGATGATACAAAGATTTCCATGATAATATCACACATAAAAGAAATAAAAAATATCACATCACTAAAAGAAGAATGACTTTGTAAGGGGTCCAGAAAATATGCCAACCTTGTTCCATCAGCACTGTATGCCATGGTGGTAGAAGAATGGCCTGGTGCATCATAGTCAACTCTTGAGCCCACAGTATCATACAACCATGCCTTTATTTTTCCATCAGTAGCTGTCGAGAAAATAAACTGAAGGAAATAGTAGTAAATAGGAAATTGTTAGTACTATATAATCGTATAATCTATTAAACATCAAATTAAAGTTACTAATAACTAAAACTGCATAGGATCTTTTTATGTTGAGAGCCCCCCAAATATTTGTTTTTTCTATGTACTTTATGAATTAGTTTCTTATTCCCCCATCTGGTGAAAGTAAGAGTAATACGGCACCAATCTGTAGAAAGGTTTTTTTAATTCAAACTTAACAATCCATACGTCTAAACGTCTTGAGTAGCTTTTACCACGTTGTGGACATCCCAAAGAATAAATATGGGAAAGTGGTGTCCAAGGAATCAACATGATAAAATGAAATAGATATTACCTGGATATTCTCCTTGTGATGTGGACACACTGAATATACAGGTGCTTCATGGCCCTCAAAAGTATAGTGCTTAGTCCCAGTGACTGCATCCCACACCTGCAGAATATTGAAAAATCATAACTGACATTGAACTTGAACCGGCACACTCACTTTAGAATTAGTTAAGTCATAGATCAAACCTTAATGACCCTATCCTCCCCACACGTGACAACACACAGCTGTTTGTTGGGATATGAGAAAGCAAGATCATTAACACTACCAGTATGAGCCTCGATCTGAAAACAAGGGGACAACCACAGCAATACTTAAGTCAATTTACCCCCATACAGAAACATGAGACATCTAGCGAGAAGAGGAACATACGTAGGAGATAAAAAATAGAAAAATAAAATAACAAAATAACTATCTTCGAAGGGATGCGTTAATGGAACAAACCTCTAGGTGATTTCGTAAATCATCACCACCCTGATAGGAGTATATGTGCACGATGTGCTTAGAGTATGCAACACCTGCAGTAGAAACCTGATTGATCAATAACCAGCTTAAGATTCATTTCCTATTTCTTGATAATACTTTCTCGTGATGAACTAGCAGATGTCTACTTCACAATATAAGAATAAAATTAAATAGACACTAAACAAACAAGGACACCTATGCTTACCAACAAGTGTCCCATCAGGGCTCCACATCACGCGGTTGATTGATGCTGTATAGTCACTGGCCAAAGATGCCTATGGACAATGAAAAGGGGAATGTTCTTTCATAATAATGACAAATAATGACTCTTCTTAAATGCATCCATATTATAATTATACTCAATTTCGAATTATTACAGAATCAAAAACCAAACCTGCAGTGCCCCTGAACATGCTCCAAGATCCCAGACTTTGAAGTTCTTAATAGCAATCTTTTCATGGCTTGGTAGCTCATACATCATGACATCACCCATGTTTGTTCCGACTGAAATGACAACATAGCTTATTACTTGAAGGGGAACATAACAGCTATAATCCAACAGTTAAAAAATGAAATAAAAAGAGAGATAAAAAACAATAATTTAAAATGAGTGGAATTTGAGAACAGCTCTCTCCACAAGTAGGAGCTTACCAAGAAGTAGAATTTGTTGCACTGGATGGAAATCCAAACTCTTGACAGCTGAACCTGGACTTAAAGTCATAACAACAGACCTGGGCAAGTCATCAGAAGAGTAGGAACTCTGACCATGGCTCTGGTTAGGAAACGCAACAGGCAGCATATTTACTGGCAGATTATTGGCCTGTTAAAAATTAAGTTAATAGAGAACAATTACATAAACTAAGAAGTTGAAACTTGAAATTTTTCTTCAAAATAAAGCCAGGATACAGATCTTTGGCGACAAGTCACACAATGCACGTCACAGTCATGTAATGCAGGACCAATTCCATCAGATTAATAACCATATACTCTTCTATTAATTATGATAGGCTGTAAAACAGAACTGTACTGACTTGAGATTGTATAAATGCTTAAATTGCATTCTATTTAAATCCAAAAATTCGTCCAGCTAACCAAAACTCCTAAATTGCAAACAAAAACAGAATACTCCCTGTTAAAAAGGGAACTGACAAGACACAATTGCTTAGCCTTATCAAGCTGTGTTCTCGTATTTTGCAGAAACATAAACTTACCATTTTGTTACCTACCTTTTAAGAAACAATTTGTTCAAGAAAAAAAAACTATTTTGCAATAACTGATTTTTTTTTGCTGGGTCGAACTGAAACAATTTTAATATTATATGGTCAAAAGAATGTACATCAAAAGAGCGGAAAACTTATAATCTAGTAATATAACTCAGACTTCCAGCAGGTAAATCAGAAGATGCGAAAATTAACCGATAGATTTATACTTCATCGGTTATTCCGAAAGGTCTTGATCTCTTCAGCACGTGTTCAGAATCTGCTGTTTGATAGTCCATAGTTGGGTTATTGGTAGGAGGAGTTCTAGGCCGCTTTAACATGGCTGCTATCAAGATAAGTAAATACATAAAGAGTAATAAGAAAATAACAAACAGAAAGCGTGCGTTAAATGGAAAAACAGAACAAAGTGAGCATGTCATAAAGCATATCAGAAAAAATAACAATACAAGCTAAACCTAATAAATTGTCCATAAACTTCCATGCTCTCACAATTTGTTGACCATAGTGCGTCACCTTTTCATCATAAATATTTTAATAGGAGGTACAAAGGGAACATCACACAAAAGTACATCTAAGGATGAAAAGGACAAAAGATGAAAAAGGAACGCGCAAGTTAAATGTGTAACGCATTTTCTTGACATATACAGTGTATCTTGTACAATTCAGGGCAACCATAATAATGGACAAGGCTTCTCATCAAAATTTTCACATAGCGCATTTTGAAAATTTGAAACCCATTAAAAGGAAACACCACAATACCTGCATTGTTAGCTGCGGCCAAACCAATAGGCCCAGCAGAAGCTGAGGGATGAGGCACAGGTGATGGATTGGCCATCCATCCAGCAAGAGATGTTGGAAGAGCAGCTGGTGCCGGCTGAAAGGGCTACATACATACACACCCCCAGTCAAACTTCAACTTATAGACAGTTTGACTTCCAACAAAACTATATTTTTTCTGTTCTACTTACCCCATGAGCACCCAATGGTGGGAAACCCCCT
This sequence comes from Prunus padus, assembly GCA_024362665.1. Lineage (NCBI taxonomy): Eukaryota > Viridiplantae > Streptophyta > Magnoliopsida > Rosales > Rosaceae > Prunus > Prunus padus. Next base: position 32,107,391 of record JANFAM010000018.1, read on the forward strand.
GTCTTAGGGACCGCCCCCATTAAGTGATTAGTGACAGGGGATGGAGCCCTGGCACCATTTGGTTGTCCACAACTGTGGTCTATGAATAGGGTCTTTATGTCAGGGTTAGGCCTCGGATTCTTACAAAGCTGATGCTGCCAGTTTAAACTGCAGTTGTAATGACACAAAAGTTAGGCAACTATATATCTCACAATTAAAGTAAGGAAAAATATAGAGTGTCAGACACACGAGGCAGGAGCTTCTCAAGGACCTCTGATTAATAAGAGTCCGCAATCTCGAGTTCTTCAGGGTAGGAAATTGAAGTTTATCACGAAACAACGGATTCGCCTCTATTAACTTTTTCAGTTCAGCAAGCATTATGCTCCTTGCAGACTTTGTATCACCATATTTAGATAACTGTTCATTATCCCTGAAAAGTAATGCATACCAAAAAATGAGTAACGTCATAAATATAACAGAAACGCGAGCCAGCCACTTATAACAACAGTACAAGACAATTTGTCCTCACCTGAAGTTATCCAGAGTCAACAGCTGTGTAATTTCCTTAAAAAGTTCCTCATTAAATGCTGCAAACACTTTCAAGTCCTTAACTAAAATGTCCACAGCTTTTGCTCGATCCCGCCTACAATAATCATTTATTTACTTGTTAAACAAACGGGGCAAATGAATTTCAAAGGAGTAAGCTCATCAACAATGATTAAACATAATACCATATATTAAATTTTAAAAAATGTTTAGAAAACCTACTTGTCTAAAGCTTCCAGGTACTTCTGCTTGCGAATTTCAAAGAAGATCTTCATAGAGTATCTATTATCATCAACCTTGGTGAAACCGGACAAATACTTCTCCACCTCCTCCCACTCCCCATTTGTCACCATGTCCTCGAAATACCTCATGTTAAAGAAAAACCCTGACTCTTGCTCCAACCTCCACACCCACAATCACAACATAATTAAATAAAAATTGAAACAAATTAAACTGAATTACAACAACCTACAAATTTAACACATAATTTAGCATACTTGTGAACACTGTCTTTAAATTTTTCTTCATCCAGAAACTGAAGTATGAGAAACACGAGCTCTCTGCTAAGCGAGGACATCTCCACCCCTGACTCCCTGCCAAGCCTAATTAAGTCAAAGATCTAAATCCTGTTGCCTCAATTTCAGCAATACTGCGACACAAAAATTCCTATATTGCGTGGAAAAATTAAACAATATATAGTTTCAGTTTGAAAAATTAAATAACAAAAACTGTTTATTAAAAAAAAAATTCCAGACGGAACAAAATCAGATAGAAAAATGAGAAGGAAAAGCAGGTACCTTAATGATATCGATGGCTCAGATCGGAAGGTTTGAAAGCTTTCTCGCTCTAGTTTCTCTCTCTAGCTTTCTTTATTTTGGAGTTGTGGAGCTCAAGTATTTATAGGGAGAAGAAGAAGAGGATTAGGGATTTAGAAGAGAGAGAGAGAGAGAGGTAGATGGTAGCAGACAAATTAAATAGCGTGAGCGAGAACGAGATGAGATGTATTGGAATGATAAGCGGTATGATAAGTACTTGTGCTTATAAATCAGCGAATATCATTCTAATATAGGTGATAAGCACATGGGCTTATAGGGTTCGTGTGGCTGAATTTGCGCGGCCTTTAGTTGTTGTAAATTTCTAAAATTATTATCAAATCACAATTATTTTTTTTGCTCAGAAATCACAATTTTATTAATACTAACGTTAAAATGGCTTCGCTAATCTGTACTTTTTTGTTGTTGGATGATTGTTTTTTTTAATCAACGCTAATCTGAAATTGTTGTCTTCGTATACCTCAAAATATTGTCACATTTGTAATGCCCGTCCCTATGGTAAATTGATAATATATTTTCTTTATGCTCTCATGTAGTGAGCGTATAGCAAAAAAAAAAATCATATATGTCTTTGGCAAGAAATTGTCTACGCTTTACGTTCGATTTGTCGGAAAACCGCCGGAGAGTACCCGCGGCAAAGGCAAGTGCCAAAATCCACGTATGGCGTCCAACTTGTACATATCTGGAATTATTGCCTCTTCTCTCGCTACAAAATTTGTTTTAAATGGTGGTTGATAGTTTTGAGGGGTTCGTGGAATTTGATATAAGGCGTAGGAGGAATGAGATTTGGCTTTGATTTTGGTTCTGGTTCAAAAAAGGCTAACAATATCTATTTCTTAAAAAACGCTACATATGTATACTTTGACCTCCCCATCGATCTCCAACCCCCACACCATGTTGGGTAGTAGTGTTCTTTTTTCTTTGTTGGTTCTTCATGATTGTTTCAGGTGTAAATTTTTTTAAGATCACGCTCTTGTTCCTAGTTTTCACGTTGGATTTGGATGTTTTTATCCTCTCCGTTGCATAATCTTATGGTGTTCTAATAAAGCATCTCTTCTAATAACAACAAAATGACGAATGTGAATGTGTTCAGGGTTACATGTTTTGGAAGATGACAAATTTTCATTAATTAAAGAGGTATTTAGACCTTTGGTTGATTTTAAACGTGTCAATTATTACATGCCTCAAATAAATGTGTACTAGTTTTTTGGTAAAATAGACAATAATAAGAAAACCAAAGTGCTCGACAAAATAGATAAAACTATTCTTTTGACTGATGAGATGTTAATTGGATTGGCTCAGGACTTTGGTGTGCTCCTAAGTGATAATGGTTCAAGCTCCTATGGTACCTATGTGTGTAGGTTTCCCTATTCCCCTTACTACTTTTAGCACAAACATAAAAAACATAAATATTTATATAAAAATAACGTTCCAAGTGTAAATTAACATGAATAAAGCCACAACTATACAACTACATCACGAAATTTGTTAAAACCCAAAAACCTTTTAGTCAAGCCCATCAAAGTTGCCCGAGGACTCACACTGCTTTAAATAGCCGGTGCAAAACAATTATGTGTAGCGTGCAATATTTCTTTAAATAAAAAAGGCAGATGTTATATGTTGTTTTTTGTTTTTTTAGAATGATGGAAGTGCATGCATCTCGTGAATATGTATCGAAGTTTGGAAAGAGTTGTAACCAAAAAGAAAAAAGAAAAAGGAAACAGTAGTAAAGTCTTGCCAAAATGTTAAGAAACTTATAATAATATTTTAAAGAATAAAATATTTGATTAAAAAACCTTATAAGTTTGGTAAGTTAAAAGATATATATGCATATTATATATATGCAGATGTTTTAATCGTACGAATGTCCTGACGTTATTATTGTACGAAAGCTATTGTAAATATGGAGAAAAACAAGAAGGAATAATAAAGAATACATGGTGTCCATGTATGTTAATAACATATCGGGGTCTGCATAGCCTATGCAAGTGTAGGATATCCTCCTCCCCCCAAAACATGCATTGATTACAAAGAAAGGGCATACCTCCCAAGTTCCAACCCATAAAAGTACGTATATTTACTCAATTTTCTTTTACTGCCAAACTACCATCAGAATTTGGCATTTTGCATGCGTATTGATTAATGCCCTTTTGAAATCTGACCAACCAGAATCAAACCAAGTTTTGCCTCTGCCTCCAATTTTCGGTGAAAGTTGTTAGGATGGTTGGTCGCTATTTGCTATTTGATGCATGTTTCCATCTCTGATAATTTACTATCTTCTTCTTAAGGAACGAATAAGTAGAGCAATAAAAACTACCACAAAATAATAACAAAAAGGAGTAGACCAGTCAGATTTACGCACAAAAGGAAGCGTCTTTAATGGATTTTTATTATTATATAGAATCAGTCTTTAATGGATTCCAAACAATCATATTTCTGCTATTTATATTTTTATTATATGAATGAACCAATATGTTATTTTGTCAAATTCGGCATTTAGTGACCACAATTATATATATATATATATATTAATGAGTGAATATGCTCAAAATCTAGGAAGACATTTCTCTGTGGGTGGATTATATGTCATTGTAGTCTTGTGTGATAATTTATCATTTGCCAAAAAAATTAAGGATTAATTACATTTTTGGTGAACAGAGTTTGGCTCGAAACCAAATATAATCACCTTGATTTTAATTTTCTTGATTTGATCACCGTATTTGCAGTAGTTAACAAATTCAGTTCAATGTGGGAGTTTCTCAAATGCTTGCGGCGGAGCCATGACGAGAAGGTGAGGAGAGCAGTGGAGATCTAAAATGCAATTAACTCAAAGATTAATATTTTTTTAAGGACATTTCTTATTGAGATGAGCGATAATATACTAATCTCACACACACAACACAACATGGATGTTATGACTCGAACCCAGGATCTTGCACGGGGAGCAATTACTTCAAACCACTGCATTAGTGAGTCCTTTGCACCCAAAGATTAATATATAAATATATAACATACTCATTTTTAGAAAGGAAAATACTTCTTTCCTTATCATGTAAGTATGAGCTCATACATTATTGCCAATATCAATGTGACATGTATGCAGAAATCTTTCTTTTTGTGTTTTTTATGAATTATTTTTGCATATGTATCAAACTATAATTCGCAGGAAAGATGAATATCTCTTCACAAGAAAGGAGACAAACAATATTATTTTACAAATAATGTGCATTACTCCATTTTATATTCACTTTTAATCAAATTATGGTATGTGTTGGTTTTTATACAAACGACGATCTAAATATAAAAAATTTAAAAAAAGAAAAGAAAAAGCATTCAAACTTAGGTGCAAGGCCCACCATCATGCTCAATTAGCCTAAGCTACGCCTGCCTCTTGTAAAAACTTAAAAAGGAAAAGTATGCACATGAATGCGTGGTGGACTGAAATGCTAGTTAAAGAAAAATAGAATAAAGACTGAGTTTATCGTTTCACTTTGATTGATAAGATAATATATATCGTAGCACGAGATATATTTGATTATCAAGTCATTTTCACGTGGGATAACAACGACCACAACCACACGTCAATTCGTTCTGACGAAAGACATTTTAAAACGGTTCCAAATTCTAATCAGATCACTTTGTATTTATCCAGAGAAAAGGAGGGTTCATATCACATGCGTACCCCTCCACGGTATATAAAATGGGACGCTTTGGAACAGCCAATAAGAGCATTCTTAAATGATTAGTAAGTGAATTCCTATAAGAGTAATGCTATTTGGACACACAACATTGACACATCAACGGATGTCAATGTTCTGTGTCCAAATAGCATTACTCTTCCTATAATTTACAGATGTGAAATTATTTTTGTTGAATTTGGAAATTAAGTAGTAAAATTGTTAACAAATGAACTAATATGTGATATGAAGTTGGAGAGAATAATTATGAAGTTTATGGTGTAAGTACATTGAAGAAATGTTTTGATGTAACCATTGTGAGTGTTCTTTCCTACACAAGACCGAGTCGCAGCATTTGTTTTGTCCTGACAAATGCCACTTTCGACGGAATTTTCTTGGATGCTTCGGTCCATTGGTGGTACAGGCTACAGGCTACAGCACTTAGACAATGAGGAAGTTGCTTTTGTGCTTTTACAAGTTTTGTTTGCCGCATTTGGTTTTGGTTGATAAATAGTGGGTGGGAATTGGGTAACTCCTTCAAAGACACGTTCAAAACGCTGAATCTCTAAACTCGTTTGGAAATTGGAGTTATGACATCATGAAAAAGCACAAATGTGAGTCCTCCCAAATACCAATCCAATCCAATCAAATTGCATTCAAAATTGATAGATTATCTAGGGTTGCATAAAAGTCGAAACTAATTTACCCACCTTGATCATAATAAATAATATTAATTCAAATGAAATGGTGCTCCAAAACGCACTTCAGCGCTTTGAGTTTTGGGAATACCTATTTGGTCTCCAAAACAAAAACCAAATACAAAAGTTTGAAGAATGACTCCTAAATAAATTGCAGTCATGCGTAGTTGGTGAAGACAACGTACGCACTCCTTTAACTTGAGTTCGACCCTCTTTTCGTACATTATAGTAGTTTAGAATGTTGTATTTTGAAAACAAAAAACTCATAAGCAAATCGGTGATAAGCAAATATCCCATCTTAATACATCATGGTGGGTGAGAGTTTCACTTTCACACAACTTTTGCTAAATAGGGGTTCCTTTACTATTTTTTAGTTGAATTTAGGGTTTCATTTACTTGACTTATCTCTAGTGGTCATAGCGAATTAGATGGTGAATGCAAAATTCCTGGTAGAAGTCGTAGAAGACGAGTTCATATTTCATTTCACCTTTCCTTGGAAAAAGCTGTCTCAAGAATCTCACTTTCAGACGTCTGAGTAATAATAAAGCCATCATGTAAGGGATAAAAAGGAAATATTCGATTTCCCATCAATTCAGTACTTCAGTGTGGAATGTGGATTTGATTCGTTCATTTGGAAAGTGAAAACATTCTCAATTTTTCTAAGTCATAAGTTATGATCTTTCTCAGAAAAAAAGAAAAGAACAAACTATGTAATCTTTCTCAGCATCTTTGTTTTGTTTTGGATCACCATAAATCTTTCTCAGCTTGCATATGCCACCACCATTGTAATAAAAAGCTAAAATCAGAAAAATTGTTTTCTTTACCCACAAAAACCTTCAATCATGTGGCCTTAAACAGCCTCCGGGGAGAAGGAACCTAAACTCGTCTACATTCTTTATCAAGTAAGCAGGAAGATGAACTGCAGAAGTCGAACGAGGTATTGGTCCCATCTTCTTAATCAACTCCTTGAATGAGTACTCTTCAGGTAACATATCAAAAAGATCATCTCCTCGACAAATGAGCTTTTGAATTCTTGCATAATTCAGAAACTCTCTCCGCTTCACACGGTCCGCATGGCTATAAGCGGTCATCTTAAACACAAAGTCTTCAATATGCCGAAAGCAAAAAGTACAATGCCATCCAGCATCAGAAAATATGTAATTTGTTTGTCGCGAGTGCTGATAGAAGGTACGTGGTCCATAGATGTGGGATGTAGCCCGCCAGCTACTATAGTCCACTGGGAACTCAAATGAATACATGTAGTGCTTCAGCTCAAGATGCATTGTAGATGGAATCCCATCACACCATTGCAGTAATTTCACAGTATGTGGGCTTGGGATCTCATCAGTATCTGACATTATCAGTACATCATCATAGGAAATCCCCGCACGCCGAAGTAAAGCATTCATAGCTATACGTTGCTTTTTCTCAAGTTCAAAGGGGTCTGTACGCGATCCATGGGGTACAATTATGCCAGGAAAGATACCGTGGACAACTTTTTCCTCAGCAAAGGCAAATCTGCTCCGATTTGAAGCAAAGAAAAGAGGCTTGAGGATGCCAGTGAAAGTCGTATTTGCCTCCAGGATTACCAATTTTGTGACATATGGATAAAGCTCATGCCACCTAATATCGAGCATGTCCAACTCATTGCTAAAGATGATGCCATCGAAAACACGGCGGGGTTCAGCACGTAGGGACCAGCCATGAAGGCGGCAAAGATGGTCCATGGTTACATTTTCAGCATAGTAGTGTGGCAGGCGTATGAAAGGGGTTGGAGGCTTGTCCCAAAGTGGCCGAAAGAAGTACGAAATTTTCGGGTAATTTGTGTAGATTCCAAATATACATGTAGGCACGACTATCAACAGAATGAGAGAAAAGAACTTAGGTGGTGTTCGTCTGTAAGTAGGGCGGAGAGAAAGTATTGCCATACCTTGAAATATAAATATCAAGATGGGCAGTACTTAACATGTTCGTCCCAATTCAACTACCAACATAAACATTGCTCTAACAACCTTGGTCACCTGCATAAAATTAACATGTAGATTAGCTACTACAATAACAGCCTTCATGATAAATAACACAATAACTCACTTTGCATAAAAGTTCAATGAATGCTATTACAACCCAGCTTTTGATGAATGCCAGAACGGGAAGGAGCAAATCCTCAATCAAACTTCAATTTAATCATATACTCACTAAAACACAAGTAAACGAGCATTTCTGTTTTTCCCGATATGGACAAATTTCTATAAATTAATATTCCAAAGATTAAATCTAGGATAAAGAACAATTGTGTCTTTGACTTCTCAAATTGGACCCTTTACAATTATTTATCATGCAAGGCAAGCTGCCAAATCATTATCTGATGCATTATTAATTAGTTGCCACCCTAGCACCACCAATAATACTTTCAAGTCAAATGTACAGAGTTGCATAAAAAACAACATATCAAAGTTATATATAACAAGGAGAACGATGAAGTTAAATATTATAGCATTGTCTTCTTCCTCCAATATACGATATATAATACAGAAGAAATGCAAGAGAACACAACCAAAAGGAATTGCACAACAAATCCAGGCCAGTCAAGCCCATATGAGGATCCAAAGTTCCCAACAAAATGGTTGCCGAAGAATTCTTGTTTTTGGTCTTATTCCTCAAGTAACTATGCAGAATCTAAACAATTTTTGTAGAAAGTAAAGAAGGCATCGAGAAGGCAGCAGACGCATAGAACCATTTTACAGACTTGATTCCAATCAATTCCTTGATCTTCTTTCCTTTCTTGGGGGCTTGGATATTAGATTTAGTAAAATATCAAGTGAGGTCAGGAAATTGTCATCTGAGTTGAGAGGCTTATATGCTCTTCACAAGATTTTGAATACAGTAACCACAGAATCAAGAGGGCCCGGGGGGTAACCATATTCTGTGGGAATTATAACAGCAGATTTTGAAAGATATTACAAGGTAATTAAAATCAATTAAGACTAAGTGGAATGCCTGACAATATCTATGCAAGCAACATACTTTGTAGGACCAATAAATAAATAAAAGTTGACACCCTGCAGAATTGCTCTAAGGTTTTGGATGTGAAGCCTAATATGGTTACTGAAACACTCAGTTTGTTGGTTGCCTCTTTCACCATTATTCATGGCAGTTAGCTGCACAATATAGCACCAAAAACAAATTGAATGTTTCCAATCTGTTGTCCAAGGCCAAGAGGAGTGATGGGATCCAATGGTTTCTTGTCTTTGTTTTTACTTGTTGGTCCTTGTGGAAATGGAGGAACCACCATGTCTTTCAGACAGAGGGGGAGTCCAATTATGATCCAGTTAAGATCATCCTTACTGCTGCTAAATAGTGGGTGTATGCTTCTTTTGCTTCTATAAAGGGTTGTGATAAAGTTCAGATTTTTCTTTCTTGGAAAGCTCCTCATGTGGGCCAATTTAAATTGAATGTGGATGGCTCTAGAAGAAGTAGTTTTGGCTGCATTGGTGCTGGAGGTGTTATTAGGAACTCCATGGGAGATTGGGTGAGTGGCTTCTCTGTCAATTTAGGGAAAGGCCAGATTCTTGAAGCTGAAGTCTGGGGGTTGTACTTTGGTTTGAGGTTAGCTATTGATAAGGGTATTCAAGATATTGTTGTTGAAATGGATGCTGCCTCAGTTGTTCTTCTTCTTCAGAAACCAGATTTACTTGGCTATCACCCTCTTGCAACTCTGTTACTGTGTTGATGTGATTTGATGGGCCATTTTGGTAGTTGTTCTCTCCGGCATATATACAGGGAAAAGAATGGAGTGGCGGATTCCCAGAGCTAACTGGAGTTACAATATGGCATTTTTGATTCTGCTCCCTCTTGGCTTTGGCTCGAAAATTGTAGATGATTTGTTAGGAGTTCCTAAAGCTCGATTGGTTTGTTTAAACCAATCTGAGTAGTTTGTCTTTGGGGTTTACCCCCCTTTTTTACCAAAAATAAATAAATAAATTGAATGAAACAAGCTGTGACTAATTTCAAATTCTATACTGTACATACTATTACTTATGTTATGAACATTGAATATGTGAAATTGAGGCAAGCAGTCAGCTAAAGAGTCAAACGAAAACCAACACCATTCAAACAACAACCCACCTACCTTCACCAGGTAAATAATTAATCAACCAAGAAAAGAAAAAACACATAATTAATAGTTTTAAAAAAACAAAACAAAACCAGACAGAAAAATGATAAATACGATACTTACAAAGTAAAAGCTTGACCTTGTTGAAGTTGCAGAGGCTAAAAGAAATGTTACTTAGCCGCGCACACATTGCCGACAACAGAGAAAGAGAAGCGGAGAATCGCGGAGGCACGGAGAGAGAGCGAGAGATTGTAGAGATTGAGAGAGATTTAGGGGACGAGACAGACAGAGGAAGGGAAGCTCGGAGGCAATATCGGAGCACGGCTGGTCACGTTCGACCAAGTGGTGAAGACCCGAGAAGCCAGGGGAAGTGGAACCTGGGAGCCTTAGGATAACATACGAACGGCGATCGCCTACAGCTGCAACATCGTGCAGTTTGCAATTACAACTCACGGTGGGCAGACACGTGTTAGGAATTGGAGACGGGAGGCAGGTGGCACTTATTTATTGGGTTGTTCAGAGCAGAATATGTTGAGTGTAGGTGAATCGGTGATAAGGTAAGGTCGGCACTCGCGATAGTGGCAGGTTATGTTAACTTATGACTTTGGAGTCATCGACCGACGTGGCTCTTTTCGGATATCCCTCTCCTATTGGAATCCACGTTGAATGAATGGACTTGCGTGTCAAATCACGTATATACCCTTATTTAAAACGAACCCGTCCCTTCTTTGCTCTGAACGAAAGGTCGGTTTTACAAATGGCAAAGGAGGGTGAGTATTAAGTTAGGATCCGATTACGATATGTTTTGTTGTTGGGGGGATTATGATATGTTGAATAGATTGTCGGAGATATGTTTTGTTGTTGGGAGGATTGTGATATATTGAATAGGTTGTTGTTGGAGATGCATTTAGAATACTTTTTTATTTATTAAGAAAAGTCAATTCATATTAAAAAGAAAGCCACAATTTTTTGAGTGGGTTAATTACATTTTTTGTTATTAGGGTTTGACTCAAAATCACATTTGGCCACTGTGATTTTAATTTTCTCTATTTCGTCACTGTATTTGCAATAGTTAACAAATTCATTTAGTCAGTGTTTTTAATTAAAAATATTTCATATTAAATTGAAAATAATTAACCTCAACATAAAATTTAATATTTCAAAAAAATAAAAATTCCTATCCCATGTTCCCCCTGTCAGTTCCTTTCCACTTCCGTCACTCAGCACCCACCGTCACAACCCAGCACCCAAGAGCACAAAACCAGCACACCAGCCATGAACTATCCACTGGTGCTCCATCATAAAAAAGTAGTATTAGGGATCGTATAATATTATTCTACTGGTGCTCCTAGGGTTTCGAATCCACCTCTCCCAAATCGAAATCCCAATTCTCCTGAACCCAATTCGAACCCTAGGGCTCGTGTAATCGTTCCTAGTTTGTGCAGCTATGGCGACCTTGGTGAGCTTGGCCGATTGGCAACCATGCTCAACGAGACCCATCCTTTGCTCAAGCTCCACGCTTTATCCAATCTCAACAAATTGGTTGATGGCTTTTGGCCCCATATCGCCACGAGCCCATACTCTCTCTCTCTCATTTTCTTTTTAATTTTATGTTGATTTTTGGGACCATTCGTAACAATTTCGTAAAAACCATTTGTGATAAAAATCCTACCCTTTCTCTTTTCGTCACCCATCACCTAGGATGGCTGGGGTTTCTCACCAATCGAAACGATGAAGAACAACCAAATGCGTCAGGGTTTTTATTATAAATGGTTCTTGTCGTTAGAAATTATAACGACAATTATGTTAAGTATGACGTGAAAGATAAGTAGAGCCTGCATATCCAATCACATCGTGACAAATGGATAAAATAATTAATTAATTAATTTTTTTAATGAAACTTCCCTTTTTTTTTTTGCAACTTCCCATCCCCCTAAACCAACTTCCCATCCCCCTCCGCTCTCCCTCTCCCTCTATTTTTTTTTCTTGCCCACTGCCACTTGTAAGAAAAAATATAAGATATACAGTGGTAGAGAAAATGTATAGTTATAAAACTATATCTTTGTGGTAGAGAAAGGAGTGTTTAGTTGTATATCATACAAAATAATATAACCCATATTTATGTACTTGTATATCATAACCCACAACATGGGAATCTCCCTCTGTTTTTTTCTTGCCCACTGCCACCCGCAAGAAAAAATGGTCTCTCGGATTCTTTTGATGGTCTTTGTTTTTTTGTAAACACTGCCACCTGCAACCCATGCCCAACTCCCCTACCCTCTCCATCCCTTTGTATTTTCTCTCCTCCTCTACTCTCCCCCTCTGTTTTTAATTTTTTTAAAAGTTGTTTGAATAAATGTTTGTGTGAAAGGAAATGTGGAACTGCCTTATGCAAGTGATTATTTTGCAAAATATACAGAGGGAGAGGGTGGGTATGGGGGTAGTTGGCTTGTAGAGGCAAGAAAAAAAAACATAGGGATGAGTGAGGGAGAGCATAGGGAAAGAGAGAGTGGCTAGAGGGAGGAGAGAGAGAGAGAGAGAGAGAGGCTAAATGGATTTTTTATAAATTTTTTTATGGATTTTCATTTAAAAAAAATTATTTACTTAATCCACATGTCACGATGTGATTGGACATATAGGCTCTACTTATCTACCATGTCATTCACTTAACCGAATTTTTAATGGCAATGACCATTTGTGATAAAAAGTCCTAACGTTAAGAACTATTAATGTCACGAAAAAACCTCAAGGACCATTCGTGACAATTTCGTAATCCTCAAGAACCATTTGTGATAAAAAGCTTTTTTAAAATATTCAAATTTATATTGAGGTTAATTTTTTTTAATTTAACATTAAAAATTTTATATTAAACAAACTGACGTAATTGATTCATTATACTGAATTTGTTAATTACTACAAATATGATAGCGAAATCAGGAAAATTGAAATCACGGTGACTAAATGTGATTTTGAGCCAAACTCCAGTGACTAAAATTGTAATTAATCAAATTTGAATAAGTATGAAACGCATATTGAAGGCATTGTTGCAAACACACAACATTAAATGGTGGGTTTTGGCAAAAACATTACGAGGTGGGTCGAATCGAATGCGGCAAATGCCTAACAGAGTCAGAGCCCAACCAAGTCCAAAACTTGATTTATTTTTTTGGTCGTGAATTTCCAAAATTAGATTTTAAGTGGTCTAATTTATTATAATTTATAAATTTAAATGCTCTAAAAGCATCTTCAACCAATGTGTTAAAAGTGCCACATAGACATTTAACGACTAGAAATAATATCTCACATCACTCCAACCGAATTGTCAAAACTGATGTGAAATGAAGGCTGGAGGTTCAGCAGTTACCTTTGACATCCCAAAAACAAGATGTCAAATAAATATTTTATTATTTTTTAAAGACAGATGGCTGTTACTTTCATTTATTTTTGTCCTTTTTTATTTTTTTCTTCTTTATCTTGAATTAATAATGATGAGTGCTGCTAAACGAACCCTAAAATTAACTGAGTACACCCTATGATTTAAGTGCACCCTAATATTTTAATCAAAATGTAAAATTAACTAAGTGCACCCTATTCAACTACCAAAAATACCCCTAATACACTATCACACAAACACCCTAATACCAATCCAAATCTATCACCTTCAAAAAAATCAACAACCACTTGAGAGTCCAAACGTTCTCAAAACTTGTTCTCCAGATAAATTGGCTGGTGATTTACATCTGTTTGATGCGCTCCTGCAGAAGTTATTGGAAAGAGTTGTCATGTAATAATGTACAAAGCTATGCTTGACTCAGGTCATGTATTGGCTGTGAAATGGCTAAGGGAGGGTATAGCAAAAGGAAGGAAATAATTTGCAAGAGAAGTAAAGAAACTAGGAAACATCAGACATCTGAATCTAGTTTCTCTGCTCAATTACTACTGGGGCCCAAAGGAACATGAGAAACTGATTATATCTACATATATTAATGCACAATCGTTGGCATTCCATCTCCATGATTGTTATCTATCTTTCATTTTAGGATTTGAAATAAGAATCTCCCGAATATTGTTATCTATCTTTAACTTGCAGGAAACCATTAGGCAGGGGACATGAAGGAAAAAGAAAAAAAAAAGTTAATCGAACCCTAAAATTAATTGAATACACCCTAATTCTTTTTTGTTATTTTATATTAGGGTAAATTAGTAATTCAATAAATAGTTTGGTAGTAGGTGTACTCGGTTAATTTTAGAGTTCATTTAGTAGTACTCATAATGATTTGGCTGTTATAATTTAACATATCGGGTGGAGTGTAAAACTATGTAAAATATCAAATTGCCACATCAACTATCAAATTTAAATTTGATGTTTGGTATTTGATATCTCTCTTGGAGATGCTCTAATCTATTATAAATTATAAATTAATTATAATTTATAAATGGTCCGCTTGGGTATTGGCGAAAGGAGAAAAAGAAGAGTGCTACTCCTACAGTACTATATATAATAAAACATGTTTCTTCTACTACGGGGAAAATTAATGTGATCCATAAGTTATACAAGTTTTTATTATTAGGATGTGGGTTCTACACACACTCTCTCTCTATATTTTACACAGCAAGTCTTAGTCATTCAAAAAATCATGTGAAAGAAAGAAAGAAGCCTGTTGGGGTCTACGGAGCAGAAGAGTCAAATTTTGATGACCCATCACCCATGCATGCATTAATCACTCCTCTTAACCAATTTGAGACGTTGCACCGATCTGGTGAAAGTTCTGCAGACCCAAAATTCAAAATGAGTTAGAAGAGCACAAGATTATACACTAGTAGTATTTTGTGGTCTACAGTGAAATGAAATTGTTAAAGTATAAAGTGATAATAGAAGAAATTAACCAAAATGGATTTATTAATTATACCTCCAAGGAACATCTTGAGCAAGAAGCCAGTCTCCCTCACTGTCTTGGTAAGAGAGTTTATAATTGTTTGAATCCATCTGACCTGTTCTCCTCGAGAATCCAGACACAATTGTTAAAACCCAAATCAAACAGGATCATATCAAACATTTGTCACTCCCTCCCACGTACTTTAAAACTTACATTTGTCAAACATGTCCATCAAGGTGTCTGCGAGTGTTTGGAAACAGTGATGGAGGCTTAAGTCGATCTTTCTTCCTATTCCCTCTCCTTCCATCTTCACCTTAACGAACGTAGAGTGGTGGTGGTGGTTTGATGATCCTCTGCCACCACCACAGCCATTCCCCACCGTCCGATGACCGTGACCATGGTTGTGGTTGTGGAAGCAAGCCTCCTTTCTCCATGACTTAATGGGAGGCCACCCTACCAAACCATCTCCATCATTTCTATGACCAAACCAAATAACATTTTATCAGATCATTTTAGTTTATTTATTAATTCATGGATGTAAATACTTATGTTGAAAAATGAAAGCTATATTGTTTGTATAAAAACGAAGAAAAATGAAAACTTTGATGTAAAAGAGAGAAAAGTACTTGACGACAATGGTAAAGCGGGAGTTGTTGTCTTGGTGCTTATCAGGGTCGTCGTCGTTGTCGTGGTGGTTTGGTTGGCTGTTGTTCCAAAGGAACAAAGGCAGCGTTCGAGGCACGGCTGCTGTGGAACGACTAACGTTGTTGTTGTGGTCATCAAAAGCTTGGTCAAAGCTGCGTTTCTTGTTGTCATAATGAATACTACTACTACTTGCTGCTACTTCCTTAGCTTCGTAACCAAAGTTGTTTAAGTCGAAGCCTTTGATTGGATTGCTTGGAAGAGCGAGACCCAGTTGAAGCTCCATATCCAACAAGAACAAACAAAAGATTACCCAATAAAATATACAAGATGATGATGACTTTGTGTGAATGAGAGAGAGAGAGAGAGAGAGAGAGAGAGAGAGAGAGAGAGAGATTGGGATTTAAGGGATCTGGGTTTCTTGCTGTAATATATATATATATATATATATACATGTATGTAACATGAGAGCAAGAGAAGGTTTTATTTTATTTAAATAATTAATAGAGAGTAAGAGAAAGTGAAATAGATGGGGGGACATGGGATGGGACAAGGGGGCGGTGAAGAAGTGGCCGGAGTGGGCGGGCATGGGACAACAGTGCTGGGGACATTGGGTAAGGGTGTCCGTATCAATGCCTCACTTTTAGCCGACCCACTTGCCCCTGCTGTTCCTTCATTCAACTCACCCCTCATTGCTTTCTGAACCCCCAACACTTTATCTATACCCATTTACTATTTAGAGAGCTAAGCTCCTCACGCGCATCAAGACCACCTCTTTTAGACACTGCATCAAATTTATGATAAATTATTTTTATTTATAAAAAAGACTAATACTCAATCAAAAAACTAATCAATGATTCGAGATCTACATACTTTAAGTAAATTTTCACTAAGAAAATACCTAATTCCATCAGTAGGATTGTGAAAAATTAACAAATCTAATTCAAGACATGAATCCAATTCAGCTAATCTATATACCACAATATTGCACTCGCCTCGCCAGGGAAGTTGGAATATTGCATTGCACCGCTAAACTAATTAATACTATGCTGCTGCAGACGCAGATGCAGATGCTGCTGAAATTAGTGTACAATAAAACAGAGGTTATAGTCAACCATATGGAGCCAGGTGGTTCCAGTGTCCAATCAACACAGACAAGAACTCATGCAAAACTGAAGTTGATATCACATTGACACGTTTAAGTGTGTGTTAAGTATGCGTCAGTTTTTGCCACATACTCATTTTGAGTCACATAAGATATTGACTTCTCTGATATAGGATGACAGCGAGTGACATGGTTGGGAGAGTATCCTTGAGATGCAACACAAACAACAACCAAAGAGATAAACAAATTAATATACAAGAAAATATATAACAAATAATGTGTGTACAAAAATGGACGAGACATATGTTCCCTATGTGCTTTGTTTTGGTTATGTTTAGCCTTTAGGGGATTAATAATTTAATATAATCATTACAGAAACAAGATACATGAATATCTATATAATTATTATATGGGTGTTTTTTTTTCTTTTTTGTATGTATGGTCGTTTTTGCAAAGCTCCAACAAACCAAGTCCAACATAGAAAAAATGCCTCCTTTTGAGTCAAGTCACACTCTCAATCTCTGTCACGGCTTGAACAGCATTGCAAGAAAAAGCACAGTCCTCGCGGGGGTTTCACGTGATTGCCGGCAAGCCCACGAGACCCTGGACCAAGCCACCCGCACGAGGCAACCAGGCAAGGCTTTTAAACATGGTGGCGTGAGGGTGCCACCCCATATTCCAACAAGCACAACTTCATTTTCAATTAAGCTGCCTGCTCCTAAAATTATTAATTAGTCCCATGCATGCATCCAGATTATATTTGTCCAGCCCAACCCTAGATAAATAATGCTGGTTCAAACCCATGTGTCCAATGGTCCAATTCACTAGGTTAAGACTGTGACTGATTGAGTCAAGTAGTCAATTGCAGTGAGGATATTATGCCGAGTTATGTTGAGGCCTTATAATGAGAAAGTCCTTAATAGCCGTTTAGTTGGATGAATTCAACGACTAGACTATAAAAAATCACAGTCAATTGGACTAAATCTAATCTAACTCGTTTTAATGTTTCAAGTTTCAACGGTGAAGAGTGGAACAGAAATGTCCACCACTCAAGCTGTAAAAGATGGCGGCCATGGTGGTGATATTTTTAATTTTTTTCGCTGGAGAGGTCCCCTAGCTAGGAGGGGCTAAGCTAGTGAGGGAGAACATTTCAGAGTTTGTCCCTCAAAGAGGTCCCCTCTACTGGAAGAAATCTCAAATCCGGTCCTCCATCGACATATTTCACGCGTATGAGGTGGACGTTGATGTGCTTGCATGCATCATCTCACAAATTACGTATGAATATTAATATTCAAGCTACAAATTGTTTAAATTAACATATAATTACCAAAATAAAAATAAAATATTCATGCTACAATTAATATATGCAACACGTTGTTAATCATATCAGATTATGCAAGACATGTATCCAGGTTTTCTAATGAACATTGCTTAATTCGCGTCGAAATGACTATAGAATGATTTGAATTTGGAAAATATAATATAGTAGAGAGAGAGAGAGAGAGTGAGTGAGTGTGGGGACAAAGGGACAGTAGATATTTTGCTGTATTCGGATTTTGCTTGTCATATGATGACTTTTGAATTTGTGGTGTTGCGAGACCAAAGTTTCCCATCAAAGAACAAAGATAAGCAAGCGTGTGAAGGACAATGAGATTTTGATTCTCTTTCACCCTTTTGGCCATAAATCCTCCCTTGTAATATCTCATTCTTTATTGTTTATATTTTGATTGCAATACACGTATGAATTTGGGCGATGAAATGAAACACGTAGCACTATGTTCTTAATTACTTGAATTACAAACCTACTGCACATTAAATTATTTAGTCAAATTCGAATATGATGAAAAAAAGAACAAATCGCAAGTTTTTAGGAGTACATATATTCCTGGATATGATGGTGTTGGTTGGACTCGCACTTTTAACTGTTTAATTACATTTCATTCATGTCGAATTAAAACTGCGATATGATGGCAAAAGCCAAAGGAAATGGACATGATTTGTTTGTTTGTCGTCAAGAAAAAGGGCAGGCGTCGGTTGTCGTAAATACTAAAGAGGCCTCTTTTGTTGATTTAGCAAGTCATTAATTTGACAAACTTGAACACAAGGAAGGAAGGTTAAACTTGAGCACAAGGAAGGAAGGTTCCACTTGACTTACTACTTTTGCTTTGCTGCACTGATCCGCAGCACAGCACTAGTTCTGCAACTGATTCAGAAACATTTCTCTATTTGGAATTGGCAATTGGGTGGATGCTTGTTTCGTTGCTACGACTTTTAGTCCTCATTGTCGGTTTAGATAAGCAATATGCATGTCATGTGTTTGTCGGGTTCATAGAGTTTTGTCAGCATGACATGATTCATTTCATTCACGGAGTTTCTTCTGCAGACCATTGAAATTTGAAACTGAAGCCCTCTTGAGTCTTGACTCTCTTCTTTTGCCGGTGGTGCTGTCTGACGGGCCAAAGCAAAAAGTAAAACAAGGGGCATCATCTATAATATTTGTGCAAGTTTTTTAGTCCCTGCATACGTATACCCTCTCAGCTTGCTTGAGTCTACAACTATATAATTAATGCAACATTAATTTTCCATACTGAATGCTTGCTAATGGAACCCAACCAATATCAGATTTTGTCCTGCAGCCATTTCACCGTTATCTGAAACTGAAACAATGTATGTTAATGTCAGGAGACTGACTTTTACACCCCAGAAAAAGAAAAAGAAAAAAACATTTGTTAAAAGGTTGCGGTAACGTTCTAGTCCAATTTTTGGATTGTTTTCAAAAGTACCCAATAGGCCCAATTAATTGAATGGATTCAAATTGGTGATCCAAAAAACAAAATTTCAACCTCTAAGCCCCAATTGCATGATACGAGAGAGAGCACATAAAAATTCATTACAGCCATGCTTGCTTTAGAATAACACCCGTTGTTCTTTTGGGTCCACTTAATTGTACGAAACAATCATAGCCCACGTTGAGTAAGCTTTCATTGGCAAACTCTTTCACTCGTACGTACGAAAGCAGCTCAACTTTTTCTTTTTCTTTTTAAATAAAGTACAAACCATTGGGGGATGAGGTTTAAACAAATATTCATTGGATGCCTAGAGGTTTCAAACCTCTGCCTGCATGGATGGAGGTGGAGGTGGAGGTGGAAGCACTGGCAGACCCAATCAAAGACAAGTGTGGGCACCCACACTTGCAAAAAAGCTTCAACTGTATAAACCCATCCAAATTCACAATTTTTAATTATTTTTAGGTCATTCTCAAGTGGAGCCCCCATATGACCCATTTAATACATACAATTTAAGTCTAAAGCTTATATTAAAAAAGAAAAACCTTAAACCCTATGTTAAAAAGGAAGAATAGAGATCCCACCAAGTTCACTCATTCTGTAATTTTGTGGAGAACTCAGCTGCCAAACTCGTTATTTGACAAAAGTCTTCAGCCTAACAAATCAAACTCACTACTTTAATTTATTTTACAAGTTAGTACTTAGTTGTTTTTTGCAAACTAATTTCAATATATTCTTATTTATATGCATTCAATTTGTACTGATGATTGATTTTATTATATATATATATATATATATTGATGAAAAATAATATAAACTATTTATGACAGTTATGGAAAAATATTTTAAAAGAAAAATCTGGGTAGGAGTTGTCAGGACCTATTGGGAGAAGTGATGATAGTTCAAATCAAAGTCGCATTGGAATCAATATGTCAGATCTTCATTCTAATCTTGGTTTACGAACTCGAATTTTAGAGTACAATCCGAACATTCGAGATGAAATTAGAAGAGTTTACTTACAAAAAGGCCCTTGTCAGCCTAGAAATCATGATTCCCTCAAAAGAAATTTGGAAAAGAGTCAAGACGATTCAACCCTGCATTTTGCTTCTCTGCTATGGAACATCGTGAAGAACATAATGCGTAATCGAATGGGAGACCAATGGATGAATGATTGCTTGGTAGTATATATTGAAAAAGACATATTTAATAGTATTGATAATGAGCTCATTATGCAACGTTTTCATAATATGAATTGTAAATTTACTTATTAGACATTGCTATTAATATTCGAAGTTTGAAATATTTTTTGTTTGATTGTATATTGGTTGAATTTTTTTAAGCTCCTAGATAAACGAAAGTCTGGGTCTGCCACTGAGTGGAAGAGCTCACCTAATAGAGCTATACCCTACTGACTTTTGGGCTGAACTTAAATTTTTGAAATTGTGGAAATCTGCCGTTTGAATTGCTGATTTTACAGCTTGTTTTCCGTTGAAGAAAATGAATTCATTGATTGGCCAAAGAAAAGCGTTGTTTGGGTAGTTGGGGTAGGGACTAAATTACCATGAATGATTAGGAGACAAAGTGGTACCTACCTACCTACCTACCACTAATGGCATGAAGTCAAGTCCATAATTTCAGTTTCAGCCCTACTTTCATTGGTACGTACGTAGGGCATTAATTAAGAGTTATAAATTAAGCACGATTCTCATTCTGAAAAGAAAGAATCCCAGAAAGATACTCCATTGCATAATATGTGACCAAAAAGTTAACACCTTGAATGTCTAGTAAAGAAAGAGGTAAATAGATAGCAGTAAAAGGCAGAAACTTTGGTTGTTGGATTGGCCAAAAAAACTAATTTTGTAGGGCAGCCAGCCAGCCAGGAGGAGGTGGGGGTTTTGGATTTTGATGGTAGAACAGAATATTGAAGAGCTTTGCTTTCGCTTTGCAGTGGCAAAAATCACATTTACGCGTGATTTGATTTGTGCAGGTAAGGAAAGGAAAGAGAAAAAAGGTGAAAAATCATTGTGCAAATAATGGGTGGGATGAGCCACAGGAATCGTAATCTAGCTAAAAGCCCCAACATGCATGTATAAAATGCCAGCTTAAAAGTGACTTCGAAATCTGTGCATGGCTGGCTGGCCAGTGCCCTTTGCTTGCAAATTTGCAGTCGTGCAACTCTTTTTATACATCTAAAAGTATACTCGTCTCGTCTCGTCTCTATATGAATAACAAATTCTAAGGTTTGCATGATTTTAAATTTCTGTATTAATAATTTTTAGCAATCTGTGCGTGCATGGCTTAGGGGCCGTTGAAGTTAGCA
This sequence comes from Prunus padus, assembly GCA_024362665.1. Lineage (NCBI taxonomy): Eukaryota > Viridiplantae > Streptophyta > Magnoliopsida > Rosales > Rosaceae > Prunus > Prunus padus. The sequence goes on from JANFAM010000018.1 coordinate 32,128,968, forward strand.
TTAGCACTACAGAAATCATAAAGAAAAGTTATTGCTAATTATGATTATTTAACCTAATATAATGTATATAACTTTTCAGCTTAATTTCTACGACAAATGAAAACATGCATTCCATTCTTTTGAGAGAGAGAGAGAGAAACAAAGATTTGATAGCAGCTTTGGCCCCCCATAAAGGAAATCCACCATATTTTGAAGATCTGACCCAAGCTGTGGAATATTGTAGTCCACTCCACATAAACTTGTCATTTTCTATATTCAAAAAGGCAAGAAATGGTGGAGAACTTTACAAGCTGATAATGAATGGTGTCAGAGAGAGAGAGAGAGAATATAATACAGTTAGCACTAGCTAGCATAGCAGCCCTTTCAGAATGTTGTAGGACCAAACTCCCATCAAACTGCGCTTTAAGTAGTACCTGACTATATGTCTAGTCTAGGAACATGATCAACTTATTCTTTTAATATTTATCCGTTTTCCTCCCATTCAATTTCAATTTTCAACTCTGAGATTTTTCTCTATATCCTGCTAGTTTAATTACAGGTATTGCATTTGCAGCTGAGGAAGCAAAATAAGTGTTCCCAAACACCCTTAGTTCTCTACAACCAAGAAATGAAAGGAAAAGAAACATGCATATGCGAGACAATTATATCTTAAAATGAATTCCTTATCTCCTCCCTCACATATCCAAATATGCCCTTTAAAAATAAAAATAAAAATTCACCAATGTAATAAAAACATTAAATCGCTTTTGGAAATCTGAAGCCAGAAACCCTGCTAGCTCCCAGTCCCATAATGATGATGACTAACATGATTGTTTTGGTTGCCCAAAACCCAAAATACAACGAAATGCTGAATGCGAGGAACTGAAAAGGGAGAAATAATTACATATATAGATAGCCTGGAAAGCAAATAATAATGGGGTGATCCCTTGAAACAACAAGGGTGAAGAGTTGAGTTGAGAGCATGTGCTTTCTCCTTTCTGAGAGACGAATGGTCATGTCAATCTGTGTGCCCTCCCACTTACTTCCCTGGCAATGAAAAAAAACTTACTTGTATACTATTTTACTATTTCTGATTAATAACCAAATGAATTTGGTCTGGGGATGAATTTAAATTCGTCCGTTTAGAATGTATATCCATATATATATATATATAATTGATTTTTTATATAAATATATTTTTAAATGGTTTTTAATTACGTAATACGACTCCCACTAAATTTTATATTCCACATATTAAATTATATATTGAAACTTTTGTATTGTTTGTTGCTCTAGTATAATATATAGTTTTTAAAGTTTGTTTTCTTTCTCATTAATTTTTTTTTTGTTGGTATGTTTTAATGGAGTGAGGCGAGGAACTCGTTCTTCAACGAAGACGGGGATAATCCCCAGTTAGAATTTTAGGGTCGTTTGACGGATTGTCATTGACCTGACTAAATCCCGGATGTCGGATTAGTTCGGATTGGCCTTGGATTAAGTCTGGCTGTTTGGTCTTTGCTAAGGACCAAGACGCTGATCAAATAATAAGACCTATGTTTGGTGTTGTGGGACTAAAAATAATTATTTTAATATTTAATTTTAATTAAAAATAAATAAAATTCTAATATTTAATTTTAATTCAAGATTGCTAAAACTATTTTCTCTTTTTCTCCTTTTCTTCTTCCCCGTTTCTTTTTTTTTTTTTTTCATTCTTCTTATTTTCTTCTTCCTTCCCAAGTTCCCAGGCCATCCTTTTTTTTTCTTTTCTTCCTCTCTTCTTCTTCCTTCCTTCTTAATCAACTGTCTAGATTGAAAGCTGTGACCTTTACTGAGAGAGAGAGTGGTCAAGGGTTTTAGGTGAGAAAAAGCGCAAAGAGAGAGAGAGACAGAGGCTGAAAATTCAATACCAGCTATTTATTCCAAAAGTTCAACTTGATGGCTTCTATGTCATTTCCCGAAAGAATCCTTCAATGGGTACCAATTAGTTTTTAGAATTTTTGTCAAACCACTTCAAGACTGGGAATTCATGACTTCCTTCTCTCAGTCTGATACAAGAAAGCCCACATCTCCGTTAATGGTGTCTCCGTTTGCAGTTGTCTTGATCATGGTGGATGATTTCTTGGAAGGTTCAATTGGGTTTGACAGTGGTTGTTGAATTTGGGTTCAATTGGGTTGTGGTTCCATTGGGTTTGAATTGGTGGTGGTTGATTCGAGTGACTGGTTTTGAATTGGTGGTGTTTGGTTCGAGTGACTGGGTTTGACGATGGTCTGTGGTGATTCTGGTGGTTTGGCTTGGTCTATGGTGGTTACAGTTCTAGGTGAAGAAGAAGCTGTGGTTATTGTCGGACTCGGACTCGCGTTCTCTGTTTAGCGAAATCGCTATTTTGCGAACCGTGTTTGAGGCTCGCTAAATTGGAAGAGCGAGTGAGGCTTTGTGTTTACTGTTGTACTATACAATCCCATTTAACTTAGTCCACCTCTTACCAAACATGATTTTCAAAGTGTTATTTAACACTGTCCAGGCTAGTCCAGCCTACCAAACATGCCCTTATGGGCTTGAGAGCGGAGATGGGGACAAAAAAACTGAACCTCATCCCCAATTCCCCCATTACCATTCCTAAAAATAGTATTCAAGCAGCATTATTAGCACATACCAGCAAATCAGAAAAATAAGCGACACCACATTTTTCACGCAAAAGTTGGCACTCGTTTAAAGATGCCCCTCCTTGTAGAGAGTGGGGCCTTTCTTATCACTTCATCTACTAATTATGTTGTTGATATAAAAAAAGTCCTGTTTAAATATTAAAGTCCCACTTGTTCTCTAGGGCTTGCAAGCCTGGCATTGATTTTATTTTTTATTTTTTTTGGATTTAAGGTTTAGAGTTTAGGGTTTGTCAAAATTAGGAAGAGAGAGGGAGAAATTCATTCACTCACAAGTACTATTGGGGCTTGAATTTAGGACTACTTGGGAGCACACTAAATAATTTATAGGAGCGTTTTATTTTCTTTGAATGAGAGAGCATATCATTGTTTTCTTTTTTCATTAAAGTGATAATGAAAGATTCCAACTCTTTTTTATCATGATTGTGGTCCTGTGTATATTTGAGGCTCATGACTTGTTTGGTATAGAGTACTAGAAAAGATTAGAAAAATGTCTATTTTTCATGTGCATTAAAGGCACAATATTGATATGTTGCTTAACTTGGAGGAAGAATGAGACTATCTATAAGAGTGATGACTAAAACTTATCCCTCTAATCCCCTTAAAAATGATGGCATTATGAGGGGATAAATTTTAGTTATCAATATCTTATGAATAGTCCTTATTTATTCTTTAAATTAGACAACAATATCCATATTATGCCTTGATTGCACATGAAATGTAAGCATTTTACTAATTTAGAATAGTCCAGTCTAGTCCTCCCCAAACGAGACTTGAAAGTCTAAAATACAATGCTTAATAGATTCAGTCCAAAAATGATGAGACAGGCAAAGGTGAAGGATAATTAATCAAAGAAAACCCACGTGGGCAATGCTTAAAGATATTGATAAAGTGTGATCGATCGATCGATGGATGGATCACCCGTACGTGCATCTGATCGGATGAATGTAATAAGTTGTTAGGGAGTGAGTGAGTGTATATACAATATATATCTTCTGCATGCTGTAGTACAAGTCGTAGAACAGTGATACGCATTAAGTGGATATGGTGATACGTGTTTGAATTTTATGAATCTCTCTCTCAAGAATCTGAATAATTTTTTGGCAAAATTTGAAGTAGCCATAGTGGAAGCAGATTTGCTTTGACAGGAGTGTCGTGGGGTTGTCAAGACTCAAGACTCAAGAAAAAAAGCTAAAGTAGCTAGGAATTAATTGATAAATTAATATAATTAAATAAGGGCGGGCCCCCATGCACATCATGCTATAGGGTCCTCTCCAACCTTTTGTATATAAGGCCCCGTTCACGTCTTCCTTCTTTACCTTAGAAATTTATTCATTCATATAGACGTACGTAGGTAGGTAGCGAGATCATGGACAAGAAAAGATCATCATCATCATCATCATCATCATCATCATCATCAGTAGCGACAGTGAAACCAGCTGCAGCAAATGCAAATGCACAGGCTCCCAAGAAGAACTTGTGGAGGCCAGAGGAGGACTTGATTCTCAAAAAAGACGTGGAAACTCATGGTGAAGGCAATTGGGCCACTGTTTCCCAGCGATCAGGTACTTCCTCTGACTTACTTGTCAATCAATTCATGTGTATGCATTGCAATTTGCATGTATAATTAATAAACACGTACATATGCAGGTCTGATGAGGAGTGGAAAGAGCTGTAGGCTGAGATGGAAGAATTACCTGAGACCCGACATAAAACGTGGACACATGTCCCAAGAGGAGCAAGACCTCATTATCCGAATGCATAAGCTTCTTGGCAATCGGTCAGTTATATTTAATCTTTAATCTTTAGTCATCATCACAGCAATACTTACCTATATATATTTGTAGATGGTCACTGATTGCTGGGAGGCTTCCTGGTCGAACGGATAATGAAGTGAAGAACTACTGGAATACCCATCTGAACAAGATGAGCTGCAGCCCCCACCCAGCTGCACCCAAAAGAAAAAGTAGCCATTTGAACAAGATAGTCACTAGTAAGGAGAAAAAGAACAAAACCACCAGCCCTAGTAATAATCCCATCACCATCCTCAGCAGCAGCACCACCGCTTGTACTGATCGTACTGATGATGATCATGATCAAATTCAGAAAAAAGACGACACTGAATTTGATTATGATCATCATTATCGCCAGGAACCCAACGGATCAAACCCTACTACTAGTACTGCTAGTGCCAGCTTTTACTACTATGACATTAATGACATGGCAGAATCTCCAATATTCACATCGCACCACGACTGCCTGCAGTACCTGCCTACAAACTTGAACGCAACATTTCTGTTTGATCACGATGAGCCTTTCATTGCCGCGGCCGACGCCTCCTCCTACTCCTCTTCCTACTTTTTGGATTCCTTTCTTTTCTTTGAAGCATTTGGATCGTCTGCTGCTGCTGCTACTGCGACTGACATGGAATCAGTTTTGCCATTAGCGTGTGCTGATCATCATCTAAGTTGGTGCTCCTCGTCATAATTTAATTAAATAAGAGCACTTGCATACTTGGGACTAGTAGAAGAGAAGCTGTTATTTATAATTATTAGTTATATATATGTAGCTAGCTTAAGTATCTAGTGCTTGTTTGTCTCAGCAGTTATTAGTGGAAAATGCAAACAATATATTACATACTAACGAGGCAAATCTTAGCGCAAAATCAGAATCAAATAGTCCCCGAGTTATCAGATGAAAAATAATTCCCCTATTTTTCTTTGGGAAGTAAAGTCCCCTATTTTTTTTGGCTGTACATGATAATTTCTGAGCAAGTACCCCAGGCAGGCGGGCTTGGTAGGTAGAGTTGAATTAACCACATCACATCACATGGATGAACTTCAAAATGAGTTGGAGGCCTTCGAGCTTTGATTTCTCTCAACTACTCAACTAATGAATCAACTTTTCAATTCAACGCTAACGGGTGCCAATTGGAGACTCCACTCGTATTCGTATGATACAAAACTCCACTCACAACAAATCACAAGTAAATCCGGGACTGAATTAAAAACAAATAATAAAAATTTGGCCAATAGATGACTGTATCATATGAACTGACATGATATGTTGTAAAAATCACGGTTGCAGGTAAACTGAGAAAAACGAAAAATAAGCTAATTGTCTTGCAATATAAAGCAGTAGTTTGATTTCTATGTCCAAGTTTAAAGACGATAAATCCAATCCTTTCCTCCCTGGAATGGGAATGGGATTTTGGAATACATTCATTTACAATACGTCGTCTAGTTCCTGTTGAGGATACAATAATAAACCATCATCATCAACAGGCAATGAGGGTGGAGTTCCAGGTGGAATGCAAGCAGCACCATTCTCACCAGCACATATACACAGAGCCTCCGCATCCCTCACAACTGCATCAAGATCTATATGACCGCTCAGCTCATTAATGAACTTCAATAGAGTGTCAAAGTCCATCCGCTCCCCGATTATCTTACTACGGTGTCGCTTCAATATTGCAACACACACATACAGGTGCAGGTGCTCAGACGGATAATGTGCCCACAATACCTCCCACAACCGCATAGTTTTGACGTATTCAAACTCCCTAAAGATATGTGATGAAACTGTCAGGAAAAGTGGAGCAAAAGTAAAATACAGTAACATTGTGTGGTAATAATCAACTATACAGTAACCCCCCCATGCATATACAAACACATATATACATTGATTAAACAGAATGCGGAACACGAAGTAATCAACTAGTAGATCAAGGAACCACACCTTTTAAATTGTATTAGAACCCAGCGGAAACAAAAGAAGTAATTCAAGCAGTCACGCTGTGTAAAGTGATTGTGCAGCGGACTGTCTAACAACTCCACCAACTGCAACAACAATGATTTAGAATTAATTAAGAACACAGAACTATTATTGCTGCCTGGCAAAACAAATGTAAGGTAAATAGATGACCAAGCCACCAAATCTCCACGTCTAATAACCGAGTGTGGCATCAAAGTTATGCTATGCAATTTATGCAGATTTACCAAAGACAGATTTAGAGAGAGAGAGAGACAGACAGACAGACAGACAGACAGACCTTAGTTATTGCAAAAAGCTGAGAGTGCATGCCATTTTGGTCCCGGTTAAAATTGGGCCCAAGACGCTCCATCAGTGAAACAAAACACCAAAATGATTCTGACTCATCCTCCATTACAAACAATATTGGGGACAGAAGATCACTCATGCCCTGCAAGACAAAAGAAAGATATATATATATATATATATAACGAATACAAGGAAGTAACATATTAAGACAACTAACGATTAGGAGTTCATTATTAAGACATGACCACAAGAGACAGGAAGACGATCAACACAATATATCATGAACTATCCAAACCAGATTTTGATGATAAAATTGCACAATGGTATTTTACTTCAGCTTAATGTGTTTTGCATAAACGTAAAGAAATTCTATGCAGCCAACTGCAGCAAGAATCCACTGGGCACAAGAAGTAATCACCTGACAGTAACCAAGATCAAAGTTGTAAAATGAGTATGTTAACAGTATATCACGTAACACGTTCACATTTGGATTATTGTCCCCATCATAGAAGGAGAGAGATCTGTCAGTCCTTACCTTAAGAAAATTAGAACACAGTCAACAATTTTAGACTTAAAAAATGTATTGTTAATTCATATGTAAAATTGAAAGCTCAAAATAAATTCTGCAAGTTTCATGATACCACATCTTTCTCAATCAGGCCTTTTCTCTCCCTGAATTTTGTAAATTGTTTGGCCTGCTTTGGGGAGATACTCTGCAGAGGAAAATACAAATACATATGTTATGCCACCTAATCAAGCTACTCATGAAAGTTGCGATGTTTGTGCGTGCGTGAGAGAGAGAGAGAGAGACATACAGACAGACAGACAGACACAGACAGACAGAGTGTGTGTGTGTCAGTGGATAAAATTACAATAATGCTATTACATACCTGCCATTGCTTCTTTATGGTCTCAAACTCTGACTTCTTAACGGCCATAAGGTATTCCCTCTCAGCCTCTGTTGAATCATATGCATGGTATCCCAACAACATCGGCCAGACCTACATCATAATTAAGAATACAAAAAAGAAAATGCATATTCAAAAAGATCACTTAGCTCATAATACCCAACATACAACAGTATACGAACCTCTTTCCGTAATTCATGCTCAACTCCCCCATAAAATATTCTCTTTCGTAAAGCTTCAGAGTCCATGATCTTCCCCTTCAGAATCCATGAAGGTTTCCCACTGCAAAAATAAGTGAAACTTACACAAAGCAATATGATAATATGCACATATTTCTAGCAGAAATAGCCCAAAGGCATGGAATCAATAGGACATTTTAGATGTTCACAACAAAGTTGCACGAGGAAATCTGCGAAAATAGAAACAAATAATTTCACATGGGTCAGGTTTATTTAATTTTAATGGATACTGCATTAGTTCTAATCTGAAAACGTGATCCCAACCTCCAATTGGTTCAGGTCTGGCTTAAGGTTAATTCAAACCAAATCTCGTAAGAAATGGGAACCTGATACTCAGATTAAAATTGTCAATGTGGCATCTATAGACTTTTAAAAGTAAAATATGCACAACATGGAATTCCAAAAAGTAGAATACATCACATATATTACTAGTGAAACCCAAATGTAGTAAATTAATGCAGGAACATCATAAATCTGCAAGACTTGCAATCAATTTCAGGAAACTTACTCACATCATACGTCCTAGAGTTGTATGGCTAATAGATATTGTATCATAAAGTTAGCACAGAACTTATATTCTAAAAGAAAATCCATTACCTCATGAGAGCCCAAAGGTGCCTGTCGTGGTTTTCCCCATACCAGTGATACTTTATCAAACTGCCGAGTTGAAAAAAGATAGTGATTACACTGGGCAGATAATTAGAAGGGCATCATATGCTCGACTAGGCTTAAATGACATCTTAAAACCCCATTTTAAGTCTGAACTTCTATTGAACACCAAGCCAGAAAAATTCATCGAGTCCATTTACGACTTGACAATACATTCATTGCAATAATTTTCCCCAAAATGCATTAATTAACTTGATAGAATAGAAGAATTACCTCCAGTGAATCTGGGGGAACAGGACTTTTATCAGGGACTTTGTTTGAATCATTAGATGCCTTCTGAGGATAATCAATGGGGGACTGGTTATTACTTCTCCTTTCTATATCACCATATCCATTACTATGATTATCACGGAAGAGTTGTGAGGTTGTTTCCCGAGCAAATTTGGTCACCAGAGAGAACTTCTCCAACACTTGAATTGAGAGATCTCGTGCAGGATCATGAACCCTTTGCCTTTGCCTCTCATTGTATTGAGAAATGCTTGTACTTCCTTCACGAACATCCCCACTTGTTATCTCCTGGTTTTCATCTGAAGAGGTCTCGCCAACAGAGATGGATGTAGATTGTCCACTTGCAACAGAAAGAGCCCTAGGCAACTCCAAAGACGATAGAGTTCTCTGAAGAAACCAATAAATCATAAGAAAACATTGCAGTTTCCAGCTTGACAGTGTCATCAAGAAGACCAAAGTTGACAAGACATAAAGAGCAGAACAATTCCACATTTCAGTTTGGTCAGACTTCACATTTATAAAAATTACAAGGTTAAGCCATAAAACATATGAAGAACGTCATGTTATTATGTCAACAAAACAGTGTTACTGGAAATAGATGATAGGAGAGACTAGGGAGTGAGCAAGCCAGTTAATGTTTAATGGAAGCATGATTTAAGCATTTAAGAAATTCTTTTATCACACATCATCATTTTTAATATAAGTCAGATCATTATTCCTCCACACAGAGAGAAATAGATGTTCCATTGTCATGATATTACAATTTTGTCGCACAAAAGTATTATGTATCAACTAATGAAAAATGACTGCCTTATAACAACTGTTGTGTGCTAAGTGTGTGCAGAAAAAAATTGTTGGTACAAAGTATAAAGAGCATTATAGTAATATAAACTGACATTCATCTTGAAGGAGAGGTTTCATTAGCTCAAACAATGCATACCTGGAGAGGATTTTGAAAATCATTCACCAGAAATACATTTGCATCATCAGCTGACCTGGAAATGTTAAACAGAATAAAAATTCGAACTATGGTGGATTATACCTACATTTGGAACACCGCTTATGTGCAAAATGGCATACCAGTACTGCAAACTAAGCACAAAGATATCTCGATCTTATGCACACACAACACACACTTGCATAAGCATAAAGATTACTTCATTCTGAATTGAAGTTCCACATAAACCTTTCCTTTTGGATAAAAATTTAATTCCAAGTTCCAACATATGGACTTCTATTTATTTTTAACTTGTGATGGAGAAACCAAAATCAGAACAGATAAATATATCGTCTATTAACAATAACCAACCTCACAAGAAAAACATGTTGCTTTATTGTAGCAAGAAACTCTTTGACTCCTCCATTGTAGAAGTACAGAGGAGGAAACGCAAGTCCTGAAAAAAGACTTCCCTTCAGACCACATTTACAAATACAAACAAAGCATCATACAAGAGCATACAGCTTTAGATATAAGCCTAAATAAACCAACAAGTAGAACATAGATAACTAGCTGCAGAAATAGTCAATTGATGCTATATTTAGAAAAACGTGATGAGATAAAGTGAAGCTAAAACTAATTGGCAATAAAAGAAAAAACCAAGATGATAAACATTCTATGCCTTTTCTTTTCCTTTTAAGCTTAGACCATGTACAAGATTTGTTAACATATCCAGTTGATTTCTTGAGTTGTGCAAATTGTTCTTGCACAGTAAGATAATATCTGAAATTCTTCAGTTTTTACTTTTAGATTGAAATATCTGAAATAAGTGTTGGGCTAAGAAAAAATTCTGATATTATAAAACTGGTCGCTGGACCTCTTTTGATTGGGATCACACCACATTGGGAACATTGGGCACACCAACTAGGCAACCGTAGTAGCTTGCCCTCTAAATAGTAAGTATTATTCCAATAACTTATTGCATGAGCAAATTGCATACAACAAGATTGTCTACTAAAGCAACAAAACAAACAGTGGCCAACACCATATACAATTAGGCCGGAAGTTGTTTTACCTGTAGACAAAACGACAATAATGTACTGCCATCCAAACGCCGGACTGTGGCGACGAATGGACCGAACCTCCGTTAATGGCACTGCTCTTATGGTATAAAGACTCCTATCTACACCGCCAAAAGCACAAACCACGAGTCAAGAAAAAGGAAAAAGAAACAACAACATTAATAAATTAACTAAAATTAAAATTCTAAACTCTAAGAATTAGCTTCAGAACCTCTCTCAGTCAGCCTAGCATTCGAGTTTTGCCCTTTGTACGGCATCCATGTCTACAAATTACAGCGAACCAAACACGTTACTAATTCTTTAAAATATTAACAAAATGCTAGTAATCAAACGATCAAGATTAATTAATTAAAATTACCATCAATAGAGAAGAGCCTTGCTTAATTAGCCTTAGTCTTCCACTAATCCTCTCCGAGGCAAACTGAGTTGGGTGGATGGTAACATTATCTTTCAAGTAAACCACCTCGGCGCCATCGTGCTCGCTCGACGAGCTGTGTTTCCCACTATCGCTTCGCATCATGCTCGCCGAGCCCTAAACCAAATAAATCCTAATTAATTATCGTAAAGCACTCCCAAATGATGAAATTAAAGTTGGCGTTTCCGCAGAAATGCTTACGTGTTGCTGGGACGCAGCGTAATCGGCGTCGTCGGAGAGATCGTGAATCTCTGGTTCTTGCATCGCTTACGATTTGCAGAAAGATAGAAGGAGAGAGAGAGAGAGGATATGGTGCTTTTTTCCTTAGTGGCCAAGGCAGTGGGGTCACCGTGGAGAATTCTTATGGCGAGGTGTGTACACGTAAGCGGTATGGCGCGTCCGCGTAATGGGTCTCTTCCTTTTGGGATAGCTTGGGCCTTTATCAGGTGTGAAATTGTTGTATGCATCCGATATGATTTCAGCCGTTGGTTTAACTTACCTTTTAGAAAGGTGAGACCGCCTTATTTGCCAACTTTTTAATCAATTTCTTCTCTCTCCTTTCCGATTTCTACTCCCCCAAACTTTTTTTTTGTTGGTTTTTAATTTTTTTATATTGTTATTTTAAAGATATGATTATTTATTTTTTTAGTTTTAATATAAAAATATCATTTTGCCCCTGCATTTAATAGAAAAAGTTAACAAAATTGACGGCATGACCATTTGTCCTAACGAAAGTGAAGTTAAAGGACCACATGAACGATTTTAGAAATTGAGGGACCGAAATGCAAATCGGGTCAAAATTCAAGAACTAATATAACTAATAACCCTTTTTTATCAATAGTTTTTTCCACCGAACAAAATTTGCAATATGAAATGCACACCCACCTTCACCTTCGCTCAAAAGGCAAAAAAAAACTTGTTGGGCCAAGCCCAACGTAGTTTGTCACTCGAAAAACATCGGGTAAGTTTTCAAGCCCACACTTTTTTTAATTGTTTTTTTGGTTATGATGCTAGAGTCGTTCTATGGTGAGTGTAAACCATATATGTGGACCTTCATATTAGCCACATGATTAATAAATTCACTTAAGTTTAATGGAATTATCATGTGGCTAATATGAAGGTCCACATGAGAAATCCATATATGACACTCTCACTATAGAATTTCACTATGATCCTAAATATGGCTATAAAATTATAGAATAATACTATAAGTTAATATATATATATATCTATATATATTAAGGCAGAAGACCTTAAAAGTGTAAATTTCAAACTCCCCACAATGGCCCTTGGTTAATAAAAATACTAAAACAGAATATCCTTTATTAAATAAGGATAAAGGGTTAATGACCTAAATGATCCCTCAACTATTGCTCCAATATCATTTTGGTCCAAAGAACTAAAATTTTCATTTGAAACGCCCTTAAACTTTTTATTTTGTACCAACATGGTCCATCCACAAAGTCTGTGTATTATTAGTGAAATCGAGGGACAAAACCGTATTTTTAGGTGAGTATCCTTCTCTAAAAGGGTTATTGATCCTAAAGGTCCCCCAACTATTGCTTCCACTATCATTTTGGTCAACCAACTAAATTTTTCATTGGAACCGTCCTTCAACTCTTTTTTTTTTTTTTTTTGTATCAAGATGGTTCTCTTTGTTAAAGTCTCATCAATTTTATTGTTAAATTGAGGGTAAAAATGTCTCTATGAATTAAAATAGTAATATATAATTAAAAATTAAAGGAAACTATTAGAAAACTTAGAAAATTTTAAAAAATTGAATCTCACCAGCCACATGCTTTTTTCGTGAGATTGACCTAACAATTAATAATAAAAAATTATCTATTGTTTAAATTAATTAAAATCACATAAATATAAAAATAAAATAACAAATTTTTTAAAAGAGTAAACAATAATTAAAAATTAAAGGAAACTATTATAGAAACTTGTACCCAATTTTAAAATTGAAAAAATTGAATCTCACCACCAACATGGCTTTTTTTTGGCTGACATGGACTTAAAAAGTGATAAGTTTTTTTCTCTATTGTTTAAATTAATTAAAAAATTTAAAATGAGATAAATACAAAAATAAATAACAATAAAATTGATGGCCTTTGATGGTAGGACCATCTTGATACCAAAAAAAAAAAAAAAGAGTTGAAGGACGGTTCAAATGAAAAATTTAGTTAGTGGACCAAAAATGATCTTTGGAAGCGATAGTTGGGGACCATTAGGATCAATAACCCTTTTAGAGGAGGATACTCACCTAAAAATACGGTTTTGTCCCTCGATTTCACGAAATAATACACAGACTTTGACGGATGGACCATGTTGGTACAAAATAAAAAGTTTAAGGACGTTTCAAATGAAAAATTTAGTTCGTGGACCAAAATGATATTGGAGCAATAGTTGGGGGACCATTTAGGTCATTAACCCTAAGGATAAAATAGTACATTCATAATTTAATTTAATTATAATTAAAATTATTTTTAAAAAAACTTGTACTGCAGTTATCCATACAACTAGGAGAATTTATTCCCAAAATTGGAGACAACTACCTTAAAAACTTTATTTTTAAATTAAAAATAATATAATACTCATTAATAAAAACCAATTCCGGTTTCACACATTACCAAGCCGAATCAGAGTGGACCGGAACGGTTGTGTATTATTTTATTTTATTTACAAAATTACTTAAATCCAATGCTACATTTTTAATCTCATAACTAATATTTCCCCAAGCCCAACTTCAAAACATCTCTCTTTTCTAGGCCCAATATCTCTTTTTGCATGAAATTAGATCATTTTTTAATTTTCAAGCCCAAAAATAAAATTTTAGTTGAAATTTGTATAAAAATAATAATAATCCGGTCCAAAACTGGAAAAATAGGAAACCAAACCGGACGGTTTCATAATTTTTTTCAATAAAACTGGACCGAACTAGACCGGTTAAATAGTACCGGTTCCAATTTGAGGTGAAAACATGATCGAATTGGACCGCGCCCACCCCTACCCCTCCTCTTACCTCACCAACCCAACCGACACTAATGTCCAAACAAAAACGCATCTCAATTCACATAAAATGATGTTGATGATGGGAAACATATCAATTGCTATGCTGATTTGATAGAAGGTAAGTGGGGATGGGGAAACGTGGATGGGGTTTTTTTTGGGGGTTAAATTCGAACTTCATTGGAGCACAAAGGCAAAGTAGGAACTAAACAAACGAGATCAAGCTAAACAAACATAGTTTAGACTAAAGACCCATTCCCAACCAAAATACAACAACTAGCCCAAGCCTCATGAGGGCGAGAAATCCATCTCCACTCCACATCTTCAAACCAAGCACAAGACCTACTAATCTCATCAATAAGCTGGTGATCGCGAGCTTTTGTTGTTAGTGGTGGAGATGGAGTTTTTGGAGGCTGTGGTGCTTTTGTGGGTTTTGTTGGAGCTGCTGATGGGCTTGAGGGTCTTTCTTCAATTCTGATGGTGGAAATGTTGAGCTTGAGGGTTGCCATGGCAAGATGGAAGGTAGTGGTTCGATTTTTTTTTTGGTTTTGTTTTTAATTTCGTTTATTTATCTAAATAAATATTTGATATGAGTTTTTCAATTTGCCCTTAATTTTGAAGGAAAAACAAACAGAATTGACAGAAAGACCAATGATGCAACGCGATATACAATTGAAGGACGATTATAACAATTTTTGGAATCGAGGAACGAAAAGTAAAGTCGGGTCTTAATTGAGGGACCATCACTACAATTTTGCAGTTTGGTGTTAGGTGGATATAAGTTATAACTATGTCACCCTTATTGCTACAATGGGCTGAGGAAAAGTAAATTACTATGTCACCCTTATTGTTTAAAGTCTATTATTGTTTAACTTGTATTGTATATAAGATGGATATTATTGTCCTTTGAATCTATTGAATTGAAAAGGAAAGTTCTCTTTTAAAGGGGATGTTTGGTGAGTTGGATTATGTAGTTGAAATTATGAATCATACCAAATGGTTGGGATTAAGTTGGATTGTATTATATCTAATTCTACTATATAATAGCACATTTCAATTAATCCAACCTCTTAAATCATGTGTAATCCAATGCAATCCAATTATACCTTATAATCCAATACAATCCAATTATACCTTATAATCCAATATTCCAATCCCAAACACCAAATATGGTAATAGTATAAATTAAGGTATAGTTAATTTTCCTTCGTAAGCTATTATTTAATTATTAGTATAATAAATTTCTATAAACAGTTTTACGCCGGACGAATCATCATTCCTTCCTCAAATATTCCCTCCCTCTCTATTATCTCCGGCCAATAACATAATGACATGTGAAAAAGTTATCCTACATTACGTATGTGTATTAACCTAATAAAGAAAAATCTTATCATCGTTGCATGAGTGTTTCTCTCCCTCTATGGGCTCTATCTATATATAGTTGTTTACTCTCTCACTGCCCACTGCGTCAATAAAGCTGCTCAAAAGCTTCCTTTTCAGTATCAAAAATTTTAACAGTGTGAGAGTGTGAGAGTCCGAGTCTCTGACTGTGAGAGAGTAAGGGCGTGTTTGGTTGGCCATGGACGCGGAAAGAAACCAGAAATTACTAGTCTCCAGCTCTTCGCAGAGCCAAGAGAGGCTTAAGAAAGGCCCCAAAATGACCAGTAAAGGAGCTTATGCTGCCATTTCCTACATGGCTTCCGCATGTTCCTTTCTCTTTATATATTCTCCATTGCCCATGCCAACTTCTTCTACCTTCTCTCTTTTTGTTATTTTCAGTACTAATGCGTATGATCGGTGTGCCATTTTTTCTATTTCTTATGGTATGGTTTGCTCTGTTTGGTTGATCAGAAAAGAAAGGAAAAGAAAAGAGTTTTGGAATTTAAAAAGATTTCGGCTTTTTTCTTTTTCTTATTGATGTGATTAATAGAATAATTACTGTTAGGCTGAGGAGGTGTATTTTGTTTCCTTGGATAAAAAATACATTGTATTTGTTTATATAGCAATGTATACAGTGACATTTATATGTACATTTGGGTTGAAAGTGTAATGGTACCAAATCATGAAGCTACTGGAGTGAATAGGCAAAGGTTAGGACATAATTTTACGTGTAATATGTTTTCTAGTGGGAGAGGAATTGTGGGGTAATTCTTTGAAGAGATAATGTGGTGGGGGCCTTGGAAGGCAGAAGTAACTTATGGTGGACGCATTGATGTGGTGAATTCCATAAATAATGGAGCAAGTGAGTCAGTGACAGTGACGGGACAGAGGAGATTTTCTGGTCTTAGACAAAGAATTACAAGCAAGTTAACCTTTTTGCATGGCTAATGTTGAAGTTAAGAGCATGCATATGATCAGGTGAGATGGTATTGTAGTGGGTGATGTTAGTTTTGAATTATGCGGATATATACTTTTGACTGGAAGGTTTTGAAATATGTAAGACTCAGACAAACAAAGGACTGTTGATGAATGCTCTGTTTTTGCTTATACTTGTTTTTCTTTAATGGGGTTTTCAGCATTGCTCTCTCAGTGTTATGTGATTTCAGAAGTCAGAATATCGAATTCTTAGACTCTGGCTGCAATTGTTTATGCGTCTAGTTTCTGTTACCTACCTTTCAAATTTCAATGTATTGTTCATGAAGGCAGCCATGTCCCCTTGTAACATGTATGATGGCCTTCATTCTGCAGTTCTCTTGATAATGTTCAACAAAGCAGCCCTGTCTTCATACCATTTCGCATCTGCAAATGTCATCACACTTTTCCAGGTAGCACATTTGCTAAGTTGGTTTTATGGCGTATTCTCGAGTTATATAACTTTTCCAGGTAGCACATTAGCTAATTGAATGCTCTTTTTCTTAGAGTGGCTTCTGAATTTTTTTTTTCGGATGATATTATCATCATGTACATTGCTGTATGCAATGAAATTTTGGAATACTGTTTCTTTCACAACTGAACCACAGATCACTACAAACAATCCAGTAACTCTGGTACCAGTTAAGACGTTGGTTCACACTCTTCCTCTTGCAATATCCTATTTGCTTTACATAGTAGGTATAGTATGGATAGTAATCTTTCACATTTTTTGGCTAGACATTATGAGTTTCCTTCTAATGATGGATATCTATAATTCTTATGGTGAAAGTTAGTTACAATGGAATCAGTGCGTAGTATAAATGTTCCCATTTACACCACCCTCAGACGGACTACAGTTGCTTTTACAATGATTGTTGAGTATATTTTGACAAGGCAGAAACATTCATATCCTGTTGTGGGCAGGTACGCAATAATTTACTTTTCCTTAATGTTAAACCAC
Organism: Prunus padus; assembly: GCA_024362665.1. NCBI lineage: Eukaryota > Viridiplantae > Streptophyta > Magnoliopsida > Rosales > Rosaceae > Prunus > Prunus padus. The sequence continues at coordinate 32,146,470 of JANFAM010000018.1, forward strand.
AAGCACTCACCGAGGAAGAAGAATCTGAAACGGATTCTTCTTAATCACAATAGTTGACTTGCTCTTCAAATATTTTGTATTTACTATCATTCAAGGTTTTTACTGTTTATATCTTTATTGAGCAATTATAAATATTGTAATATTTACACAAAAGAATACAGCTTGAATTCAAACTCTTACATGGTATCAGCCTAAATGATCCCTTTCTCTTCCAAGCGATAACCTCTTCCCTCTCCCCCTCTCTCTCTCCCCAGCCTAACCCTCATGGCCTCTCCATCTTCCTCCTCCTCTCTTCCTAGTCCCCACTCCTCCCATTTCATCAAGCTCACCGACACCAACTACCTCCTCTAGCTCCTACAAATAAAACATTTTCTCATTGGCCACAACTTATGGAAATATGTTGATGGCTCCTCTCCTCAACCTTCTCCATTTATGCCCCTACTCGCACCCTCTCCTAACCAAGCACCTGCTCCTCCTCGACCTAATCCTACTTATGAAACATGGTTTCAACAAGACCAACTCATTGTTAGTTACCTTACCAACACTCTATCTGAATAAATGTTGTCTCTCACCATTGGCTGCGACTCCTCAAAAGCAATTTGGGACTGCTTACAACGCCACTTCTCTCATACTTCGATGGCCACAGAATCAATCCTCCATTTTCAACACATGGACCTGCAAAAAGGAACACAAACTGTGGACCAATACCTTCGTCAAGCCAAATCTACTGCGGACTCTCTTGCTGCCATCAATGAGCCCGTCTCCAATAAGGATCTCATCACTGGCGTTCTTTGTGGCTTGGGTCCTGATTACAAAATGCTGGTAACCGCTCTTTGAAATTTTCCTCATATTCCTGATTTTGCTGACCTGCATGCTCGATTACTCTCATATGAAGCTCAGACTCCTCGCACCAATCTTATTCACACCAGCCAGTCCACGGCTCTCATGGCCACTTAGTCTCAACCAATTTTCTCTCACCGTGGTGGCTCTTCTAATTGTGGCACTGGACGTGGCCGCAACGGTGGTCATGGCGGTCGTGGCCGAGGAGGTCGAGGCCGGAACTCGCAGCAGCATCAGTTCCAACCGTGGTCTTCCAATAGCTCCCCTGGCCCCTACTATGGTTGGCAGCAACAGTCCAATTATTCCTGGGCTAACAATTGACAACGGCAACCCTTAGCCTCCCAATGGCCCAACCATTCTCCATGGCACCTTGGGTCCCAACCCTAGTCACCATCCTCATGGCCCACTGTCAATAGCAACCGGTCTTAAGCTCTTGGCCTCTTAGGCCCCACATGGTGCCCTACGTGCAACACTGCCTAACACACTCACGCAGACTGTCCCCACCGCTTCCTTGGCCCTGAAACTTTTCCTCCATTTACGAGTGCACAATTTCTCCAATCTTTTGAGAATAACTAGAATCTTGACAACGGAGCCACCCATCATATGACTGGTGCTGCCACCAACCTTCAGAACCCATAATCCTACATGGGTAATGACTCCATATATTTGGGTAACGATGATTCTCTAACCATTTCATCCACTGGTACTCTTCCTGTTTCTTTAGGCTCTTCCGCATATTCTCTTTGTAATGTTTATCATGTTCATTCCCTCCGTACTAATCTTCTTTTCATAGCTCGCTTTACTCGTGATAATTCTGTCTCTTTTGTATTTAATCCCAATTCTTTTCAAATTTATGATTTACAAACTGGTAATCTTCTTTTTCAAGACTCATGTAAAGATGGTCTTTATCCTCTCTCCTTTCCATCCGCCTCTCCCGTCAAGCATGCCTTCGCTTCCATTAATTCCACTGCTTGGCATCGTCGTCTTGGTCATCTGTCTTCCGCTGTTTTGTCTCGTCTTTCTTCTTCATTAGGTTTCAAATTAAATAAGGAATTTTGTAAGACTTGTGCCCTTGGAAAATCTACTCAATTACCATTTTCTATTAATGAAATTCATGCCCACTCTCCCTTTTTTATTATTCACTTTGATGTTTGGATGTCCCCTGTTACTTCTAAAACAGGTTTTCGGTATTGTTTTTTATTTATATATGAATATTCCCAGTATACATGGATTTATCCCATGCGTCGCAAAAGTGAGGTCTTCCACCATTTTCAAACTCTTGTTTCCATGATACATAACATCTTCAATTCCTCCATCAAATTTCTTCAAAGTGACAATGACATTGAATATGTCAACAACTCTTTCACTCAATACTGTCACAAATTAGGCATTTAACAACAGTTCTCATGTCCCCACACCCCACAACAAAATGGCGTTACTTAATGTAAACACCGCAACATTGCCACAATAATTCGAACCCTCCTCACTACAGCCCATGCTCCTCACACACTTTGGGTTGACGTGGCACTCACTGCTGTACACCTTATCAATCTCCTACCCACCCCAATCATATCCTGGCAAACCCCAACCAACCTCATGTCTATTCTCATCTTAGAACCCACATCTTAGTGCTTACACAGAAAACGAACTTGTCAACCGTACCACTGAATGTGTGTTCCTTGGCTACAGTACTCAATATAAAGGCTATCGTTGCCTCGATCCCTCCACTGGTCGTGTATATACCTCTCGACATGTTTTATTTAACGAAACAAGTTTTCCTTTTCAGCATTTGCACGTCTCATCCTTCTCGGAGTATACTGAAATAAATTTCCATCCTGTGGTCTCTGCCTCTCCTTCTCCAACACATACGGCCACTTCAGGACCACCACCACCTGTGCACATGTGCACATCCCATCGATGCACACACAGGACATTGCCACGTCCGACACCTCCATCATTCCACAAGCTTCCGGCACCTTCATCCTTCCACAAGCTCTCGGTACCTCCATTCTTCCACAAGCTACAATCCCCACCCACGGCACAGCACTGGCCGCGCAGCACCCTCTAGTCCACCTGGCGCGCCTCTTTTTGAGCCAGTCCAGCCCCTGCTCCATACATATTCCCGAAGACATCGCATACCACATACAAACCCATCTCTTCCACCATCTATCGAACCAGCGCCGCCATCGCATGCTCATCCCATGCGCACACGTTTGCATGATGACATCTCTCAGCCTAAAAACCGCAGCGACGACATAGTTCGATACCTGGTCCCTTGTGCTCTTTTAACAGTCATTGACGATATTAAACCCACTTGTTTTTCTCAGGCTTCCAAAAATCCAGCATGGCACGCTGCAATGTCTGAAGAAATCAATGCCTTGATATTGAATTAAACTTGGTCTCTTATTCCTCCATCTCCCACACATACTCCAGTCGGTTGCAAATTAGTCTTCCGCATCAAGCGTCACTCTGATGGCACTATTGAACGCTACAAGGCCAGCCTGGTGGCTAAGGGATTTCATCAACACCCTGGCATTGACTACTTTGAGACCTTCAGCCGTGTTGTCAAACCAGCCACAATTCGCATTGTTCTCAGTCTTGTTGTTTCCCGCCGGTGGTCCTTACGGCAACTCGATGTCAAGAATGCCTTCATTCATGGGTTCCTTCAAGAAAATGTATATATGGTTCAGCCTCTGGTTTTGTGAACTCAGCTTTTCCCACTCATGTTTGTAAACTTCACAAGTCTCTTTATGGCCTCAAACAGGCTCCGTGTGCATGGTTTAATCGTATAAGCACCTTCCTCTTATCCCTTGGTTTTTCAAGAAGTTTGGCAGACTCTTCACTTTTTATCTTTCAGTAGGGATCCCACACCATCTTTCTCCTCCTATATGTTGATGACATTGTGATTACTGGCAGTGATTCCTCTCTTTTATAGAATTTTATATCTCTTTTAAGCCGCCAATTTGACATCAAGGACCTTGGTCCTCTTAGTTACTTCTTGGGTTTACAGGTTGTCTCTCATGATGGTGCTCTTCATCTCAATCAACTCAAGTATGTTCTTGATTTGTTATACAAGATTAATCTCCTACATGCCAAGCCCGCTTCCACTCCTCTTACGACCAAGTCTGTTCTAACTGCCAGTAATGGTGACTTGCTCGCTTCTCCTACAGAATACTGTGAACTTGTGGGGAGTCTTCAGTATCTCACCTTTACTCGCCCAGATATTTCCTTTGCCGTCAATACTGTGGCCCAGATTATGAGCTCTCCTCACATGGTTGTCGTCAAAAGGATTCTCCGCTATGTTAAGGGCACCATTGACTTTGGCCTTCATTTTACACCCCAAGGTCATTCCACTCGTCTCACCGTTTACTCACATACCGATTGGGCTGGGTGCCCAGACTCCCGCCGTTCGACAACTGGCTACCTCATCTACTTGGGCTCCAATCTTATTTCCTAGTGCTCCAAAAAGTAGCCAACAGTTTCGCTCTCCAGTGCGGAATCTGAGTACTGTGCTCTTGCTCATGCCTACGCCAAATCTTCTTGGCTTTGTTCTCTGTTACATGAACTGGGTGTTCGACTGCCTTTTCCAATTCTCATGCATTGTGACAATCTCAGCACAACTTATATGGCGGCAAACCTGGTATTCCATTCTCGTACTCGCCATATTGAACTTGACTACCACTTTGTTCACAAGAAGGTGGCCCTTGGGAGTCATCAAGTTTGCTTCATCCCCTCTGTTGATCAACCTGCGGATCTTCTCACTAAGCCACTTCACAAGCCATGACACCATCTCTTATGTTCCAAACTTGTTCGTCCAAGGCTGCTCAGTTTGTTGAGGGGTGTTAAACCACACGCACTCATCAAGGAAACAGATTCTTCTTAATCACAATAGTTGACTTGCTCTCCAAATATTTTGTATTTACTGCCATTCAAAGTTTTTACTGTTTATATCTTTACTGTGCAATTATAAATATTGTAATATTTACACAAAGGAATACAACTTGAATTCGAACTCTTACACTTAATAATTATGTCATTGGTTTTATTGGAAGAAAAAAAATCACCGTTTGCTATATATCCAAATTTCAGTTCATGTCCGTCCATGAGTGTATAGTTTTGTGTTTAGGTCTGTGTTGCTAACACCTTTAATGGAATGCATCCAAGGACTTCATCAGTGTCGGAATAATTATACTTGGTGCAGTTGTTGCTGGAGCTCGGGATTTGTCATTCGATGCCTACAGTTATAGTGTTGTTTTTGTTGCAAACATCTGTACAGCAATATATCTTGCTTCTATAGCTCATATTGGTAGTATCTTCGTTCTTCTGTTATCTTATGCCTCATTTATTTATGTGAGACTTGGATATTAGGTAATATTATTAACACATAATATGTTTCAATCATGCAGGTAATTCCAGTGGTCTTTGTACCTTTGGCCTAATGTGGTGCAATGGTGAGATAAGTCCTAACAGAAATTTATATGTTTGACCTTATGTTCATTTTCCATGAAAATGTACTCTGGTTAAACTGACTTTCTATAGAAATCTGTTTTCTGTATTGTTGTAGGAATAATATGGGGACCAATCTTGCTGTTTTGGACCTCAATAAGTGGTGACCTAGGAAGGATGATAAACTTCCCGCATTTATTCTCTCCTGGGTTTCAGGTGCTTCCCTTTCATGAGAAGAAGAATTGTCATTCTGATAGTAGCCTTTTTTGGGTGCATTTTTTACGATTCAATTTTGGTATTGTTGATGTGTAACCCTTTGAGCTGAGCAAAAATCCTTGGGGCCAAGTCTCATTTCAGTTTAAATTTGTTTTCCAGTTTAAAAGCTATTTTTGCTATTTGTAATGTGGACCATTGGATTATAGTCCAAGTGGTTCCTTAAGTGATGTGTTCTGACATTGTGACAAGTGTAATCATCTTATAGGGTGATAGTTCAATGGCTAGATTAGATCTGGTGTAGAGGGCGCTAGAGAAGAATCTCTCTTCTCTCTCCTCAACTATATTTTCGCTTCACTTTGTAATGAAAGAGATAGACTTGATTTCTAATTTTCTGTTTTTCATTGAGAGCAACGCTCTCATCCAACCTTTCTTTCTCTCCCAAACACATCCAAAAATACAGTATTAACAAAACTATGAATTCTATCATGGCCTCGTGAGCCGAGTTCGATTGTTTGAGTTGGGCGTGATCTGCGAGCGATGATCGAGCTCGATCTCGAGTTTCGTTGAGCTGATTTGAAGATCGAAGTGGCGAGTTCTTGCATCCGGATATGTCTCATATGGCGTGATCAGGAGCAGCTGAACTTGAACACCGTTTTCAATGGAGAAAATTACGAATTCTCGAGTATTCGAATGATGACTATTCTGAAATCGCATGGGTTGTGGGATCCAGTCGAGAATGGGTTTAATGACTGATCTAAGAAGGAGAAAGAGGAGGTCGTGAGATCGAAGTCCATGGTGGCTCGTACTCGATGAAGGATGCTCGTGCACTTGGATTGGATCCAAAGTGCAGTTTACGATCAGCTATTCCCAAGGATTGTGAATGAGGAGACCTCAAAGGGAGCTTGGGATATTTTTGAAGTTGGAATTCGGAGGAGATAAACGTACGAAATGTCAAATTGCAAGGGTTGCGTAGGGGAATTTGAATATACTCGCATGAAGGATAGTGAATCTCTATCTGTCTACCTTGTTAGATTGTTTAATATGTTGAATCAAATGAAGAGCTATGGTGAGGAGTTATCTAGGGAGAGAGTTGTGCGAAACTATTGTTTAGTCTCGCCAAAGTCATATGATTCTATATGCTGCTCATGATAGAACACTCTAGGGATCTTGAAACTCGGAAGTTCAAGAAGTGGTTGCTTCCTTGAAGAGTTTTGAGCCCATTGGATAGGCACACCTAGGACTCTTCCGAGAGAGGGCTTTTGCTAGTCCGAATATTGAAGAAAGAAGCATAAGAATGAGGGTTTCTCTGGAAATCGAGTTTTCGAGAAAGTTTTCCTGGAAATCAAAGTTTTCAAAAAAATTGGAAGTCTAATGATGGAAACATAGCGGCTTGTAAGCATTGTGATAGGTTACATTATGGCAAATGCTGGTATGAAGGCAAGCCTAAATGTCATGGATGTGGAAAATTTTGGACATATGGTTCGAGACCGCAATGGAAATAAGAATGCACATAGGTGAATTATGCAAATGAGATGGAAGAAACCGGTACTTTATTCTATGTCCTGTAATGCTTCAACTCGATGTCAAGGTTAATCACTCTTGGTATATTGACAAAGTGGTTGTAGTAACCACATGACAGGAGATGAGAGACTCTTAGTGAATATTCAAAGGGATTTGACCTCTAAGGTGAAGATGGGAACCGGAGAAGTGGTTCCATGTTGGAAAAGGAACTTTGGTGATAAAAACCAAAGTGGGTAAGAAGCACATTTATGAAGTAATGCTTGTGCCTCGGTCTTGAAGAAAACTTGCTTAGTGTTGGGCAAATGATGGAAAATGGCTATCACCTTGTGTTTGGAGGACATATGGTGAGTGTTTATGATAATCAAATACTAGAAAACTTAATTGTGAAGGTGCAAATGACAAACAACAGATGCTTCCTTTGACAATGATACTGCGAGTGAGCTGGTCTTAAAAGCAAGTGTCACACATTGCTTGCGCATGGCATAAGAGGTCGACACTTAAATGAGAGAAGTATAAAACTCGCTTGAGAATCAAGGAATGGTTCATGGCTTACCTCATTTGGAGCAAGATGTCATGGTGTGTGATGGTTGTATGCAAGGAAAACAGATAGGATTCTTTCCCTTTGGAATCTACTTGAGAGCTTCAAACCCTTTGGAATTGGTTCACACTGTCCTGTGGACCAATGAAAAAACAGAATCTCTATCTGGAAACGGTATTTTCTGCACTGATGATTATACTCGAATGTCTTGGGTGTATTTCATTAGAAACAAATCAAGTGCATTGGAGTGCTTTATAAAATTCAAAGCTATGGTAGCTGCAAAGTGGGTTCAAGATAAAGAGTCCGAGAAGTGACGGGGGTGGAGAATTCTTGTCGGGAGAATTTAATGCGTTTTGTGAAGAATCGGCATTCAAAGGCAATTAACACATATTCCCTCGTGAGAATGGAGTTCTTTGAGAGGAAGAACAGGCATGGTTGAGATGGCTAAATCAATGTTGCATGAGAAAGGTGTCCCTTATGAATTTTGGGCAGAAAGTCGTGAAATACTGCAGTCTATTTGCTGAATAGATGTCCTACTAAGGCTCTGAATAAGGTAACACCATTTGAGGCCTACCTTTGACGTAAAAACCAGAATTGCATATTTGGATCTCTCGTCATGTGCTTATTCCTTCAAGATTGAGGCATAAGCTTGAAGAAAAACGATCCACAAGTGTATTTTTGTAGGCTATGGTCTCTGTGAAAAGGGATATAAACTGTTTGATCCAAGTACTAGGAAGATTATTCTCATCCGAGATGTGAAATTTGATGAAAATGGCTTATGGAAATGGGAGACGCTAGTGAAGGAGAAGTGATCGTGCTTGTGCCTACTGAGATCAAGACTATACTCTAAAACCAGATTTGGATACACCAATGCAAATAGATGAAGAAGTCACGACACAAGATGAATCAAGTCAAAGCTTGGATATTCAAACACAAGTAGATGGAAATACCACTGCGAGGATGAAAGCATTGGAGAAAGTTCTCGGGCCATTGATCATACACCAAAGAAGTGGAAGAGCATTAATGACATTATGGTTCAGTGTAATATGTGCATTATGGAACACGAGAATTTTGAAGAGGTGATCTAGATGAGTCTTGGAGAAGGGCAATGGAAGTGAGTTAGAAATGATTGAGAAGAATAACACTTGGCACTTGTGGAAAGACCTTTTAACAAACCTTGTTATTGGTGTCAAATGGGTCTATAAGACCAAGCTTAATCTAGATGGCACTTTATGCAGAAGAATAAGGCTCGATTAGTAGCTAAAGGCTACTCACAAAAGCCCTGGAATCGATTATAATGAAACCTTTGCCCCCAGAGTAAGGTTAGACACTATTAGGACCTTGATAGCCTGGCCGCACGGTAAGGAATGGCATTTATACCAATGGATGTCAAATCTGCGTTTTTGAATGGAGTCTTAAAGGAAGAGGTATATGTGGAGCAACCACAGGATTTTGTGAAAGAGAATGAAGAAATAAAGGTGTATAAGCTGAACAAGGCTTTGTATGGACTAAAACAAGCCCCAAGGGCCTGGTATGATGAGATTGACTCCTACTTCAACAAAGCGGATTCAAGAAAAGTCCTAGTGAAGCTACACTTTATATTAAAGCGATGAAGGTACATGTATTCTTATTGTCTCTCTTTATGTGGACGATATTGTTTATACTTGGAAATTGTGCAAAGTCGCTTGAAGAATTCAAAAATGACATGATGAAGCATTATAAGATGATCGATCTTGACTGCTCTATCATTTTTTCTTGGCATGGGGAGTAGTGCAGTGATAAACATATATTTCTTCATCGGAAGAAATATGCAATGAAAGTGCTTGAGAAGTTTGGTTTGAAAGGTCAGAAATGCTGTGACAACTCCTTTGATTGCTAATGAAAATTTGTGCAAAGAAGATGGAAGTGAGATGGCGGATGAGAGTGAATATAGGCAGATTGTAGGCACTGTTATATCCGGACTACTAGACCGGACATAATGTTTGCTTCAGTTTGCTCAAGGCTGCATTCATGCATAATCCTACTAAGAAACACATGGGAACAGCCAAAAGGGTGTTGAGATATGTTCAAGGCACACTAGATTATGGAATTGAGTTTAAGAAGGGTAAGGCTGCTACCTTAATGAGTTACCGATGTTGGGCGGTGTAGTGAGGATGACAGAAGAAGTACCTCAGATATGTATTTACTCTTGGATGCGGCATGTTCTCGGGCTTCAATTAAACAGCACAAGAGGCTCTGCTCATCGCTGAGAGGTAGAATATGTGAGGTCTTGAAGCAACATCACAAGCTAAATGGCTAAGATTTGTACTTGAGGATTTTGGAGAGGAGCAAGTGGAAGGCACACCACCTCAGTGTGACAACACCTGCGCCATAGCAATGGCAAAGAATCCTCGTTTTCCATCGTAAATCCAGGCACATAAGTAGAAAATTCCACTTCATTAGAGAAGCTATCCAAGCAAAGGAGATTGAGCTAATCTACTGCAAATCAAGATCAAATTCAGCGGATATATCCTAACCAAGGCTTTATCCAAGGATCGCTTTTGTGCATCTCGGAGATCTGCTTGGAGTTAAATCATCAAAGGGTTAGAGGGAGTGTTGATGTGTAACCCTTTGAGCTGAGCAGAAATCCTTGGGGCCAAGTCTCATTTCAGTTTAAATTTGTTTTCCAGTTTAAAAGCTATTTTTGCTATTTGTAATGTGGACCATTGGATTATAGTCCAAGTGGTTCCTTAAGTGATGTGTTCTGACAGACAAGTGTAATCATCTTATAGGGTGATAGTTCAATGGCTAGGATTAGATCTGGTGTAGAGGCAGTTAGAGAAGAATCTCTCTTCTCTCTCCTCAACGGTTATATTTTCGCTTCACTGTAATGAAAGAGATAGACTTCAGTTTCTAATTTTCTGTTTTTCATTGAGAGCAACGTTCTCTCATCCAACCTTTCTTTCTCTCCCAAACACATCCAAAAATACAGATTAACAAAACTATGAATTCTATCAGGTATAATCTCCGGCCAAAAGAAATTATATAGTACAGAACAAAAGGAAAAAAGATTATATTACAACCACCAATCTTCAGATTCTTCACTGTTTGCTACACTCACTATCTATCTCTCTCTCTCTCTCTCTCTCTCTCTCTCTCTCTCTCTCTCTCTCTCTCTCTCTCTCTCTCTCTCTTCTGTATGTTAATAATGTTGGTGATTTTACATTGTCCTCTACTTCTTCAATTCAAACTGGTTGTTAATGTTCCCATTCATAATGAGCCAGACATGTTTCTGTTACTTGGTTTCGTTAACTCATTCTCAAGCCTGTCAACATGTCCGTCTCCTGGTTGGTGCTTAAGCACAAAAAACATTAAACGGAATTCTAGTTTCTCATAAAAAAGAGAGCAGTATTTTAGGCTCTACTCTAGCTGTTCCATACAACCCTCGCAGCTCATCCCTGTAAATGCTATTTTTGGATCTTCTTACAATTGGACTTGGCTGGTTACAGTTTGGTGGGCTTCCGTTTGATTTGGTAAGCATAAACTCCCATTTGCCTGTAATTCCAGCAATGCTCATTACTGACAGTGAATATTTTGCTTACTTTTCATGTGAACTACTGCCCTGCTTTACCTCAAGTTAAATGTGGCTGGCCAATCTCTTGGTTTTCTTGGGTCCTGTTTGTACGCTTACTGTAAACTCCGAGGGAAATAAGAAGCAAGCATGGGCATGGCTGGGTGGTTGGCTGCATCAAAAGTCTTTCCTTGATAGAGGAGGTAAAGTGCTCCAATGACTGGGAATGGCTGCCTGCATCAAAATTTGATTTGTAACCTCAGGTTCTTAATGAAAATATATACAGTTTCTTTATTAGCTACTCTCAAAAGATTAAAAATTAAAGGTCCCAAAGTTTAGACTTTATTGTCGTTGGAAAGAACCAGCCAGTAGCAATTTGCTAATTAAGTAGATTTGACGTCTTATTGGAATAATTTAGACACTTTTATTTTATTTTATTTTATTTGACGGACAGGAACTTGTAGTCTTTTACTCACTTTTTGAACAGAGAAAGGCCCTCGTGCTCTTAAAGTTGTGAGGGGTTCTGAAAATTTGCAGAGCCTAGTGGTTACCATATTTTGTACAATGACGTTAGTGAATGAGCTTTAATCAGTAGTGAGGTATAGGTCGGGTCGTGCAACAAATGACTCGACAGGGATGGCACAGCTAGCTCAGCCTCAGCTGATGAGCTTTTGCCCTTGTCCCCACCGCTGACCCGTTTCGTGTTGGGTAACCCGTAAAATAGTTTGGAGGTCGTAGGAGCTTCGCTTGCATGATTGAAACATACCTGATATCCCCCTCTGATATTTGCAAAAGCTGATTTCGTTCTAGCTCTCTGGGCAACAGGCCAGCTTCTGAAACAACTATACACAAAGCAAAAAGAAAAGAAAAGAAAGTGGCGTGTGGTGTGGGAGGCAAGAAATTAAACCAAAAAAAAAGGAGAGAGAAGAAAAGTGGGTTGAAATATTCTGTTTGAAGAAAGAAAAAGAAATACTGTTAAGAAAGTATGTTTGCTTTGGAGATGAATATAAAAAGGCGAAGGCAACATGGCATTGGCCCCCCGCTTAGGCTGAAAGAAATCTCTCTCACTTATGAGTAGACCATGGATGTCTCTTTGTCTACCTCTTTAATCAAGACTAGTACTCTAAAAAACAAAAGGACCATAAGACCAGCATTCAGCTGACTTCTGACCTTGGAATTCATATTTCTTCCTTCACCTATAATAATAATAAAAAATTAATAATATTGCTGTTTCAACTATGCATATGCTGCGCATAAGCTGAAAAAGAAAACACAAACAAACAAGCAAGAGAGAAAATGAGCTAAAACTAGGGAAAGGCTGGCAGCAGGCATAGAAATTCATTAATTCCTTTTGACCTCCTCTCAGTCTCAGTCTTATAGTTTAGACTAAAGATGGAGAGAGAGAGAGAGAGACCTAGGATCTGGTGTGGAAAGAAATTAAAGATGAGCAATTGGAATGGTTTAAGGCGTGGGGGAATCTGTTTGGGTAGTTGCACGCGAACTTGTTATCGACCCAAATAATGAGAGAGAGAGAGAGATTTTTTACTAGTTATAATTTTGAGAGAGTTTTAATTAATTAAATAAAAGGGTGTGGGGGGTGAGAGGAGGAGGGTTCTTTTTTCACTTCCCAAAATCTGCAAAGAGAAGAAGAGAAAGGCAAAGGATGGATGGCCCTTGAAAAAAGAAAAATGCTAATCTTACCACATTGATATCACATTTCTAATAGAGGTGAGCCCCATTGTATTGGTGGGCTCCACCTTTATTAGAGAAGTCGTATCAATGTGGTATGCAAAAATGTGGTAAGCCTAGCATTACTCTTGAAAAAACGAGAAGCAAATAATTAAGTATGGGAAGGTGAAGGGGGAAAGGGTAGACAAAACCAAGGAAAGTGTCCCCCAGTGGAGGCCCAAGGCAGGGCTTCTTTAGCGCCGGTGTCTCCGCTCCGGGTTGTTGCCTATGTCGCCTATTTTTTGCTGCCTATCTCTCTCTCTAAGTGCGTGTGTAAGTGTGTAATTGCTTGCATGCTAATTAAACAAAACTCTGTCTGTTTGTGTCTTTGTTTTTGTGTACGTGTGTGTCGCACTCTCTCTCTCTAAACTAAGTGAGCATTTGTGTTGTGTGTGTGAAAGATATAGCAACTTTGTACGTACTTCTTTACCCTTCCAAAAACTTATTCTTTTTAGACAAAATCCCTTCGCTGACATTCTGCACTCCTGTTCCCAAGATTCCCCTTATCTCTCTCTCTCTCTCTCCGAAGACTGGCTGCACACATCTTCTCTTTTGACCCATCTTTTTTGGTTTAACCTCTGTATTCACTAATTAGGTTAGCTTGACACAGTTTTGCATAATAAGAGGAGGTCTATATACTGCTAGTTTAACCCACTTAACACCTACTCTTAATCTCTTATCTTTTTCATCTTACTTTCTGTTTACTATTTCAGTATAAGGATGATGATGCTGAAATATATATATATATATATATATATATATATATATATATATATATATATATATATATATATATAGAGCTTCCACTCTAAAATAAGCTTATTTGAAAGACATCATTGTAGGGCCCACTCCGAATTGTATTTCACTAATCCAAATTATCTATTTTGTAGATATTTATTCAAAGATCATCTCTACAAAAAATCACTTGAATTTGATATCATTTGACCACTTAATTAAATTATTGAAATTCAAGTACTTTCTTGAAGTACCGTGTTCATTGATTTTATGGGTCTCAATTAGATGCCTTAATTATCTATGAATGAAGACTTAAAAATAAACAGTTTGGATCGTTGAAAAAAATTGTAGGGTACCTAAATGGTCTCTCTCAAATAAAATTATTTGAGAAATCCTCAATGAAATGGGACTATATATATTCAAGGGGGACTCACATTTTGGTATAGATCGGTTTGTATGGAAAGAAAGAAAAAGAAAAAGAAAAAGGTTTATTTTATTTATTATTATATACATGGCGTACAATATTACATATAAGCCAAGCATCTTATTCTTAGGTTAATTAATTAATCACATATTGCAAGCATGGCATACAAAATTGAAAAGGGTGGGGACTAAAATATTAATAATAAATTGTAGAAAGAGAGGTACAATCAAAAGGAGTTGTTTGGGTTTTTTGGTGGGAGATTATTTTCAGGTGCATGCGCAGGGGAAGGTGTTTGATTTATTTGAGTACAAACTAGGCATGACAAACCCTAAAGTAAGTGTTGCTCCCCATTGACATCATTCCACTCACCTTCTTCTTCATCCCTTCCCATCCCGAGGCAAAACCTACCAGTATACATTCTCTGCCTCCTCACTCCTCACTCCTCACCCCTCACTCCTCACTCCTCACTCCTCACTCTCCATTTCTCACCTCTCTCTCTCTCTCTCTCTCTCTCTCAATATCACTTGTTTTTCCCTTCCCTCATCTTGTGTGCAATACGTTCATATCCATGAGCTCTTTATTTCTGAACTTCTTAGGTTGAATATTCATGTAGAAACTTTGCATATTAGGTTGTTTTGATGACTGTTTCATCCAATACCAAACTAGATTGCTAATAAGAACCTCCTGAAAGTATACCCATCTGCGCTATTTTCGTTCTCATATATATGTTTTCTATTGCTGCATGTAATGTCTGTATCATGCATGATTCTAAATCCCACTCCAGTTACTACTGATTTTGTTTGTACCTTCATTATATACTTAATCCTATAGCGGAGTATAAAATGTTATCGCCCTATGCATTTGAATCGATGGTGCCATTTAGTTGAGTTATTAATTAATATATATTTTGAAATCCAACAGACCCACTTCATTCCACACCTACAATCCACTATATACCTTGACTTTCCACACCACCAAGCTAGCAGCCACCGTAATTTAATTTCTCTACAAGGATATTAAATTTACCTAAAAACTATATTATTTGATGATCACTATATTTTTTTTTAATTGGTTAATTGATTATAATTTGGTTCGAGGGACATGGGGCCATATTTGGTATTCTTTATTCAAGTACTTTTGCCCCTTTTCTTAGGTAAGTGGCAGCAGCCCTGCTTGAAAGGCAAAAAGACCGCCACAAACTCCTTAGCTAGCCCACATGTTTTGAACATCTTGACGTGCTTTCGGGGTCACGGTGATAGAAACATCTGCTTTATTGCTTAGCTGTTTTTTTTAAGTGATAAGAAAGATCAGTTTGATGGATCGATATGCATGTTGGGGAAGCAAAGAGAAAGCGATGTTGGTGAGGTTCAATCCGAAGACAGATTTACACATGCCCGCTGCCGTAAATTGATCTCAGATTGAGCCGCGCCAATATCACTTTCTCAACTAATTGTTGCTTCTTCTTCTTCTCTCTTCTTCATGATCAATTGATTTCCTCTCTCTAACCTCATCTATGTTCTTAATTAAGTGACTTGTTGCATGATGATATTGCATATGTTTTAGTTTAATGTTAATTTCTTATCAAATGTGCACTTTTATTTGTTAGTTTTTTCTTAATTTTTTATTTAGTAACACAACAGGGGAATTCAAACTTTTGATTGCCGTAGTTTCACTAGTACCATATTATATGTTTAGTGGCTATACGTAAATGTCAATTCTAATGTAAGATACATACGTTTCTTATATATATGTGCAGTAATTCTTCTTTCTTCCTTTGTGATCCCCAGCAGAGATGCTGCATGCTATACTTCATTTCTGATTCCAAGCACTCCTCTCGATCTAGCTAGCGATCACAGATATGCAATCTCCCTCTCTCTCTCTCTCTCTCTCTCTCTCTCTCTCTCTCTCAAGTAATTTCTTGTGATCGATGGAGAGAACTTTAATGACTTTCCCTTCATGTACATTTCTGTTAACTTCTATTCTTTGACAATTAATAGTCAGTCAAACAAGTCAACTCTTTTACTTTTCATAGATGAATTGTTGATCAGGTTGAAGACATTAACATATAAATCAAAAGTCCAATAAATTAGGTTAATGTGTTAGATTACATCTCTAATAGAGGTGTGACGACCAACTCACAGAGCTAACCCCGCTCCAAAATTTGGAGAAAATGTTTTCTGTTTCTTTTCCTCTAGACAAAATAAGCGTAATGAGAAGAAGTGGGACTCCATGTCGTCCACGGGTAGCAAAGAAAAAAAAAGACAACGGGAAAGTTATTGAATCATAAAATATCTGTTTTTGAGGTTTCTGTTTGTACAGCTTCTTAGATCTGTAACCTAACGGTTTTGTTTTATTTTTCATTAGAGCATTTGGCCAGCCATGATCAGTTTGGCATATGCAACCACCCCCACCCATATTTTTAGTTTGTAGGGTAAACTTTGACTTTTAAACCAATCCCTTGGAATTGGGGATTGGTTTTTTTAAGACAAGTTAAAAGTTTATGGCCCAAAAATATAGCCGAGTATGTAGGGGCTTTAGAAATTGATGGATTTACCACCCTCCTTATATATTCTGAAATATGCATGGACCTCAAATCCTGAGGCTCATTCAACTCAGACGCGTTAGAAACAGCTTTGGTTTCTGATATTTCTCTTAGCTAACTCCATCAAGGGCTACCAACAGATTTATTTATTTTGTAACTAGCTAGCAAGTGCATTAATCGGAGGAGAACCATCCATTTCTTTTATAGGCTACTTCTCATCCCAGGCCCAGGAATTTAGATTTCTTGTTGGGTAATTTTGTGTTCCTATGAAATGGAGGTGGGTACTTGGGAATCGGAGTTGACCAACGTCGCCGCCTGCACCCTATGTGTTCCGGCATCAATTTCGCCTGGATGGCTGCTCAGCCGCAGCGTTGGAAAGAATCATGCCTACCAAAAGCTGCCCCAACAGCCCCTTAAGCTTTTCGTTATCAAATTGGACGGCTCTAGCTTTGGTACGTAAACTAATACATATATATTTATGTTATATATCTCATGTTCATGCTTTCTATAGGTAGGTTTGTATGTAGCTGTTTGATTGAGTCATGATTTATTGTAACTAATCTTCTTCTTTTTAATGGATGTAGAGGTGGAAGTTCCGAAGACGGCAACAGTGGCCGAACTTAAAGAGGCAGTGAAGGATGTTTTTAATCAGTCACCAATAGATGAAATGATTTCATGGTACGCACGTATATATACATTGTGCATGGATTTGTGTTTATGTTTTGAAATTAGTAATTAGATTTTCTACATATGTTGCACAGTTTCATAAAATATTTTGATTTA
Source organism: Prunus padus (assembly GCA_024362665.1). Classification (NCBI taxonomy): domain Eukaryota; kingdom Viridiplantae; phylum Streptophyta; class Magnoliopsida; order Rosales; family Rosaceae; genus Prunus; species Prunus padus. The sequence goes on from JANFAM010000018.1 coordinate 32,163,793, forward strand.
ACAATTCAAATTTCTCATCACAGGTCACATGTGTGGGGTCATTTTTGCTTATGTTATAAAAGCCAGAAGCTACTCGATTATAAGGCATATATCCGACTTTTTGGAATCAAGGATGGCGATCAGGTTGAGATCTATATTATTCTTGTCATGTTAATTTTAATTTATTATATATCTATTTAGTGGCTAATTGGTTAATGATCGTATTGTTTTGATTAAATGTACAGATATGTTTTGTGCGGCATGCTTCAATTAAGTATGAGGGCCGGGAAAAGAGACGAATAGGATTGTGGAGGAAAAGGATATATGACATTGACAGCCCTGCCTATGAACAGCTTGTGATGAACAATCATTACACGTGAGGAATTGCTATGCAGTATTAGGCTTGTAGACACGAATGCTTCCACAGATGACAAATCTGATATTCCTTCTTCTTTTTTTTGTTGGGTTAGTCATTATTCACAGGAAAATTGTAAATAAATTGTTGAAATATCACGGTCGAGGAATGTTTCAAGCACCAACGATGCCATGGAAATTTAATTAGGAGACCTATAGAAGGGTAGGTAGGCGATCAAACATGTTGATGAGAGGAGGATATCTAAATGTCTTGCTCTGCATAATTGTAGCTAGCCATGAGTTTGGACTCACTGCAGAATTAATTAACTTGGACTAATTAAGAATGGCCGATTCTGCTTTGGTTTGATACATTTTTCTTTTTTGTGTATTTGATATAGCTAGCTAATTGGACGTATATCAAATGTACATGTATGTACGTTTGGCTTGGTCCATCTATTTTTATGGCATTTGTTCCTTTTCTTTACTTGTTTATATATGATCAATTGATTAGTGCCCGCCCATGAATGAAAATACTGCAACTCAAAGAAAAATTTGCTTTTTCCTTTTGTGGATAGCAAGCATAGTTTTGGTAACCAAAAGGAATGCTTCAGTTCTGTATGCGCTTTCTGCGTACCAAATTCAGATGCAAAGGCGCATGTCTTTATTCTGCGCGCATAAATTTATATGACTTGAGCATTTCGCAAATTGGCTGGTTTTGATATCTCTCCTACCCTACGTTCATGCTGATATATATATGATGCAAAGTAGTGATTTTTGCAGGAAACATGCATGCTGATATATGATGCTGGTATGACCTAAAGGTTTTTCATTACTGATTTAATTATTCGGTTCGCACTGAATAGCAAAATCTAGAGAGCATGTTAACCAATTGATACATTTGAATTTGTAATTAACAGCAGAATCTGCAGAACTGGAAAGATGTAAAAGGAAAGTGCATGCAGCTTTAAATATAAACTCAAAGTGACTGACATTAGCTGGCAAATAACAATCTTAGAGAAATGAGAGGTTTATCTAATTACAAGATATCATCAATATATATATATCTCTCTCAACTGAAACATAGGCAAACCGTGACGAATGAGGATTATATTGGTTCCCAAATATTGATAGGTTAGCTGATCTCTAATGCAAGGGTACTTCAAAGAAAAAGGATCTCATATCATTCATCTTTCATAGCCTCTTCCATTGTCCCTTTGGCTCTGAAAAAACTCATACACCCCAAAGTTATACAAGCACAAGAAAACTGTCCTCACACAACCCATTTAGCAAAGGCAGGACCTTTGTTGGGTCAGTCAAGGCAAGGGGTTGACCCCATCACCTACGTTGCTGCTTGCCAGTATTCAACGGAGAATCTCTGATGCTTTTAGATTGGCTGTAGGTGAGCTGGTGAGCTCCATCAGGTTTCTTCTTGCGCCTTCCTTGTTGAGATAAACGAGAGTGATGAGATAAGATGGCCAGGTCATTAAGATCTTGCAATGGAGTAAGAACCCTCACTACTTCATCCATTGTAGGCCGGGATTTTGGGTCCCTGCTAAGGCAGTTGTAAGCCAATTGTGAGACTTTCTGTACCCCTTTAATGGAGTAATTCAATTCCAAGCGTGGATCCACTAGAAGGGAAAGCTTTCGCTTGTCAGCTAAATGTGGCCGAGCCCAGGCCACAAGGTTTTGTTCTCCGCTAGGGCGTTTCTTGTCCATCGATCTTCTTCCTGTTAAAATCTCAAGTAAAACTACGCCGAAGCTGTAAACATCACTTTTAGATGTCAAATGTCCTGGAAAAATGAAGGAAACAAAAATTGTACTAGTGAGTTCTCAAATTGCTTTTGGAACAAGAAACTTTACATGAAGATCCTCGGGTTAATAAGGTTGTATATCCAAATAGGCGAATCACAATTGGACCAATAAGATTAATTAAGGAAAGAAGTTCACATAGCTGAAGATCATTTTGATATTCTTAATTTTCCTAGTGCTCTGTTCATAAGGTTCAACTTGTTTTTCTTCGAATGTAAACATTAAACATACATGCTATCTTCAGCTATCAGTCGGCTGAACTTCTAATTCTCACAGAAAACTTATACTGTATCTCAAAGTTTGAACAGACTCAAATCACTTTGAACTATCTGCTATGACTTTCTCACCTGTCATCACATACTCTGGAGCAGCATAGCCATATGTTCCAACAACCCTGGTAGAAACATGTGTTTTGTCTCCCTGAGGCCCGGCTTTCGCCAAACCAAAATCTGATAGCTTTGCATTGTATTCCTATAGAGAAAACCCAATTTGTTGAATCCTTTAAGCAAAACAATCAACATTGTTAATCAACAGTATTAAGGTACATACCGAATCAAGCAAAATGTTGGATGTCTTAAAATCTCTATAGATGACTGGTTCTGGACCATTATGGAGAAAGGCCAATCCTTTTGCCGCACCAAGTGCAATCTTAATCCTATTGGACCATGGCAGAGGTATAGTCCCTTCAAACATTTTGAACAATCAGAATCAGCATCCATATCATAGTATAAAGTATTAAGTCATTATTATTTGAGAGAATATAGGCACTAAAGATGGGGAAAGCAGATGCTCAGGGGGGAAACAGCAGCCTACTACTAAGAGAAAACTGAAATTCATTGAGATATTACACTACTGGCAAGACAAAATTTTCTGATTAAAGTTAGGAACTAATTATGCCTAGAAAGTGTTTTGATGGAGAATCCAAAATGAACCACATTACAAGAGATTTAACAAAGATGACAAGGAAGAACAGACAACAAAACATTTCACTCACTTCTGAAAAGATGATTTTCAAGACTCCCACGGGTCATAAACTCATAAACAAGCAGCCTTTGATCATCTTCAATGCAATATCCAATAAGCTTTACAAGATTGGGGTGGTGAAGCTGTCCCAGAAAGTCAACTTCAGCCTGCATCAAAGAAATTGTCACATGTCACCTTCCAATTTTTCAGTACCTCAAGGACAATCCTTTATCAGCAATAACTACTAACCCAAGGCAGATATTCTACTAACCACCCATTCTCTATGGCCTTGGAGACCATCTGGCTTTAAGCTTTTAACTGCTACTGTAATCCCTGATCCAGGTTTTGCTGGTGCTGTTCCATTTTCCTCTATCCACCCTTTGAAGACGTATCCAAATCCGCCTTCCCCTAGAATGCTATCCGGTCTGAAGTTCCCGGTTGCAGATTTGAGCTCCTGAAAAGTAAATTGGAGCAACTGGCGAGTAGGCTCCTCATCTGATGGTGGTGGATTGGGAGTATCAGAGGATAATTGGGCTTCATTAGGGGGCAAGAGGTCCCTATTGCTAGCGTTAAGATATCTGGTCTCCGTTGCTGCAATGAAAGAATGTGCCTTAGCAACAATTCTTCAATCACAAGTCTTTCTAATGCTTTGACATTTTGAAATAGAACATCAAAATACAACTTTCACAGATACTGAAAAATTCAACCAACATTCCAGCAGGACTGAACTTATGCAGCCAAATTCAGCTAAAAGATCAGTTAACTAGAGCGCAGAAAACTAAAAATTTCAGATATTTGTGAAATTCATGAGATAAGTGGCATGACGCCCACGTCACATTAATAAGGATTTCCCATCAACCAAGGAACAAAATTTATGCATCCATCAGAAGGAATCAGGTATAAATCACTCTCATAATCTTCAGCGGCTACTGAATTTTAAGTAAAACAAAAAAATGATTGAAAATTTTGGGTGGATAAAGCTCAGGATGGAAATCTTGGAGAGAAACCAAGTTCGAGATCTGGAGTATAAATTACCACTACATCGTGATTTCTCAATACAAATAAAACTGCAAAGACCGTTCTGAACAACAAAATTTTGAAACTTTGTTGAGAAAACAGGGAAAGCTGAGTATAGAATCACCCCGGATTTTTTTTTTTTTTTTTTTTAACACTGATGTTTTGAATTGCTTGAAAAAATCACAGAGATAGACAGATAGAGCGCGGAGTATCAAAAGTCTGCGAGAAATTGAAGACAGAACACACCCATAAGAAGATTCAAATGGCGCATTTCTGAGATAATTAGATCAATCTATAAGATTCAAAGATTTTGAGAAAACCCATATTTTTTGGTGGAAAGAAAACACATATATACTGAAAGTCTCAGAATGAAAACACAAGCTAAAGAATGTATACCTGCATCATAAACAAGACTGGTGCGGGGAATAGTGTTAACAGAGTCTTTGGAAGCAGAGGACTTGCAGGTACCACTAACGCCGCGTTTGAGGACAGCCCAGCACCCACACTTGTTGTCCATGGCTCTTTCAAGGTCTTAGCTTTCATGGGTTTTCAACATAATTGCATGGGATCGATGTGAGGGAACAGAGAGAGATATTAACCATGCTTTAAGTTAAGAGTGTAAATAACAGAGTGGAGATAGGAGAGGTATGGTGAAGAGAGAAAGAGAAAGAGAACAGAGAGGAAGAATTTGTGTTGTTTTTTTTGGTAGTGTTGTTGTTGCTGCTGCTGCAGTTGGAGATTGCAGGCATCATCATCGCCATCATCGCAGTGTGTACAAAAAGAACTTTTTTTGCCACGACCTTTTGTGTGGGGATGGATGGGAACGCCTCTCTCTCTCTCTCTCTCTCTCTCTCTCTAGACAAAATTACCTACCAAAAATTACCTCGAACATTGTACCCTAACAACTGTTTTGGCAAGCAAGGGAAACCTACTCATCCAAATCCATGTCTTTGAACATTAGTGTATCAGTGACATGCCATCCTTAATGAACTAACTATATGCATGTTTGGAATGAGAAGGCTGTGTGTAATATGTGAAAAGTGTATGACTGACTTGTTTCGGTTTATTATTAGCAGATCAAGTGTGCCTGATAGGCTGATACAATATTGGCACCTGAGCCGAAAGATCTTTCCATATAAGTAATTTTGTAATATGTAAGAATTAATCTTTATTAGCTTTCCTAATTGAGGGTCAAATACGTTTTCTTATTAGTAAACAACTCTTGCTTGTATTATTGTTTGGTCAAAACTAATAGAAAGTAGTCAAGAGCATATTTGAGTGCAATCCCATCGCTCACTCTCTCTCTCTCTCTCAAATGGCAGTGTAGTGTAGATATATATTCCTGGTTTTGGGTGGGAATTAGGAGGCTTATCATAGGTGGGTTTTTTTTTTTTTTTTCTCCTTGAGGGGCCTTTTTAAAGGGAAGGAAAAAGAGTGAGTGGGGGAGAGAGGGGGAGGGGGTGCTTGGTGAGAGGTCATTTCATCAACCAACCAACCATAAAACAAAATTGTATTCCATCTATGATGCTTTGGATGAAGAAAAGCAATATGACATCATATTCTTATTTCTTCTTCACACTGTGCTTTGCAACTTGACAAATGCCTTGTTGGAAAGGAAAGGAGTTTATGCCCATTGCCCCCACTAAGTGTGTGGGTCTCAGTAGGCCCTACCACACACAAACAGAGAGAGAGAGAGAGAGAGAGAGAGAGAGAGAGAGAGAACACTGACTGTACTACTGACTAGTGTAAGCCCACTCAAGGTCATCATCATATTCATATGGGCAAACAAGATATCCTATTTCAGAGGTAATAAAGTTACCAGGCTATATAATTGATGTAGGAGAAAGAAGAAGATGTACTGATGAGATGCGTTCACATTCATAGTAATTGCTAATGCACATATGTGCACTGCATTGCAAATATACCAAACCCTTTTCAAATTGGACCTATTGGGCAACATGTAGGACCTGAAATCAGGTCATTCATTTTGCACGTATGATCAAGCTACATACATCAGATCTGATCTGGGTAAAAGTCTTATAACCTAGTTACCCAGCTAATGGAAACTATAGGTTATAATCTGATGAAATTTTCTTGGGCATAACATGGAATCCTTCCTGTTGATAAACAGCACCCCCACAGAGACAGATCTGATCGGAGCTGCATCTTTTACTAGTTTCCACCAACATGAGTTTCAAAAGCCAAAAACCAACTTGGGTGATTGCAGTACAAGCTCCGTGTCCATCCATCATCACTTCAACTAAGTGGAGGTTGGTAGCATCTTTTGGGTCAGTCTATTAATTTAGACCTAATTTTATTACTCGAGCACTTTTGTGGTTCCAATGATGCTACCTTGCCTTTCCGGCCCTTAGGTTACATGCATATCATGCTTAAAATTGAATTGAATTCATTAAATTTAAGGTGTGTTGGAGAAAGAAATGTAGGTTAAATCCTATAAATTGTCTAACTTGAAAGTAAAATAATAGGGTATCAACACGTTGAATTTGGAATTTTTTTGAAAGTTTGCCTTCATTTTGTACTTTAAAATACCATCAAGCATACAATCCAACACTTGCAACGGCATATTCAATTACGATGAGCCTTAACAACAATTCGTATTGGCAGTTTAATAGCATAACATCACAAACACAGTTTAGTAAAATAATGCGTAATTGTGTGTGAAATAATATTAATTTGGTTGGGGATTGGAGACGCCTTCCAAGTTGAGTCCATGCAAACAAAAGTAAAAGTTGGGTTGGGTGCAAGTAAACATGGGCTTGCCCTCTGCCAGTACTTTCATATATGGAGCTTAGGTTGGGCCTTAACGGATCCAATCTCAGTCTCCATCTATTCCCCCTCCTATCCTATCCTAGCCCACTCTAAATCATTTATTAAATCAAAAATAAAAATAAAAACAAAAACAAAAACAGAAAAGAGAAAAGAGAGAATTTTCATTTATGGCATGTTTCCTAATCTGTAATTGAATTAGGAGGAATTGAATTGATGATGAATTGAATTGAGGAGGAGTTAAATTGAGGAAAATTAGATTCCGGATTCCTATTGAAGTTGTTTACTAAACCATATGGATTGAGGGGAGTTAGATTCCGAATTCCTATTGAAGTTGTTTACTAAATCATATGGATTTGAGGTAGAAGTGGTACTAATTACTAAAGTGTCCTCCTTATATGAAGTAAACGCAGGAATCCTCTATAGGTGGAATTCAATTCCTGATGAGAATTCCAATTCCTAATTAATAAACACACCATTATTGACTTGCAATCCAGGGGCGCACCAGTTACTTGAACATGACAACACACATCCCATCCTTAACCTTCCATGCACTCTCAAGCAAAGCCCAATAGCATCCAACCACGTACCCCACTAACCAAATAAATTTCCATTTCCTTTTATGACGCGGCTTGATCTAATTGGCCCTTCCTCGGACCCACGCGTTACTCGATCATCATCAATTCCTAATCGGTGGCTCGTCTCGAGGCAAACCCAAAAAACCAAAAAAGCCATGGGAGAAAGCAAAGCACCCGCCAGGCTGCTTGATCATCAGACACACAACACAACCGATTAAATGCTACACAAAATTCCTCTCTTGTCGAAGAGAACCAATTAATTTTAACAAAATTGAAGAAAAACAAGAAGATAATAATTGAAGCATAGGGGTTGAAGAGAAAGGGGTTCCGATCTGGATCGGAAATTAGGGTGGAAATTAGGAGAAATAAGATCGAAACGGTGCGCTGCATGAGAAGGGAGAAGGTGGTGCAGAGGGTGGAGGAAGAGGAGGCCGAAGAGAGAGAGTGAAAGGCAAAACATGTCTGCCATAGTGTGCGGGAAGAGATCATCGATATTCGAAGAGAACTCGCTGCCCTCATCGTCCCCTCCTGTCTCCTCATCCAAGAGAATTCGCTTTTCTTCTTCACCTGTACGCTTCTCTCCTCGGACTCCCGCTCCGACGTCGTTTGCTTCGCATTTGATCGACCATCTCAGGGCCATTTTCCCGGACATGGACAACCAGGTTCACAATTCATTAATTTTTTTTGTGCTGAATAAAATTCTCTCTTATTACTTTTAAATATTCAGTTTTTTATATTCAGTTTTTATTATAATATGCATCGTTTAAAGCCATAAAGTTGATGTCTTGTGTTTGGATAATCACAAATAGCTGCTGCACTGTCCAATTTGAATGCGACCCTAACAATAAAGGGATTAGCGAGTCTTAATTTAGATATCAATAAAGGGATTGCCTTTTCTACATACTCTGCCTTGATTATCTCCAATATTGGTATTCTAGTGTTGGAGTTGCAGCTGATGTTACAATTAGTTTAGCACAATGGAATCCCTCTTGCATGGTGTTCGGGGTATTTTTTATGATAATTGGTTCGAAATTTAATGATCATTTCGTGGCATATCTCACCGTTGAGTTATTGTCTGATGCCATGTTTCTCTATCATTTCTTTTGAATTTCCTTTCCCTTTTTCGCTCTGTTGCATTCCTAATTTTCTGACAGCCAGTGATCATTAAGCATATATTTACATATGTGTGCGTGGGTGTTTAACATGTGTAATACGGATGCACAATGTAGTGATCGCATTGACTTCATTGTATAACGCGATTAACAGCTCAATGTGATTGGTGATGTTCCGTAGGTAGTTGAATATCCGCGTGTATATATATACCATTTTCCTTTTCTTGGCAAAGGATCTTAATATCCTTCAATTTTGGAGGATGTGCATCATGTCTACTCAATTAAGATGACAAATTGCTAAGCATATCTGAATTATTATCCTAGCTTCTGGAGAGAGCACTTGAAGAATGCGGTGATGATTTGGATTCAGCTATCAGAAGTTTGAATGAGCTACGTTTAAGTTCTGCTGCAGGCAAATCTAATGTAGCGTCAGAAGCAAATGTGCAACTCCAGTCACAAGGTATGAGTAGATATTTTCTTGAATTGACCACTTGAACTTGGGCCTATGTTGATGTGTGTATCTAGTTTGATTTTGAATGCTCATGTTCTCTTGACAAGGTTATCTTCAACCACTTTGTTTTAAGGGTTGTAGCAGAATATTCTGTGGACTTTCTACATGCTTTTCCTAGAAAGTTTTGTCTCTGTTATGAAGCATTTGTTTCATTCCACTGTGATTTGCTTTCAAGTAGAGAATCTATAAATATTTATCCTCTTGATACCAGTTTTGACATTAAAGGGAGTGGCTCAATATTTTGAATCAGGTTCAGCTGCACCAAATGGAGAGGTTGCAGTTATTGATGATCCATCAGGGCCAAATAACGTTCCCAAGGATGGATCGGACTGGGTGGAGCTCGTTGTTAGAGAGATGATGAGTGCCTCCAACATGGATGATGCTAAAGCTCGTGCTTCAAGAGTGCTTGAGGCCTTGGAGAAATCTATCAGTGGACGTGCAACAGCAGAGGTAGCCCAAAGCTTTCACCAGGTTTGCTGATATCTTTAATTACTTATTTTGCATGTCCAATGTAATTTTCTTTTGTCTAATTACTTCGCCCCCCCCCCACTTTTTCCTTTCCATTAGTTGTAGAAAACTGGTGGATGTTTGAGGATGCAACATTTGATAATGGCTTGTTTCTTTCTAATGGCTTAGCTGTACTTATGATTTGCCTTGGTGTAGGAAAATATGATGCTGAAGGAACAATTGGAAGTTCTAATTCAGGAAAACACAATCTTAAAGCGAGCTGTATCTACTCAGCATGAACGCCAGAAAGAGTACGAAGATAGAGGCCAGGAATTGCAGCATCTGAAGCAACTGGTGGGACAATACCAGGAACAGTTGAGAACCCTTGAGGTTGAGCTCAGTAACCTAATAACTTTGGAACATTTTATACAAATTTATGTTTGGATGAAAGTTTATACAACCTAATATTGCTCTTTTTTCTCCCCAAAGGGGAAGACAACATGTTCTTGACTGCTTTATAGAAACTGTTCGTCTACATCATTCCCTTGCTATCTGTTCATTTTTTGTTTGATTCTTTATCCTTCATGGTCATTGCTTGCTTAAGCTTTGCTGCTGGTTTCTAAGTTCCCTGCATTCTGATGATTACTTTTTGACTTTTTTGATACCTTATCAGGTGAACAACTATGCACTAACAATGCACCTGAAGCAGGCTCAGCAAAGCAGCTCCATCCCAGGGCGTTTTCATCCGGATGTTTTCTAAGAAATCTTTATAAAATTAACAAAAAAACGATGAATTTGCTTTGTGGATAGATAAAGTGCTTTGTATGGTAGTTCTAATGACATGAAGGCACTTGAAGCTGCATTATGCTGTCTTGTCTGGGAAATGGGTGTGCAGCAGCTTTTCCTCAGTTATGATGAAGACACGGATAGTTTCGTTCAAACACAATGTCGAGGATTTGTTACGGTTGCCATTTGCCCATCGCTCTCTTAATTTGTTGTTACTTTGATACTCAATGATGTTTTCTAGGTTTTATAGAAAAGTAACATTTTTAGTAATTTCATTGTATCTTTATACTTCAATAAAGAGAATATATGCTTGAAACCCCGTCGTCTTGTCGAATTTCCTGAGCTGAATTCTTGTACATTCCATTGCATCCTCTTTGATCATGAAATGCGTTTTCACCAATCTCCCGTAGGGAGCCAAAAAATTGACCTTGTTATTAGTCATCTATTTTAAATGGTATCTCAAGCTCAAGTTAACTAGTGTTTATGTTTTGCAAAACCTGTTATGGACAAGTTGGAACAAGAATTTCCGTTCAGCACATGCGAGGTTCTCTTTAGCACCATAACCTTGACTCTCTCTCTCTCTCTCTCTCTCTCTCTCTCTCTCTCTCTCTCTGAATTACTTTCATTAACATTAATCAACAGAAAGGGGATTGCTTCAGGACGACGGCACTTTCTGTATTGCACATAGGGATGGGATAGGGTAAGATTGTTCTTGACTATTCTTTTCCTTTAAATAATGATGAATTGGGTGCCTCTTGTTATAACAATTTAAAAGTTTTGGTGTAGGGACCTAAATAAATATAAGCTTTTACTTTTTTTTGCTTCTTTTCTTTAATGCAGCTGCCCACTAAGATCAAAGCTCAAAGATGCCGAGTTTATATTTATTTACATATGCTTTTCTTTCGAGCAGCCATGAAATTTGCAATTGCCAATTGGGTACATATATATCAGAAAAGTGCAAATACCTAATAGATGAGTTGCTCGCGTCGCACAGGCTGAAAGTAAAAGTAAATAACCAACTAAATTGCTCACAACAGTTGTGTGATTTTGTTGAAACTAATATATACACGACCAGTCTCAGTCTCAGTCTCAGTCCCTGCATGTATGATGTTGCAAAACTCAAATTAACAGTGAAACTAAACAACATTAAGGTAAACAGAGAATCCCATATTCATACTGCAATAATGGTGAAACAAAGTTCACTTGATCAAGATTGGCAAAGATTATTACAGACATAGCAATTGGGCAAAAACTAAAGCTACATTTCTAATTAAAAACCTTAGAGGCAAAGACCATACATGAGAGTTTGTCTGCCATGAATAGTTAAATATAAAATACTTTAGAGAGAGAGACAGAGACAGAGAGGTTGGTTAGAGAGGAAGAGCATCCTATGCCATTGCACAGCTAATTTTTGCAGGCTGGAAATGAATCAAGTATGGTGACTGCAGAAGAAGAGCACTTTGTGTGTTTCCTATACATCTTGGTGTATGTGTTGATGAAGGGCCTTAAAAACTTACTGCTAGATCAGCTGGACTTGATTAATGGGCTAATAGAAGTCTTCCTCCAGCTCCACCTTTCATCATCGTCTTGAACTCATCAAAATTAACCATACCATCTCCATCCCTGTCAACCTTCTTAACCATCTCCTTGCAATCCTCCACCTTATTTCCCTCTCTCAAACCCAAAGAGCACAACACCAACCCCAACTCTTCCACTGAAATCAGCCCATCTTTATCCTTATCAAACACATCAAAGGCCTCCTTCAGTTCCTCCTCTGCCTCCTCCTCTCTGCTTAACCCTTTCCCATCTTCACCGTCCACTCCCTGATCTCGGCGGTGCATTGACTCGCACAGCATGCAGAACTCATCAAAGTCAATCAACCCATCTCCATTAGCATCCACTTTCTTCACCATTTCTTCCACCTCTGCATCGCTTATGAAGATTCTGATGTTCTTCAACGACTCTTTGAGCTCTTGCTTTGTGATAAAGCCATCACTGTTCTTGTCGAAGGTGGCAAATACTTGCTTGAGCTCTGCAGCCTCCGCTCTGTTGCTGCTAATAATATCTTTGCTTTTGGTAGGTGGAGCCACTGGCGTTGCAGCAGTGGATGAGTTGGCTTGGAACAGAGATCGAAACCATGCAAGGAACTTGTTGGTGGGCAAATAAAAGAATATATTAATGAGGCCAGCAATGAATAGAACTGCTAACAACAGTATGGTGGTTAACACCATTTTCTTTGTCTTCAAGTTCAACCAACTTAGTAAGAAGCAGAAGATAAGGAGGGAGAGAAGAAGTACAAGAGGAGGAAGGAACAAAGGGCAAGAAGAAAACTTAGTTGTCTTGTTATGAAAAGTCTCTGGTGGCGACTTCCTTCCTTCCAAAAGCATTGGGCACTACATTGGGTACGCGGTTTTTGGTGTGCCTTTGATCCCCACTGTCCCACAAACCGCGTAAACTCCAAAATAAACTAAACTAATATTACACACCCAAAAATTATGTTTTGTTGCTTACTATATATGATATATCATCTGACTTCTTAAATGCTTCACTCACATCACAGCGTTTATTTGCGTTAAGAATATTTATTAAGTTGACTTTCACACACACACACACAGGACCTAGTTAGTATTTGTGTGTCACTTAGCATTGTTGAAACTTGAAAGGGTCTTTATTTTTTTTCTGAGATCCATGTTTCTGTTGCAGCCACTAAAAATCAGCAAGTAGGTAGACTTTGAATGATGGTGATCGAGTTATGCACAACTAGTATTGGCTTTTCAGATGATCGAATAATTGGTACCCTCCCTCCCTGCCCTGCCGTTCAACAAAGGGCGGGTTTTTGGTCTTGGTCTCTTGGAAAGAAGATTACCTTTCTGTGAACATATGTGCTCTGCATAAATTTAATCAACTAGTTTGCTTAAATCACAAGCACTTTAATCGCAAGAATGATTAGATACATGACACTAGCTGTTTCGTACTTCAATTGTGTTCTTCTGGAAGAGGCAAACTGATGTCTATGTTGCACCTTCTTGGGTGCATTGCAGGTGAAAAAGATTGAACCAATTGAATCATTTTCATATATTGCTTTGGAAGTGGCAACTTTTATGCTTTTCCCCCAAATAGACATTGGAAGCCACCACGAAATTTGCAATTATTTCCCCTTTACTTTATTCCTTTCCTTTGGATGCTGCACTGCACTCCTTGCTTTTGTTTATTATAGGTATAGCAGCATATACCTTGCTTTTGTTTAACATGACTTGTACCAAAACCATCCTCAAGCATCTGATTCTCACTTAATCAGGATGAGTTTGCCCAAAAAGAATCATTGTGTAAGTTTTTATGGAAACTTTATTCAGAAACAACTCATGAGCCTTGAAACTGTTTTTTAAAATTGCAAATGCAACCTTTCCTTCCAAAGCTATTAGGCAGCTTGTTCCTTGTTGAATGAATACAAGGCTTAAACACAGGCTCAGTTTGGCTGCTGAAGGCCTCAGACTCTGCACAATCTCGAAGGGTCAAGTTGGACTAAACCCATCAGCACAACACCACCATCGAGGCCCAACTATTATGTATATATATGCAGCCAAATTTTGAGATAATTAATTTCCTTTGGAAATGTTGTAATAGTTTGAATTTGAAGTATTTAAAAGCAAGTTAAAAGACCCGCTAGGGTAGTGATTTGGAGCAATTGTTAGCCCAAAGAGAATCTAAGTTCGTGAATTCAACTCCTAGCATCCGTGTAGTATGTGTAAATATAATAAATTAGCGTCACACTCAATAGAAAAAGTCTTTTTTTTAAAAAATATGCAAGTTAAAAGGTCAAATAGTAGCTTGGTTTTACCTTATATATATAATATACGTACATTGAATTGAATTGAATTGTCTAAGGTCCCAGCTAGCTAGGTAGCTTGTGTCAGCTAATCGATCGATCCCTTCCCAAAATGCAGTTAGCCAATCAAAGCCTACACACATAAGGCTCCAAGAAAGAAGACTAGACAAGTCCAACAACTAGCAGGGCTACAGATGGGCCTGCAGATAAGGATTTTTATTAAATGAGACCCCCATCTCTGCAAAATTCTTTTTAAGCCTTTGTCACGCATCTCTCTGGATTTATTGTATACATCTCATCTCTGACAACCACTAATTTGTGATTTGTCCACTTAATTACCTACAGATTAAGAACACATTTTACAGCAGATGCATAACCTCCTTCGTCAATATCGTTTGCATAATTTTAATCAATAAAAAAATAAAAAAATATCGCTTGCATACAAATAAAAAGATTTCTTGAATTACAATTTACAAGCATGGCTCGTGAATTGGGTTTTACTGATATACTTTTACTGCAGTGAAAAATTGGGAGACATCATTTGAAAAGCGCATATTTGTATAGAGGCAGAGGGTAACCAATAGTGCAGTAATATAATAATTTTTATTTCACCCAACCCAAAAAGAAAATGATATAAAAGAAAAAGAAAAAACGGCATGCATGCATGTGATGGATCATTATTGAGGATTGGGCCCAGTTTCGCTGTATGGCGGGCCCACGTCTGGTGTTCAATTTTTGCCTCCAGGCTCCCGCGACACAGAGAATCAAATATCCAACGGCCAACTAATGCCCAATTGCCAAATGGTGAGCCGGTTATGTCATTTGCAAATTGTAAATTGTAAACAGGCTGTTCACTGACCCATGATGACAGTGACCACAGACAGACTATCCCAAGCATACGGACAAATGACAAAGCATACCCCTGCCTGCTTCAATCCCGTCCCGTTCTACGTACACTTTTATAATGTTATTCCTTGCAAGGGGATCATAATCACATGCGCCTGGCTTACACTGCAATTAGGAGATGCCCATTCCCCGCCCGGGCCGGGCCGGGCCGGGCCCCATCTACCAACCTTATCCCTCATCCATTGGCTAATGCCCTAATAGGGGGACAGAGTAGTGATCTCTTGGTCACCTAGTGACCAAGGATCTGTGGTCACTCACCGTTAGATTTAAATCCAATGGTCCAATAGAGTTTCTTAAAATGAGTGCAAAAGTATGTGGGTCTTTAGATTTAAATCTAAAGGCGGATGACCACGGATTCCTTGGTCACTAGGTGACCAAGAGAACACTACTCTAGGGGGACATACCTAATAAAGTACACCATGTGATCTTTGTTTTTTAACCTAACGCCGTTAATTTTAACGGATTGTGGTAAAGTTAGTCGCATCGCGTGTGACCATTATCTCATCATTAATGAATTACAGCCTAGTCGTAAAAGCTCAATTCTAATTTCGAGATTTTTTATATAAAAATATCCAAAAACTCACGTAAATAAACTCAAATTCACATAAAGACATAAGAACACCAAGTTACTTGCGGCATGACTCCTCATTGTAAAGCTTTCAATATTTGAATTCTTTTGGTGACTTTGAGTCACTGTTGCGTACTCTTGGTTGCCAAACAATAATTACAGTTATAGTTTTTGATTTTATCTATGGATTCTGTAAACAAACATTCAAGTAAATGGAATTACATTTTACTAGTGAGAAAAAAAGAAACAACAAGTCGAAAATTTAGAAGGTGTTTTTTTTAAGTTGCATTGTTCTTCGCTTTGTACCAATACTTTCTTCGTTGGTCGGATAGGCCCTTTGGTTTGTTGTACTTTGGGTGCCCTTGCGTTATTGCAAGGCTTTCTTTGTTTGTGTTTGTTCCCCTCCCCCTCTCTCTTGTTGGCTCCTTGAGCCCTTGGTTTTCGTCCATGTAGCTTTGGTTTTCTTAAATGATTTCATTTGTAAAAAAATATAAAAAGGAAAGAAGATTGGAATATCCTCTTCAGATTTTGAATTCATTTCCCTGGACACTTGGGTTTAAGTTTTGAGGATATTTGAGTATATTTACGTGAGTTTTTGACTATTTTTTAAAGTAAGGGGTAAATTCTTATTTTTAAAAAAATTATAAATAAAAAAACTCAAACTTTGAAGCATGGAGATGATATTCCAATTTCAAATAAGTTAATTTTACAGTTTATTAAAAAAAATTGAAAAGTGGAGCTACAATATGGTCATAGGTGTTCGTTTTCTTAATATGGCTCCGAGTTGGATTGGCTCTAGCCTTGTTGATGATTTGCTAGGACTAGGAGTCACTAAGACTCGGTTGGTCTGTAGTGAGTAGTCGCTCTGTGTTTCTTTTGGTTTTACCCCGCAAGTTCATTAAAAAAAAAAATTGAAACGATTGTTTATTTTTTTTACTTTTGATTTAAAAAGTTCGAGAAAAGAGAAAAGAGAAGAGAGGAGTAACAGAATGATACTATTGATCCGTACCAGTAGCAGTACCCACTGCTGCACTGCATGTATTGAAAATGAATTAGTCGGTGAGTGAGGTGAGGATGCTCTCGTCTCGTGCAAAAGATTAAAATTCATAGATGATTTCGAGCGTAGCTGATTGTGGGTCCCTTCAATTATCACAATCTTACAATTATAACAGAACCATCTTATCATTCCCTCTGCCCTCCTTGTCCTCTCTCTCTCTCTCTCTCTGCTGCACACACGCTTGCCTGGATTGATCCACTCAATCAGCCCATTGTTGATTGCCATACTACAAGACATGCACAACAATTTCACAACTTCATTTGTTAATGAATATATGTTATTATATTAAATGTGAATCTATCAAAATAAGAAGTTTTGAGTTCGAATCTCTATATAAGTGGACTTTACTTTGTAAGAGCGGTTCACAAATGAATTAAATTTATATAATATTTCATCTTGAAATATTACGTTAGATGTGGGAATAATGAAGTAGATTGTGGAAATTCTCACATCATATAAAAACTCAAACTCAAAGTAGTGGCGCAGAATTCCGCTTTATTTAAGTTTTGTTTGGCCCATTGTGTACCACAGAACAGATAGATGAATGGCACAACTCAATGACCAAATGGCAGTAGTGAATAGTGTTAGAAAAGAGACCAAGCTAGCTAGCTCCACCATGTACAGTGTACTGTTTACCTGCAAAATCTCAGAATTCCCACATTTCAACTAATCAATCTCTAATGTGTCTAATTAATCACATATACGTATCATGCAACAGAAAGAGCCCCCACCTCTCAGTCTCAAGGCTTGCCCTCGTCTCGCAAGCAGTTAGCGTCAGACATAGAGAGCTGCTTTCCAGTCCCAATCACGGTCACCACCTTCCAGTCCTTGCGCAAATGCAAATCATACATTTTACATTCTGCTCTAGATTTAAACGAATGCCTTTGCCTGGTAAAACAGGTTTTTGAAAAACAGGCCCGAGGGTCGTGTCGTGTCGGGTCATTCATTCTTGGACTGATATAACATGCCTGCCACGGCGCCGTTTAGGTTGATAGCCCATGGACTTCAAGTCTTCAACACAAAAGGTATCAAAAGACTTTTCTTTGATACAGCTAAGGACTTTACTTTCTAGCTAAAGATAAAAGGGATGCATTGCGGACATTATGAATCTATGATGTGATAGACGTGACTTGAAGAAATTGTCAACAAGTATTTTGGCTTCTTTCTACTAAATTTATATCCGTCTCCATTATTTTTCTTTTCCTTTTGGGTAAATAAGTAACTAACCAATTGCGTCCAAAACTCAAGTTACGTCTACATACATTATACATATCATGTTATTGCTATTTGAATTCAAAAAAGATACTTACCTATTTGACTCATTTCCTTTGTCAATGAAAGTTGTTTTTTCTTGTAATTTTTTTCATTTTTCCACTTTCCTTTAAAAGAGAGAGTCATGCAAAATGATCCACTAGTGTGACTAGTGTGGTGGTTTAGAGCAATCGCTCTCACAGGAAATATCATGAGCTCAACTCCCAGTATCCATGTAGTGTGTGTGCCCTACTACAAAAATCGCAATAAACGACGGTAATTTACCGTCGTAAATTTAGTTTTTCAACCGTCGAGGAATCGACCGACATCTTTTACGCATAAAACCACGACGGTAAAATTCCGTCGTCTATTATTTATACAGTCGACGCTTTTACTACAAAACCGACGTCTATTAATATAAAGACGACGGTTTTTATGAAATACATGACGTCTATTATATGTAAAGACGACGGTTTTTATGAAAAACTGTCATCTATTATATATATAGACGATAATTTTTATGAAAGAAATGTCGTCTATTATATGCAAATAAGACGGTTTTGTGATAGAATTGTCGTCTATTAATGTAAAGACGACGGTTTTTTTTTAAAACTGTCGTTTATTATATCCAAAGATGTAGTAATTTTACATTTTATCTTTTTTTTTCTTGCTTCCAATGGTTCTCTACAATGATTTTAGCTATAAAAAAACAACCATAATGCTTTGTGAACAATAAATTCAGCTCCAAATAATCCACACCATACAATAAATATACTCAAGAATAATTTGTTTCATAAAACTTGAAGATTCAATAATAATTACATACAAAATATTTACCAATCTTCATTCCTATATATCCATACAAAATATCATATCCATAATATTAAACTATAATTCGATCCGAATTTCATCAATTTGTTCTTGTGTGTATGAGTTAGCGTTGCCTTCTTGCACTTTGCAAAACCAAGATTAAAAAAGAAGAAGCAAGTTTTAGTTAGAGATACATTTATAAACCTTTTGCAACTATAACAGGATTAAATAAAAAGAAACAAGAAACAAAAGCCAGAAGAGGGGAGCATAACTTATTTGGATTTCCTCGACTTGAGAAATTGAAAACCTAATGAAAGATTAGAATATGAGCGTAGGAATGAAATGTACCTCGACTTGGAGCAATCGATGGAGACAGAAAACTTTAAGGTTAGAATATGAGTTGAAGAAAGATAGCGAAATGTTATATATATATAGGGTTTAGGGCAAATTCGAAAAATTACAATTCGCGGTCAAATTTTTCAAAAGACCGCGTTTTTAAAGACGACGGAAAGTAAAATTAAAACGTCGTATAAATTATAATATACACGACGGTTTTTAAATAATAGGGACGTTATAAATATATACTACGCCGCTAGTTACAAAACCGACGTCTTAAATAAAAATAACTACAGAGAAATAGAAATTTGTGTTAAACAAGAAACTAAATATGCAATCTTTGGGAACTCGGTTGTTGTTTTACACCAAACCGAAGTTCTTAGATTGGTTTGATGTAAAAACACAACTGAGTTCCAAAGAAAGACGTCTTGCATGACTGAAATCATTCAGAGATGTGAGAATTGAGATATAGTGAACGTTCGGAATAAAAACTCCAATTTAAAGGAAATATTTAGAATTGGAAAACTAAAAGTAATTTTATTACGACTTGGAAACCGAAACGGGCCTTTATTTCGACTTGGAAACCTAAAAGACGCCGTTTCAGTGTCCAATTTCGCAGATAAAGCGTGACGTTTCAGTTCGAAAGTTTCGAATTTGAAACCTACAACGACGGTATTTATGCTTTCCGTCGTCGTTGTACTGACGTTTATTTCGACTTTTGTTGTCGCGCTTATTTTAAACAACAACGACGGTATAATTAATATAAACGACGTGACAATGATTTACAACGGCGATATAATTAATAGAACTGTCGTATTATCTTAACAACCATGACGTTATATTATATTATGACAACGTGGTAACGATTTACCACCACCTTTTATTTATAAGCACTGTCGTAGTATAATGTATAATACGGCGTAAAATAATAAAGGACATACGTGGTTACTTAACTTTACATGACGGTAATTATCAAATTACGGTCGTATTAAATAGTACTTTATACGTCTGTTAATAATACAATTACGGTTGTGTTTATTGGATGTTCAAAACGGTGGTATTATATGTAAAACGTCGTCTATAATTACTACGTCGGTATATTTACACATATCGTCGTTGTTTATTTGTTATCTTTTTTCCGGAATGGAATGTTTCATAAGACGACGCTTTTAAAGTTTTATATGTCGTGTTTTAAAAATAACCAAAATGAATTTCCAATTTTTAGGTTTTTTGAGATATACAATACGTTTGGAAAAATAAAGTGACTTTATTACGACTTGGAAACCGAAAGGGGCCTTTATTTCGACTTGGAAACCTAAAAGCCGCCGTTTCAGTCCCCAATTTCGCAGATAAAACGTGACGTTTCAGTTCGAAAGTTTCGAAGTTGAAACCTACAACGACGGTATTTATGTTTTCCGTCGTCGTTGTACTGACGTTTATTTTGACTTTTGTTGTCGCTCTTGTTTTAAACAACAACGACGGTATAATCAATAGAAACGACGTGAAAATGATTTACAACGGCGATATAATTAATAGAACTGTCGTATTATCTGAAAAACCATGACGTTATATTATATTATGACGACGTGGTAACGATTTACCACCACCTTTTATTTATAAGCACTGTCGTAGTATAGTATATAATACGGCGTAAAATAATAAGGACATACGTGGTTAATTAACTTTACATGACGGTAATTATCAAATTACGGTCGTATTAAATAGTACTTTATACGTCTGTTAATAATACAATTACCGTCGTGTTTATTGGATGTTCAAAACGGTGGTATTATATGTAAAACGTCGTCTATAATTACTACGTCGGTATATTTACACATACCGTCGTTGTTTATTTGTTATCTTTTTTCTGATCGGAATGGCATGTTTCATAAGACGACACTTTTAAAGTTTTATGGGTCCTGTTTTAAAAATACCCAAATGAATTTCCAATTTTTAGGTGTTTTAGTTTATGATCCACGTCGGTTTTTATATTACCATCGTCGTTTAAAATTTAACGACGGTATTTATTTTGTCCGTCGTCATTTTACCGACGTCTATTTCGATTTTTGTAGTAGTGGTGAATTTAATATGTTATCGCCCCTCTCAATAAGAAATGTCCTAAAAATAAGACATAGTCACTGATGGCCACATGTTGTAGCACCACCCGAAGACATGCATGTGCAAGAAGAGGAATGGGAGATGTGCATATCTTACCCATCCGTATGTAAATCTAAAGCTTGACATGCAAGCCATCTGTCTAGGTTTGCATTGCTATAAAATTGTCTGCATTATTGGGAAAAATCTAATCCCATATGATATTGTTAGATAACAGGCCCACATATGCGTATAAAGTTGAAGCCCACAATCCAAAGGTAGATATTGAGGCAGATAAACAAGCACAGGGTGGATTAGGTGGAGAGGTGTACACAGAGTGAAAACCACGAATCTTGATCATAATGTCGAGCTTGCAAAGATCAATTATTCGAAAAAAAATAAAAATTTCGAACGCATAAGCGACTGACGTTAGGGTTATTTCGAACCGTTGATCATAAAGTCGAGCTTGCAAAGATCAATTATTGGAAAAAAATTCAAACGCATAAGCGACTGACGTTAACATGCATATAGCTAGCTGATACCAACACAACATCCCACACCACTTTAATCGTTTTAACATCACTGCTGAGTTGCTGAGGGCAGATCATGTGATTATAACACGGGCACAGCTTTATTTTATCCTACCCCTCTGTATCTCTCTCTGTCTGTATATGATGCACCTTATCACATCAGCAACGCCAATGAGTTTTAAACATGATGCCCCACAAACATCATACAGAAAAATGAACGTTTGAAGGGGGGGCCTGACATGAGTGGCTTTATGATATTTATTTCTAGAAAAAAAAAAACTGTCCTCGTGGTTTTGATACTAGTATTAGTGAAGCACGCTCACATGAGATACATTTTTAGGATAAAATTGTGGATTAGGTTAGTTGATGTTGAACTACAAACATGATGAACTAATTATTGTGCTGAAGAAGCTGCTGTGAAACGGAGAATTAATTTGTTGACGAAAAATAAAATTAAACGGAGAATTAATTTTGATGTATCTTACCATAATCATTATTCATATTAATTTCATAAACTTGTTTTAAAATTTAGCGCATATTTGCCTTATATCATAAACTAATTATTGTCCTGACAGCATATTTAGTGGTAATTGCAAACATATAATTTTTTTAAAATTTATGTATACAAAATATTGTCTGTGTGAGAGAGTTTAGTATAGTACCTATTTAGATAAGCTCGTCCCTCTAAAATTCCTAAAAAAGGAGCACCATTTGTATAAAAATAAATTATGGAAGGAATGTCTGTGCTGTAATTCGAACTAGAACTTACTGCAAAAGGGTTAAAAGTTATGAGAGGTGGGCATTCACCGATCGACTAGCTAGAAATCGATATGTATTATATATATTTATTGCTTTTGTAGGTTGAAAGTAGAGATTTAAGATGTTTAAAATGGGGTCACTAGAGGTCGAGAAGCATATATAAATACTGTTACATAACCTCATGAACAGCTGAAGTGCATATAGAGAATGATCTAAAATATGGAAAATTACATTATCATGAGTGATGATAACATCTATTATTTAGCTTTAATAATTAATAAAGAAAAGAAACCATAAGGATTGGGGGACCATAAACAACCCATACCTTTAAATCCCAATAAAATAAAAGGAGATCTTGATCACATGGAGGCATGTGATGATGAGGATGGGGATGGTTTTTCAAATATTCATTTTCTCTTTTGATTTTCCATAACTATATATTTATATATATAGTTTTAATTTCTAGTAAAATTTTCCTTATTTTATTTATTTATATGTATATGGTTTTTATTATTATTTTTGTTTGCCCTTCTGACGTATTATATATATACCCCACAGCGCACTGAGTAGGCAAGTAAGGCATTTTGTGGGTAAAATGGGCATATGAGTGAACCCTACTCACCCCACCCTTTTCCACCCTCCCTCTCTATAAAGCTGGTAGACAGATTATATGTTGTAGAGTGGTCCTTGAGAGAGTTTGTATGTAAGGGTATGGCCTTCTCTCTCTCTCTCTCTCTCTCTCTCTCTCTCTCTCTCTCTCTCTCTCTCTCTCTCTCTCTCTCTCTCTCTCTCTCTCTCTCTCTCTCTCTCTCTCTCTGTCATATACTTAGAGAGAGAGAGAGAGAGAGAGAGACAGAGACAGAGAGAGAGACAGAGAGAGAGAGACAGACTCACTTACTCATTAGTGAGTATAAGTATATATCTAACTATATACATATACAGCCTAACTAGAAGAAAGGCACTTAAGGTTAAGGGATGTGAGATCTGAAGTGAATGTATAAACAAGTCCTGGTCATGCTTTTCCACAGCTTTCTTGAACTTCAATTCTCTGCTGTCTTATCTCTTTCAAGATTAGCTAGTTAGCGCCATCGAAGCTCAAGAAAGCTGTGGGAGAACATGGCAATTCCGGACTCTGATGAATTACTGCTTACAATGTGGGTGCTGTGCAACAGACAACACATGTACACACCAATTCTTGTGTTTAGCCGAAGAATTATATGCTGGTCGGTCATCTTTCTCATCATGCATATTTTTCTGGTAATTCTCACTTTTTCTTACATAATTCACACCCAATTCTTCAAAATCTTTTCTTTCGTTTTATCAGTGTTGTTTGAACAGATTTGCATCAAAATGTTCTTTTTTTATTAGACAGATGGGCCTCCTCACATATAAAACTGTCTCTGAATTTTGTTTTAAAAGTATATATAATAATAGGTTCTGATGTTGCTGAGTTACAATGAAGGTTAATTTCCCTTCTCCATAAGTTTTGACAGAATTCTTTGTATTAATTTGGTAAGAGGGTACTTGCCTGAAGACAAACCCATGAGCCAGTAGTACAGAAGAAGCGATAAAGATGAAAGTCAGTGAACTTTTGTGCCAGTTTCTTTTTTTTTTTCTTTTACTGGCACACGTTTGAGTTGAGCCATGCATGGGAAGGGGCTGCAGAATGGTAATTTTAAAATACATTTTTCTTGTTGTCTGGTACATTTTGATGAAATTTCCATTTAATTTAAAATAATATTCCTGATCAATATGGTGAAAAATTGAGTTTGCGCTTCAGAGAAGATTCCCCTATCTTTCCCCTCCTTTTCATCATCAATGATGACACTTGTTCCTGTTAGTTGATTTGCTTCCACATCTTCTCCTCCATTTCTGTGAAAAAGGTTAAACTTTGTCCCTATCTGACATAGTTTTTTCAACCACATCCTCTCATTCTTACATCAGTAATCAAATCAGTTTTATTTTCTTCTCTCTCTGTCTCTCTCTGTACTCTTTCTCACACTCACTTTTATGAATTTCCTCTAGTGTGTGTAAAGCAGAATAAGGTTGTCATTGGCATTTCACCTACACACACAATTATGCTTCCCTTGATCCAAGACTCAAATTAAAAATCACAAAATCTTGAAAATAAATAAATACTGAAACTTTGTAACTTTTTTACTTCATTTGCAACTAGGTGCACTGCATATATAAAACATCCAAAAATTTACCTTTTCAGTGATTCCATGCTAGCTAAAAGAAACAGATCTCAAATCTGGCGTTCTTGAAACTATTTCTGATTGGAATGGTTGTTGATTGGCGTTCTTGAAACTATTTCTCAAAAATTTACCTTTTCAGTGGTTCCATGATGCTAGCTAGCTCCAATTATAGCTATTTCTGTAACTAAGTAGTTAGAATGGACTACTTCTGCACATCAATTATAAAATGTGAAATCCAATTCTGTATTATACATATTTTTCAATTAATATATTTAATTTATATCTGAATAGTTCAGATCAGACTGAGCAACGTGTGAGTTGTTTGCTTAGAACTCCAGTAATAAGTTTCATCAGCCAGAGCTAGCTGCTATAGCTTTAACTTTTGTCCTCAACACCTTACTTACAAGTTACATATGGGTTTGAATTTTCCTTGGCTTGGCTACCTCTTGAATTGTAAGTTGAATACGGACAATTCGGCAACTATATGAAATTTGGCAAATTGCAATCACTGGTCAGATGGATGCAACATTAACAGCATATTGCCCAATTTGTAACAGCCAAATTAATACCATTAAAGTTAGCTGTCTGCGCAGTGCTCACAAGCTGCATGCTTCAACTACTTCATTACTTACAACTTCACATGTTACTCTCTCTCTCTCTCTCTCTAGTTTAGGAACAGAATTTGACAATTATTAACCTGCACTGCAGAGTAAAATGGAAGTGTAATCAATGTATAACATGTATTTTAGCGGAATTAGCAAGCAACGCCATATAAGAAAAAGGAATCTTTCTATCTTTCTGATAGATACAGGTTTTTAACAACTTCTTGCTAGATAGCTAGGGGCAGGACCCCGATAATCAATTCAGAATAGCCAGGCCAGACAATTAAGAAGGCAATTGCATGCATGGTCGCAGTCAGTATATTTAAGTTTACTAGCTAGGCCTCATTAATTTCTTTATCTAGTTAATATGAATTGGAGACTCCTAACTTTTAAACGGTGCTATTATTTAAGACACGTGATGAGAGAGACAAATAGATAGAGTTCATGAAACCGTAATGATCATCACAAGATGCGGCAAAGCTATCTCATGGAAGTTAACAAGCTGCTTAAGTACAACTTATATAGACTCAAATAAAATAAATTAATATTTGGGAGAAGTCAGCAGCATGCATTTGAGACAAAAGTCGAATTTTTTATCACACACAATCAAATAATTATTTTTTAGACTCATCGCAGACACAGTTATCACATTTGGTCGAACGGTCATCGCAATTAGCAAGTTAATCTGATATAAAAGGGTTAAGAATTTATACAATGATCCAAATTCCAGCACACATAAGGAATCAGCCAAAGAAAACACAAGCCCATATATTTGAAAAAGAAGATGAATTGACTTTGACTTTGCTAAAAGCTGCATGAGTCATGACCATGTTTGGCATCTGCAGCCAAACCATGGACGAACAATAAAACCATCGACCCCAACATAAAACCACAAGTAAAGTCCTCAAAAATCACTTCGTAAATTGCTCCATCGGTTCAATGAATTATTTGGGAAATCTTTTGGTTGTTGAACTTTCACTTCCAAAGATATATATGCAGCCAAACCATCGATGAGTTAACAATAAACAAAGATGAAAGGACTTTCGGAATTTATGGATCCATTACCATTAACAAACAATGCAAACATGATGCGGGCCACTCAATTCATTTTCTTTTTAATTGCTAAGGTCCCGCGACAAGATCAAGGAATCATGTGTGTGATTCAAAAGAATACAAACTGGGACAAACAAAGAAGACTCTACCGCCAATGGGCTCCCACCACAGTGGTGGTGGCTTCCCCCTCCCCCAATCGTACCCCAGTTAGAACCCATTCGAACTCCAATGTAACTAAAAATAATTACTCTACCAAATAAAAAGAAATGAAGAATACCAATTGGAAGCAAAAAGTGCTCATGACTTTTCTGGCAGCTAAACGTGAAAGAAAAGGCTGTGAAGAAACAATGGCTGAAACAAACATACACGTTTGGAAACCAAACCATGTGTTGTGGAAAACAATGAAACAGTCACGTCACTATATATATACACTGCAATGTGATAACTTTTGATCGACCAATCAAGCAAATATATATACTATATATGATGAAATGAAATGAACTTGAAACGATTGTCCTTTCATCCTAAGTGAAACCGAGCAACTTTCTTGACCATTATAGGTAGGTACTACGTAAGGTAGACGTACCAACTCATGATGATGATGATCTCATTTCTAGCTTCACCAACAACTACCATGAATCATGGCATTCAAAGTAGTTAAGGCGCTAAGGGTAATAATGATTCACCCAAACACATAACCTTAAACAAAATCCAAATTTATAAAATAATAATAAATAAACAAACAAATTAAAAAAGAGCACCTCCCCACTCTAAGATTTGTCATAAAGTAGTGAAATATTACAAAAAGGGCTTACAGCAAATGAAAGCTGAGCAAGTATAATACATGTTAGACCTGTGCAATGTCTTTAATTTACGGTGACAAAAGGTTTGGTCCTCCTGTTAATTGGATGTATTCAAATCCCCGTGAGAGCAGCGGCATCTGCAAATCCATCCGAATTCTTGTGGAGATGACGCAGCCCTAAATTTTCTTCAGTCAAAGCAACACGACATCTCTTGGTTAAATCATCTTGCTTTATGCATTTTGTTCCTTATTTGATATATATATATATATATATATATATATATATATATAAATAATAAAAAAGGCTTCACCTAACCCTTAAGATTTCAAATAATTGCTGCAAAGCTAGCTAGTAAGAGTGAGAGCTCGAGATGAGAAAAAGGAAAGGCAACAACACAAGCCTTGTGGTCCATCCACCACAAACCTTACCTTACCATGTTTTTTGGGTTACATAGCCCTCAATACTTGTGTAAAAGGAAACACTAATAAGAGAAAGCCTAGCTATATCAATTGAATAATTATCAAGTTCCACGTACCTTATTACACTGATCAACAAGTGAAATAATTGTTTGTAGCAAGAGACGGCTTGTCAGATGAGAAACGGATACAAAGTAATGAGGCTGCAATGAAGTGAAAGTCACTTACGAATGAGGCCGATGAGAAAAGGATGTTCACCCTAATTCAATCTTAGAAACCGCATGTATATAAAAATGACTTGGCTATCTGAACGATCTGTCAAGTTATCGACCGACACTAGAGTATGGATGTACAGATCGATAGGCACATTGTATGATTTTTAGCATGTTACAGAATATATATATATATATATATATATATCAGTGCTTAATTAACTTTTGATCCA
Source organism: Prunus padus (assembly GCA_024362665.1). NCBI lineage: Eukaryota > Viridiplantae > Streptophyta > Magnoliopsida > Rosales > Rosaceae > Prunus > Prunus padus. The sequence goes on from JANFAM010000018.1 coordinate 32,191,790, forward strand.
AAGGAAAATATATGGCCTGCAATGGAATGGAACCAACATACATGTGCACACGCTGTAAAGCATGCCTAATTAAAGAGTTAAATGAAGACCATTATAAACAATATATATATATATAATCAAAAGGCAAGAATCTAATCTCTGCTGGAATTAATAATACAATGTCAAACATTAAATACTGTTGAATGGATCAGAGAGAACTACTTCTCCAGAATGTTCTCTGAAGCATCGATCAGAGAGAGGGTGAAGATTTCTCCCCAGAGAAGCTGCATGTGGATGCATTGTCACCGCTGATACAACTCACAGGAAAAAAATCATCAAGTGATACAATCTCACAAATAAAAATATTTAAGTAATATTATATATGGATTATCACATACAGATCAGGAGAGAAATCAGATCTCCATGTAATCCGAAACGAAAAGCTTCTAAAAGCCCCTTATCAAGTATTAGGGTTGAGATAATTTTTCATTATAGCATGGTTTAGAAAACCACCCATCATCCACCACCTACTTCAAATCATGAAAGACTGAATTTTTATGGGTACTGAGCAACAAATAGACTTCAAATCAAGTGACAATTGTGCAAAGTGAGACAAAATGTGAATGATTTCAAATGTATTTGTAAATTGTATATATATATCCAAGTTTAGGCTTCATACCAAGATATATATGTATGTGTGATGCTGAAGATCGGATAGTGAATTTTTATTGAGCCTATCTGTATCTTCCCACAGCTTTATTGAACCGCAAGCCAGTTAGAGAGAGAGAGAGTGAGTGTCTGCAGCCTCACATGCAAAGATCGATCGATCCCATGGATGCAGTTCAAGAAAGCTGTGGAAGAATACAAAGAGGATCATCGTCTATGGAGGAAATGAAGAGAGAGAGAGAGTCACCAAAGCCACACATAGAGAGATAAGATGCTTAGAAGCTTCAACCAATCAGAGCTCTAATCTGAGATGAGGCAGAATTGTCAAAAAGCAGAGATAACAACAAAAACAAAAAAACCCAAAAAGGGAGTTGCAGAAGAAAGCAGGAAGGGTTCCTAGCCCTGTTTAGGCAGAAGAGGAGGAGGTTAGAGGTGTAGGTTTAGAAGAGGGAGATGTTGATATTTATAGTAAAACATGAGGGTTTTTCTTTTTAGTTTTTATTTTTCTCTTTTTTTTCTTTTTACCATCAATCCCAAGAAGAATATTGGGCCTGAGAATTCAGTCACAGAGACCTTTTTCCCATTCCCTTCATTCGATTTCAACCCTTATTAAAAGCTGACTACGTTTGATCGCATTATAGATATAAAGGACCCTTAATAAAATTTAATTATTTATTACTTAGTGTTAATGACAGCTAATTATGTGAAAACCGTTCCACAATAAATATATGTGCGGCTGGGATGCAACTTGCCGGATCTGACGGTGGCGGTTACCCTGGCGGGGGAACGCTACTGGGACCCCTTTCAGATCTGTCTCTTTATAAGACGAAAAGTCCTATCCCACGCGCTATAAGGCATGTGGATTGCACTTGCAACTCCTTCCTTACCAAAGGCAACAAAAATTAAAAAACAAAGACAAAACAACTCACAAGCTCCATGGGAGCTTTCTGTCGTTGTAGTCTTTCCCTTTTAACTTGTTAGATTCAAATTATGGAGTAGTGTTCTCTTGGTCACCTAGTGACCAATGAATCAATGGTCACTCACCTTTAGATTTAAATCCAAAGATCCACCTATTTTGGCACTCCTTTTAAGAAACTCTATTAGACCGTTGGATTGAAATTCAACTGTAGGTGACTATGGATCCTTGGTCACTAGGTGACTAAGAGATCACTACTCTCAAATTAGGTTGCTCTAATTTAATATTTAAACAGCTAACACCTACACTAGTCTCACAACTGTTCCAATATGGCTGTGGTCCAACCAGAATCCTTTTTTTTCTGTAATTTTTGGAGAAAAAAATTATGACATTGCTTCTCTCCACATGTACTAAATTTATGACCTCAAATTAATGGTGTGATATTTTAATTTGTCTCCATCAAATTAAGTCATCACGTTTGAGCATAGATAAGGTTCCTGCTCCTGCGTTTAGTTGAGTGGATAAAGCTACTTAGTATGATGATCGAGCCCATTTCACTGACGATATAGCCCGATTTTTATAATTGTTACTCATCATTCTTCAATAAAATACTATCGCTTTTCTCTAAAATAAAAAGTGGAAGTTAAATTGAGGCAGGAAACTAGGAGTGAATTTGTGATGCAATGAAATGATTAAGAGCATTTACTACCTTAATGAAAAATTGTGCAACACCAAACGAGAGTTGGTTCAGTTGGTAAGGTCTGTATCTTGTGTGTAGTCCCACCAAAATTCGAGTTCCGCTACCAACAATTCTCGTTGGTGTTCTTAAGTCCATCCGGCTCAAGATTCTTAATATGCCTGATTGTGTGAGTAATCAATCTCCCCCTAAACTTTTTCTCATTCAAAAAAAATTAGGCAGCGGATTTTCTAGTATAAAAGAAAATGCGACGAAAAGAAAAACAATTCAATGAAAATTGGGAGGGGAGTCACATGGCGGCATGTGGGGCGACCCCACCCGTGGGAAGGTGTGAGAGGGTATGTGACAGTAGTACACTCCCGTTTTTCCAGGGACGGAGGTCGCTTTGTCGGGTTGTTTTGTAGGACACGATGCGAGCGTTCATCCCAAACTCAACCACTGAAGAACCTCCTTAACCTCAACACCGGGTTGGTGCGCACGTTAATCGACTGCACCCTTCTCTCTTCCCCCTATCCGCTTTCATTTTGGATTTGTGATTTGTTAGTGGGGTCCTCCTCCTATGTGCATGTTTAAGTAATTAGAAGACTTTTTAAAAGTTAATAAGCAGCTGGCACTCACTCATTAACCCTTTCTTTAATTATCTTTTCACCGAAATTAATCTGTTCATCATTTGTCGACATTTGTCATTTCATTGGATTGATTTGATAATACTCTCAAGTCTCAACTCAACCACCTCCACTATTTTTTTTATAGCAGAAGAAACCACCACCACTATTCCATTTCCATCCACTTTTCTTGCATCATTCTTTCACCATCTGCATAGAGTTTTTCCGGCTATTGGTATTGGGATTGATGGACAAAATAGACAATTAACTCGTGTTTCTTTTGCTTGCTCTCTAATCACCATATTTACCATGACTAACTAGTCTACTTAGGGGTGGCATTTTGAACCGAAATACCGCAAAATCACATTTATCGACCGTATTTTAACCGCATCTAAACCGACTTCGCGGTAAACCGATTTCGCGGTAAACCGACCGCATTTTAACCGCAATATGTCGGTCGGTTCGCGGTTTCAAATTACCAAAAACCGCGGTATACCGCAATACCGCAATACCGCAACTATATATAAATAATTATTTTATTTAATATTTAATAGTAAGATAATTAATTACTTATCTCTCTCTAATGATGAGTTTGAATTCTACAAGGAAATGGAACATATTACAACTTGTAAATAATTGGTTTATTATTTTCATGTTCATTATGCTTCTTATAATGTTTTTTTATATGCTCATTTTATTTTAATTTTCTTAGTTCATATTTACTAAACTTGTGTTGTTTTATTTGTAGATGACCATACATCACAACATAGTCCTTCAAATCCACTCTCCACCAACTCTTGAGTTCTTTATGTCTTGCATTGCATTTTTCTTTTGGATTGTCACTAAATTTAAACTTTATTTCCTTCGGTTTAAATCTTTCTTTGAGTTGTGAGTTTATTTGCTTAAATTTGTAAAGTTCAAAATGCTTGGAATTAAAAGGTTTCAAAACTAGGCCGAGAAAAGTATGCAAAAGATGAGATTTTTTTTACTCATATGCCTAGAAGAAAAGTTTGTAAAAAATTCGATTTTATTAGTGCGTTACCCGATTAAATTTGTAAAGTTCCATATATCAATAATAGCGGTATACCGACATACCGACCGCAAATATACCGATAATTGCGGTATACCGACATGCGGTAACCGCAATATGTCGGTCGGTTCATGGTTTGTTTTTTTCCAATACCGCAATATGTCGGTCGGTTTGCGGTTTCATTGAAAAGTTGCGGTAACCGAACCGCAACCACCCCTAAGTCTAATTATGAAAAATGGAATGCTAGCAACCTTCTCTCTAATCTTCTTTTTTGAACATTCTCTCTTTTCCTCATGTCATGTGTCATTTTATTTACACTTAAAAACAATGTCATTAATGCATAGCTTTTGTTTTCCGAAGTTACCCTTATTGAATCTATTACCTTTCTTTTGAATTACTATTAAAAAAATAATAAATGTTTTTTAAATAATAATAAAAATCTAATAATTTAACAAACACAAAATTTTGACAATCTGAATTTTCGAAACATTAGTGGATAACCCGTTTGTAGTTTGGTAGCATATCAAATTTTGATTGATATAAAATAGGGAGATTCACTATTATACCTAATATTGAAGTCCAAATTATAAAAAAACTCTACATGAAATGGACTTTAGAAACACACCCAAAATTCATTTACAACATAATAAAAAGACTTCAAACTTCCTATAATTACAAAACAGCCATGATTTTATTAAAACAAGCCAAATCCCAAAACCTCATTAAAAAAACCCAAAACACTCAATAGGACATTACAGTAATTTAATAATTAAAATTCAATTCAATTGGGCATTAAATTCATTTTTGGGGTTCTTTTTGGGTTTGTTTATAGAAATTAAATGGTGTAGGATTTATCTATATTATTAGTGCTAAGAATGGATATTTAACTAAATATCTCTATAAGGTACCCCTTAGGCCCCGTTTGATTCATGGGAAATGAGGCTTGGGGATGGGAAATCAATTGTTTTCCCATATTTGGTAAATTCGGGCATAGGAAATGGTTGCCTAGGACATGGAAAAGTAGGGGGGAAAGTGAAGCCCTCCTCTCAACTTGAGTTTTGATTTCCCTCCTCATGGGAAAGTTTGGGAAAATGAGCCAACATTCAATGCACATTTTTCATGACCATTTTGTCCCAATGAATAATTTAGAATTACAATGTATCATTAAATGTTTTCTTTTTTTATTTGATTTAATATGGGTGTAATTGGAAAATTATACAAACTTTGTTTTCCATTCCTACTCAAAACAAACATGGGAAATGAAACAAAGTGAAATCTTCGGATTACTTTCCCGACATTACCAAACGTGGGAAAGGAATCTTACATTCCCATCCATTGGGAAATGATTTCCCCTCAAATCCATTCCGTGAACCAAACAAGGCCTTAGTTCCTAAAAAAAATACAAAGTTCAATTTAAAAAAATTTAAAAAATCAGTTTTAGGATATTAATAATTAAAACATTGAAAAAACAACCCAGCCACAAGGGGCGGGAGGAAGATGTTACGTGGTGGTATGGCTGGCAAGAGAAGCAACATATTTTGAGAGATGGAGATGGGGTGTATGGCCGAGGCTGGTGGGTAAAACAAAATATTATTTCAATAATTTCTATTTTTATTTTTCCCATTTGTAAAATTTTTTAGATAAGTTAAATGTAATATGAAAGTCAATATATTTAATAAGGGTAATCTTGGAAAACAAAAACTAAGCATTAATGATATTATTTTAGTATAAAGAAAGTGACATATGACATGAGGAGAAGGGAAAATGTCCAAAGGAGAAAGTTAGAGAGAAGGTTGCTAGCATTCCCCTTATGAAAATTATGTTTATTTTATTATTAAAGACTTGATTGTCAGTATGTCGCCAACAAAGTCTATATGTTGTTTGATAAATTTTTTAGAATATGTACTAAACATAAAATTTATGAACTGCAATGCTCCGTTTGGATTGAGATATTTGGATTTTAGAATAAAGCTAAATTTACTACCCAAAAAAACCACATTAGATAGCACATTTCAAATATAAATTTGAAATGAGTGCATTTAAGGAATGATTTGGAATCCATTTATCTTCTTCATTTCTTTAAATATTGACATACATGAATTGTACTAGTATAAACAAACAACTTTACCTTATAATGTCATCGAAATCCATGAATTTGGAATCGTTCCATTCAAATGAAGTCTAATTATTTAATATCTACAAAGTTGTGTAATTAAACATGATATGTCATAATATAGAGTCACATTATATCGTACGAGGGAATTTGTGACATGTTGTGTATTAGTTAGTGAAACTTTGAAATTAAGTATTCACAAGGAAAACTTGGTGAGAATGAGTAATTAGGTAGTTGTTGATGCCTTGTATTATGCACTGTGGCAGACTTGTGTAGGTGCAATGAGGTGTAGCTGCACCTTCCCTCGCCGGAAAATCATTTGGGGTGGCCAGAATTTGCCCATCTGCTGGTGTCCATCATGTGTTCAATTAAATGTCTGAAATAGACTTTATTGTTTTGTTTGACGTGCAACTGCTGGTGCTGGTATACTCTCTTCCATGTCGACTAATGTTGATTGGTTCATGAACTCCTCGCACTTGAATTTTCCTCACATACTTTTAGCATTTTAAATGTTGTCTCTCCCTGAAAAATATCTGTGTCCGCAAGTGATTATGCATGGTTTGGTTGCTGCTTGTTTTTGCTTATATACATTGGGATGCATAATAGGTAGGTAAAGTTAAAAACATGAATATATATATAAGGAAACTTGGTGTTTCACCCTGTACGTTGAGCATCGGCAGAATGTGAATATGCGTATGGCTTAGCAACCAATCTATACTGAGGAACCAGTTTTAGAAAGGCAGTCAGGTTGTGTTGTGCACGTGTAGAAGGGCAGCGACAATTGCATGGAAATGCATGTATTCGTTTGTCAGTATATCACTGACACCATCAACCAACACACATGCGCATGCCCAACACGATTGAAGGGGTTTGTCGAGTTGATTTAACCCACAACTTTGTCTTTTCCCTTCCCAATTAGCAGCCTCCTCTCTTTGGCTCCTTCCTCATGTTTTTTTTTTTTCCTTTTCAATCTTTCAAATTTTCAAATTTAAATTGCATTTTTAATTTGGTTTAATTCTCTATATTCAAGTATATATGTCAGACAGAGACACAGACAGAGAAGTGGACTTGCTGCTGTACCTGTACATGTGTTTTAAACAGCTTATTATTACTTGATTATTGTTAAATTATGTATCCATTTTCTTCATTAATCAATTAAGTTTGTTGTGTTTGAGTTGATACTATTCATGTACATGTGTCGGCATTGATTTCTACTGTTTATGAGAAGAATCTCTGATTGATTTTAAAGATCCTACAACACTCTGTGCAGTTGCATAGCATAATATGCAACATAATCCTCCCTAACAAACGAGGCCATATAGTAAATTTGGGAAGGACCCGCGCCTTGTTCGTGTTTTTGTTTTTTGGCTTTTGGAGATCCATCAAATCAAATAATCCAAAATTTCAAGCACTTCCCATAGGAAAAAAAGAAAAAGAAAATATATGTACCAGTATATCATATGGCAGTCCCTAAGCTTAATTAATGTAGCTAGGGTTATAGTACAGAGTTGATCAAATGAAGTAAATATAGTTCAAAATCTAAAGTTATTGGATAATATATATATATATAGTCTATAGTTGAAGCTCAAGGAAAGAAAAAAGAAAGGCATTGTGTGGACTGAAGCAGTCAACAGAGGAAGCAAACAACGTCTAAAGTTAAAAATTAAGTCAATAAAGTCAAGTGACCAAAATAGGCTTTTGTTAATTGTGTTGTTGCTGGTAGCCAAGACAGTTACATTTATGTGGTTTAAAAACCGTCTTCCTTTTACTTGGGAATTAAGCTTTAGAGCTTTCCAATAGTTTAACCCTAACGCATCCTAATTTCGATTATTAAATCAAGTCTTCCATTGACTTGTCAATATATTTCTACCCAAACCAAATGAATTAGCTCGAGGATTAGCTTAGCTCCCACCCCACCCTAGCTACATGCCCCTTTCCATGCCTCAAAGTTTCAACCCCTAACACTTACACCGCCATATATGTATGATCAATTTAAAATACTCTGAGTTAAGCCTATGATTTGCACAAGGGGACGATAACCAAAATAGATTTGACATTTCTTTTTTCTTTTTGTTGTTTTTGTTATTCTTTCTTACCACCAGTCAACATGGCTAAGTTATTTAGACCGTGACAATTCTATATGTATGTAAAATTGTATAAATTTCTTAATCTGAAACCATTGAGCTTTTGCAATCATACAAGACGAGATGCTATATGTATGTAAAATTGTATAAACTTCATGAGTGGCATGAGACTCTTGTAAATCTAGTGTTTAAGAAGTAATTTTTCGGTGGTGTTACTAATCCACTCATCTTAAACCGAGTGTGTTTATATATTAATATTATCATGACATATCAACACGCGAATGAATACCGTTATGTGATGGTGTGGCCGTAACACTCAAATCCATCATTTTGTAGTTAAGAACCTTTAAAGTGGAGAGAAGTGCCTGGTGGTGGAACATTCATTTTGGCCATTGCACCTCTTTGTTTAATCACATTGTTCTGTTTCGGCAAATGGTTGTGTTCAATTGCACTATTCTCAATCTCTGTATAGCCATGTTCATGTTGATCTGCAAAATCCCATGTTTGCACGATTGTTCTAATGAAGTACCATATTCCATTGGGTAAGGATTGTTTCTTCCTACAAGTTTTTTCTTTTCTTTTCTTTTCTTTTTGTTGGTTGTGTCTGTATAATGTACATTGTATTTGTAGCGTTTGCGCCTATAAACAGATGTGACTACAGAATTGACATATCTCTACTGCCACGAATTGTGTTCCATTATCTACAAAAACAGTGCCATATAGAAATTCGTCTCTCTCTCTCTCTCTCTCTCAACTAATGTCCAAATCAGGTTGGTGGGATGATATGATTCTCCTCCGCCAACTCAAGAAAAAAATCATTCAGCAATTTTCATCGTCATGCCCAAAATACCCTTTAGAAAGACATGTATAATAACATTGCTCATGCCCAATGCCCAACTAAGGCCATGGTGGGCATGGATTGTTAAGGAACAAACTTCCTCTTCAAAACCCAAGTCTGGTTCGGTTCTGATAGCCTCATGCAAGTCAACAAGTCAAATTTCAAAATTAACCATCTCATTCTCTCTTCGTCTCTCTGAACTCTGAATGCTATGGACACACGCACATCATTGGGCTGGAAAATTTCATCCTCCAACCAATAAAGAAAACAAAGCCCTATGTGGGCCCCCACCCGGATAAATAGTCCAATATATTCGGTGGGCTACACGCCCTACATGTACGGACTGGAGGTAAGGACTCTAAAAAAGTGAGGAGAGAGGCGGGGTGCGGGGTGGGCTGGCTTGGCTTTGACTGGCTGGCTTTGTGGTCCGGTTAAAATTCAAAATACAAAGGCAAGCTGCAAGCGCATCGAGAGATAGAGAGAGAGAGAGAGATGAGATACCTATTAATAATATAATTATTATTGGACCTTCAGATTTTGAAAGTCCATGCCCAAAAAATAATAGAATTGCCCTATTTTCAATCTGACCCCCAAAATCTTATCCCCTCTTAACAAGTCCCAGTCCCAAAGTCCCAACCACTTCTTTTGTTTTAGGTCCAATTAGCTTCTCGGGTTTATTCCAAACCAAAGCCCAATCTCGCTTTCCTCCTCCCCTCTCTCCCCCCTCTGTCTCTCCAAAACCCTAGATCTCGCCACCGCCGGAGACTCAAAGCTCGACCTTCGAGCTTCACGCCCGCGTCACGGATCTCGTTCTATCCCGGTCTCCCTGGAAACCCCCTCTGGTAAAATTCCCAACTCTAGCCCCAATTTTGTTTTTCAACGCTTTTATAGGTCTCCGCTTTTCGCTTTCTTTGTTCTTCTCTCGGGATTTTTTATTTCGAAGAACACCTCAATTTTGTCTTTAATTTCGGTTTTCATGTTGTAAATTTTGAATTTCGTAGCGCGATTATGCTGTAATTAGGTTTAATTTGGTCTGTTGGTTCTGTTGGTGTTGGGTTTGAGTTAATTTAGCGCCCTTTGTCTTCGTTTTCATATCGTGTTGAGGATGATCTTTTAACTCTTTGGGAACTGGGTTTTTTCTTCAATCTGGGCTTGCGTTTAAGAAGTTGCAAGGTCCAAGCTCGATCTAACGGCTGAAACCGTACAGATCTGGTTTTCGTTTAATTATTTTTACATGCTTTTAGCCCGTTATCAGGTATTGTTATCAGGTATTTTTGCCCAGTGTTGACCTGACCCATCTGCGATGCATTGTTAGGTGAGAGAGTTCATCTTGATTGAAGAACTTACAAGATGGACTTAAATCCGATGGACTGTATTAGATCTAGGCAGGTCAAGGTGTTTTTGGGTTGACTAGTTCATGATTTTGTCTCGGCCCATTTAACTTTGATTGGGCCCAGTTTGTCGAATATACGATATAACTATTTTTTTTTTCATGCGTGTGTTTAAAACTTATTTAACACCCAACCCCCACCCCGCCTTACCAAAAAAAAAAAAAAAACAACCAACAGTTGTACTTGAAGCACGGGTTTGCGTTGGTACTACTAGGCGAACTTGCCTTTGTAGGTAAACTTGGGATGCGAGATGGGCTTGTCTCTCACCTAAGGGAAATAGGTAGAGATAATTGGTTTAGCGTTGACAGATATTGTGTAGTTGTGTGAGTAGGAGTGTCCAACAAGCAGGATTGCTTGCATAATTGTGTCTGTGATTACATGTCTCATGATAGTAAAAAATATCAGGAAGAATTGCTGGAATGATATTTAAGTAGGATTCTTTTCATATTTCATGTATCAACTGCAGCTATTTTTACTCTCTCTTTTTTTTCTATGTTTAGAAGAGTGGGAGATTTGAACCATGCAATTGGTATTTCTGCTGGGTCCTACCATGCATAGAACCGCAAAAAAGTTTCTGGTTTTATTTAGCTGCATAACACACGGCAACTGCAGCTATATAACTAATCTGCTGTTCTTAAGTAGTCTTATCACATTGAAATCTGGGTTCGTTTCTCCCTTATTCATTATGCTTTTATCATATTATTCTGACATCTATGTGCTACAATACCAATTTTAACAACGCTGTCTCAATGCAAGAAGCTTTTATAATGTTGCTTCTCTTTATTTACTTGCTTTTTGGTTCATGCTGAGATTTAGCGAAGTATGTTTTCTTTTCATGTATTCTGTTATCTTTATGCTGGTATTGTCAACGTTGACTTGTCATTTTCTCAAAGGTTGTTCCTGTTTGCCGAATGCAGCATTTTATTCCTCAAGACAGCATGGCTACCCCTGTTGAAGAGACAATGGCCACACCTATTCAAGACAAAATGGCAACCCCTGTTGAAGAGGAAATGGCCACTCCTATTCAAGACAAGATGGCCACCCCTGATGAAGACAAGATGGAAACACCTGATGAAGAAAAGACGCTAGCCCTAACCCAATATGAAGACAAAACAGCAACTCCTTATGAAAACAATGAGGTGGCAATTCCAGAATCACAGCCTAACAAGCGGAGAAAAAAGAAGTCCATAGTCTGGGAGCATTTCACCATAGAAACTGTGAGTGCTGGATGTAGGAGGGCATGCTGCAACCAATGCAAGCAAAGTTTTGCGTATAGTACGGGTGCAAAAGTAGCAGGTACCAGCCACCTCAAACGCCACATCGCCAAGGGGACTTGCCCAGCACTTCTCCGTAACCAAAACAACAATCAGTCTTCCCCATATACCCCATCTCCAAGGGGTGGTAGCTCTTCCAATCCACCAAAAAGGCGTTACCGAACTCCTAGCACGCCCCAAATTATGTTTGATCCAGACCGTTGCCGTCATGAGATTGCAAGGATGATTATCATGCATGACTACCCAATGCATATGGTTGAACATCCAGGTTTTGTAGCTTTTGTCCAGAATCTTCAGCCACGGTTCAACATGGTGAGCTTCAATACTGTTCAAGGAGATTGCGTTGCAACATACCTAATGGAAAAGCAAAGTCTTACCAAGTTTATTGAGGGCATACCTGGACGTGTTTGCCTTACTTTGGATGTGTGGACTTCCTCTCAAAGTGTGGGTTATGTGTTTATTACTGGACACTTCATTGATGCTGACTGGAAGTTGCACAGTCGGCTGCTCAATGTTGTGATGGAACCATATCCCGACTCAGATACTGTGCTTAGTCATGCTGTTGCTGTTTGCCTTCATGATTGGAGTTTGGAAAGCAAGTTATTTTCAATTACTTACGATCGGCCACTGAGTGAGGCTGCTCTGGCAAATTTAAGGCCTCTTCTCCCTATCAAGAACCCACTTATCCTCAATGGTCAGTTATTGATGGGGAGTTGCATCGCCCGCACTTTGAGTAGCATTGCTAAAGAAGTGTTAGCGGCAGGGGGAGATACAGTGAAAAAAATCCGGGACAGTGTTAAGTATGTGAAGACATCAGAGTCCCATGAGGAGAAATTTCTCGAGCTTAAGAATCAGCTTCAAGTCCCAAGTGAAAGGACCCTATCTCTTGACGACCAAACTCAATGGAATACAACATATGAGATGCTGGTAGCTGCGTCTGAATTAAAGGAAGTGTTTTCTTGCTTGGATACATCTGATTCTGATTACAAACATGCCCCGTCAATGGAAGATTGGAAGCAAGTTGATACTCTCTGCTCATACTTGAAACTTATCTTTGATGCAGCCAACATCCTTACCACTACATCAAACCCAACTGCAGTTACCTTCTTCCATGAAGTGTGGAGGATTCAGACAGAGCTGGTTCGTACGATTACAAGTGAGGATCCCTTCATTAGCAGCCTAACTAAGGTAATGCAAGAGAGGATTGAAAAATACTGGAAGAACTGTAGCCTGGCTTTGGCAGCAGCGGTAGTTATGGATCCCAGGTTCAAGATGAAGCTTGTTGAGTTCAGTTTCAACAAAATTTACGGTGAAGAAGCTCCAACATATATCAAGATTGTTGATGATGGAATTCATGAGCTCTTTCATGAATACTTGACACTGCCTTTGCCTCTCACTCCAACTTATGCAGATGACGGAACTGGGGGAACCAACATCAAGACAGAGGATTCCCAAGGAGGAACTCTTCTGACGGACAACGGACTCACGGATTTTGATATGTACATCATGGAGACTACTAGCCAACAGATGAAGTCAGAGCTGGATCAGTATTTGGACGAGTCTCTGTTGCCTCGAGTCCATGAATTTGATGTGTTGGGCTGGTGGAAACTAAACAAGATGAAGTACCCAACACTTTCAAAGATGGCTCGTGATATTTTGTCAATTCCGGTATCTACAGTTCCTTCTGAGTCTGTTTTTGATACCATTGCCAAAGAGATGGATCAGTACAGGAGTTCTTTACGACCAGAGACAGTGGAAGCCCTTATATGCGCCAAGGATTGGATGCAGCATGGATCAGCTGAAGCTCCAAATAATGCACTAGTGAGAATGGAATATTAGATTGTAGGTTTGTTTGCCATCGCGATGTCTGTCATGTGTGATGGTAAGTTGCCCAGCTAGGAAGATGTATGATGGTAGGTACTGTATCATTTAACGTAGTTTATTTCACCATGAGGAGTATTTATCTTTTGTACCATTTTAAGAGATTGAATGCTTGAACCTGAACATTTAGCGTATTGTAGTCTTAAATTATCTGATGGTTATGATTACATGAAGTTTGGTGCTGGGAAAGCAATGGAGGATTATTAGGCCATGCCCTGCTCCTCAAACTTTTCTGTTTGAGATTGTGCATTATGCTTAGTTTTACACGAGATGGTAGTGTTAAAATCTTGACCCAAATGTATCATGGATATTTGCCTGTATGGCAAATGGTCATGAACAACTTGAATTTAAGACATTCGCAGCTAAACCATTTTGGCAAATGAACTGATGATATTGCTACATTATTGATACGAGTTACAAGACGGGTGGTGATCGAAAGATCATATCAAGATACATATAAAACTATTCAAATTTTAAATTTTCCTCCCTCCCAACTATTACATTATTCCAAAGGGACAATGAAGCTTTTTATCTAATCTAAGCCTAATGATAGATGAAGAACCATTTCTTATAACTCAATCTCAACGACGTGAACTTTTTGACCCTCCTCCTCAGGCAAATGTTCCAACCTCAAGCGCACCAACCCAGATGACGAATTGTAGTCAAAATCTACCACATTGCAACCCACACAGCACCTCCTGGGCTTAGCTGAAGAGTAGGCGCCAAACCTGCCACACCCCTTAACTTCCAATCGAACCAAAACATTAGTTCCATTCTCTTCATATTTCAACCCTTCAATGGCCCCCCCTGCGTTATACATGTCCACCAGTCCCAAGGGAGCGAAACTGATGCCAGCGCCCATAGCCCTGATGGGAGTCACCGTGAAAATCTCGTGCTCAAGCACTTTGAGGGAGATGGGCATGGACGCATTGTAAGGCAGCATCACCAGATCTCCCGTCCGGTGACTGTAGACGGCGCAGTCACCTCTCCAATCAGCGTCAACGGCGGCCTCTGCAATCAGGTGGACGTCGCGGCCGCGAATGAAACCTGTGATGGCTTCTGACTTGGTTTCGTGGAACGCGTTCTTCCGTTCTGTGGTGCTCCACGCCGCTCCTTGGCAGTTGTACACACCAAGCACGCCTGTGTACTTGTTCATGTTCCATATCTTCAACAAGCTCACCCCGTCTCGGGCCGGGTCTGAGAACAAGCAGTCCCGGGTCGGTCTTCCCGGCAATCGGGCTCGGAGCACCGACCCATCCGGCAACACCAGCTTTCTCAGCAGCTGAAAGTTGTGCTTCCCAGGCGCATCACTGCGCAACACAGCAACACCACCGATTACTTAACAAATTAATTCACACACAAAAATCAAAACTAAACACACCAACAGTTGCTTAATTAAGCACACAAACAAACAAACATTAGCCAATAGTTACCTGACATAGATGGGCCCACCACTGATGGCCCTAGCGGAAGCGTGGTACTCAGCCGCCCGGTGGATCGAGTGGAACATGTCCCAATCGGGCAGCATAAACTCGCCGAGAAACACGCTGTTGTAAGCAACCGCCGCAATGTGGATCGTGTGTGACACCGGGTCACGTGGGTAGAAATCGTCCGACGCCCTCACGACGGCCGTCTGTTTGGAGCAGTAGAGCGCATCAGTATTGTGGCTCATGCACGCTATGATCCCATTGTCTGGAAAATTCCGGGCCACCGACGCGTCCAGGGCCTGGTGGTACTGCCGGGTCAGCTCCACCCGACCGCCCATCCCGGCTCCGAGAGTTTCGAGTATGCATTGCACGTCCACCTTAACCCCATCTACACCCGCAGAGCTCAAATAACTGTGCAATTCGTTGTAGAATTTGTATACGCTTTTCGGGTCAACTAGGCCCAAACCTTGTACGGCTATCACATCCGTTTTCCATGTTGGCTCATTCTCCACAATTCCTTTGGACACATTGGGATACTTCATCAGGGATCCGTATTCCTCCATTTCTTTGATCCCGGGAAGCACCCCGCCCCAATACCCGGTGATTGCGTGCCACACGTACACGTACTTCAACCCGTGCTTCTGCTTCGCTATGTTCACAATGTTCTGAATCCCCACCGTCGGATCATCCTTTTTTTGAAACTTTGAATTTTCTTTGATCCCAGTCAACCTAAGCAACCCCTGCTGTTGGTCGCCGCCAACGGATTGCCAGCCGTCGTCGATGATAACGAACTTCGGCGGAGTCCCACCGGCGGCTAAGGACTCGAGCCCAGCCTCCACGCCTTCCTGAGTCACCTCCTGGTAAAACGCGTCCCAGGTGCACCACCCGAAATAGTCAACCATTCCGGGGAGTTTCTTCTCGTGCCTTTGACGAAACGTCTGCAAGTGAACTTTAACGGCCCTGATTGCTTCGGTGATTGTAGCGAACGGGTCCGTCCCGGCGTGGATGAACAGAGAATGTGAAAACGACGACGCTCTGGTATCCGCGTCGCCGCTCTCCAAACAGAGCTCGAGCTCGTCCTGAGCGTTGCCTTGCAAGCAAGCTCTGAAAGAGCCTTCGATAAGAGGGAGGAACACGGTGTAGACGATCTGATTCTCTTCGTCTCCGTCGTCTGGTTCGAGGTGGGACCCGTCCTTGGACTCCACCAATAGGAATTGAGTCTCGAGCGGGATATCTCTTCCTTGATCGCCCATTTTCTGGGCCATCCACCATAACTTGAACCGGAAGCACGCCAAGAACCGGACGCCGTGAAAAGTTCCTAACGGAATCACGTGCCTGCTGTTGTCCTGCTCGAAAGCCGCGCCGAGGAAAACCCCCTCGACGGGACCAGAAGACGAACCGGATGTGGCGACCACATTGTCCGGTATTCCCGTCAGAATCGTCCGGTCCTTCACGATCAGCTTCCGTTCCGAGATGCGAACAGCCGGTTTGATGGTCATCTCTCTTTCGTCTTGGTCTGATTTCTCCTTATACCTCTCGTCCTTGTATAGCTTTATGTAGGGTCTACGGTTTTCTCTTCTCTGCAATATTTGAAATAAACGTGTGAGATTCTAATTCATAAATTCAAACTCCATACCAAACGTTGCAAATTGCAATGCTTGGTTGGGTTATCTAATAAGTGAAAAATACCTGAAAAGCCGATAACAAAGGTGCTCGATTCCAATAAAATCTGCAAATTCCACAACATGAACGAAAGAAACAATGAACCTTGTCAGTAAAGAGAGATTTCTGGGAAACCAAACAGATATCATAGCACAGAGAGAAAGAAGAGAATAGTACCAGAAGTGGTAGAGCGATTCAGCAAGTTGTTTGATCGGTTTGGGAGATTGAATTTGAGAGCACAAGAATAATGCTTGGAACAATTGAACGTGGGTAAATGAAATGTTGGGGTAGTATTTATAATACGAGCCAGAGAACTGTAACACGAATTTGACACCATTGCTTCCGAGACTCGACCTCTCTCTCTGTCTACTACTTGTTTATTCGCATCTTGTCCCGTCTCGTCTCAGTCTCAACCTTTTCAAGCCACAGGTTATCCCATCCGACGGCAACAAGAATATAGTCTTAGATTGGGCCGTTGAAATGGACGATGGGTAAGACTTGCACGTCGGATCCACGTCCTACCAATCCAAACACTCGGATTACTTCCAGCTTCACGAATTTTGACACGTGGGATATAATTATTCTCCTATAGCATTATTTTATTAGTCTTTGACGTGAACTCCTGCGAATTACTTTGCTTGGGTAAAGATAAAATTGAACTTTTCTTAGTCAAGCACAAGCCTGTGTTATTTTGTTTGACATTTATGACCGTTTCGTTAAGAAATTGATAAGGTGATAATGCATCATTATTATCAATCATCGATGTGCCACGTATGCTTATTGTTGGGGGTTTATTGTTTTATTTAATGATTTGGGTTTGAGTTTCCTGGACTTGGTTTGATCGGAGTCTCTTTGGATATTATCTTGTATATATTGTCACGCAGAACAATTTTCAATATGTAGATATGACAATGGGTCTAGTCCAATGAAAAAATATCTTAATTTGCATATTATAAGTCTTATGTTCAAATTCCCACGATATCATTATTGTGTGTGTGAAAGAAATCTCTTTATGTAAATCAAATATTGAAATGTATGTATCATTCTAACGTCTAGGAATGATCCTTTGAAATTGAATCCAGCTATGAAAATGAGATGTGTGTATATACATATCACATCATGATGAGATGTACATTACATGATTTATGGGAAATTGGGACCAGTATACAATTTTTGGTTTCTTCTCTCCATCAACTTCAAGTTTCTAGTTTTTTGTGTTGGTTGAGAAATTTTAGAATTGAATTCATAATTCAGTAAAAAAAATGTCCAATACAAACTATCCACAAAGGGTTATTATAATATCGGACCAATCTAACATTAGAATTGACACAATTTGGGGCTCATCCACTAACAACTACGCATAATTGAATAAATTATAGCATAGACATCCCAACTAAAAGTGCAAACTCATAACAACAAAAAAGATATAAAACTTAAAAAAACCAAGTCATAACAATATAAATAAAACTCTTACAGAACAAAGGTGGAAATCTCTCACAAAGGAGATGTGAAAAGCTCTCACAAAGGATTGGTGAAAAACTCTTATAAAATGATAAGTGAAAATTACACAGAGAAGTCAAAGAGTCTCTGCGACTTATTCCAAACATGGAGAAACCACAAAAATGTTGGTGGTAGAGATCTGACACTAAAAATCATGTAGAGATATGATGCCGATACGCATCCACATGTGATAAGTAGAGGAAAATAATAACAAACCGAAGACAAATAGGGGAAACATTCCGTCTCTTAAAATGGGGGAAGAAATAATAGGGGAGAAGGGGAGATGTGAGGAAAAGAGGATAAGGGACAAAGGGAGTGGGGAGGAAGAATAGTGGTTTCCTCCCCCTCAAAGTAAACAACTCTATAGTGTTTTTGGGAGAGAGAGACGTAGGGTTTTCGAGAGGTGGTGTCACTGAAGCTTCTAATTTATACACAAGATATCTTTCAAATGAGTTCATAATATTATAGTCAAAATGATAACATTTACTGGCTCCCATTTTGCCATACAATTATACCATAAAAGGAAAAAAGAACATCAATCTAAATTTTTGTAAAGCATTACGAATAAATGGTATGTAAAACCAATTTCTTCCACATGAGATCTTGTGTTTGAATTCTTCCTCCCTCAATATTGATTGAATATAAAAAAACTAATTCATCTTTTTAATGCAATAACATGACATCAATATGAAAAACTATAGCTAAATATCATATAAGAAAAACTTTATTTCCGTGCAATTCATTTGTTTATTTATTTATTTTTTTACGAAACAGAAGGATTCATTTGAAAGCAGGGCAAAAAACCCATAATACATCAGTAAGAACACAGCCTCAAATGGAGGTTCTTGTAATACAAAAACTCTAAAATCATATACAATTATGCACAAGTATTACAAGACAGTGAGAACAAATATACAGCTTGAATCCCAACTCACATGGTGTTACATACGAGGACGACCCATACCCCTTCAACAACTAGTGCTTCAAGAAGATCAAGGCATCGAACAATCTCTCAAACATCTTGGGACAGGAAACCCCTTAAAGTGGAGGGCATAACTGCTCATCTTCCACCAGGGCATTCCAAAGAATATCATAGCAACCCTAAATCCCCACTTGATCCCCAAGCGCAATTGATTGTAGATCCAACCAAATTTAGTAGCTCCACCTCCAATACATAGAGATCTGCAAAAATATCTACCACAAAAGCAGCAAATCAATCAAGATCTTCCAAAAACCAACCCTAACGGCCACAAATCCTAGAGAACTAGGGATGAAACAAAACCTTGCAAAAGCAAGGAGCAGACAAATCCCAACTTAAGCTGGGAGGGAAAACCTCTCCACAATATAATGGGGGGAGAGAGGCCCTACTTATTAGTCGAAGAGATTTTCAGATGTGGTATGGTTTTGGGTTTGGAGGAAGGAAAGAGTTGAGAGAGAGGGAGACCTCCATGCAATTCATTTGTTAGTGTTTAAGTTTCATTTTTTTAGGGTGCTGTTAAATGAACTATAAAATTAACTGAGTACACCATACTACCAAACTATTTATTGAATTACTAATATACCCTAATATAAAATGACAAAAATATATATATTGAATTTTGAAACAAATGTAATTTTAACAAGTACACCCTACTCACCATATTCAATCATAATCAAACGTAAGCAAAAAATCCTACTTCCAAAAACCTCAGTATTAACTCAAACAATTTGTTTCATCGTTATTTAGTAATTGACTGATTCAAACAAGTTTCATGAATGCTTCAGACATGTCGAGAGAGTCATCAAAAGAGGTATTAACTTTGGTATACAGATTGCTAAGTCTGATTCCTTGGCAACTCAGATTAACTAACTGTTTCTTTCTGGAAAAGATTTCATATTACTCAATGGTGGAAAGGGTTGATCTGATTAAATTTGATTAGTTTAGTTAGAGGTGGGTCAAATTTGGAGAATAAATTTTTTGCACTTACACAACCTGTAGACAGTTTTGAATTTTTTATTTATCCATTTGTACACGTTTTATTGGTCATATTGAATCAGTCAGAAGTTTTGATCTTTCAAATTATGTTATGTATTTATTTGGTTGCTTTTGAATGTTTCTAACGACTCAATGGTTTATGCTAAAGGTTTAACTTGGGGACAGACTGAGGTATTTCAAAGCTCGTGTTGATAAGAATGGTGAACTTCATCTTAACATATAGCTGGATTGAGGGAAAAAATTGTGACAAGGAAGTGTTTTACCCAACAGCTTTTACATCGAACTCCCAAATAGGTTTGGTGTTGTGTGATAGAGTGTATTAGGTGTGTACCATGTATATTTTTTGTAGTTAAATATGATGTACTTAGTTAATTTTACATTTTGATTAAAATATTAAAGTGTATTCAGTTAATTTTAAGATCGTTTAACAACACTTTTTTTTTTAAAAAAATCCTAATTTAATTTGTAATTCTATCCTTTTAAGTTTTAACTCTAATTTGTCAAAATTCAAAATTTCCACGAGCAACAAATCTTGGTGGGTAATTATCCATAATTTTATCACACCATATGATTGTTGATTAAGGAACGTTAATTACGTCAGCAAATTGGTTTCAAACTTTGTTTTACAAAAAAACCAACTTCAAACTTTATTTGCTTCCCTCATGCCAAATGCACGCGTGTATAAATTTGGTTTATCGGTACTCCTCTACCTATGATTAGGGTACACATAACGTAAGTGGCTGATATTGTTTTGTTCCAACATAAATATCTTTATGATATGATATACATTACTCTTTCGCATCACATCAAAGTTGAATGATTTAATTTATAAAGGTATAAGATTCCATTTGGTCAAGGTCGAGAACTTTATCTTGGCCTTTTTGTTTTGGGCCTGTAGCCTAACAGCCCTCCTTTAATCAATTAATCAACCCGCCATCCCGGGTTTTGGCGCGAAATGTGCTCCCCATCTCAACAGCAGTCTCACGTTAGGGTTTCATATCACATACTACTGGCACTGTTTCTTCGTCTCTCCCACCGCAACAATGTCGAATTTCTCAGACCAGCTCGAAGAAATCAAATCCCTCATTTCTTTAGCTTCGGGAACCAAAGCAAATAAGTCATTCGCGTACTCCACCCCCTTACACCTCCAGCAACAGTCATCTGACAGCCATGCTTCAATTCAAACACTCGCGCGAACCTCTCAGAGCCTAATTCATCCAATCGTTGCCGATATTCAAGACGAAGACGAAGAAATGTGAGTTCCGATACTCTGTTCCTCTGTTTTTTAAAATAAAAAAATAAATTATTGAAGTGTAATTCAATATATCTTGGAATTTTTCTTTTTATGTTTCAAATTGCAGTGCTACTCAGGCATTGAAATGTTTGGGCTTTATGATATATCATCCATCCATTGTTTCCGAAATTGCAGGTATATGAAGCCCACTCGAACGTCTAATTGTTTGAAATTAGAATTTTAAACTTTGAAAGCAGCTGAGCTTAAACTGATCTCATGGTCATGGGTAACATGTTTTAATTGTCTATCGCCAATTTCTCTGTCTCGCAGTGGATGATGTCAAATTGGTTTTAGAGTAATTGGTAAAACTCATCACAACCACGAAAATGAAGGTAATTATTTACCTTAACGGTAATTTACATGTAATATAAAATTTTACCACAAATAAAATTCATGTTCTGAATATTAACCAGTTGATTTCTTAACTGCAGGCGGTTTGCAATTTAGGAGTGTGGTGCATATCTGTCCAACAGTTAGCTGCACCACTTTTAGCTGCCCATTTCCATTCTCTTTTGCTTGCAGTAGTTCATGCCATTGACAATCCTTTTGGTTCTTTGTCGACGACTTTTGAGGCTATGCAGGTACATTCAGTAGTTACATGCTCAGTATAGAGCACATTTCGCAAGTGCCATGCATTGTTTGATGTTTCTTTAAATAATTCTTATGAGATCATGGGGATGTAAGATTTTAGCTGTTTTTAACTGTAAATTGACATTGTTGATTTCCTACTTACTCCTCTATGTATCTGTGCTATTATGACAGGCTGTTATGAAGCTAGCATCTTTGCTAAGTGAGAATATGAGAGAATTGTCGCATATATGGGCTCCTCCAATATATAGAAGACTTCTTAGTTTTGATAAGAGGGAGAGGGATATGTCCGAAAGGTGTCTGTTGAAGATTAAGTCTACAATATTACCTCCTCCACTGAATCTTTCCAAGGTACTCACGTGCTTGTCTTTTTCTTCAAGTCTGACTTCTAGTACAAGTTGGTTAAGCCATATCAGGAAAAAGTTTAACATGGTTAGCTTGGCCTTCACAATATTACCTCTTCCACTAAATCGCTCAACCATTATGTATTGCATGCCTCCGTTGGCTTGGCCTTCACATGTAGAACCATGAGGTGTTTTCTTGAGCTTTGTCTTGCTTGTTGTTTCAAGAATGCAGATGACAAGCTTAAGTATTAAGACTGACAATATAAAATTGTATTAGACATGGATTATTCTGTAATTTATAATATCCATATTTTCTTTTTCTTTTGTACACAGGCACTTGTCAAAGATTTGAAGCCAAAATTGCTTACTGGGATGCACAACATGCTGAACAATGGCATGAAGGTTCATACTATTCAAGCCTGGGGATGGTTTATCCGTTTACTGGGACCTCATGCCTTGAAGAACAGGCATTTAATTAATGAAATGCTGAAAATTCGTCAGCATACATTTTCAGATCATGACTCACAAGTTCAAATTGCTTCGCAGGTACTTCTAATCTTAAAGAGTTGATGATGCCACAATACTAAACCTAATTTGAATATAAAAACTTTAAACCAAATTAAGTTTGGGTAAGTTTGGGTTTACAAGGTTCCAAGTCATGAACCAATATCCACTAGTTAGCTTCTAGAACCAAGGTCCTAATCCTGGTCAGTGTTAATAGTTAATATAGTATCAGAGTGCTCATATAGAATTTTCAGATGCCATTTCTTGAATTAACATTGTTATGTACTCCAATTTCACAGGTTGCCTGGGAAGGTCTTATTGATGCTCTTGTTCACCCTCCAATGATATTACCCTGTGAGACAAATGATGCAAAAGTGGACAATGGTGTGCAACAAATAGGAACATACAAAGGAAACAGTGGTGAAATCCAAACAAATGGATCCTTAAAAAGCATAAAGCTCATTATGACACCACTAATAGGCATCATGTCGGCTAATTGTGATGTATCTGTTCAATTGGCTTGCTTAAACACATGGTGTTATTTATTACATAAACTTGATACCTCTCTCAATGATTCTTCAATGATCAGACTGGTTGTACAGCCTATCTTTGAAGCAGTTTTTCAAATGGATCCTGATGGTAAGAGCATCTGGACAAGGAATCTGTGCGTAGATTTGCTTGATGATTTTATATTGGCGAAAGGTAAAGATATAGATTATGACTCACTTAACCAGGTAAGCCATCAGTTATCAGCCAAAAGCTATGCGAGTGCTCCCTTTATATCTGGCAATTGCTCATGGAAGCAGTATCCCATCAAATGGTTGCCATGGGATCTGAGTCTGTTGGACTTTCATTTAAAGGCGATCTACGTTCTTATCTGTCAACTGCCAAGGGAAACTGTCTCCCATGATAATAGAATTCCAGCTGCTGATGCTTCCTTAAAGTTATTCAGATCTGTGTTGAAAGGAATTCAATTGGAGTTCAAAAGGTCGTCTATTAGTTATGATGATATTATGTTGTGTTTGAATGCAGTACTGAAGTTCATAAAAAATGTGTGTGAAGAAGTAAGTTTGAATAGTAGTGACAGAAATGACTTGCATCATACATGCCTTCAGCTGGTGGAGGCTGTAGGTGAGGAAATAGAACTCACTATAGTGGGATCCCCTCATTACAAGGTGCCATTAGACATCAAGCATATTCAATACCTGCAAGTGGTTGCAGACGTTGGATTTGCAAAATTGGATGTAAGCTCTGTTGCTTATATGGACATGGTTTCACCAATGGTTTATTTAAGTGTACTTTACTTCTGTGTGGTGGTTCAGTCAACTTTGCGTGTACCCAAAACAGACTTCATTCTGCATAGAATGCAGAAATATTTTAAATTTATGTTATCATCATTTGATCCCCTGGAAAGTCTAGTGGATTATTGTACAAGCACAGTGGGCCTGGCTGCTTAAGTATGTGGATAGCAATAGCAGAAGGTCTGAAGTTCTACATTAATGATGTGAAGGATTTTTCATTATTGAAAATGGACTCTGACAGCAAATGTTGTTTTGCCATGTTGTATCTCTTGTCCTACCCGCTAGTTGTATGCTCCTGCACCCAGAAAGACTTCAAGTCAGCAAACATTAGAAGCTCCTCAGAAGAATCTCCTGCTACATTGCAGATACAGGTTGAGCTCGAGCGAGTTATCACAATGTGGACCTATATGTGTACCTCGCCGTCTGGGTGTTTCACTATTGGAAGTTTCTTTGAGGATCTGTTTTCAATATTGGATAGGTGCCTTGGCAAGTATACTAGCATGCTTGTGTGTGGCGATGAGCTTGAGTTAAACGTCAAGGGTCTGGATCTCCATCTCATTGCCTTATATGGTGACGTGTTGAAATGTATTTTGGAAAATTTCCGTTCTTCAGAAATAAGTTCAGATGGAAATGATAAGCATGGCTCTAACTACAAGGTCTCCAGTGCCATCACATGCTGCATGAAAGTCACCATTAGGTAAGTGCAAATGCTGCTAACTTGAATTTAGCCAAAGTCAAATGCTTCCACTGTCACTTCTCATGTTTAATGCATCATTATTATACAGATATATGGAGTTGTTGCAGACGAAGATAGGAACAGACTCACCAATTGGTCTTAGTGTGGCCTCAAGGTAAGTCAAGGCAGCCGATTTCTTAGCTTTCATGTTTGTGCTGTTCCTGGTATGATTTCATTGATATCAATGTCTCCATTTGATGTGAAAGTTGCAGGGTATAGTCTACATTGGCCTACTTCATCAGTTCCCTTCACTTGAAAGAGGATATCCTTTCCTTCTTTGAGGTTCGTGCCTATTTCCCCTGATTTGTGATTTTTATCTCCTTTATAGTGAAGCGAAGAGATATGATAAGACTATAGATCATGGCATTGAGGAAAAAGAACATATCTTCTTTCAAATTGAAACAAGTTTAGATTAAAGTTGTTACTGGCTGAAGTGAGATCCATCTGCTCGATTTAGTCATAATAAATAAATAATGAGCATATAACGGCTCCTATTTTATTGAAGAAATTGGACAGTTTGTTTGAAAAATTGAAACCCAGAATGTGCTGGGAACCCTTTATTAGAGTGTCCCTAATAGGAAAGCTGTTCTGAAAGTGTTGTCCAGCTGTTTCATCTGTTGTTTTCTATTTCCTTGTTTTTCTGAGTGAATGATAATAAAAAATCAGTATTGACCTTACTTATGGCTTTCATGCATTAGCTTATATTTCTTAAAAATTCTTGAACTTGGTTTTATGTGTCTATGTGCTTGCAGTTGATATCCAGCCCACTGCTTCAGTGGCTGGTACTCATGGAAATGCAGGATGAGAGCACCAGTGATCAATTTCAACTCCTATGGGCAGAAACGCTTAGTTGTTTACGGAGGAGTCGGCCTCCAATAATGTTTGATTCTGCATTTCTCAAACTCCAAGCACCCATCCTTGAAAAAACTCTTGATCACCCAAATACGTCCATTTCAGAGCAGACCATCACCTTTTGGAATTCCACATATGGCGAACAAACCAAGTTGGATTACCCCGAGACCTTACTTCATGTCCTAGACAAGCTCTGGAGAAATGGCAGAATAAACGTCCACAAGAGAAGCCCACCAATTCAAAGATGTTCCGCCAAGATACAGAGTGAATGCAACCCATAACAGAGTCTCAAAAAGAGTAGAAATTATAGAGGATACCATAGGTGGAGGTGAGCACAAGGAAATGCCTCATCCAAATTTGAAGAGGAGAAGGCTGGAACTAACCGAGCATCAGAAGGAGGTAAGACGAGCACAGCAAGGAAGGGAACGGGACTGTGGTGGTCACGGCCTGGGTGTCCAGACTTTCACAAGTGTTGATTTTTCGCAAGGGAATGACAATGAGGATTCTCAAGAGAACCAGAATATCCGGAATGCAGAGTGCATCTTGGAGCTCTTGAGAAATGGATAGTTGGCTGGCTGTGGAGGTTTAGTATTGTGGCTTCATCAACTCTTTAAGATTACCTGTCCATTCGAAAGAGGATTAATTCCACAGCGCCATGGGGAAATTTATGTCGCCACTTTTGCGGGGTAGCTAATTTGTGACCAAAATCTAACCAGCTAATCAACAGGAGGATGATATGTTGCGGAAAATTGACATGACTTTTAATCGCATGATATCTAATCAGTTTGTGCCCTTGTGCATGAAACATTTTGATGAAAAGTTTCCTCAAAGTTGGAAATTTGCACTGATCCAATATCACCACATGTTGATTTGGTGAGGGTATGTTTTGTTTATTTGCTATTGAAAAACGTCACACTAACACCCAATAGCTAGCGTATCTTTAAGACGACCGAATAGAAAATGAAGTGATTTATTGCGAGAGTTTAACGAGAAAACAACGCGTATGAAACATTCCGAAAGCAGTTTGATGAAAATTTTCAGAGTTGGAATTTGCATTCATTTAGTGTCACCATATGTTAATTTGGTGAGCCGTTCTTTTGTTTATGTGCTACAGATAAATAAAAAAACAACAAACTAACATTCAATAGTCAAAATATCTCTAAAGCATACATTTAACTTACAAAAAAGATAAATTATGTTGCCATGTTTATGGGGATTGCACCTTATGACCAAATCTAACCGACCAATCACCGGCAACATTACCATCTCGATAGATTGGCTAGAAAACAACATGACTTTCAATTGCAAAGTTTAACAAGAAAATTACGTGCATGAAACATTTCGTAAGTAATTTTCACGAGTAGTTGTTTCGTTATATAATAAATAAATTTTAGAAAGCAAGATTTTGGAACATTTTGAATCCTCGGGCCGGATATAAAAGAAAAGTCCCATTAACAAAATCAAATCAAAGATGGAACACAAAGCTGAAGAAAATCATCACGTAAATTCTAAATCATACCCCCAGAGAACTGAAAGTTAATAAAGCGTTTTGACTCAAAAATAACGATGGCCCCCTTCACATCCCATCAATTAGAGAACGACAAAAAAGAAAGAGAAACACAGTTGCTGAAAGCCCAATTGTAGTGCACAAGGGCAGACGCCCTGTCGAAAACTCACTCAAAAATTATTCACTTTGGACTCAAAACCCAGCAACAAAAGAAGCCCCAAAAACTGCTCTCTCTTCTCCCCTATCTGCGTATCCCTCCCAGTTTGGCCAATAGTCGTATCCTTTTCCACTCTCTCTCTCTCTCTCTCTCTGCAAATCAGCACAGTTTAGCGAAAGAGACTCAAACAAGTGTCCTCCTCTGCAAAATAATCAAACCGTAGGGTTTCGAAAACCCCCAAACCCCACTCCGATTTAAAATAAATTCCAACCTATCCTAACCCGTTAGGGTTCGTCTTTTCTTTATCGATCTTGTATCTTCCTCATTTGTAACCTTGTATTGCATTTAGATAAGGTATCGTTGTTCCTGGCCTCTGATCGATCGATTTGCGAATGGCTTCATCTTCGTCTTCGTCATTAACGGTTGCGAATCGGGACGGGTCTTCTTCAGCTTCGGAGGACGAAGCCGTCGTGTCCGTAACCCGTGCTTACGCGCAGGACGCCTTATTGCAATTCCAGTCGGGCAAGTTCGATCAGTGCCTAACCGCCTTGTCCGAGTGCCTGAAGAGGAAGCCAAACGATCCCAAAGTAATTGTCTTCTATTTTTTGAAAGCTAAAGTAATTATGTTCTAAAACTCAATTTCTGAAATGATTCTTTTTAATTGGTTTTTATTTTTTAATCAACGGGTTACGTTGAACTGGTTGTTTATTTTGAGTTGATTATAGCTGGTGTTTGGGTCTGTGTTGGATCTTGTATCAGAATTTTAAGTACTTTTGACTTATAGGATTTAATTGCGCTGTGTAATAAGATTGTAGTAAAGATAATGCGGGTTAAATCAAAATCTTGACTGGATTATATATTTTATCGAAATAGTTTCGTCACAGGCTGTGCTTGATATCATATTCTTTGAAGAAAACTGGTTGCCGCCCTGAGTGAAAGTCGTCAAGAAATATATCCTCGGTGGTTAAAGGATAAATGGTTTATAGTAGAAATGTGTTGACAAATGGGGAACAAACATGATTATGTGGTTTACCAAATAAATGAAATCTACTATAAGGGAATGAATGGGTTAAACTAGCGTGATCTAGACCATCATTTCATTTTGTGGATAAAAAGTATAGATTTATTGTAAAGAATATATAGGGTTTTCTTTTTGGTAATTGATTGAATAACTCTAGCTTTGCTTCACCAACAATCCTTATCTCAAGTAGTTTGCAACAATTGTAAGATTCTTTTGAGATAGATTGATACTGAATTATGTTGCCTCTTGATTCTGTATTTTAATTCAAATGACTTATGGATGTGTATTTTATCAAATTTTTGCGTAGCCCTTATAATCTTGTATATTATGGATATTCTTATTAGATATTTCATAATATCGGACTTGCGGAATTCTATCGAGATGGTTGCTCACATCCTAAGAGGTTGCTTGATGTACTTAATGATGTGAAGGTAGCTTTTCTCTTTTTCTTCCCATTCACACGAACACAGATATATGAATATATATTTATTTTTATAGTATCCACTGCTCCCACATATACAGGCATGTACATAACATGTCATGCAACATGTTATTGTATACTCGAACTGGGTTGTCAAATGAAAGGTGATGGGGATTTTTCCCTCGTTCTATAGTTGTTGGATTTTTCATTTTAGTGATCCTACCTAAGTGAATTAGGGTGATGCTGAAAACTGTTTTTGATTTATTGACCTCATGATATATAAAGTTTCTGACAGGGAGATTTGAGGAGTTGTGGAGGGTTCTTTCTTTGTGTGTTTTCAGTGCTTATGGGTGGAGAGCCGTGGTAGAACTTTTGATGGCTTGGAGCACTCTGTGTTTTCTCTTATCAAGGCATAACATATTGAAATTCAGTTTTAGACAACTAGTCTTGTGCCATTGTTTTGAATTTTGGTCACACTTTGCGTATATTTTATGTACAGAGTAGATATTTTCTATTCTTTACTTCAAAAAATGGCAAATAATAGATCAAACTTCTCACTAAACTAGCATATTAGAATTGAAAGTGTACTGAATTGTAGTAACCATGAATTGAAAGTGAGAACTTCTCACTAATCTAGCATATTAGAATTGTAGTAACCAAATTCTAGTTATCTTGGATTTTGGTTTGCTATGGTAGTACTGAATTGTAGTAACTATGAGGAATAGAATTAGTATGCTGGGGCATCAGTACATTAACATGCCTTTATAATGATACTTTGCATTTTTCTATTGAGGCAAGCATCAGCATCATGGCATGTTATTTTCTGTACAGTTGATAAATTTATCTTGATTTAACTCTATTCTTAATTTCTTTTAATTGGTGTTGGTTTAGAAACGAAGTGAAGAGCTTGCTCGAGCATCTGCAGAACAGGTGGAGTCTGGTAGCAATATTGGAGGGTCCAAAGAAAGTAGTACAATGGGACATCCCTTTTCTGCTGTTTACATGGATGAATTTGACACATATATTGCCACCCTAAACATTGTATGTTAACTTTATATAATTTTTTACTGTCTATGTTAACTGTTGAATATGTTCTTCCAGGAATATATCTTTTGAACCTTCTAATTCGATGGATGCTTTTGTTCCAAAACTGGATTATGCAGGCAGTTATCTGGTTCCATCTTCATGAATATGCAAAGGCATTGTCTGTCGTTGAACCTCTGTTTCAAAATAGAGGACCTATAGATGAGGTAAATTAATTATTACCTAAAATAATATTGTATCTGTAGTTGTAATGTTGTGTTAAGTGCTTCTTTTTTTATGTGCAGAAAACTGCTCTTAATATTTGCCTTTTGTTGCTGGATGTTGGGCTGGCTTGCCATGATGCGACGAAATCTGCTGTAAGTTCTAATACTAATAGTGCGGATAGTTTTTTGCTTCTGTTTATAATTGTGCACGATGTCCATTGAGTTCTATCATTCTATTCTCGGGATGGTACTGTAGAATTTATTATGCTGAAGCCTGAAATTTACTGTGATGGTGGTGATCCTTCTTCCTCCAGCGAAAAGAAAAAAAAAATCTTAGAGTTTGAATGTTAGATTAGTAATACATGAAAATATTTGTGGAATTGAGCTTTTGAAAAGTGTGCAGTCAATTGTCAAATAGTGCACAGTTTTGTCTTCTATAAATGATTGTAGATGAGCAGAGGATAGAGAAAGAAGCAGTGGCTAGGTATTCGTTGTTGTTCTAAGATTGATGATATATCTCTCTTAAGTTGGTTTACAGGAAAAAAGGGCACTCAGTTTTCTTTTGTTGTAATCTGTCGTTTTAAGTTTCTTTTGCTAAAAAATTGAATACTAATGGCACCGTGGATTCCTAACTTGGTTCATCTTGAATGGGTGTATTCAATGGATTTATGTATTCATTGAATTGGAATGCTGTTTTTTTTCTTGATAACTTCTCTTGTTCTCGTTGATATATTATGTAGTTGCTTTGGTGTAGGTGTCTTAAATATTTTCTGTTGTTTTCTTCCCTTAGAGGACATCTTGTCCTTGGAATTGTACCGTTGCCTTTTTTTTTTTTCCTGTTTCCTGTCAAAAAGGAAATTAATACATTTTATCTGAAACTGAGAAATATTTTGTTAAAAATAAAAATGGAACATCAGAGTTACTGTAGCACAAGCACTCCACCAAATATAATTAAACCCCATTTGTGTTAAATCATCAATGTTGGCCGCCAGCAATGCAATTGTTGATTGGATGAGGTTAAAGTTTGAACCTATCTCAAACGGCGACATCAATGTAGATTGTACGATAAGCATGGTTGAAGCTCTTCTTTCATTATGATTTGTTCGACAATGATTCTATCATTCTGTCTTGTGTATGAGTTGTACGAGGGTGCTTAATCCCACTTCAGTATGTGTGCTGTGATTATAGTAGTGGGTTTAGCTTGTCAATTTGGTTAGCGTGCCTTTTGTATATGTAAGGACACTATGTTTGTATTATGTTGATTTGATTCCAACTGATTCTTATTGCAATTCCTATTGTTCAGGATGTTTTGGTTTATCTGGAAAAAGCTTTTGGTGTTAGCTGTATGAATCAAGGAGACAGTGGAAGCACTGCGTCGCAACAACCTGCAAACCCAGTTGCAAAATCTCCATCACTTCCTACCAATTCATCAGCCACAGATGGTCCCAATTTGGATTCAGATGCAAATGCCTTGGAGTCTGAGGAGACAGGCGAGTATGATGGTGCTGTTTTTGACATGGATGTAGCACAGCCAACTGCTCTTTTATCTTCAACTGATCTTTCAAGGAACCCAGTTGACATATCTGTCTCTTCTGTTTATCTGAAGCTTAAGATGCAACTTTACAAGGTTCGGTTTCTGCTTCTCACTAGGAACTTAAAGCAAGCTAAACGTGAAGTGAAGCATGCTATGAATATTGCACGCTCGAGAGATTCTTCTATGGCTCTCCTCTTGAAGTCCCAGCTTGAATATGCTCGTGGTAATTATCGTAAAGCCATCAAGTTGTTGATGGCATCTAGTAATCGAACAGACGCAAGGATATCAAGCATGATCAACAATAATCTAGGATGCATTTATTATCAGCTTGGGAAATATCACACAGCATCAGTATTCTTCTCCAACGCATTGCTTAATTGTTCATCTCTTCGGAAGGACAGGCCTCTAAATCTGTTAACTTTTTCACAGGACAATTCGCTCCTAATTATATATAACTCTGGTATGCAGTACTTGGCCTGTGGGAAACCCCTAATTGCTGCTCGCTGTTTTCAAAAGGCTGGTTTAGTTTTCTACAACCGGCCTCTGTTGTGGCTTCGATTTGCTGAGTGCTGTCTGATGGCTTTAGAGAAGGGATTATTGGAAACCACTCTGGCATCATCAGAAGTCAGAGTTTATGTAATTGGCAATGGAAAGTGGAGGCAACTTGTAATGGAAGACGGGGTCTCCAAGAATGGAAACTCAGGTTCTTTTGAAAGAGGTGATTTGTTTTTGGGAAGTGATCAGCAGCCTAAGCTCTCAATGTCCCTTGCACGGCAGTGTCTCTCTAATGCCCTGTACGTACTGAGCTGTTCTGAGTCAAGCTATTGTAAGAATTCTCTGCCCTCTAATTTCTTCTTAGAGGATAATGAATTAGGTGAAGTGGCATCTTCCAAGAACTCAAACAACAAGAACTTTCACAGCATCGATTCCGAGGCATCTGCGTTATCTGTAGGCTTGGGCCAGTCTGGCACAAATGGGGATGCAAAAGAGCAAAAGGCAGGAACTACTCAGGAGCTTGTGCAGAACTCCCTTTTGTACTATGCAGATATTCGTAACAAGGAAAATCTGTTGCTCAAACAAGCTCTTCTTGCAAATCTGGCATATGTAGAGTTGGAATTGGAAAATCCTATGAAGGCCTTGTCAATTGCAAGGTCTCTCTTGGAACTTCCAGAATGTTCAAGAATTTACATCTTTCTAGGTCATGTGTATGCTGCAGAGGCTCTCTGCTTGCTGAACAGGCCAAAGGATGCTGCTGATCATTTGATGACATATTTGTCTGGAGGTAACAACGTTGACTTGCCATTCAGCGAGGAGGACTATGAGCAATTGCAAGGAGTCAGGGCTGTTGATTATGAAGAGTTGAATGGAGGATCAATGAGTGCTAAAAGTTCTTCCCCTGAAGACACATTAGGTATCGTGTTCCTCAAGCCAGAAGAGGCACTGGCAGGCCTGTATGTAAATTTTGCTGCCTTGTACGCTATGCAAGGAGAACTTGATCAGGCCCGCCAGTTTGTTGCACAGGCATTATCCATAGTACCCAACAGTCCAGAAGCTACTTTGACTGCAGTTTACGTGGATCTCAAGCTCGGTAAGTCACAAGAAGCTCTTGCCAAGTTAAAACAGTGTAGTCGAGTTACATTCCTTCCTAGTGGATTGACATTGAACAAAGCGTCGTAGATGGTTGATTGTACTGGTGGCTTGTCATAACGTCCGGCCCACCTCTCAATGGTAAGTTCTAGTGGGTAGATCAGCAATCCTTTCTAAGAGGATTTGTACCATATATATAGTTCAATTCAGAAATAAATTTTCTGTTATTTTTTTTTTTGTTTCTCAAATTTTCATATCTTAGGGCTTATTAATTGGTGAGGTGTGGCTGTGTTTTGGTTAGTGCGGAAGCCCACCTTTCATATTTGAGATGTAGTTTCTGATTTAGATGATTGTGTTTTAGTGGCTAATCCAGTTGGTTCAACATAGTTAGATGATGTGCTCTTCATTCAAGAGAAAGGAACTGAAAATGTTTATTCTTCTGTATTCCCATTGAAGTCATTTTTCCTTTGAATGTCAATCTTGTAGTATTTCGCCTTAACCATCTTGTCTTGTTTCTTTGGATTTGAATGTTCAACTTTGCAGCCTACCTGAGATACCTTTCTTGTTGCCCTTCGATTCTTTCAGCCTAAGCTTATCATTAGCATGTATTGAGATTATTAATTGATTATTAAGACATTGTAATTAATCTTGAGAGAGAGAGAGAGAGAGGTTTATGACCGGCAGTAAAATTGAAATACAAGGTTTAACGTACATTTTATTTTATGTTGCAATCGTCGTTTTTTAGCTAGTGGATGGAAAGATGCCACGGCATTTACGGAGGCAATTTTAGTCTTTTTACCCTGTTCTGGTGACAAGGTTTAATGGAACCATTGGATGTTGATGATTTGACTTTCAATATGGAAGATGGGTTTTTGGAGGGCATTTCTGAGCCTTATGCCTAAGAATTGCTTCTGGGTGTGCAACTGCGGCACAAGATTTTCTATGAAGATTTTATTGGCAAGGCTTTTTGTAAAAAGGCAAATGTATGAATCTAGAAATTCATCGACACCTGATTGAAGGAAGTTACAGTAAAATATATCATTCTTTTTGGTAGGCCCTGCCCTGCCCTGCCCTGTTTACATTTTACTCTCTCCTTGCCATTAAAGTAGAGTAAAAGTTTCATAGAATGTGGTGTCCACAAACAAGACCTCTTTCATTATTTGTTTTGTTGTCTCCTCTTTGTTCAAAGTTGAAAACAATAACACCACTGATTCACAAATGGTTGTCTTCTTCACACAGAGCCCATAGAAATCCAAAACCACCTGCTTCTTTACATGAAGATGTGGCTGTCAATTTTTGACACTGTTTCAATTACTAGGAATTTTAATTTAACTTTATTTTGTTTCATTTTTCAATTTCTGTTGATAAATAAGTCAAGTTAGGCATATGCACTTATAATTTATTTTATTTGTTTTTAGAACATTTTCTATTGAGAGGGTCGATTGTATACTAAACTCACACACACTACACGGATGTTATGAATCGAATTCAGGACTTTGCTTGAGGGAGTAAATACTCCAAACAAGTACATTATTGGCTCCTTTGTCCCACTTATAATTGACTTATTATATAGTTTCTATACGCACAGCCTCATTTGTTAAATAAACGGGTTAAATAAGTTAAGGCGAGCTCACTCATTTGTTAACAACCTTTTTCATTGAATTAATCTAGCGAAAATCTGCTAGCTAGCTTTCATTCAATTAATATTAACCAAACGAAAAGAAAAGAGAAGAAAAAGAATCGAGTACGATATAACATTTAAAAATAATTCAAAAGCATGTTTGATTGCTTCCTGAGATAAAACGCACATGCAACAATGTTGGCATAATTTAAAACAAATGGTGTGTACATTAATAAGATCACAGCCAAAGCATCACCTCAATACCAATTAAAGAAGAAAATATTAATGGCAGAAAGTTAAACAAGGAACAAGGGGAAGCTCGACATCCTCGAGTCATGACGATTCCCTCCCTAGCCCTCCTTGGATATCCATCAATCTAGCAACCTGCAATCCCATGAAATCATCACATTCAATGTTTATCACAGAAATTTTTCAAAGAAACTAGTTATGCAAGAGGGTTTTCGTGTACGAAAGGATAGATCTAGAGAGAGAGAGAGAGATAAAAAAATCATCATTTATTCCTCCTTCATACGGACATCAGATTTAATTATATGTTACGATTCTATGATATAGTAACATGGGATGTTTTGTTGCTTTGGACAGAACAAAATTGCTTGGATTTTTGGGAAGAGGTAAGCTAAAATACTCATCTTTCAACTTTCCAAGACTACATCTAAGGAAGGACTGTCATTATTAACAAAAGAAAGCTGGTGCGCGGGAATCTTTTGGATATATAATATTATTTTTCAAGTGAGGGGCTAGGGTTGAGGGATTAATGTTCGTACGTACGTAGTTAGCACTAAATAATCAATTAATTAGTGTAAATACTTACTTAATTTCTTCTAGATAGAGCAGGTGTAACCAGGAGGAGGTGACTTGCCACAGGTGACAAGGAGCTGAAGAGCAAGCGGGACAAAGATGTTGAGGTTAAGAAGCTTGATTTTGAGAGTTGTGCAGAGACACACGGCAGCCTCAAGTTCAACCAGCCCTTGCAGCACTGGGCAGCATTCATTTACCACTGGGTCACCTTGCCCAATGTGCACCAACCCACCAAGAAGATCTACACAAGTACCCAGTTTCAGCGTGTCGATGGGACAAGTATCCTTGGCCCCCGGGGGTGGAGGGCATGGTGTCCCGGGACTCGGAGGCTTTTTAGCCGGTGGCCCTCCTCCTATGACTGGAGGGATTATGCCAGGTGGCAATATTGGAGGCAGGGTCACTGGTGGTTTCACAATGGGTGGGATTGTTACTGGTGGATTAACAATGGGTGGGATTGTAATCGGTGGCTTAACAATGGGTGGGATAATGGGAGGGATTGTGACTGGTGGTTTGACGATGGGAGGGATGACCGGAGGGACTTTGACGACGGGGGGCTTGACATGAATGGGAGGGATGGGGCCTTTGGGGGTCTTAGGTTTAGGCTTGTACTTTGGAGGAGGCTTGCCACAAATACCGCAGCCAAGAATGGGAGTGGCTGAGGAGATGAAGAGCAAGGAAATGAAGAAGAGAGCATGGAGCTTACTGGACTCGGCCATGTTCTTCACTGCAGTAGTCTAGCTCTCTCTCTCTCTCTCTCTCTCTCTCTCTCTCTCTCTCTCTCTCTCTCTTTGCTGATGAGAGTGATGATGAGGTAAAGCTTTTGTAGTGCAAAGAGGATGTTAAATAGGAATAGTGACGAGGGCAAGAGAACAAAAAACCCTAAGAGGCACATCACGTGAACATGGGGCTAGCAAAGCAAGCAAGCAAGCAACTCAGCGCAAAAGGTAGCTGCCAAACTTTGGAGAAATTTTTAAATGTTCCGGATACACCGCATAGTTGATGTATCATCCAATAAACGTAAGACATGTGAAATTACTCTCCAATTTACTACATTGTTTATTACTCCAAACTTTGCTAGTTTGCAGAACTTATTCCTTAAATTTGCATGCGTCCATTTGCCATTATTTGTTTTCATTTTTTCATTTTATCTGATATATATATAAATTCTCCTATGCAGACATCCAGACGTTATTATCATGCGGACGCCATGTATTTTGTCTTATCCTTTCTCGCTTTCCTATCTATTTGTAATGATATCCAAATGTTAATAACGTGAGGACATCCGGATAAGAGAATAACTATATATATATATATTATTGTTTCATTTATTACCTAATCTTGGCTTTTATTTACATCTATTTTCATGCTTAACTATTTACATCTAATTAAACTAACAATTAAGCTTTTGAATGGTGATCTTGGGATCGATGGAATAGTTTTATTGGATGCCAACATGCTCAGTCACTACGCCCATTGGTAGCTAGCTTGGTGTCTCTGTAAATACATATATAGTATAGCTTACAGCTTCCTGTTACTATATTTGAGGTTTATAGATATAGGTTTGTTCTGTTTACATACAATCAACTTATTATTTCATCATCAATAATGCATACAAATATGCACACATATATATGCACCATCAATAAGGTTTAGGTGAGTGGTTTTAGTCCCGCCAAATAAAACGGAATGGTGAACCTATGGGCCATTAATTTAGAATACAACAATAGTACTATATGCATTTCTTTTCCTTAAAAAGTTTTATTGGGTATCGACTGAGATGATTTATAGTACTACTAGATCACAGATGATATATATATACATAGAAGAATATCCTAGCTGAAATTTCTCAAAAGAAATGGGATTTAAAATGAAACTTACACAAAAAATATATATATATGATCACATCAATTTGTATCCAAGGTTTGGAGTGTATTGTTGAGTGTGAATAATTGGACGTTGGGAAACTAAAGTTTTGCATAACAATTCAAATGGGCCTCTTCACTCGTTATCCGATTTTGCATTCTAACATTGTATCAGAGCAGACTGTTCATGTGTTGATCTTTGTTGAAAGTGTTTGTCCCATATTAAAAAGTTAAGAGACCTAGCCTGAGTTTATAAGGAGTTGGGCTACTCCCCCATTGCCAATTGATTTTGTGATGGAACTTCAACTTTCTTCATAATACACAAGTGCTCCCAATAGTTACAACAGAAAAAAGTACTATTGCTGACTTTTTTTGTACTGCCCGCTATTTGTGTTTTTCACGTATTTGGCTCAAGTAAGAATTAAAGGTTTGCATAATATATATAGACTATTAGTTTAATTACAATATATATGTGCACATTATTGTTTCACACAATTACACATCAAGGATAAAAGTTAAGGTTATGGAGGAAAGGTATTGAACAGGGGACATCTAAAGAGTACATGCTTAATTATTGCTTAAGTATAGGTCCCACTTGAAAGGAGATTAACAATAGGCCATCTTTATCTATCTTCAAGTGTCGATGGAATGCGGTGTTATTGTATAACAAGGATCTGCATTAGCATGTGCGAAGGAACATCAACTTCTTTTCCCCTTATCAGTTTGGTTTGGACTTTTTAGACTGATTTTTACTTCGAAGATAAGTGTGTCTATCAACTATACATACATACATATATAGTATAGGGTAAGTTTTTCTAGTCAAATTAACAGTTTGCATATTGAATTGTATAAGCTGTAAATTGGAAGTTGGACCGCATATTCAAATAGTATTAATTTGACTGATTATGTGGGTAATAATATGGCAACTTGGCAAGTACTTTTGGTACATCCCAAAATGGTAACAGGGAGCTAAGCTTAGCTAGGCGATAGAGTTCCTTCCTCCTATTAAGTCCAGAGTGAGCCTCTTGCATTGGTCCCAGTCAAAAGGAAACGCTGCATATATATATATACAAATTATCAGATCAGACTGCTGAGAGAGAGAGAGAGAGAGAGAGAGAGAGAGAGAGAGTGAGTGGGTGGTGGACTAGTGGTAACTGTTTGGAAAAACAGGACAGCTAGGCAAGCATGTGGAATAATGGTGGTTGAGGAAAGGAGATAGAGAATTATAAGAGAGAAAGTGGATGGTGGGGAAGATCAAAGAGAGATAGACATATATATATATATGTGTGTATATATGCATGATATGGGTCCGAAATTTTGGTCTCTCTCTCTATAGATGTAT
This sequence comes from Prunus padus, assembly GCA_024362665.1. Classification (NCBI taxonomy): domain Eukaryota; kingdom Viridiplantae; phylum Streptophyta; class Magnoliopsida; order Rosales; family Rosaceae; genus Prunus; species Prunus padus. Next base: position 32,230,565 of record JANFAM010000018.1, read on the forward strand.
ATCTATATGTATTGTACGTGTGCGTCCGTGACTGTGTCTGTGAGGATATGAGCAGCAGTGGTGAATAAATGAATGAGCTCAAGGGGTTTGGTTTAGTGGATAAAAACTGATTAGGCCCACAAGTTCGGTAATATCTCTGAGTACCATCCTTAAGGAGGTGGGGTTCGAATTTTGTAAAGAACTTCCTAAAAAGAGCTTTCTGTAAACAACGATCCGTCTCAAAGTGGTAGTCCACTAACTACTATTTTATTACCAAAAAATAAATGAATGAAGGACATGAATTGAGAAGCCTTTGCTAGCTAGCTGGATGCTCTTGTATGCTTGTGTGGTCCGTGATTTGCTTCCCTCATCTTGATGTGATCGGTCTCTTCCTGCATGCAATTCAATATTAATACTTTTAAATTTCTCTCTCTCTCTCTCTCTCTCTCTCTCTCTCTCTCTCTCTCTACAGAACCAAATTATTGAGCGTCATCTACTGAATCATATGCATTGCTGCACTGACTCAACTCAATATATATTCACGATCATAGAAAATATTATCCCCTCCACTTAGATCTACTTGGTTTGTGTTATCTTTCTGTGGCTGGATCCATCGATATATCTTAACTTGTAGAGCCATTGGGCTACATGGCATTGTAATTTTGATTGCACATTCTTTTTGCTTCGCTAATTAATTAAGGTTTATAAATAAATAAGTGATTAGCCATTTGACACGTGTTCTCTTTTTGAATTCAGAGCGCTAACACTACCCAGATCTTGATGTGTGTTTGTTTAAGTTGTCTTCATTCATCCATACAACTTTTAAAGTCTTGTCTACCATAATTATCCTAGATTCTCATGGGAAAAAGGGAAAAGAGAAATTTATATATTTTATCACCACACAAGAGATTTTGGCTACAAACCTTAAACCCATGCACACGTTAATTATATATAATAACATATACGATATTTGATTAATTAATTAGCCAAATAACATGCATTAATTCATCATCATCTGCACAAGATACCACTGTATATGATAACATATTAGTGCTCTTTAATTGGATTTTGTCGGGTGTTGTGTCTCTACGTGTAGTAACGCATGCAGTAACATAATAAATTGAATGAATATATATACATTTTTGTTCACCACTTTAACAAAGTGTACTCTCATAACCGTCCTAAATACTTGACACGTGTCCATAGACATGCAGTAACATAATAAATTAAATGGTGATAGTGATGGTACACATTGGGTTAAAGTAGTGAGCAAAAATATTTCTTTATTTGTAGAGTATTTTTCAAATGAAATTATAATTACTTAATTAACATGCATAATTACTCAATTTACTGATGGTGGAAGGAAGGAAGCCATGCATATAAAAACCTGAGTGAATTTGGCTGGCATTGTTGATGAAAATGTATCTAACTCTTTTATTGGTATTGTTCAACGGCGACAATCGGTTTGGCCAACCATGCATAAACGAACACAGGTCTGATGAGGAAGTGATCAGTTGAACCCAAGCTGGTTATTTCGATTTGGGGCATGCGCAGGCACGGGCCCAACATATTTTGCAGTCCAATTATTTTGATTTGGGGCATGCAGAGGTTAAGGAATGGGTGGGTGGCGAGTTGGTTTGTCTATGGGTGCGGGTATGGGCTTGGAAGAGGTTAAGGAATGCCTATCTTTCTGATATCGTATATGGATGAATTGGATCAAACAATCATCCAAGATCACTAACTAAAGTGAAAATCACATCGCCTCATTCCCTTACTCAAAAGAACTAACTAGTAACAACAACGCCAATGTTTCTTCTTCAAAATTTATTTTCATAGTTAAAAACGTTTAAATACCGTTTCCAAGAAGAAGAGAAAAAAAACCTATAGATCGAACTGTTATTTTACTCACACAATAACAACAATTAATGTCTTATAGATTTTTATACGAGCAATATTGAAGGAAGGAGCATTTGAATATGCGAATATAGCATCCCATGAGGAAAGTAGTTGTGTGTAATCGTGAGGGCAACAATTTCGATACTTTTCCACTCTAGTATATGCTTACTAATGAAGAAACAAATATCATATAATAAATGAATTGTAACACACGTGACTATGTAATAACCTTCATTTTTCATGAAAGAAAATTTGAATGCTCTTAACCAGTAAAGCTAGATGAGGTTTACAGAGTGTTAAAAAGTAACATTTTTACTGTGTTTTGCTAATGGACAAAAGACAACTTTGGTAAATACAACAAATTTTGTGCCTAGTGGCAAGCTTGTGAATTGTGAACCTGTGATCGCTCTTAGAGCAGAAAAGAAGACTTGTGATCGCTCTGTAGCATGGGGATCGGACATTTGTAAACTCTGAGGACATATGTGCACAAATCCTGCGTTGTTTGTTTGCTGGTTCTTTTCCTTTTCTGGGCAGATAAATATTTAGGGCTTTTGTTGTTGGCTCAATGTGTTCGAGTGCCGAAGCTTTGGCACAATTGCACTAGGGCTTTGCTCGCTTCTGTACTCTGTTGCCTTCCATAAGAAAATCGAAGCTCTTGAAGCCCAAAATCATGAGGAGAAAGCGTCAGAAATCTGGCTCCGAAGCAGAAGTAGACTCTTGTCCAAGAAAGGTACTTTATTTTCAGCTGTTAATTTGAAAAATAGATGCTTTATAATTGAATTAAATCAGGCATATTTAGAAAGGAATTCTGAGGTAAACTTTTAAAGATTCATTCGAGAATTTTAGCAAATTCGGGTCAAGTCAAGAAAAACATAATTTGTTTTTTACAGAAAGAAAAAAAAAAGAAACAGGGTTTTGTAAATGTTTTAAGTTTGGATTTAGAATAGTTCATTTGAAACAAATTAAGATGACTGGAAATTGGAATTCAAGTTACGAAACTTCCATTTTTCATTCGATATTGTAAGTTTGGATTTAGTCAAATGAAATTATCATAGAACAGAAAATTAAACAAAAATCTGCAATTTTAGGGGTAATTGATCTTCCAAGTTAAAATTGGCAGCTGCTTTCTGTTTAATTTTTTTCTCTCTTCTTCTGTTGATTAATATAATGCGCAGTTGTTCTTGTTGATTATATTAAAATGGTATATGATCTGCAATCATGTAGTGCAACATCAATGACAAGGATCACATCAGTAAATTGCCAGATGATGTTCTTCATACCATTGTCTCATTATTGAGTACGAGGGATGCTGTATGCACAAGCATATTATCACGTAGGTGGAAGAACATGTATGCATACAAGTCAAATCTCGAGTTCAATTGGCATGACATAATCTCCACACCAGTTGATTTAACTCCTGGAACGGTTTGCCACAGCAAAGTGCGCTATTTTCTAGCAAGAGTAGAAAGATTCTTAGCATGTCATTTGGGCACGAAGGTTGTCTCCTTCAAGGTTTCATGTTGCTTTGGAAGTATGTACGCTCGTCGTATCAATGACTGGATCAGTTTTGCTGTTAGAAAGGGCGTTGAAAATCTTGACCTTGCCTTTACTTGCGACAAACCAGCTGAGCGCATCGATTGGAGAATCATTGACTATTATCATTTTCCTACTCAGCTCCTTTGGCATGGTGAAGAATCCAAATTAAGGAATCTTTCCTTGCGCTCATGCACACTGCAGTCAGATTTTTTTGATCGATTTAGCACCTTATCAACTCTTGTGTTGTGTGATGTAAATCTTGCTGGACATGTTGAGCCGCATATGTTTTCTTCTTGTTCAAACCTTGAGTGTTTAACATTGCAATGGTGTTTTGGATTAGAAAGATTGTGCATTGGTGATTCTCTTCGTCATTTGAAGGTGCTGGTGGTGAGCCTTTGTGAAGGGTTAAAGGGGATTGAGCTCAGTGCCACCAATCTTACCCGTTTCCATTATAAGGGTGATGATATAGAACTCTCTTTCAAAAGGGTTCCCAATCTGGGGGAACTGTATGTTATGATGAAGGACACTGATGTGGTTTCTACTTTTGCTCAGCTTGAGAAAGAACTTCCTCAAGTCAAGAGTATGACAGTTGCCCTAAGTCGTGCGCGTAAGAAAAAGTTGGAAAACTTTGTGTGGTTACTTGGTTCATTAAAACGAGCTAACATGTCATGCTCACTTTTTCTTTTCCCCTTGTCTTTCATTGTAGGTTGGGGTTGCTGACCATTCAACAAGGGCCAGCATTTGCCGGTGTTTCACGTGATGTCCAAAGGATCAGCTCTGTCCTAGAAGCTTTTCCCCTGCTTCAGAAATTCCATTTGACCTCGAATCTTCACTACATCAATTGTGGTTGTGGATGTCTAATGTAAACTTTTGCTGCTTCAGATCAGGCGGCATTCTCATTTATAGTTACTGTCTAAATTACTTGTCCAGAATCCAGAAGTGTCCTCAGAATTGAAGATCTTTCTTTTTCTGCTATTTATCTAGGTCAGGGCAGCTGTATGTTAACTCTTAGCTGGGGTGTTTGCGAACTGTAGTTCTTAGCTGTTATGTAATGATGAATTTCTAGTTGACTGTTTGTACAATTTTGCTTTTTCTTTTTTTCCCTAAGAAATTTGTGTTACTCATCTGGGGTGTTTTGAGTAAAACACAACTTGTAACAAATTGTTGAAAACGAAAAATTGTTGTTAAGCAGTAAATGTAGCCATTTGAAATAAACTCCATTGTATTATTAATTTTAAAACAGAAGCTTGTATAAGATGTTGATACCCATAAGTACAGAATCCACCCCACCCAACCCAAAAAGCGGAAAAAGAAAAAGAAACAGAAACTTTACAATAAGTTGGCAAACAAGCTGCTGCTAGACTTGCCTAATCAAACCCATCTACAGTAAGCCAGTCATTTGAATCCTCACCTTCTGAATCTCTCTCTCTTGACTGACCAGCCTTTCGCTGGCCACCCTCAATCTCAGAACTTCTATTCAGCTGAACCCAGTCATTTGATCCATTGGGTGAACATGCCCTGACCTCTCGTCCTCGCCTTAGGCCTGATAGTCTAGTAGAACTAGAAATGTCATTTTCATCGTCCTCTAAATCGCTGAATGAGATATCCTCTTCAGTTTCATGTTTCCTTTGGCCATCCACGAACGTTCCAGAACTAATACTTGCCTCTTCAGACCACTGCTCAGTGCTCTCTTCATCATCGATCTTTAACCTTCCTGCTGTATTAACTATCTCAGTCAAAGCTTCATTTTCTTGAGATGAGATTTCCACCTCTTGTGCCTTTCCAATCTGGATGTCCTTTTTAGGTGGATCAAGAATTGGTTTCTCACAGCTATCCACCTGTGTGTTCCTCCTGTTTTGAAGCTTGTGCAGAAGCACGTCTCTTGCTTCAACAATCTGCAAAGAAGGAAGTTCTATTTTCAAAATAATGCATTTGTTACAAGTATTGTTGGAAGCAGAAACGTGAAATTGAAAAACAATCCAAACTTCTTGGACAATCTAAAGTGCCACAGAATCAATACTTACATGGATTAACTAGAAAGAAACACACGACATTTGAACAATTTGAGATTGAAAACTCAGTTTAGACACACAGCATATAAGCACTCCATTCCCTTTCTAAGAGAATCAGACAATCCACTTCCCCAATTCCTTCTCCTTCTCCTTTGTAATCCCTTCACTAAACCTATCTAACAGAAATCAATACAGCTCTGATTCACATGACACGATAGGACATGGTAGATCTTTTCCCCATCTCCTGTGTCCTTTACTAGATAGATGCTATAACATTTGCTATGAAGCTACAATAAATGCAATGAACAAAAGTGCTCAAAAGTGCAACTGGTGACAGGTAAAGCAGATTGAATTCTCACATAAAAAGACTGCAAACTGTAGTAAGAATAGCTACCGTAGAACCTTAAAAGTAGTATCTTAAATATGGTAAAGATGCATCCACAAAGAAAATTGTAACTAGGTTCTCTTAGCGTGCATGCAAATATTGATAAGAATACTGAGACAAGATGCGAAAGACAAAATTCTTGCCTTGGGGGCTGATAGAAGCTCAAAATCATGTTCATTTAGTCTCGGAAGCAACAGTAAGAAATAGATCATCCAAAATCGTTTCTCGCTCATGGAACTGCCAAGTCTGGTTCTTAGGTCTGCAAAGCCTGGAACCAATCGTTCAACAGTGGAGGCATGTAATCTCTGAGCATCAGACATGCTGAAATCTGAAATAAAACAAGTTCAACATCAATAGATTAAATGCTACGTCAATTTGTTTCAATTATCTTTTTAATCTTTGTATCTTAAGCACAATAAAATCTAGGTCTCCAAAAATCAGTTCCCATATCGACCACTCCAAAGTTCAAACAAGATTAACAACTAGCTAATTGTACAGGACATCTGAGGTGAAACAGAAACCATCACAGAGAACGCATAACAGGTTTCAAGAAACTTTGGATTCATGTGTAATAAACTTTAGCTTCCACCCCAAACAAAAAAGAAAGGAAAAAAAAGAGAGCTCAACTTTAGTCAATGTAAGTTGACCAGCGGATTTTCAATTTACAATCCACAACTTCGCAAGCAAAACCAAGCAACACAAACAAGGAAAGCAGGAAAACCCAGCATTGCATTGCATTTGAATGAAAATTTTGCAATCGTCACACGCGCACACATATATTCGAAGTGAAAGTTAGGAACTTGACCATGATCAACTGGTATAGGAAAGTCGGTCCAATAGTTTGGCAGCACCGAAATTTCGGTGACAAAACCGATAACGTCGTCGGTAATCCCCGGCACGGAACCGTCATCATCATCATCAGCAGCAGCATCGTCTTCTAGAGCTTTGTTCTGAAGCTGCAACAAGTTCGAAGCGAACTTGGAGATCTCAGTGACGGCTTTGTTACTATTTGTAGAGAGAAGCGAGAGACCGCTTTTGAAGCTGCCGCCGATCTCCACCAGATCGTTTCGGATTCCTAAAAGCGCTTGCGCTTGCGATTGTGACGCCGGCTGCGGTTGAGAATTTGACGAGGGAACGGCATCGTGGGACGGTGATGATGATGATGGTGGTGGAGCGAGGAAGCTGGCGACGTCGCGGAGTTGGCGGCTGAGGGTTTGGCCGAGAAACGACATGTCGTTTGGTACGCGGGAACTGGAAGGACGCTGTGATTGCTTGGCTTCATCATGTGGATCGTCTGGTTGGAGAGAGCTGAAGAGCCAAGACATTGTTTGGTGATTGCTGTTATTGTGCGAACATCAACAACAACAACAACAACAACCACAGCAACATGATGATGGCTGAAGTGAAGGGTGAAGAAGAAGCGCTCTCTCTCTCTCTCTCTTTTGTTGTTGTTGTTGTTGTAATTATTCTCTCTTTGCTTCTTACTCTGACACTGTGAATAGTATTTCTTTTATACGACATTTCCTTTTGAGAGGAGATAGTAGTAGGACTCGAACCGATGACCTTGAATAGTATTTTAATTTTATAGATATGCTACTGGTTGAGTGGTTTTTTCAGGAATTTTACTTTTTGTGGGTTTGTTTTGTTTTGTTTCGCTTGCTTTTGTGTGATTAAAGAGGGTTGGCGATTACATTTTTAAGATTTATAATTTATAATTTTAATCAATTAATAAAGGAGCAGGCAAGAGCCAAGGCATGTTAGACCATCTCCAAATATAGTAATGAATATAGTCATTTACTAAAAATTTACCTTCAAAATATTAATTTTTAAAGAATAGTGCGGGTTAAAATTTTCAATCTCCAATAGTATATTTTAGGATCCTTCATATTTTATTATTTTGAGAAGCGTGAACTTCAAAAAGTGGATGGATTTGATGTGCAATATGAAAGACATGCATGGGGCTCACAAAAATTTGGTCCGTGCAAAAGCTAGGCTAAATGTGGTCAATTGGAGGGCTAAAGCCCGTGACTGGAGATGATTTTTGCATTATTTTAGGCTATATTTGGGATATAGCTGACTGAAGATGGCCTTACGACACATAAGAAGGCTCCAATGGATTTTACTATTTGCGTTGGACATAAACACTTTTAATGCGTTGATCATTTAGTATTTAGTATTTTGTTTTTTTCATAAGCAACACCACCAATGCATATTAATTAGGGTTAACTACATTCCCAAACTATATTATCATTTTCAAGTTTATACACAACTTTAGAGACATTTACGAGTACATACTCAAACTCCCGGAAAACCTACAATTTACTCCCACCGTTACACAAACCGTTAGTTAATCTATTAAATGCTTACTTGTCAAACGTAGGAACCATTTTTTTAATGACATGGATTTTCATGTAGACAAAAAAATCACATCTTTAAAATAACTAAAAAAGAAAATCAAATAAAAAACAAAAAAAAAGGGGTAAAGAAACAAAAAAACTCAAACCCAGCTCACACACCCCCCCAATCTCGCCGTCCCCGACGCCATTCCAATTATCCCACCCCCATCTCCGAAGTTATTTGAGCTGGTTGGATTCTAAAGAACCCAACTCGGTCGTTTACATCAATTTCAGCAGCTTGGCTAGGTTACCGCCCGCCCAGCTCGTTGAGATCGCTCATGGGCTCGAGGCTTCGACCCACAATTTCATTTGGGTTGTTGGGAAGATTTTCAAATGCACAGAGAACGAAGGTTGTGTTGGGGATGCTGAGAATTGGGTTCCTATGGGATTTGAAGATAGGACAAAAAACCAAGCTCTCCCTCTCTTTCTCTCTCTTCTCGTTTCTTCCTCCCCATCGTCGCTCCATGGAAACCCATATCTGTATCTGGGGCCGTCGTAGAGGAGGAATGGTTGTTTGGTTCTGGTGTTGGCTGCGGTGTTCTCGAAGCTGACGATTCCTGTAAGAGGAAGTTATCCCTTCCCCGACCCCGACCCCAACCCAACCCCAAACCCAGAGATACTGTGTTCAAGCTTCGACAAAGGAAAAAGCTTGGGTTGTCGACCCCAACCCCAAACCCAGCACGAGGTTTTTTTTCCCTAACCTCAACTGATTATTTTATAATCCCATCTTCAAGCTTCTAATTCACAACCGAGATCTGGTCTCCAAATCCAATCGTGTGAGGTTAGGGTGTTCTCGAAGTTGATGAATGCTTAGTGTTTGGTCTCCATCGAAGGCTCTGATAATTTCTACAGCACATTCGAAAATGAAGAACTCCAGCACTTGAGCTTCTGTTTGATGGTTTTTTTGTTTTTTTTTTGGTCATATGATGGTTTTTTTGTTTTCTGTTATGACTTATTGAGCTTATGTTTTCATTGAAAATGAAGAACTCCAGCACTTGACCTGATCATGTTGTTGTTCAACGCATTGAAGAGAGACTACATGCTCTTGGAATTCTAGATCTGGTCTCCAAATCCAAGCCCTAACATCCCCGATCTTCCTCTAATCTCATGACCATCATCATCAGGAAGAACATGAAATTGATTCACTCCAATTGAAAGCAATGAAATGAAAGTCAAATCCTTAATGTTGCAATGAAATTGATTCACGACCAAGGAAGAACATCAAGATTTTTTCTTGAACTGGAGAAGTCGGGAGAGGAACATTGATTTTTAATTTTTAATTAATACATTTTAATTTGTTTAATATAATTATATTTTGGACAAACTATAGTAAACCCCCTAATCTATAGGGTCATTTTCAAGTTCATACCCAATTTTAGAGACATTTATGAGTACATACTCAAATTCACGAAAACTTACAATTTACCCCCTTCCGTTAGCCAAACCGTTAGTGAATCTGTTAAATGCTGACATGTCAAAAGTGGGACCCATTTGTTGATGACGTGGACTTCCATGTTGACCAAAAATTATTAAAAAATAGGTCCCACAAATGCCACATCAGCATTTAATAGATTAATTAACAGTTTGGCTAATGGATGGGGTAAATTGTAGGGTTTTCGGGAGTTTGAGTATGTACTCATAAATGTCTCTAAAGTTTGGTATGAACTTAGAAATGACCCTATAGTTTACGGGGTTTTATATAGTTAACCCTATTAATTACTATTCCAATTAATGTATTATAATTATGGGTTAGGTCAATTGCGAAGGAAAATGTGTCACACTTTCAAGTCCGTAAGGGATGAAATTTTGGCTAGTTTTCATTCTAAATTATTTTTGTTTTGTGTTAAATATAATTTTCCTCTTTTTTGTTTTCTAGGAAAAGTAGAGGAAACAACAAATCTTCTTTCTTTTTCTTCCTTACTAGGCCGACTTTTATGTTCATATCGCGCAGAAATAGGACGGGCCAGCCTGTTTTGCCCATTTGTGAGTACCAGGCCTTGACTCAAATTATGTTTGTTAATGGCCAGAGGTATCACCGATCCTATAGCCTATATTATAAGGGCTCATCTCCACAAAACCAATGAACAGAAACTAATAGCAGGCAGGCGCCAATCTATATCTGCATTGCATCCTTGGGACAAAAATGAAAACTGATTTGCAAATCAAGAGGAAAGTATACTGCATTGCAATTTGCATGCGATCTGTGTTGTTGAAAACCAAAAAAATGGGATCCAAGACGGCACCGTTTCGAAAAATAAATAAATGAAGTTATTCCATTTTATCTGTGTTGTTTTTTTCTTTCTTTCATTGAATTATTTGTGCTGTTGTGTGTTGATGTAGTCGTACAAGTGCTTGTATTGTATAATTCTGTCTATAAAAATAAAAGAATAAATGAAGAAAAAGTAAAGGTAACGAAGAAAATCGAAGGAATAATAGCCAAGACCCATAAAATAAATCAAATTTAATGTATCCTCGTTACATAACTGTCTATTATCAACAATCACAAATTACAAATAATTTCTATCATTTCATAGAGATCCTTAAAGGACCAAAGAAGAGGGGGAGGAAAAGAGAAAGAAACAACTGAAAATGAGTTGAAATAAGAGTTCCTGCTCCAGTCTCAACAGCAATAAAGCAGGTCAAAAGAATTTTAGTGTGTAGTAGTCGCCCCACAACATGAATGCAAATCACCAAATAGCTCAAAGTCCTCCCCTCTCACTATTTATTTAACAAAGAATTTTAATCCTAGCTAACTACTGCACATACAAAACATATGGTACACGTCTGTCTCTCCAAATTTCCGATTCCGATGCTCGACATCTAAAACTGACTATGCTTTCATGTCCCTTTCTTCCCCAATAACGATGTATTGCTCGGGCAAACCAGCTATAAAAGGCCGGTATATGGATTGTATGCTTGGACAGGCACACCTGGGCCATAGGGGTGGGTAGTGGCTGCATGAGGATTTCCAAAAGGGTTCAAAGACTGCTGCTGTTGTGGACCCATCATCATCATCTGCTGCTGTTGCTGCAACATGAAGGCCTGCTGCTGGTTGGCCATTGCTGCCATCTGCACAGAAGGCGGTGCAGCCACTGTGTTGGATGCATAAAAGGGATCATGAACTGGTTGTTGCATCATGGCACCAGCCTCCCATGGGTTGTAGCTCACATTCTGATGGTTTCTTCTGATTGCATCATCGTAAAGGCTATCTAGTGTAAGCATGTCCAACCCGCCCGCCTTCACTCAACAGTCAAAGGCGTCAACAGTCAAAGGCGTCAACAGTGTTCGCTCATTAGGCCAAATAAGAAAAAGAAAAAGGAAGTGTGTTGCTTGAAAGTTTTACAAAAAAAATGTGTTTGCATGACAAAAGTAGCATCGCTTTTGGTAGAATAACAAAAGTTTGTGCTTGGATATTCGTATCATGTATGCCACATAGAGAGGAGAGTAAATGAACCTTTTTCAATATTTGTGACCATGCACTAATACTGACTAATTAATTGTTAAACATTAGGATATTTTAAGGGAAATTGGTAAAGAGAAGAATACCAGTTTGCTAGCAGCCGTGGCACTCTCATTTGAGCTTGGTGCTGTAACAAGTGCCAACTCCCAACCTGTAGTTCCATTTGCATGAATTGGAGCTGTAGAAGGTGGTTGATCCGCTGCAACAACCATAATAGCATTTTCAGATAAATAAAAATTTATTTAGAGTTTTTATGTTAAAATGAAGAAGAAAAAGAAGAAAAGAAGCTTCGTGCATGTTTCTTGGAAACAAACCAGTTCAAACTGACTTCATAGTGAATTGAAACCTCAGCACTCTGATGAAATTTATGAGCTATAAATCATTGAGAGAGAGAGAGAGAGAGAGCTTACAAACTGGAACAATAGCTAAAGCCATGGCATTCTTCTCATCCAAATCTTTGGTATCTGGAACAGGATCATTCAAACCCTAGCAACAAAGGAAAGCATGAATAATTAAGCTTCAAAGGGACAAAGTAAGCCAAAAGATTTCAAAACTACAGCATGCCAATATTCAAGGGAGAACAGAAAAAGAAGGATTATTGGAACTACCAGCAGATCAGGAGGTTCAGCTATAGGTGCTTCCACTTTCACTGGTTCAGGTGGAGGTGGTGGAGGTGGTGAAGGTGGGCGTGCCTCCGCCTCTTTGGTGTTTTTGTACTCTATAGCCAAGACTTCCTTGGGGGCATTAATTTTATTGTCAACCACCTGCCAGGTTAAAGCTTGAACATGAGGGAAATTGCTGCAAACTGTATACACTGAATTGACTAAGGTTTATGTATGTCTTATATGTGCTTGTTGATCTGATAGCATCGTGAAAGCTTTATAAGTACTGAAATTGCTTCAAAAAGCCTATTTTGAATTCAGCTTTTTAATGGTTGAATTGATAAGCTCAGAGTACTTTCATACCTGATCCTTGCGAACTGTTGAGACCCAGGGAGCTTCTCTCACATATTCTTCCATGGCTTGTAAAAATGATGCAGGTGGCTACATTATGACAAAATTATTAACCCTAAATTAAAATCGGTTCGAGAAAGTTACAAATAATCCAAGGAATGCAAAGCTGTCAAAGGAACTGCAGTAAAATAGTCAACCTGCTCAATCTTGATAAACTTGTCTCCACGCCCAATATCAAGACTTTTACATACTTCATAAAACTCTGAAAGTCTCTCTGCCTGCAAACATGCAGATGAAAATGTAAATGCTGATACATAATATGACTCTCCACTGATTAGTACAGAAATTCCAAGAAAAATTACCTGCTGCCCTGCCCTCCGATATATATCCAGGGCTTTCACAGCATCATGGCGTTGCATCTCAAAGAACTGTGACAGAAATTATTATCATATATGATTAGCTTATAGGGAAAGCTTCTAATTTTCTATTCCAAATAGCAACGTTCATATCCTACCTTGTCAACCAAATTGACCGTTCCATCACTTATAGCTTGATAAATCTTGATGCTTTCAGAAGCAACCTAATTTAATGATATGATAGAAGAAAATCAGAAGAAAAGAGAACATATTGGCTAGTCATTCAGCTAGACATATTGCAAGCTTCACCTACCATTTGAAGTGCTAATTGAACCATAAAATTATGAACTGCTGCCCCTTGCGGCTGCAAAAAAGATTTATTGATATCACTATTTGAATTTTAAGGGATATTCCAAAAAAGTTAGTTATATTGATTGACATATTGTGGCACCCATCATTGGTAACATTCTTCCGATACATTAACATGGGCTTGAACACGTATTTGTGTTTAAGCACGTATCAGCAAACTATAAACCCATTTGTTTTGTTGTGTTGAATAGACTTGCCTGGCAACCAAGTACACGAAAAAGAAGCTGTTGCAAAGCAGGCAAATGCTCAAGCAATTTGACAGTATCCAGATCTTTGGTCCTCTGCACCACAATGTCAAGCAATGAAGTTGCAAAACAATACTTTAACAAGAATGAGATTAGCCAGAGTTTGTAGACATATATAAGTGCATAAAATAGAAAAATCTAGAAATAGCACTTGAATGTGTGAATAGAAAAAGTAAGAAGAACGCTTAGAGGGAGAAAAAAAATAAGCAACTGTAGTTAATGACTATTCTGATAAACCAATCAGTTCTGAAATTTCAGAATGTCATTGACATAAAAAGTGTTTGCCATAACATCCCTAAAACAAAAGCTGTCAATTTGAACGATATTAGAAGCTCAAAGAAAGATGATATAGAGAAAATAAACTGCTTACTGGGTGATCCATCTCAACATCATATTTCAACACACGGAAGCATTCCAGTCTCTCCTCCAAAAACAAGGCATAAGAGCGAATCCAGTTGGAATAATCCCATGCTGGGTAGTGAAAAAAAAATCAGTTTAAATAGAAAAAGTAGAGTATGATAAAGATGGAGTCAGCGGAATGGAAAGGTACCATTTGGACTGGAATCATCTTTGAAATGAGCCAAGTTAAGCATATGGCTTCTACTTCTACCATAATTCATGAGTTCTTCATGAAAAGTGGGGTCCACTTCCCTCAAAGCACGATGAATAACAACTAAAGTTTTCAATGCAACCTAAACACCAACCAATAATCAGTTAGTAAAATTTCAGGCAAGACACAGTTAGATTATGCAATTTTCATTATAATTTCATATATTTGGTACGTGTCATGTCATTATGTTTCAAGTCACATGTGTTCTTCCCTTGCAAACAAGAAAGCCATGAACATCAAGTCTAGTCTCTAGAGCATCTTTTTTTAAATTTTTTTTATTTTTATTTTTATAACTTTCTTCCACTCACTATGGTTACCTAAGAATGACAATCAAGATGAAGATTATTCCAACTATAGATACAGTAAAACAAACAAACATAAAAAGCTTCCTGGCTACGTATGAAGTCTTGTATGTTTATCTGATGAGAAAATGTCCATACCGCCCAATTATGTGTCTTTGATAACCTTCTTGCAAGAGCATGGATGCAGTATGCAACATCAGCCCGAGGTCTTGTAGCAGAAATGGCAGAAAAAATGGCTTCAAAAGAAAAACAAAGATAAACCGTATCAATCATGATTTACCAAATCTTTCTTCTGGATGCAGATCATGAAAGTACAACATGCAACCCATCTTTGGACACAGAGAGAGAGAGAGAGAGAGAGAGAGAATCTACCTCTGATATATTTTTCCTTAGCTGGACGCTCAACATGATTTGTAGCTTTTACTATAGCAATGTCCAATTCCTGCAAGATTCAGTGCCCAACTATGAAAATCAGATGCATCATAATTGCCAGAACCATCCAAAACAAAAACAAAGAAAGCGCAATACCTTGTAATCACTATTGACTTTAGCCAATGAAACTGTGGTGGTGTCCTTGAGGGCTCCAAGTGCTTTCCTCAAGCTCTTCTGTGTGCCCCCTCCTGACATTCTCTCTCTCTCTCTCTCTCTCTATATATATATATATATAAATTCTACAACAAAACCTAACAAACTCAATCTGGGTTCCGCTACAAAAAGCTACGTTCACCACCAGTACCAAAAGAAAAGCGCAACGTTCACCACCAAATAAAATAAGAAAGGATCCAAATCAAACTATAGTACCCACCCATCTTTCAAAAATCAAACTTGTCATAATATCAAAGACAAGCTTACAGAAAACTCCAACCAACTATTAAAAAAAAAAAAACCTACACTTCCATGTTCCAACTTCATAATTCAGATCCAATTAGTTCAGAAAGGAATAGCTGACCACATGATATACTGAAAAAAATCAACAAGTCCTATCCAATACTCAAAAACCAACTGAATTAGAATTAAGATTCGAAATCTAAAACACCAAACAGAAATTACAACTCAAAGTCAAATGAACCAATAGCAGGAATCAGCTTTCATCGCAAAAATGGAATAAAACCAAATAGTTGCATAAGAGAAAAAAGGCTGAATTTATATATTGGAAGAAGCAACAAGAAAAGATACAGAAACATAGAGAGGTAAAGATCTAGGCCAAAAGAAATACAACTTGTGATACAATTGAAACAGCGAGCTTAGTAGTTGCAGCTCAAAAATACACGAAAAATGAAAATGGCAGAGAGCACAGAAATCACAGAAGCACAGAAGCAGAGAGAGATCGGAGAACTTGACTGACCTGAAACCCAATTGACGAGAGAGAGAGGGGAGAGGGAGAGAGAGTGGTCTGAGTCTGAGAGAGAGCAGAGAGGAAAAGTGGAGCAGAATGAGTTCGGTTTGGTTGGCCCGTCGGCGTCTTCGACAATTACTTTTAAATTAAAATTTTAAATTTCTTATTATTTAAATAATTAACTGGAATTTTCCAATATGTGAGAAAGACAGAAAATACGGCTGTGTAAGACGGGGCAATAATTCTCTACGATATTCTCTATCCACAGTTTTTAACTCTCCTCCACTCATAATTATTACTTTACAAACCAAAGTTTATGTTAATTGGAAATTCCAAATTCATCAAATAATTCATTATCAATCAAACCAAAGTTTATATTATTGTTATTGCCCAAGATTCTTTTCTTTTTCTTTCTATTCAATAATATTTTCATTTTTCATGTCAGAGAAGAGAGCAGGACAACAAACAAGTGTGTCTCCTGCAAATGTATTTATTTCGCATTAGAAAACAGGCTGCCAAATAGTTGGAACTCGCTCGCTCGCTTTTCTACTTATAATTTATGTTTCAATCATCAACTTAAACACCGGATGTTGGTTAGGTCAGTTAGGTCAGTTGGCAGAGATTGAACACGACTCAGGATTCCAAATTTGATGCTTATCCTCATCGTGGTCGGTCAGACCAGTTTGTTTTGCTTGCGTCGTCCAAGCTTTAGCTCACCGACAACATTTTACCATTTTGAACCCAAAGAAACCAAACTATGGCATAAAAGTAATCACGTTAATTAAGAAGCCGTTGGTTTGGTGTAGATACTAGAGGCGGTGCCATACCATACGAAAACAACAATTTGCCATATTAGACATCCCTCTCTCTCTCTCTCTCTCTCTCTGGTTGAGGGAGGTTAATTTCAGGCCCACACAAAGCACACATCTCAAGGATTCATTTCGTTCATTCTCCGTTCATTTTCATATCTCAATCTCCAAACCAATTAAATAATGCATTTTTGTCCTCCAAAATGTTGGAATTTTATGTTTTTTTTGTTAATACAATCGAATTAGAAGGGAGGGGGTTTCTCACACACATGCCATAAGAGTTTGACAATAAGAAATTAGGGATACAAAATAAAAAGGACAGAGACTGACTGACTGACTGACCCCAAGGATACCATTTTTGAGAAGTTTTTAAAACCGTGTTCTGAATGCCAACAAAAAGTTAAAAATAAAAACCACCACGTTCAAGATCAGGACAATTGGAAGGTTTTGTTTCCTGTGGTGCATGCATGGACATAGACCCATTCCAAATTCACTATTCAAAAGAGAACCTTAAGAATGATTCTTAAGGCATAAAATGGAGGGATTTTCTTCTCTCTCCTCAACTACTGTTGCTACATGACTCTTGTGTTTTTTGTGTTGGAGATTTTGTTTTTTTAATCTAAATTGCATGTACGTACGTACCATCTTTGACGGCTGATTGCCAATTCAGACTCGATGCAAATAATATAACCTAAACCTAAACCTACTATAAAATAGAAGAAACAAAAAAACAATTGCCAGCGGAGCAGAACAGAATACAGAATACAGAATACAGAATACAGATAGGTCGTTCAAGTAAAAAAGTTGAAGAAAAAAGTAGAATGAGATTTCCTTGTCATAAATTAATGGGCGAAACTGTTGAGGTGTTTGTTGACTTGGACCCAATTTAAATAAGTTATGGTGGACGAAGACTTTATCTATCGGACACACGGGAAATGTTAGCAATTTTCTCTCTAACATTCTCTTTTGGACTTTCTCCCTTCTTCTCACGACACGCCAATTTCTACACTTAAAACAACGCCATTATTACATTAGACAACTTTATGTCAAAATCTCCATTTTTTAAGTGTAAAAAATGACACGTGTCACAAGAGAAGGGAGAAAATCAAAGAAGATTAGAGAAAAGGTTACTAGCATTCCTCTTATCCAAAAAGCAATGGGAAAAAGAAAAGGGACAAGGAACCAAATCTCACATAAATAAACAGGGGTGGTTTTATTCTTTATTCATTGCAATTACAAAATTAATGAAATGAATAGTTGAAGAAAACCTTGAAAAATCGCTGTTACATTACATGTGATGTGCTATGTTATGTATGCTACAAGAATTCTGCTTTTCAGGGACTGTTTCAAAATTGGTAGAGAGATCAGTGAAAGGCACCTTCAACATCTCTTAACAACAGCCGTTGCAAAGCAAGGATGGTGGTTCAACTCGAAAGAAACCTTGAGTGACGGGTCAAGGGCTCCTGCTCGGGAAATCACGTTTAAGGCAATGCTATTGTGCTCGGCTACTTGCTCTAGCCTTCGTAGTTCGGCCAATTTTTCTGGGTCATTGGAAAAACTACTTTTAACCTCCTTTGCGATCCTCTGGGCATCCTTGAAGTAATCATACATAACTAGGTTCTGCGCAAAGGAAGAGATAACACTAAGCCTACCAGAGTTTCATGGAAACATCACACCTAGTGTGTGCTATCAGAAAATTCACTCACGGATAAATGAGCATGGCTTGTCGATTCCATAAACAGCGGGAATGAGGCATGATCAGGAATGCAAGCTTTTTGTAGGAGTTCAAAGTGCTGAATAAATCTCTGCAAGAAAAAACAAAATTGTTAAACCTGGTGAGAAAGCAAAGGCGATGTCATCCAAAACATAATTAGTCAAGAACTTGTGGAAACTATTAAATTCACAAGGCAGAAACAGTGACTTCTAAAATAGCTCCCAAAATGCATTTCAGGCAAGACAAAGGAGACCTCTTTTTGCATGGCATGCTTAGATGAGAGGACAAAACTGAAATTTACCATCAGTTAATTCAAAGGTTAAGAAAAATAATAAATAAATATAGTAGGAATATTAATGCTATACCTCATGCTCAGTATTAAAAGGGCTTGGATTTTGTGCCATCATGCGATCATTCCTCAAAGCAGCAAGCATCTGGAAAGATGGGATTCATTAACTGCGGATTTGAGGTGAGAATGTTGAAGCAAAATTTTATGCTACGAATAGACAGGATCTGTCCTGACATTCACAATATAAAAACGGCCTGATTGATTTGAAACAACAAGACTTGGATGCCTACAGATACGGTCCAAACTATAACATAAAATTTCTTAGCACCAGCACAGGCTCAAAAGGACCTATCCCTGCAGTCATCTCAAAAGGAAGTAGTCATTCTTCACCTCATAATTCAGAAACTAAAGCAAAATTACCATTGTAAGCCCTTCAGCAAGACATATTTGGCACTGAAGAAACAAGACTGAAGGTGGAATCTGATAATCTCGCGCCACATCTTTAACAGAATCCCTTTTCTTCTTTCCCCTCCGCTTACCTGATCAACAGAAGCATAGATGCATCAAATCAGTAAAATAATTTATGACAGCCAGAGTGTAAAATAATTCAGACAATTGACTAATCTTAAAGCCTCCTTACGAATAGCGTCACAATTGAAATAAGTAACAAAATATTAGCATATTTACCACTGCCATTGCTCACCACCGTCTTGAGATTTGTTTTCTCTGCAAGCTTGATTAGGACAACATAAATATACCAATATACCATGCAGTATTCACTCTCCGAATAGAGCTCCAATTCGAAGCCTAAAATGAGAAATCGAGAAGCTATCCAATATGTTTGCTCATCCACCCATACAAGGATGTGTTGGAATAGCTTCACGCCAACATTCTGTGGAATTCCAGAGCAAACTCCGATAAGCATAAATTTTACTGGTGTTTGCGTTAAGGTTTCACTATGTTTAGCAAAAGAAAAATGAAGGAAATTTTAACCATCAAGAAGATGTGAGCATTGCTGAATACAGGTAGAGATAATTTAATCAACACTGATACGGCCTTTTGTCAAGTGAATGATGATATCATCAGCCACTTACATTTCAAAAAATAAAAGAAGGAAATTAAGACACTGAGATGCCCCCTTCAACTGAGTAATCTAACACGGTGATGCAGGGCAGCGGCTATAAGCTGCTGTCTAGTGACCCAAACATACCCAAAATACAAAGAATAGAAGGATAAAGCAATAGAATTGACGTTGGAACGAAGATAATTGAGTTCTAAGGCAAAATCCCAATAGAAACTCTATAGACTTAAGTCTGAAATTATATTCATCAACAAAAACTACCATACAAGAGTCTCTTAATAGCCTATTTATACTAGAATATAGAAAACCTAATTGACATAGGAAATTAAAAACCTAAACAGGAAATTAAACCAAATCCTAGTAAGAATAGGAAAACAAAAGAAGTAACTAATAATTTAAAGTAAATAGAACCCTAGCCCAATTGAGTGACGGGCCTAAGTAATCTTAGAGAGCTTTGTAGATGCTCCTGCATCACATGGATTTTACCTAATTGCCAACACTGGATTCACTAAAGCCTAGTAGGCAACAAAGTACATTCACAGAAACTATCATGTTGCTTGATAGGTCTCTTATGATCAAACACTCTAGTCATTTGTTCAGGGTTGTTCTAGAATTTCCATTCCTTGTTTAATCCAAGTCACATTGATGTGAAATGCTCAAACTTTATGTATGGCATATTCCCTTTAACACTTAACCAGATCAATGTTTCCCTAAAAATGTAGATATACAACTGGTCAAATTCCAAAAGAAAAACAAAGGATGAACTTACTAAGTTTCCCTGATTCTTAAAGAAAAAAAATATATGTATATAGAAACTGAATGCCTCCAAGTGCAATTGATGAATGATAAATCAAGTAAGCTAATGGGAAAAATATTAAAGTAATCCTCTCAGAGAGCAACATACCTCATCATTAGAAATGTTTGCGTTTTCTCCAAACTCCTTTCTAAAGGCCATCTCTAGCTATAAAATCAACATTTGAAAAACGTAAACACATTATCCATGCCAAATTCCATCTCCAATCAAATTGGACAATGTGTAGAGTGATAAACAGAATCACATTTGAAAAACGTAAACACATTATCCATGCCAAATTCCATCACCAATCAAATTGGACAATATGTAGAGAGATAAACAGAATCACAGTTTAAATTTTTTTTCGTTTAAGTTTGAACTCATACTTCCCAAAATACAGACAAAAAAGTTAGAAAAAGAAAAGGAAAAGAAAAATGCATTGGCACTGTCCTTATAAAGTAGTTTGCTTTATAATCTTAACTAAAAGTTGAGAGAAAACAGGGGTCTGATGGGTAATCTTGAAGATCTTGTTATGACAATTACTTAATTAAATATCTGCATTAAGAGAAAAGGGTCAGGTTTAGGGGTTTAGGATCACTCGGCCGCCCTAAACCATCTACCTCATAGTAAGCCCAGAAAACATTAGACAATGATAGAGCAAGATATATGTGCTTCGTAGGATGTTCTCTTCACAAACATAATACCTTCTGAGGCCTCGAGCAACTGAAAGAGTTTGAAGAGGAAAAAAACGTAATAGATGTCTTGATTTTAAGATAATGTGACATACCTGTACGTAAACAACACGCCAATCTTGTAAAATCTTTCCAAGCTTACGCCTTTGCCATGCGCCATTTGTACATAAAATTTTTAGCAAATTGATTACTAACTGCATTACACAAAATATTACACATATTAGATGATGCACCCAGTGCAAGTGAAACAGTCTCATTTGAGTTCTGCTATCTTCTGGCGCACACATGAATCCAGGATTCAGTCAAATTTGAAAAGGAAAAAAAATGGCATGCAAGAGCTCTCATTGATCATATCCCTTGATCCCCGATCTAAGTACACAAATTGAATAATTTCATAGAATATGGAACATACTTTGGAACTATCATCACCCAAAAGTAGAACTAAACAGATTTGGAAAGACTAGTATAATAATTCGCATCACCTGTCCCAATTGAACAATAGATTCGTTTTTCTGAATATCATGGTTCCGTGTGTTATCAGGTAATGCTGCAGCTCTGGTAATAACAGCAAAGACAGGATCCCGGCCATAGAGTTTCCCATCTTGAACTAGCAAACACTGTTCAAAAGTTTTCAGTTCAATAATTCATAAATATGTTGACATAACTGTAGCAGTAAGTATCTAGTCCAAAGTTTGGAGAAAACAAATTAACAAAATCAAGAACTACTTCCAGCTCTAAACTAGAAAATGAAACAGTTGTAGGACAGTAGACCTAAGGTTATAAACGCATGCAAAGCCGTGTTACCCAGACGCATTGCTTAACCTGAAGAACTAATTTCTCTCGGCAATTAGTTCAACATAGCAATAGCACAGAGAAGGATCTGCTGTAGGGTAATATAGCTAACATGGACAATTAAATACTAAATAGCATAAAGTCATCATACCAGGCACTGGAAGAACAATTGAAGTAGAAACAAACGAAACATTGGAAACCGACCTGAAGATGAGCTCTTGCTACTAAATCAGGCTGAGATTTTTGAAACTCAACCACAAAGTGCAAAACACTTTCTAAAGATGGGTCTAATGGGTAGGAACATATAACATCCAGATCTTGCAGAAGTTTCATAAAATATTCAACAGCCTGGTATAACAAAACAAAAAGAACGTTATAATAGTGGAAGTAAATTGCCAGAACTGTAGTAATTATCTAATGCTCACCTTTTTCCAACTAAGAATTTTAATTGCACGTGGTGGGGTTGGGGCAGATAACCTACAGTTTAAACTAGCATCAAATCCAATTGGTTGACAGCCAGAAGCAGTAGTTTTGTCTTCTATACTGCCTTCATGAGTTACAAGCGTACTAGATCTGAGGAACTCAGATGAGTTAAGAATGCATTTCAATTCTGATATGCAAGAGGCTATATGTTTTCTTGCCAACTCCAAACCTCTCCCTTGAGGCCGCCTCATAGATGTAAGAACATGGTAAAAATGCTGAAAGAAGAACAACAAAAGAGATCTTTTTTATTTAACCTTTAGAATATGGGGCATTTATTTTCAAATGCATGGATATGTGCTCCCAGATGATGCAGATGCACTTAAGATAAACAAACACAGGGTAAGACCTTACGAAAGCGTAAGCGGCATAACAAAGCTTTGCAGTAGCCTTCCTCAAATTCAACATTATTTTGTAGTGGCACCAAGTCTGCAGCCAAAAAGCTAGTATATGAACCAAGCATAATATTGTAAAATGTATAAACATACATGCAGTCTGAAAGGTGGCAAAAGCTATGTAGATACACAAATTAAACCTACTCTGGGTATCAAAGGTATAAGGTAGGAAAGGCAATTACTAATTTGAACTAAAATTGATCAAACAAGGAATAAAAATAACAGTGAGAAAATTGATATACACTGCCTTTGTTTTCTTCAGATATCTGTTTCACTGATATATTTTACAAGATGATTAATATTAATGTGAAAGTTAACAGATATACCTTCTAACACTCTGGTTTTCGATGATGGGGCTTTACAGGCACGTAATTGGCGGGAAATTGTTTCTTCAACAGCATTTAGCATTGACAAGCACTTTTCATCTCCGTCCCCATTCAAAGGAAGACCATATGTCATTATAAAAAGGTCCTCTTCCTGCCAATGAGACAAATTTGATTAAATTAGCATATACAAGCATTTGTTCACTGCAAGATACTACTTAGAAAGTAGGGCTTATATTTCTATACATGCAGTTGACACAATCTTGAAAGTGGACCAAAAATGCACTGTATTGTCATCCGGATGTGAGCTATAATTTACTCGGAGGATAACAATCATTTACAAGTATAACTCATTGATTTATTTTCTTAATTTCTCCCGCCTGGCTCAATCCTGGGAGCAGTAAGAATTGATCATAAAGACGGAAACTAGGAAAAAGATAAATTACTACAAATTAATGGAAATACTGAAACAACGTTGGCCAAAAGAGCTGTTGGAATACTTTACTTCATGAGTCCGTGCATCCGAGACAACTGAAATGACTGCCTTGCAGGTTGCTCGTATGACTCTGCAATAAGAATGCAGTAAGGGATGTGAAGATGTCCTATCAGGCCTGAGAAGATAGATGCAAGAGAAGACAGTTTGTGCCAATGAATGACCCTTGTGCCATGTTGCCTGCCATTCAAAAAGTTAGATATAAAAACATAAAGAAAGGAAAGACTGTTGTAAAGAGACAAAAACTTATAAGATAGATTACTTCAACTGCAAATTTTAGTGTTAAAACATATATAGGGAATATGTTTCAGCCGATAATGGGAAAAAAAGGAAAATTAAGATTGTTAGAGAAATCATTAGAGCAATAAAGGGAAGTTATCCAGCAGATACCTCACAGGCTAGAAGATGGTCCATGATATCAATAGTGCATTGTACATCAATCGTTTTGTCAAAGCTAATAGGAACTGGAGCAGCACCATTCTCAATTGCTTCATCAACAGAGTAATATTTACAAATCATACCAGAATCCATCTTTGGGTCCATTATCTAATAAGGAACACAAACATCAAGTGTTAAATACAGACCACGCAAGTACTTGAAAAACAAAATTAGAAAAAACAGAACACAAAACCGATATAGCATAGCATCTTTGATTCTTAATGCTGTCGATGGTGAATCACCCATGTCAAATGAATAACAAAGGCCACATCCAACGAATAGGAATTTAGGCTAAGCATAACAGCACACGAATGAAGAAAAAAAACATTTTCCTGAGTAGATTTTTCTTTTCAACAACTTATTCAATGATCATAAATCAAATGCTGTGTGAACTATTCAGTTTAAGACACAGCAATTTTGAATGTACTAATAACCATTTTTAAAAAAGGTGCAGACAACGTCTTACCTCTAAAGCAGACATCGCAGCAAAAAGATTGAAATTATCTCCATGAATGAGCATACCATCTTGAAGATCTGTGACCAAAGGTCATCAAAAGAAAAACAAATGAAGAATGAGAAGCCAAGAATAGGATAGAATGGCAATCAAGTTCTAAACCCAAACAGCATTATAATACACACACACCTTATATTGATTTTGATCTTATATTTACTATATACATAAAGAAAGAAAGGAAGAAGAAAGATTGCAGAGTTTGTTAAACATATTTGATAAGTTTCATTTGTACCAATCTCAGCAATAGAGATTTACAAAGTCCACAGTTCACTTCCAACGAAAACCAACAACTCAGTCTGTTCCTTGGGGCTTTGCATCAAAAAAGAAACAAAAAACCAACAACTCAAGCCTTAGTCATCCAAACAACCTAGCAATACAGAACCATTCCAACACTAAAATATTTCAACATTGGTCAGCAAACGAACAGAGCATCATTCACTGCTTTTGATTAGCCACAGGCACTCACAACATGTTTTGTATAGATATAGGATAAGTGATTAAACTACTAGGCAATCTATTTATTTATTTACATTGAATTCCGAAGTCCAAAACATTTATCATATGAACACATAAAAAGCAACAGATTCTCATCCCCTTTCTTCGCTTTCATTTTCTTTCAGTTTCTTGGAAACCAAACAGAGTCGCTGAGAAGTTGAGATTGAAGCATAGGGCAACAAGGGGAAAACCAACTGACCTTTGCAGGCGGCGTCGAGAAGGGGTGACACGTCAGCCCAGACAGTGTGATCGCCGGAAGGAATGGGAGTGCGTTCGGGTACGGGGAGGTCCACAGTAGCTTCCTGTGCACTCGTCCCGGCCATCGTCGTAGATGCTTTTCGCTGCGGAAGCTTTGAAATATCAGTCTCTTGTATTGCTGCTTGCTGGGTAGCGTTGTGTGTGTGGTCTTTTTAGCAAAGGTCCACTTTGCTTGGTTGCTGCCCACTTGCCTGGTCTTGACAAGTACAAGAACAACGAACAGCGTGCGCGTCAATCAGTGTGGACTGGTGGGGGGTTTAGGGCATCAAATGGATCGAATCTGGTCTTGGTGTGATTTCATTGGATTTCCTTTCAATTTTTATTAAAGCTCTTCTTCTTCTTTTTTTTAATTTTCAGATTAGGGTGAAATCCTTGTACAATTTTTTTTTAGCACATTTCTTATTTAGAGGCGATAACATATTAAACTCACACACACTATACATATGCTAGGATTCGAATCCAGAACCTTGCATGAGGGAGTAAATACTCCAAACCACTACACTAGTGGATCATTTGCACTATATTTTTAAGTATAGCAATAGTTTTTACACTACATCTAAATTTTATTTTAATTCTTAAATTAAAAATAGTAGAAAAACTTAACATTAAGTGCCACTTTGATGTTTGTTATTAAGAATTTTGCTAAGGTCAGTTGCCCATTCAAATGACGATTTATGAATGTTATAATATGTTATCTTTAATAGTCGAAAATAGTCATTTATGTGTGCCAAATATTCGTTTGTCATGTATTTTGTCACAATTATTGTGTCAAGTATGATGTATGTATGTGAGTATGTAACTTCATTTTCAGTAGAGTACCTTTGTTTCAGACCCTAACTAATAATTGGAAATTAAAAATTGAAAATACTCTCCAATATAATTGCATTCTTCTTCTTCGTTTCCTTTTGGTTCAATGTGTATCTATGTGACAGGCGCCCACTCATTTCAAGTTCATAATAAGTAATGGAAGAAACACTTAAAAAAGAATCATATGTAAACCCTCTTGCTAGAACAATGGGAAGAATATAGTACAATAGTGTCTGGTCCGATGTAATCCAATGCAAGCAATGGACATGAGCAATCAAGATGGCAGCCGAACATCAAGCCTTCTTAGCCAAACCGAGTGAAGCAACATGTGGATCATATCATAAGGTTGAGCTGGTCGGTGAATCATGAAATGCCTGTGCACCTCTGTCACCCTCTTTTGCAGTTTCAAATACCTTTTGTGGGAAATTCCTTTCAAAATTGTCTTGATTTCTGGTATTTTTTCTGATGGAATGTACACGGAGAATTTGGTCCAATCAAGAACATCACTAAAGGGCAATGCATAGTAGTCAGAAATGAGGACAGGGACACACCCCACAGAAATTGCAGTGACCACCCTTGGACTTGCCACTTCATACCCACTTGGGCACAAGCAAAACTTGCTCTTCCCCATTAACTGGAAGTAATTTTTCTTCTTGTCAAGGTACTCATGCACTTGCACTTCATTGTCTTTGTCTTTCCAATGCTTTAGCATGATCTGCCTTATGTGGCCGTGAGCACCGCCTGCGAAGAAGGCGAGGATGGAACGCTTATCAGGGCTTGTATTCTGCGGGGTTGAACCAAGTTTTCCATAGGGTATGTTGATTTCTGGAATTGAGACATCTCTTTGGGGCTTAAACCCTTCCGAGGTATTGGCATTGCATAAAACTCTTATGAACTTGTCGTAGAGATTAGGGTTCACTTGTGAAATGTCTGGTGCCTGAAATTTAAAACTAACCACTAGTCATGAGTGATCAATTGTAGCATTTAGATAGCCATTAGCATTATAGAAGACAAAAACAAAGTAAAATGCTATGTGTTTGACAAAACAAAACCATTTAGGGCATGTGCATTCACCGACAACATCCTCGTTGATTATCTCTCGTGTAAAGATGTTACAAATTTGGAAACTAAAATAATTAAAGATAGAAGAAGAGAATAGAAAAGAAGGCATACCCAATCATGGCAAGAAACTAAGAAATGGTCAGCACCTTGGCTTCTATTCCAGTAAGGGTATCTTTCAGATATAATGCCAATATAGTCCAAAACCACCCTTTGGAGCTGATCACGGGAATACGTGACAAGAGGCTTGTAAAGAGTGTTGACGATGTTGGCCACGCTGATAGGGATGAGGAACAGGTTGGCCTCATCAGGATGACGAGCCATGACCGGGCTCTTGCCGCTCTCCATCTCGTCGATGAACTGCCCCTCGATGCCGTAGATGTTGTTCAAGGGCCCATCGTGCACCAAGGGAGGCTCTCCTTCCCTGTAAATCCACACCTTCAATCTTTTCTCCATCTCTAC
Organism: Prunus padus; assembly: GCA_024362665.1. Lineage (NCBI taxonomy): Eukaryota > Viridiplantae > Streptophyta > Magnoliopsida > Rosales > Rosaceae > Prunus > Prunus padus. The sequence continues at coordinate 32,258,294 of JANFAM010000018.1, forward strand.
GTGGCTCCTGATCCACCAAATATAACAAAATTGCTAACCCAAATTCAAGCCTGGCACAACATATACATTAGAAATATACACCGCACCAAAATTATTTGAAAAATAAATAAATGGATATTAATAAATGTGCACAAATTTTAGTGCTACAAAATTCAAAACCAGCATGGTATGAAATCAAGGCCGACAGCAATTAATGATATGAATTGAGTAGAGAAGTCGAGAAGATGAAATTAGCGGAAGCCAAATTAAGGTTAAAAAGCTTGCCCATATTACTCCATTACTATTGCTACTCAAAATGGATTGGTATTTGTCCCTTGGTATTATCTCAAGGAACTTAAAATTTCTCATTCGTTATAAGGAAGGACAACAGAAATGGTAAATATGAAAGATTTCATTGAATTGAAAAAAATGGTAACCGCTAATTTTAGAAGATTTTAATTCCATATAAGCATTCACCATAAATTAGGAATTTTATTTGAAAAATTATGGAAAGTTTGAAGGCACGGATTTTTTTTCGTGACAACTCGCATTTTGGAGTCCATTCCGATCAAATGTTGTAGCACTCTATTTGCTTTTGCTCTAATACCACTTGAAAGTTGTGTCAAGGTGACATACTACACCCTTATAGTGTGGTGATGCAATATTTTTCGATTATATTGTTTGTGTGTATCATTTCTAATCACCATGTTATAAGTTAGCATTTTCTTATTTGTAGTAAATCAATTTAACATTAAACGTCCAGATTTTGTTCAATGGACATTGAATTTCCCATGAACTCAGTCGGGAAAGTCATCTAAAGTCAAAACCCGGAAGAAAAAAAAAATTCAAAAGTAAAAACTCTGTTTGGACAGAGAAAGAAACTGACAGAACTGAAGGAAAACATATATGTGAAACTTAACTGATGAAAAGAATGTGCATTTCTGTAGATAGATCCTGTTGGAATGAACCCTTGATCATTTTCCTTGGATTGATTCCTTGCCTGAACTGCTTTACGAATCGCATCTCGTGCTCTAGCCAAATCTGCTTCAATTCTCTCCAAATTACTCATTTTCTACTCAAATATGAAACAAAATTATAAAATCGATCACATATATAGTAAATAAAAAATAAAAAATACATGTATTCAAGACATAAACAAATATATGTACTCACTCACTTTTTTAGGCTTTCCCTCCACTTTAATGAGACTATTGGTGTCGTTCGCCATCAATGAATATGACGGGGATAACAACGTTGGGGGCGGTGATGGTGGTGGTGATGAAATGGGTGGTGGGGTGTCATGGATGGTTTTTATGTGGGAAATAGGAGTAGGATATGAGAAAATAATACTGGTAATGCTGGTTTGGTTTAATGGAGATAAATAAAAGAGAAAAAAACAAAAGAGAAACAGAGCGGGTAGAGTTACAGTCACAGTTTGCACAGCAGAGCCAAATTCTGCCATGGCTTTTGCTGTCTTTCTCACTTGTTTGAAGGAGGAGGAGGGAGGAGAAGGAACATTGTATTTGGTATATGGAGGAGAGTGATAAATATGAAATCAAAGCACACGTAAAGCTCTAGAGTCACAATTTGGTGAGTATTTGCTGTCACAAACCATTAATGTACACGATTGACCAAAAAAAACACGAATGTACATGTAATATATGTGTGGGACTCTCCTACTTATGTGGCATGCTAATTATCGCCAACTAGGCCTTGGAGGGTTACGGTTAGAGCACCTCCACCCATTTGTCATGGCAAGGGGCAAGGGCAAGGCAAAGGCTGTTACTATTCACGTGAATAGTGGCAGCCCTTGCAAAAGACTTATGTGTTTCCACCCATCACACAAGTCAAGGGTAACTACTATTCACATGAGATATGAGGAGAGAAATTTGTATAGAGTTTTAGTGTGGGAAGCGAAGAATATGACTATGTATTTATTTTTAAAAAATTCTGAACTTTTTGGTTTTTTTTTATAGATTTTTTTATTAAAAAAATTTCGTTATGAAAATTTTGCATTCGGGCCTGCCCAAGCATGTGGAGCCCACGAGCTGCCCCGGCAAGCTTTGCTCGCTGGAACCAAAACTTGGGCCTAAGCCCCCTCCTGCCCTGGCAAATTTTGACCAGTGGAGGTGCTCTTATGGTATGCAAAATTTGAAGGCTGGTGGTATATGGTATGATAAAATATAATTAGGAATTCATTAGGGCAATTAATTAGGACATCAAAATATGGATTTCATTTTGATTTTATTATCTTTCCAGTTTATATGTAATCTATGTTTCGCGGTAATGTGATTGGGATACGATTTAGATGAATGAAATTCTTCTTTTTTTTGGGTTGATTTTCGTTGAAAATTATGGGTCACAATTTTAATTCAAATATTGGCAAATCAATGGTAGAAAAGGGAGAATCTGGATATTTAATACATTGAAATACTGGTTTTAAGGAGAAAGAAGGAGGATAAGAGTGTTTTCTCTTTTCATACAAGGAAAGAAGTTGACATGTAATATATATGGAAAAACGAATAAGTGGCCAACTCATTACTCACGAGTCATGCCTTCACAAGAAACAGATTGGTTGAATATGTAACCTATAATTATTTTGTGTAAGTTATTTTGCCTTATATATATATATATATAGACTGCATTAATTCATCATCAGTGTGTAACTGCATCAACTTTAAGTGGTTGTATGAGGCAGCTTATGGAGTTGGAGAGGGGACAACAACAGGATCCAAAATAAGACTTAATTATAGAGTTGCAACTTGCAAGTCATCTTATTGGCCACATTTTACATCACACAAAATAGGGAAAAAAAATATGACTTTTTTTATATACCAAAGTTAAGAAGGGGAGGGGGGAAACTCACACACATGGATACCATGGGGACTTGATTATGTTTATAGTTTAATGTCAAGTCGTCTTAACCACACTGAATGAAGCACCATATAAATCACGTCAAATGGCTTAGATGGTCTGTTTAGCACAAAATGCCGACCAACTCTTGATACCCTCTTTTGCATTTTCAGATATTTTTCATATGGAATTGCTTGTAAGATGGTCTTAATTTCTGGTATCCTGGCGACGGGAATTTGTACTGAAAATTGGCTCCAATTGAGAACATCGCTGAAGGGTAATGTATAATTGTCGGAAATTAAAACCGGCACACATCCTGCATAAAAAGCCTCCACCACTCTTGGGCTTGCCACTTCAAACCCACTTGGACACAAACAAAACTTGCTCTGACCCATTGATTTGGTGTAGTTTAGGCCCTTGGGAAGCTTCTCGTGGACTTGAACTTCATTGTCTTTGCCCTTCCAGCAATCTAGCAAGATGGGTCGAATGGGTCCATGAACCCGACCCGCAAAGAATGCTAGAATTGGGCGGTTGTTTGGGGCCTGACCCAAAGAGGGTGGGCCAAGCCTTCCATAGGGCAAGTAAATTTCAGGAAGCGAGACATCTCTTCTGGGTTGAAATCCTTCAGAGGTGTTGGCATTGCAAAGCACTCTAATAAAATTCTTGAAAAGCTCAGGCTTCCCAAGTGAAACCTCCGGTGCCTGAATTATGAAATATTATACTTGTTTAAAAATATGAAATTTTGAATATTCATACGCTCCCTTAACACTTAATTTGGTTTTTGTTATCTTTTCCCAAAGAAAAAAAAGAAGAAAGACAATTGATGGGAACTAATACATACCCAATCGTGACATGAAGCCATGAAATGGTCAGCACCATTGCTTCTGTTCCAGTAGGGATATTTACTTGCCACCACCCCAATGTAGTCCATCACAACCCGTTGCAGGCGATCGCGATTGTAGTCTTGTTTTCGGGTGATAGGCGTGTAAACATAGTGAACAATATTGGCCACACTGACGGGCAGGAAAAATGTGTGTGCCTCATCAGGATGTGTAGCCCTAAAGGGGCTCTCCTCCCTCTCTATTTCATCGATGAATTGTCCCTCAATGCCATAAATGTTGTTCACTGGACCAAAATGCACCAACGGTTGCTCTCCTTCCCTGTAGCTCCACACCTTGAACCTCTTCACCATCTCTATGTGGCTCCTGCAGCAAGCACATCACAATTATTTAAGCCCTTAATTATAATTAAGAAAACTAGCCTACTCTTGGTCATATAGAAGCTTAAAACTCAACTGGTGAAAAGCATATGGGTTTTTGTAAATGGTTCCTCTTGGGACAAAAGTCTCTGTTTTCTCCGATGTATACTTCTTAAACCGAATTGCTTCAAGGATCGCTGCTCGTGCTTTGGCCAAATCTTCTTCAATTTTCTCCAAACTGGTCCTAGTCCTACCCTGGTGACGAGATTAGATACACTAAAAGCTAGTATTAGTCAACTTAATTAATTTACCAAAAGCTTCTACATATGAAAAAACTACCTAGCGCGCGCTATTAATATTAACATTGCTTACTTTGGTGGCACTAGCCTTGCGTCTCCTTTGATCCATCATGGAGTTTGTGAGAATGAATTCATCCAGAGAAACGTGGGGCGGGGTTGTGTTGGTCTTTGTTAGATTGAAAGGTGTGGTGGTATTGAAAGAGGAAACAAAAGGAATATTAATCAGATGGTTTTCACTAAACAACAAGGGTGAAAAGGTTACAAGGAAGAAAAGAAGAAAAAACAAAGTAATTATCGAAAAAAGTGTGGAGCAGCGGAATAAAGCTAAAGTCATGGCTTCACTAGTACTTCTGGTCTTTAATTCACCGATTCCTTAATATTGACTGTGTGAGTCTGTGACTCGGTGAGGAAGAAGATGGATGATCATCTCATCTGGGCTTATTTAAGGACCTGCAGAGCTGCATTTTTTGACTTGTAAAAAGATTATTCTTACTTCTTACTAGCGCTTTAGGTGGAAAAAAAAAATTGATCATCGATCGTCGATCGCATTGATGTTAGTGCAAAATAATTGAACATGGAAGATTACTACAGATATCGATATATATTAGTATTCCTAAAAAATTGATGATGAGTATGTTGCAAGTTATGTGTATATCAGAAAGTGAACACCATTAGACCAGACTTGACTTCCTCCATTACTCACCCTCAACCAAGGCCAGACGGATCAGTTGACTCTCCACCAATTAGCAGATCTTCCTCCCTCAATCAAGGATCTACACCAAAACTTGTATTCAACAACGACCAATGAACGTCGTGAATGCCTTTTGACAACGCGTTTGCAGACGTTTCTTTAATGTTGTCGTACATATCAATGCACGTTGTCTAAACTTATTTCACAGCATTCAAAAACTTATATGACAATGTTCTAAGGACGTGGTAGAAACTACCACCCTCTTATTCTTTTAACAACGTCTTATGAGCATTGCAGATCAAGTTTTAACAACACTCTTTCAACATTGTCAAATTATTCACAACGTGAATATGAGCATTGTCAAATCCTAATTTTTTATATAAAAAATAAATAAATCTATCAGCTTTGAGCTTTGTACCTGAGGGCAATATATATATATGAGGTCCAAGTGAATTTCTTGGATCATAAACTTCTTGAAGCTGCTGCTTTTTGATTGAACTGAAAGTAATATGCTGTTAAAAGTCCAACCATTTGGCCTGAGAGAGAGAGAGAGAGAGAGAGAGAGAGAGAGAGAGAGAGAGAGAGATGGACATAATATCTATAATCTATAATCTAATGGTTTGCCTTGGAAACTGCAGATCTGCATAATGAGGGTGCTGGGTTTATACATAACCTACATAGTCATGCATAGTCATACAGGTGATGATGTTGACTTAAGCCAATTAATTTGACTATAATACAGCCGATGAGTGGACTTAAAAGCTGATTAATCAAACTGTAAGTTGACCTGGAAGATAATACTCAAATGAGATGACAGGACCCGACCCTAATTCCGCTTTGGAATCCGGGCCAAGCCTTGTCCGTGGCCGACATCTGTCGGGTGTCGGACCCACTTGACCATTTTGCCCCTTTTAGTAAAGAAATTGAGTTTTTAAAGAGTTTTAAGGTTCGACTTCTGCCGAAAATTCGGCAGAGTCTCCCCTGTAATTGGCTCAATTCCCAAATCTTTTACACCTGCGAAAGCACAATTTAATTCCACAAACTTTAGCACGCACAAGTTAAGTTCACACACTGACAGAAATTAAAGTGTACGGCCTCAGGCCTCACAAAAGTTTGGGCAAGTTCAGAGCTTCTAAAGTAATTAAATACAAGGTTCTTCTCGGGTCAAGGACCCTACACGAGGTCGAAGGAGTGTGGTGGTGGTGATGATGGGCCGGTGGTGGTGCTCTGCTACAACCTACAGCCTGGGGGCGTAAAACAGTTGAAAAAAAATGTGAGTGGACCAAAAAATAAGTTTTAGAAAAAGATAAACAACTAATTAGCCCCACTGTTAAAGCATTGAAAACAATTCTATAAACAAGCAATAATTTAAAGTATGCATTAAAATCCAATTTAAAAAGTTCATCAACATAAAAGTTCTTATTCAAAAACAAGATATTACTCAATCAACTTAATTAAAATCCACCTAGGTATACCCTTTATAATTTCCGTCAATTCCAATCCTCGTAAGACTCGGTGACACAAAGTCGGTCCGAACCACGTCCTCGCAAGACTTAGGAGACACCAAGTCAACCTAAGCCGCGTCCTCGCTAGACTCGGAAAACACAAAGTTTACCCGAGCCGCGTCCTCGCTCCGCACGGTCCGAGCGTCCCCGAGACTCGTGGGGCGTGAGTCATGCGCGCAGACTTAAACCGAAGGCAACAATGGTCCGTAGACCGGGTAATAACCTTTATCAATTTTTATTCCGTAGGCATCATTATATTTCCGAAGGCAACATCCATAGGGTACCTAGAGTGGTTTGAAATCTTTCATAGTCTTATAACTCAAAAACAAATCCTTTCCTCAAGCCATTCTAAAAATCCAAATCTTATAATCATGCATTTCATTCTAAAATCCAGTCTTAGGCTCGGAAGTTGATTTATAGAAAATATTCCATAATTTCAATTAAACTCTAATATGCAAATCATAAATAATATTTGGAAATCAATAATTTCACAAAAGCATTAAATGAGCATTTATGTAATAAAAGCATTTATAGAAATCAAAGGTCCACTCACTGTTGGTCCGAGCTAGCCTGACCCTTAGAAGGGCCTTCCTGCATCTCCGCCGAAGCTTGAATACCTATTTACGAAAATTGAACCATTTAATACTTCACCAAAGCTCGGCATAATAATTTAATAGAAAATCCCGACCCCCCGGGCCTAAGGTGTTTAATTGTGTTTAGAAAGGTTTCCGGGCCCACTTGAATTCAAATTAAGCCTTTTAGTTAACTTGGAAGTCCCGGGATTAAATAAGCGATTAAACTTTAGTTCGGTTCCAACCGGGCATTCAAGGGGTTCCCGAACTCCAAACGACGATCCGTAAGTTCCTATAGGTTTCTAAAATTCCCAACTACTTAACTTCCAAGTTTCAAAACGATCCAACGGTTAGAACTTAACGAACCCGGGTTAACCCTAGTTAAATCTAACTAGGTAACATTGGTTCTTCGCTCAAACGATTTCCAAAAATTCGTTCGAGCATACCTATGCGCTCGGGAGACTACGGGAGGCATTTCGGCCACGAAGAACCGCCGCCACCACCTGGCCACGCGCCGCCACACGCGCGGCCAGGTTGGGTGGCTTGAGCAATTTTTCCGACGACGGAAAATCTTAGAATTTCGGGGCAATGCTTATGGCTAAGTGATCGAGTGGGTGGAGGAGTGTTTTGGCATTGAAAACCGGCCAAGAATCGGCCGGAATCACGCCGGAAATTGAAGTTTCCGATCTCAAACCCTAGCTCACCAATTCGGTTCCAAACTTTCAAATTGAACAAAACCCGCTTTAAAACAGTTAGAACTCGACTAGAGGAGTAGAAATCTTACCGAAATTGACGTTGGAACACACGAAAATGGCCGGATTTTCAGACTGAAAATCCGGCGAATCTGAGCTCTCTCGCACGGCTCCTCCGGCAGAAAACGACCGGATCGGGCAGGGGTGAGATGAGGGAAGAGAGAGATGAAGGTTGGAGGGTGGGAGGAGTCGGTTTTGGCGGAGCGAGAACTGGCCGGCTACAGTTCGATTCTTTGGTGGGCTCGCAGGGAAGACGAAGGGGATCGGGGAAAGGGCTTGGCACGCACGCGCTGGCCAATTGGCCAGCTGGGTTTTCTAATTTTTACCCCTTTTCAAAAATTACCAAAATGCCCCTACCGTTTTTAGACCTTTAAACGTTCGTTCGGGCTCGGAATCGGGTGTTCCGCACGTCCACGGACTCGTTTCGACGAGCCGGACGCAACGGTACCCTCCGTTCCACCAAACTCTTTCCCGATCTTAAAGTCAACTTTTAATTTCATTAAATTAACCGGGGTAAAATTGTCCTTCTCCTTAATATTTTAATAATTAAATCTTAAATTGGGATCGGGTTGTTACATGAGAAATGAGGTTGGTTTTATTTACATACTCAAATCCTGTTTTTGATTTTAATATGGGGTTTGAGAGGGGAAAATTAATAGCTTATGAGACTAGCTAGCTACTTGTGGCTTACTGATTATGGGTGCCAACATGTTACATCTAATTAAGCAATTAATACTAGACTGAGATAGCGTAAAAACGAGGGGTAAAAGATTACAGGAGCTGATGATTATGGATTATGATCATGTCCAGTGTCAAGCTTAGAGTTTAGTCGTCTCAACCACACAGAATGAAGCACCATGTGAATCACGTCAAATGGCTGAGACGGCCTATTCAGCACAAAATGCCTCTTAACTTTGGACACCTTCTTCTGCATTCTCAAATATTTCTCATACGGAATTGCCTGTAAGATGGTCTTAATTTCTGGTATCTGAGAAACAGGAATTTGTATTGAAAATTGGCTCCAATTAAGGACATCACTGAAGGGCAATGTATAATTGTCAGAAATTAAAACCGGCACACACCCTGCATAAAATGCCTCCACCACTCTTGGACTTACCACTTCAAACCCACTAGGACACAAGCAATACTTGCTCTGCCCCATTAGTTTGGTGTAGTTTTGGTCTAAGGGAAGCTTCTCATGGACTTGAACTTCATCATCTTTGTCCTTCCAATTATCCAGCAAGATAGCTCGAATGGGTCCATGGACTCTGCCTGCAAAGAAGGCTAGAATTGGACGGTTGTTTGGGTGCTGACCCAGATATGGGGGGCCAAGCGTTCTAGAGGGCACATAAATTTCAGGCAGTGGGACATCTCTTCTTGGCTGGAATCCTTCAGAGGTGTTAGCATTGCAAAGAACTCTAATAAAGTTCTTGAAAAGCTCAGGCTGCCCTACTGAAATATCGGGTCCCTGAATGATTAAATAGTTATTTAAAAACAAGACATTTCTCAATTCAAACAAAACGAAAAAAAACAGAACATGTTTTCTTTTTTGAAGGCTAGAAATGAAGCAATTAACTAACATACCCAATCGTGACATGAAGCCATAAAATGGTCAGCACCAAGGCTTCTGTTCCAGTAGGGATATTTCCGTGCCACAACACCAATGTAGTCGACCACAATCCATTGCAGACGATCACGATAATAGTCTTGTTTTCAGGTGATAGGCAAGTAAACATATTCAATGATGTTGACTACACTGAAAGGCAGGAAAAATGTGTGTGCTTGATCAGGATGTGTAGCCCTGAAGGGGCTCTCCTCCCTTTCTATTTCATCTATGAAATGCCCTTCAATGCCGTAGATGTCCCTCATTGGACCAATATGTACTAATGGTAGCGCTCCTTCCTTATACGACCAAACCTTGAACCTCTTCCTCATCTCTATGTGACTCCTGATCAGTGATCATATCACAATTTTTATCGCCAAACCAACCCGTTATAAGGAAACCTCTTGATCATGAAATGAAAATGCTGATTTGTTTTTCCAATATATAATAATTAGTTAGCAATACTCAACTGGTGAAAAGCATAAGGGTTTTTGTAAATGCTTCCTCTTGGGATGAAAGTCTCTGTTCTCTCTGATTTATAGTTCCTGGACTGAATTGCTTCACGAATCGCTGCTCGAGCTTGGGCTAAATCTTCTTCAATTCTCTCCAAACTAGTCTTATTCTGATGATCACACAACACCAAAAAGTTGGATGAGTTAAACTTATTAAAAATTAACTTGCCAAGCTTAATTTAATTGCTCATTTTGGTGCCATGCATGCACTAACCTTGTGTTCACTCCTCCTTCGATACATGGAATTTGTGAGTAACCCATCTAAAGAAACGTAGGGCGGGGCTGTGTAGTTGCTCTGTTTTAGATTGAAAGATGCAGTGAAAGAGGAAATGAGGGGAATATTGAGATGGTTTTCAGAGAAAGAAGGCGAAAAGTTGAGGAGGAAGAAAAGAAGAAACAACAACGTAACTAACAAAAAAACTAGAGTGGGGAAGCGCAAGGCGCCTGCAGGAGAAGTCATGTTTATCACTTTTCTACTTGTATATGAATGAATCTACGTATATCACGCACAACCTTTTCACTATTTTTTTTCTTTCTTTTCTTTTGGTTCCACTAAGACACAAGGAAAAGACGGAACAAACAAAGCCAAAGACGGTCCATAAGAAAAAGAAAGAAAGAAAGGGCTTCAGATAGCAAATCCTTCCAGAACACAGACAAGTATAGCCAAACGTAAGACAAAGAGATGTGTCCAATCAGCATTCGCTCAGGCTGATTAGCACAACCTTTCACCTTTAGTTTCCTACGTATTAAATCTAAGCAGAGATCGATGTGCAAGAATATAAGATGATCATTTGGGCAGGGCATATGTAAATAATAATATTTAATTTATATATGTATAGGAATAGGAAAAATAAAATCACTGAAGGAAGGCTTTTAGCAGCTTTACCTGGGAAATGCATGCTTGTTATAAAATAATTGACTTGGAAAATTGATGATGAGTATGTTGCAAGTTATGCGTATATCAGAAGGTGAACACCATTAGACCAGACTTGACTTCCTCCATTCAAGCCTCCATTACTCACCCTCAACCAAAGCCACACGGATCAGTTGACTCTCCACCAATTAGCAGATCTTGCCCCCTCAATCAAGGATCTACACCAAAACTTGTATTCAACAATAGCCAATGAACATGGTGAATGCCTTTTGACAACGCGTTTGCGGACGTCTCTTTGACGTTGTCATACATATCAATGCACCTTGTCTAAACTTATTTCACAACATTCAAAAACTTATATGACAACGTTCTAAGGACGTGGTAGAAACTACCACCCTCTTATTCTTTTAACAACGTCTTTTGAGCACTGCAGTAGAAGTCAAGTTTATCACTCTTCTACTACTGTATATGAATGAATCTACGTACGTATATAGCACGCACAACCTTGTCACTATTTTTCTTTCTTTCTTTTCTTTTGGTTCCACTAAGACACAAGGAAAAGACGGAACAAACAAAGCCAAAGACGGTCCATAAGAAAAAGAAAGAAAGAGAGGGCGTTTGAGACACAGAAATTAATGTAGCTAGCTAGAACAGCTTTTAGAGAGCAAATCCTTCCAGAACACAGACAAGTATAGCCAAACGTAAGACAAAGAGATGTGTCCAATTAGCATTCGCTCAGGCCGATTAGCACAACCTTTTACCTTTAGTTTCCTAGTATACGTATTAAATCTAAGCAGAGATCAATGTGCAACAATATAAGATGATCATCTGGGCAGGGCATATGTAAATAATAATATTATTAATTTATATATGTATAGGAACAGGAAAAATAAAATCATTAAAGGAAGGCTTTTAGCAGCTTTACCTGGGAAATGCAAGCTTGTTATAAAATAATTGACTTGGAAAATGTTGTGCCCGCCCGTATGTGTAAAGAAATAAAAGTGACAACTGATGAGATTGCATATAGCTCTCACTAATCTAGTAGTTAATTAATCTGTAGTTAGTACCACTAAACTGTGATCCCAAAGGTATAACTAGTCATACTCATCTGTTTATCATTTTTAATTTATTTATTTTCTATTATATAATGCTATAATTGATCCCATTATATCAGGTTGAAGTGAATTTCTTGGATCACAATTTAGTTTTCGAGACTGCTGCTTTTTGATTGCATTCAAAGTAATGTGCTGTTAAAGGCGTCCAACCAGATCGATCGATCAATGCTCTGAAAAACATATAAAATTATTAGGTATAAGGTACTATTACTCATCCACTCAGTATTTTCACATAGGCCTTAAGCTCATAAAATCCAAGTATGAAGACTGCTAATAACTAAGCCGATGAATCCCTTCTTTTTACTTGTGCATTTTTTTGGAATGATCATCTGTACTAGAAAATAGTCGTGATCCAGGGACCCGTAATTGATAAATGATTTGCATATATACTGTGGAAACCAATTTATTTCCTTAATAAGTTCCTAGGTCAAATGATTTCCTTCCATTTGGGGATTATTTGATTTAGGGATTTATTCGATTAATTGACCTAATTGGGAGTTACCAAACCTAATTGGGAGTTACCTAAACTAATTGGGAGGTTATTTGATTCTTGCCTTAATTAGGGATTTGATTTAAATCCCTAATCACACCAACCTCACCAACCTCACCAACCTCACCAACCCCACCAACCTCACCAACCTCACCAACCTCACCAACCTCGTCGAAGCCCCCTATAAATACTTGGCTACACACAAGGGTGAAGGTACGTCTAAATTTCTCTATGAAACTCTAGCCACCTCCTTTCTCTCTCTCCACCACACACGGCTCCGGCCACCCGGTTCACACCATACATACATCTCCGTACCCTCTTGTTAGCTACCGTTTTTATACAAACACACGTACTAACTTAGGCATCGGAGGGCCTTTCGCCAACACCCCCCGGGTGTGGTCCTTTTATTCCTATTTGTTTTGCAGAGAGAAAGTGAAGAGAAGAAGAAGACGAGATCTTAGACGAATATTCTCGTGGGACGAAATTTGCTCCCACATATACCTTGCTAGCTTTAGGGTCTTGTTTGTTTGGGCTTCTATTCTATATAGAAACGTGCGTAGGGAGAGTTGTGTTCCTATCGCCATCTCATGCAAGGTTGTAACTGAACCCTTGGATGAGAATCATGTCAATGCAATTCTGCTGCTTCATGCTCTGTTCCTTAATAATTTTAATAAATAAAAAATAATAATAGAAAACAAATTTGAACCTTTTTTCCTTATCCTGGAATTCTTCTAAAACATATAAAATGACAGCCTCTGCTTCTCTTCCGAGGCTATCTAATTTCGAAACCAAGCTCTCTTACTCAGTACAAAATCAACAATAATAATCCCCTACCCCCATCAATATATATCAAGCACAGGCTCAAGCTGATCAACCTAGGGCAAAAAATTATCGAAAATGAAAAATGAAGCTTTTGCTCATTTATATGACACAGTGTTGTTATTGTCACAGCCAAAGGTGTTTCGCCAGTCTAGCATTACAAGAATGGCAGCATAATGCGCCAAGGCACCCAACACCACCAAAACATGAAAAATCTGATGGCTGTGCCCTGCTATGTCAAACCATCCGGGCCTCCATCTCTCTGGAATCCGAGTGATATAAAATCCAGTCCCTGTCAAATAGAAAAATGCCATGGCAGCCTCATAAACCAGAGTGGTGTTGCGCCGCGGGTTCCCCCAGTTCACAATGCTGGCATGGACGGCAGGCAAAATCCCAAACAACCCCATGGATGCAAACAGCAAGGCTCGAAAAGTGCGAAATTTGCTGCTCGAGAGCTTGGGAGAGAGCAGTGTTATGATGGTGAAAACGCCCATGATTGTGATGCCACCAAGGTAGATGAATTGCCAGCGCGGGTCACATTGGAAAATGTAGTAAATTGGAGGGAAAAATGAGGTGATGATCATGAAGGTGATGCCAGCGTAATCGATGCGCAGCAGCAGGACGTTCAAGGGGTGAGAGTGACATGAAAAGAGGTGGCAAATGCTGCTCGAGAGAAGGCAGAACATAGAGCCTCCTAGGAACACATAAAAAGGCCAATATGCCACGCCCCCCATTTCATGACCAGCTGCTGCAATTTCCATTTCCTGAGATGTCATTTGCTTCAAATCAATAAGATTTGTCGTCATGATCCCCTGCTAAATTTCTAGTATTAATATGATAATTCCAAGGGTAATTAATATTACAACTTATTTAGAATAAGTTGAGGAGGTTAATTACCGAAATGAAATTACGGGAAACATTTGTAACTGCACTAATAGGTGTGGACCTGCATCAAACATATATTATATGAGACAAAGGGGATGAATTCATCTATATGATTCTAATCTAATGTAATATGCATCATGCATGCATGCATGCTCATCAGCATCTGCTCTGTTCAATTACTTAATTATCACACTTAATATGCTATGGCTATATCAAGAAAGATAACTACTGGTCATAGAGAGATTTGCAAAAAAATAATAATACTTTGCAGTTTTGAAATTAAAATGGTTGTAATTAATTAATGAAAATGGAACTAGCTAGTAATCTATCTATAATTAACAGAAAATAATGCTTTCATCCAGAAAAATAAATATTTCAAATTAATGCTCCTAACTAATCTCTATGTATAGTATTCTATACATTGTGATTCTAATTTTCTTAAAATCTCATATCAGATACGAATAATAAATCCAAATTTCCTCACCAGAAAAATAAAATAAATAAATAAATAGAAAGAGAGCCTCAACAAACCTTACCTGGCAAAAAAGCCAAGGAGATCCGCTACCTGAGGCACTTCCAACAAATTCGCCATAGTCAAACCCAAAAACAGAACAAACCCAATCAAATGCCTGCAAATAATTATAAAAAAATGAAAAATAGTAAAATAAAATTGATATAAAAAATTCAAAGAAACTAAAGAAGAAAAGCCATCAACCAAAATCCGAAATCATTAAAGAATTAAAAGGGAATTAAAGAAATGAATCAATCAAAGGATGGATTCAGAAGCTTAATTTCAAATAATGATAAGGAAATTACGTACGTCCAAACGTTGAGAGTTTCGTTATGCCAACGGAAAACGCTAAAGAGAGCTTGAGGGAGAGGCCAATTGGCTCTGTAGTAATTGAGTATGAACTCATTATCTTTCATGTACTCCGGCAACTCCCAATACGACATCAAGCCGTACCGTTTGGGTTTGGCCTTGTTTCTCTTCTTCTTCTCTTTCTTGTTGTTGTTGTCGATGACATGATGATGAGGAGAAACATTATTATCAACTGATGCCGAGGAGGAGGAGGAGGAGGAGGAGGAGGAGGAGGAGGAGGAGGACTGGAGGTGGTTGGTAAAGGTTTGATGATCCATTGTTGTTGTTGGTTTTCTCTTCTTGGCAAGAGCTCCTCCTTCCCTGGGACTCATTGTCCTCCGTAGAAAATATTCACAAGGAAGAGGTGTGGAGGGAGGGAGGGCCTTCGCTTCAGAGAGATGAAGATAGATTGGGTTGGGTTTATAGATGGATAGATAGAGGGAAGGAGACAGAGTTTATGGTTGAAGGAGGAGATGGGATAATAGGGGCGGGGCTATTTAGTGCAGTTGGAGGTTGCACAACTGCACCAACCAACCAACCACAACATTAATAACAAATATATATATTTAAACAAAGAAGGAGCACTCTCCTTCCTTCCTTCCTTGTCATCAATTTCATTTTGATTTTGTTGCAGCTATATATCTTAGAGCCTATAGCACTGGTTGGTTGGTTCTTGGTTGAGCTCCGTACCTAAAAATTGTTTTAATGTTAATGCATGGCGGACGTGATGTGATGATTCATTTTATTTTTTAAAAATAGAAAGGAAACCCCACTTTTCATAAATGCCATGTGCGATTGCAATTTGCATGCATGCATTGCTTCATCTCAATCATCCATTGGTTTTTTTCATAAATGCATGGCCTTTCTGTTGGGAAAAGAAATCTAATTTTCAGACTTAGGTTTAGGAAGCTCATCTGTTTCTGTTGTTCATATTTTCCTCTAGGGTAGAAGGTGGCATTAGCAACTACTATTGCTTCAGAGGAGACACAGGTCGCCTACTATTGGACTGCTTCTTAGACACTTCACTGCCAGCAAAACCACAAAAAGCATAATTGAATCCAACGTTTTATACCTCCATCCCACCTTCACCCAAATTTACATCTCCAGGATATGTAAATGGGATGTCAACATTTTACATCTCCCCAATAGAGATGCTTTTTTTAAAAAAAAAAAAAAATTATAAATGTATTACGGAAATTCGGTTTATATCATTCCAATTAATCCAATGTCTACGAAAGGGGACAAAAGACAAAAAGTTTGGTATATATTGTTGTTTAGACTTTAATTCTCTTTTCTTATGATGTGACATTGGTGCTTGTAAAGATTCTCGATCGGGGAAAAGCTGCACGTTACGACATTGCGTTTACGTAGATGATGTACAGTGACCAGTGATTCCCCCAACACGTGTCCTCCAGTCTAGCTTTAATTATGGGTTGCTGCCACGTGTACTGAAAGAGCGGCAGACCCATCTAACGCCGCTGCTGATTCAGCGACCGCACCGTACTGATGACATGAGCAATTAAGCAAGCAAAATCCCCGGATGAAAATATAAAAATAGCAGAGACAGAGATGCAGAGCTACTAGGAGTGATGTTGGCTCTTTATTTCTTCATCAATAAACATAGCCACAGAAGAAAGTAACAAAACATTTACTTTGGAAATAAATGAGAAGCATGAATGAATGCAAACAAACAAGCATTGAGCTTTACGCCGAATCCCGCAAAAAAAACTTTTTGAGGGCAAGGTTCAAAATAGAGAGAAGAGATTGCTTATGCTGCTATGAGGAGGAGCTCTACTTTACAAATGCACATTTCTACGTCTTGACAACTCCGAGTTTCTCCAACGAAACCCGGATATCGTCGCTGCCACAACCTTCACTGGTCTGAACTATGTTGGGGCTGTCAAGTGCCAGAACATCTGATAGAGGGTAGTTTCGGTTCGTATGGAGTTGACTGATTGCATTGCTGGCAACTCCCTTGAGTATTACACTTTTGTGCAGCCCACCAAGCAATCCTTCACAGTCTGTATCCCCGCATTCCCCAGCAAGAACCACCACTTTTGATAAGTCTACACCCCATCGAAGATATAAATACCTGAACGAATACAATTTGCTTGTTTCAGTCATCAAAATTCATATATAATTCACAGGTTTAAGTTTTAACCATAAACAATGTGGCTGTTTTCACTAAACCCTAAAAGATCTCTACGGCCATGTTTCAACCACGAGAGCATTTCATGGGTGAATATTCAATTTAAACACCAAGGTTTGCAAACCCTTGACAACATAAATACTGTACCTGAGGGCTTGGGAACGAGATGCCAATACTGGAATTACATTCAATCTGGTCCCATTTTGGCAGTAAATTACATGGCACCGCAAAGCCTGAATCCTCAGCACCTTCCGAAGCTCCTTTACAGGGGGAACCTGGAAGGATAAAAACAAAAGAATTCCTATCATACACAAAGTGAAAATATTTAACAAACTACAGAAAACTTACCTGAATATATTAATCAATTGAAGCACACGCGCAATATTACTCATTTCATACAAAACTCATCCACAGTCAAAATTGAGGAACACTTACCTTTCCGGGCTTCTGCACTTTAAAAGCATAACAATAGTCAGTTGAAAGTTGATCAGCCGCAGTAACAATCTGTTCCTCACTCCCAGTCTTCTTATCATTAACTGAAGCTGCCCAACGTACTAACATCTTCCTCAATCCTTCTCCACCCCAACGATATTCGATGTGTGAGTGGTAATAAAAGTCGACTACAAAGGGACGCTCCTCTGAATGAATAGATGGATAGTACAGATCACTGCCACTGTTGCAAATAAATGCATCAAAGTCATTGGGGATCAAGCCCCCTGAGACCAGAAATGAGCTTATCTCGGATATGGTCAAGGATGTTGACAATATGAAACCTACAGAGCCCTCAGTCCTTTCCTTTCCTGTAGCCTCAAAAATCTTCCTTGTAGTTTCAATAAGATCTGTAATGGTATCACAATCCACAGCAATGACAATAAGATGTTTCCTCCTTCTCAGTACTGGGAACTTACCAGCACCGTTATGGTCTGCTTTCTCTGAGAACCCAGCCTTCCGTGTGTCCCTTGAAATACCCTTTGACCATGCCAAAACAGCGTTTTCTATTTTATTCCTTCTATCAGCTGTATTTCCTTCATATTCTGAAGAATTGTCATTCACACTAGTTCCGCTCTTTTCTCCATCCAATGAAAACTTCAAGTTCAAAGATAAATCCTGTATATCTCTCAAGGAATCACTTGGGGACTCTGATTCTGAAGTTTCTGCTCCATCCTCACTTCTCTGCCATTGTGGATGCCTTGGTTTGCAACTGGCTATTCGAGATAGGTAAGTTTTGCAGTGCTCAGGCCAAGAAAATAGGTGAATGTTCTTCAACCCATTCTGCCGACATCTTGCCCAGAGCTGCTTATCTGCAACAAGCTTCAGGAGAGCATCAGCAATAGACTGCTGATCATGAGGATCCACAAGAAGACCATTGTCAAGTACCTGTAGAAATAGCTCCAATCAGTTTTGGAATTCTGTCTACAATTCGATGTACAATACATGTAGAACCTTCTATCAATTCTTTATGATCGATGAGCAGGCATACCTGATGTATATCAACAGGACCCCCATTTTTTGTGGCAACAATAGGTAAACCATGAGCAGCTGCCTGTACAATAAACGAGCACAAGTTATACTTGTTTCTGAAAAAAAGAAAAGAATTTTTTTGGATAAATATCATACAAAGGTAAACTCCTGATAATTTTAAGACACGCACCTCAATTAATGTGAGTCCAAACGGCTCGATGAAAGCTGGATTAATGAAAACACCCTGCAAAATGGATTAGAATGAAACAATTAACCACTAAAAGGAAATGCATTTTCTATGCAGAGGAGGGGCACGGAAGTGGACTAAATAACAAAAACAAATATATAGCACACCCAGCAGTAGTTGTCAAAAGTATGGCATTAGAGATTGCCGTAAACTTCTATGTCCAATAGTGCTTCAATTGTTCCAATATAAAGTGCACATATAGTTGAATTTACTTCACTGATATAAACTACAACAGGTACCTTTGTCTTTGCTGCTAGACGATAAATCTCAGGAACATCAGACTGTTTGTGGTGTTTGGGGTATGCCACTTGCCCATACAAATCATGCTTGTCAATAAGCTTGAGTACTGAGAGAAGAACAGAAGAACTTGTGCCTGACATTTCATCAATTCCATCGCGATTGCCCATAATTAGTGTCTGTAGAGTACAGAGGAAAAGAAAAACGTTAAGTAATGAAATTGGAACAGAAACAAAGGCAATTCAGCAAGAGTGCCATCAAGGATGATAACATACAAGATTAGCAAGCTCTCTTAGTGGGCGACATTCTCCAAATGCTTTGACCAAAGTTGTGATGTTCTTTTTTGGATCTGGTCTAGCAAGGGCAAGAATCATAGGCTTGCGAGGATTGGTAAAGAAGCGCATTATCTGCATTATGACAAATTTAGATTGGCACCAGTCAATGCATAATACTTGAAAGCATAAGGCTTAAAAATTGTAAAGCAGGGCATATCGAAATGACTCATCCGCTATCTTTCTGGAAGACATTCAAGTAAATGCATAAAGAGTAACTAGAACCTCAGACCAAATAGGTGGGTCTGGAGAAGTAGGATGGTCTTCATTTGCTTCTGTCTCACCATCCATATCACCATCTTGCGGAACAATATGATGGAACTCCATTCCAGGAGGAATTATCTGCAGAGAACTACAAAATCGTAAGATATGTAAATAAAACAAGCAAATCTCTTACCAGGGAAACCCAGCATATTATTTCAAGTAGAGCAAGCCATGAGTACGTAGACCTTTAAACAAGGATATGAAAAATGATCTCAGTACTTACCACCATGCGGGGCATGAACCTACCATAACAGCTCACATTACGCCTGATCCTAGCTCGCAGTTTACGCCCCAGTATTGGATCAAAACCATCATACAAGCGCCATTGCTCTTCTATCTCCTGTCTAGTGCTGGTAATAACTATTTCAGAGGAATCAAGGGCTAACTCCTCAGCCTCTATCCGACGCATAATTTTGTATGTTGTGTTTATTTCATCCCTTGAAAGACGGCCTTGTTTTAAAAGTTGCTCCAACTTATCTCGGCCGAGTGAGTGGCCAGTAAAAAGCATCGGGACATTTAAAGCACCAGATAAAAGGGCAGCAGAGTCACCAGCATCTGCATAATGTCCATGAATGGCAACAGGCCAGACTGGCTTCCCCCCACCAATTTGTTCGCCCAAAACTTTGGACATTTGTATTATGTGGTTCAATGCACCATCAACAAATTCAGGGATGTGTGGCCAGAGTTCTTCCTTAGGAATGTATTTATCTTTGGGACCGAATGGTATACGAATGATATAAGAACCACTGCTCTCCCCCATCTCTTCCGCAAAACCGTCTGCATTAATTGGAGTCAGCATCTCTGTGGGCTCACCATAGCTCCAATCTACATCCGGTGATGACACTTGTCTAGTTAGCAGATCAACTCGATACACTCCTGGTGTGGTGCCCAAAGCCCTTGCAAGTTCTACTACATACTTAACCTAGAAGGAATATAGATCCAACAATATGCAGGTAGCTATGTAAGCAATTATACAAGGTATTAGTACATCAAACAATTAACATGCATTCAACTGGAGACTGGGAGTGAAACCACTTTAACAACAAAATATTACCTGGCCACCAGTATCAGAGTCACGACCGAGTTCCATATTTTCACCTCGTATAAGACCATGAAGGCTGCATGGATACTTCATGTTAAAAACATTGAAAAAGTCATACAGAACTAAATATCATACTCTGTACATCACAAAATTAAGAGATAGATGCACGTTAGTCACCATCAGGCCAAGTCGAGTTTTCTTATCAAGTTCCGCAGTAGCTAGTTAAACTATCATTTCCATGCTTTTATGAGATACTGAAAGCATGGTTGTTAACTAATATTGTCATTTGAGATGCCATGGAACACCAACGAATCATTTAAAACTGTAAAGTTCAGTTCATGCCTTATTAATACAATATATAGCTTTTTCCCCTTCTGCTGACTAATCCACATCTCCATTGTGTCAGCGGAGTTAATTCTAGGCAGTCTGGCTCTCGTATTATCACCATGAGCTGACATGTCGCTCACTACATCTCCCTTCTCTCCCTCAGATAAGTCTTCAGACATATCAGCTGTAGCTTCTCTGCGACCTCTTTCACGTTCAATACGACGTTTGGCCTTCCTTTGAGATTCCTCTCCCTCAAGCTGCAGAAGAATAGACAGTATGAAGAAAACCCAGGATTTGAGCAAAATGGTCATACGCTTTTATTTCCTTTTTTCTGTCCCAACTAAAATTACCGTGTCCTTTGTTTATTAGTGTGTATTCATGTGACAGCATTTTCTAAAATCCGAAATAGAAAAGACTCTATGAATAAATTAGTGCTCAGTAGCAGAAATGAACGCATATATCAACCTCAACCCCCTTCCAAATTCCGACACACCAAAAAAGGAGCAATTTTCACATCAAACATTCGATTAAATACACACTCAGAAAATTACTGCAGAGTAAAGCACGAAACACATCCATCATCTTAGCTTCCAAGTTACGAGTGCCAATGACATACAGTTGCTAGCTACCAATGAAAGCAGATGAATAAAAAAGACACAAATCACTGAAAGAAGAATCAATTTCCAAAATCTAAAAACAGAAAAGAAGGCAAAAGGAAGTAACCTGCTTCTTCTGGCGAGCTAAGTTCCAAATCCGCCAGCACAAATTCTCCAATCTGGTGTTCCTCTCCTGGGGGCTCCTCGTCGCCGCAGCCTATTATTGAATCCCATACATACAGCATGAACAATCAATCAAACTGAGAATACAATAGAGAGAGTGAGTGAGTGAGAGTGAGACGTACGCGAACCCAAGAGCGGTGGAGATCGGTCTCATCGAAGCCGGTGATGACCTCCTCCACAAAGTAACGGGTGGGACTGAAGTGGCCTCTCTCTCTAAGCAGCAAGGACGATTTGGCATCGTCGACGAGGCCTGGACCCACGTCCAGAATCGCCTCCAGGTAACTGTTTATCCAATCGTTGGTCGCCATTTAATCCCTCCTCTCTGTCTCTCTCGGACTCTGAGACTCTGTCAGGCCCAGCCTGCTAAATTAGCACATAAAAAACCAACTGAGAAAGCAAATCTGAGTTGCAGTGAGTGTGCTGGTTTTGCGCGATCGGATGAGAATTGGGATAGAGAGAGAGAGAGAGAGAGAGAGAGAGAAAGAGCTATGTTTAGACTCTGCGAGTCTGGAGAGTGGGAAATGGAGAGGAACGGAGGACAGGGAAGAGTCTTATATGCATGTGAGTGATTGTGATTGTGGGGTGGTGATGGTGGCCTTCTCTTGACTGTTTGTGCTCTTTCCTTCTTCACTTGTTGTGCCTTAAAACGGTTAAAATGATAACATTAGCCCTCTGTCGACAATATAGGACTTGACCACTTGAGGACCTTGAAATACAAGAAATTACCTTCAAGTCAAAAGATGCTTTAAATACATTTTAAAAATAATTTTATAAGTTTTTTTATGATGATAATATTCTAACCGACTCTAATGTACGTGAGAAGAATGTTCAAACTCCGGTATAATAGGCCGGGCATACAATGTTAGCCAAATAAGTTAATCCACATAAATAATTTTATAAAAGTTAATTAGCAACATAAAATAAAAACCTTTATGATATACCACCTAATTCATACAAATCTTAAAGACCAAAAAAACAAAAAGATTGATAAGCTGACAGTATTTTTAATTTTTAATTTTGTCAAAACTAAGGACTAAATTATTGGTTGATGTCCAAAGTTTAGCAATATTATAATTAGTATTATTAATTTGGCAAAATACTTATTGTCCGGACAAGTGTCCGAGGATTGTGAAGAGTAGGAGATCGATCTTTCCACGTAACCCTGCGAGTGTTTGAAGCGCACGTCAACTTTTAATGATTGACTTAAAAATATAAAAGCTTTAATTATTATTAGAATAAGGAAGCTGGGGGAAGGGAAGGGAATCATTCTGGTAATATCCTCTTTGTTCGTTTGACATTTACACCCCCCTTCCCTTCTAAAGTCTATACATTTGTAAGGTATTTTGTTTAGACTTTTTTACCTCTCTTTCTCCTTTTGCATTTCCCAACTTCAAACTCGTGGGGATTCGAATATAATATTGTGGGGATTCGGATATGAGACTATTTATTTTAAGTCAAGATCATTTTCAAGTGGGCTAGACCCCATTAATAAGACGTCCACTTTTTTAAAATTTTGCTCTATGATGTGCTTTACCTGATTATTATTATTATTATTTTGTCTGTGCTTTTCCTTATTTGGTAACTTACTGTTTAGACTGAATGGTATTCTTGGTTGAGGGTTTTTGTCATGGCTGTGTAATTTGCTTGTTGCAATAATATTATTGGGACAGTTTTAAAAATATTTTATTTTTGTGATGACAAAGATTATGTAAAAGCCAGAAGCCAGAAATTAACTACTAAGCAAGTATTAATGCTTGCTTAGTGCTCATGCGTATTATATTTTGAAAGCAAATTCTTCTTATTATATCCCATGGCATGGTGCTTTTGTTGTTGTTGTCCAGCAAATTCTTCTTATTATAACCCCATCATGTTTTTTTTGGACGAAACCCCATGATGTTCGATCCTGCTAGCTTATATTATTATTATAGAACTAGGATCTATCTCATCGTAATGGCAGGATGGCAGGTATGCACTGCAACTGAGTTCAGATAGAATTTTGTTGGTTTTGCAGAACTCTTACACGTCTAATCAAAAGCCCACCCTAATGCTCACAAAGTAGGCCTTACGGCCCTTACCTATCATCATTATTTGGCTTGTTTTATTTGTTTTCTGGACCATTCTTTGTCACTTCTATGGATTAATTTTGACTGTTATATAAACTTGCATTTTGTATAAGTAACATATGGGATGGGAGGGTCAAGATTCATATTATTGATATTTTCTCATACTTTTGCATATATAAGGTTGTTTTGGACGATCTCTTGGGTTCATATTTATAATTATTTATTACTGTATTCCTCGTTTCATGTCACTTAAGTTAAAATTCATCAATTCGATATATTCACAAGATGATTTTTTTTTTTTTGGTAAAAACATATAAATTATAATCTATATATCTCATATCATGTGTCCTTCAAAGCTTTAAATTGATGTAGCCCACAAGAATCGAAAAGAGTTAAAGAGTTTTGTCCTTTAACATGAATCTTAGTCGTATGAAATGAAAGTACTAGTTTGCTGAGACCTAGCTAGATACCTATGTAACTTTATGCAATTGGACAAGGAAAGGCAGTAAACGAAAGGTTCATAGGAATCTAGGATATGATGCTGACCAGCTCCAACAATTTTAGAATTAATTCATAAATATAGCCAGCCACAGACAAAGTAACAAAGGATTTACTTTGGAAAGAAATGAGAAACATGAATACAAACAAACAAACTTTTTGAGGGCAAAGGAGAAGAGACTGCTTGCTTTATGCTGCTGCTGTGAGGAGGGGCTTTACTTTACAAATGCAACAGTTCTAGGCCTTGACAACGCCCTCCGAGCTTCTACAACGAAACCAAGATATATCGTCGCCGCTGCCACAGCCTTCACGGGCCTGAACAATGCTGGGGCTCTCAAGTGCCAGGACATCTGATTCTGATAAAGGGTCAGGGTTGTTTCGGTTGGTATGGAGTTGACTGATTCCTGAGCCCACATTTAGCTGCCAAATCCGAATTAGACACGCCCATGTTTCTTGGGAATTGTCAAATCGCGTTTTGTTTGTTTTTGGGTTTGGGCCTTAGGGAGACCATAACATGTGGGTGGATCCTTAGTAGGGATGACAATTTTCCCCAGGGGTTAGGGTCTTCGTTGGAATTCGATCATAATGGGTCACGTATGAATGACAAAAAATAGGTATGGAGATGGGTACGGGGGATTTTTTGGATATGGTGTTCTGAAAGGGGCGGAGATGTTATTTTAATCCTCAATTCGAACCATCCCCATTTTTTAAAAAAATAAAAAAATAAATATATATATATATATATATACACTATTAGAGGACTAAATTATATATTATTATATTATATACTTATATAATTTATACAAATCTTAAGCAACACTACTTATTTATTTAGTTAACTTCCACTACATATATAAATAAACATTCTTATATTGTCTTATAAGTATATATTATATATTCATTATTTTGCCTTAATACCTTTTTTTAAAAACAAAGTAGCTATATATATTGGTTTTTTCTTCCGTAATGAGACTGGTCGGGGAACCCATTTCCTAACAAAGGTGGAGATGAGGAATCCCCGATATGAATATTGCTGGTATGAAGGCGGGGATGGGAAAAAAAGCTTAATATGAATGGGGATGTAAATGTCATACTCACTCCCGATTCGACCCGTTGCCATAACTAATCCTTAGCAAATTCAGCTTAATCCTTTTTTTGAAAGAAGATGTTGCACTCATTAGACAGCGAAAGCCGCTAACAAGGTCAGCTTAATCCTCGACCATCCATAATCAGCATGTCATGTGTTGTAGATTCTTGGGTTAGGTTTGCCCTCGCCATCGTCCGTATTGAAAAACGCAACTCACTATTCTTTTTTCTTTTTTTCATTATTAAAGTATGAACAGATGAGTTAAGACTAAGTTAAGTCGACACTTGTTATTCCAAATCAAAAAATTTAATTTATTTGTAATCAATTTCTAAATCAATTTTTTAAAAGGTCTAAAAGGATAAAGATGACAAAAAAATTGCAGAAAAGAAGCTAACGAACAATGACAAGTAATAAAAGGTGTAAAATTTGTATGCACATGCACATCAATATCATGGATCTCAATGATTGCGTAGTGCCAAGATTGGTGACTCGAAAGAAACCAACGATCTTTCTTTTCTTTTTTCTTTTTTTTTTTGGTCGAAAGAAACCAATGATCTTTCAAATAAAGTAAAACATCCAATCCCAAATACAACAACTTACAAGAAAAGAAAGTCCCGTCATTTATCTAACAATATAATTATTTTGGTGGGATGTAACTTGTAACTTGTATCTGAGAAGATTCAAGACCACGAGATAGCTGTTCACACTTTGTTGCTCAAGCAAATATGCAAGCTTTTATTTTTTTTACATAAATGTTTATTCTTTATAGGTGACCTCTCTAAATTGTTAAAAGTAAATAGGATGGATTATGTTGGAATTTTATTTTGATGCCTATAATAAAATATACGAAATAGAAAGAATCTGGCAGAATGAGAGAGGGATGGACTCCTCTTCTACAGCTGAGATTCTTGAGAAGAAGAAGAAAAAAAGAAGAAAAAAGCCAAAAACAGACATGGAAATTACCAAAAAGCCCTTGAAGGGTTTTATTCTCCGGCACCATCAGGAATGATGCATACTTGCTACGTAGTTTCCAAACGGTCAACAATCAACGTTGTCCAATGTGAGTATATATTTATTAGCGTACAGAAGGCCGAGGTGGGTTACATCAGAAATCACCATCTTCTTCTATGCACACACAAGGCCGGTCTTTTGTTGCTTTTTCAAGGCCTTTCCTTTGCAATCAAACGCACCAGTTTTGTCTTTCACATTTCCGGCCTTAGCCGCCTCTCTCTCTGTTCAGGTTTGGTTATAAATTCAGGTGCTTTTCTTGTTTCCTGATATCTGATGCTAAGCCACTTGTGTAATTTAGTATTGTTTGGATTTTCCTTGAAGCTGTCTTGCTGTTTGTGTAGAGCTACCAAATGTTGTGTTTTTTTAGTGTGAGCTTGTGATTTTGTAAATTGGGTGTCAAGCAATTCAGTAAAGTTTGGAAATTTTGGTGCTTGGAGATCCTGTGATTGGTTTTTGGGCAACTTTACCAGCTGGGTTTTATTTCGTTTCCCAATTGTGAACTGGGTACTGATACTGAAGGCTTTTGATTGAATTTGTGTGGACCCATCAAGCTATATGGTAGAGCTTTATATATATGGAACCAACCGTTTTTTATGGCATCCAACTCAATCATCAACCCACCCCTTTGAGGCTTTGTCTATTAAAGGTTTCAACTGGCGTGTCATGAATTGGGGCTCGAATTGATCATTTCAGTGATTGTTACATAATAAACTTATCTATTTGGAGCAATTTGAAGTCGTAATATAGAAATAACATTAGTGGCCAAAAAGAAGGTATCACTATCTCCGCCCAGCTCCTTTCTTGTCCGGGATTCTCTCTTTTGTCAATCTCGTGAACTGGGTTCTGTAGATCAATTTGAAAGCGACGGTCGAACACTAATTTGCATATCCAGAACAGTTGAACTTAAAACTAGTGAGCTACTTGAGGGCGAGCGACGAGAAGAATACATGAGTATAGAGATGTTTCATTATCTTTTCATTCAGAAAATGGAAATTGAGCACATTATCCCGTTAAGAACGGCCATCACTATGTTGAGCATGTTGCTTCTGGTGAAATTGCCAGCAATCTCTGCCTCTGAGTTTGTTATACAGTCAAAGGTTTGCAGTGATCACATTGCCTATTCAAAATCTTATGGTCATGAACTTTATTACATAAATGGGAATTCAGTAGAGAAAGCTTTATTCTGCATTGCACTTCAGACATACTTTGCAAATGGTTGCATTTTGGAGGGCTACCCTGGCATTAACCATTGTGTATCAGACCTTTCACTAGGTATATGCGTTTATATTATATATATGTTGCTTGTGTTGCTTGTTTAATTGATGCTATTGTAGTCCGTAGTTGGAATTTAGGTAAACTTTTAGGACTATTATTAAGTGTTGCAGCTTTTGCAGTTGGTCTGCACTTGAGGACAGGAAGGAAACTTTTGCAAAAGGAGTCGAGGGATAAATCCACTTCCTACGGTAGGGAAGAAAGGAATGGCTTTGCATCTCGGTCCATGACCACGAAAGTTGGAATGGCAGCAACTGGGTTTTTGCTGTGTTGTCTTTTCATGTGTCCCTGCTTTTATAAGAAAAGGAGAGAAGCTGCTCACAAAGTTATTGCTAAGGACCCAAATTCAAGTGAGTCTCTCATATCTGCCCATCCATGTACCCGAAATCAATAATTATAGGTTTTCAGGTTGCTGGAGATGAGAATCACCAATTATATTCCAGTTTAACATTTAAATGCATTCATCCTATATTAGACTAAAATTCTTTCAAACTTGTCCAAATTGTTTTATTTGCAATTCTGCAGATAATTGAATTTTTGTTGCCACTGACAAGTCTATTCTATATTAGTTGTTTCCTCATTATGACTTTGTTCTTTCCTTTTTTTTGGCTAATACTAAAACTGGTTGTCCTCTTGCAGTGGATTCAGCTTCTTCTTCTGAATTGAATTCTGCTCCTGAAAAGATCCCGGCTAGTCCGTTTCGTGTGCCACCTAGTCCTAGATTTTCAATGTCTCCAAAACTCAGTAGACTTGGATCGGTACATCTGAGTTTGAGTCAGATTGCCAAAGCAACCCACAACTTCTCTCAATCACAACAAGTAGGTGAAGGAGGTTTTGGAACTGTCTACAAAGCCCGGCTAGATGATGGCCAAGTGGTTTCTATAAAACGAGCAAAGAAGGTATGATAGATCATAATCTTTTTTGAAAATGAAAAGGTTTTATATGTTCACTTTTGAGGAATCAGGGCAATTAGAAAATCAAAATTATAAGTATTCGATAATTGGATTCTTCAGAAAATCAAATAGTGATTGGATTAATTGTGCATACTGGGTTTAATTAGGAAAGTAGCATGCTAAAGTTATATGTATGTGACATGGTTCAGAATTTCAACATCAAAGTAGGCTTGGTAGTAGAATTTATGCATAGCATAATTTGTTATGGACTTACTAGTTTTCCATGTTGCCGTTGAACATTTGAGTGGCTTTATAAGGAAGTTCTCTGTTGTCATGGCAGTGATTCGATAAATAAATGCTATTTTGTTAACATGGAAACTTTGTCATAGGAACACTTCGAGAATTTGCAAACTGAATTCAGTAGTGAAGCTGAACTTCTGGCCAAAATTGATCATCGGAATCTTGTAAAGCTACTAGGTTATGTTGATGAAGGAAATGAGCGTCTTATCATTACAGAGTATGTGCCAAACGGTACTCTTAGAGAACATTTGGATGGTAAGCTTAGTTAAAGCACCAAAATATCCAAAATTTGATCTATAAAATTATGCTATCATAAACAATTATGCTACTATACTGCCAGGTCAGCACGGGAAAATCCTAGAGTTCAATCAGCGGCTTGAAATTGCTATTGATGTTGCTCATGCCTTAACTTATCTTCATCTATATGCAGGTAACAAAACTCTCCATTTAATACTATTGCTACAACTTTAAAGACCCACTGGTCTTTTATTCATTTGTTTATTTGTCTGGTTAGCGATGAACTTCTCGTTTGGGAGTGATTCTGGATAGGCCAGAATCACTGATGGGGAGAACCACCTCCCATTTGCTTTTCCATATAATCACTTTAAGTGATTTTAAGTGATTCGGGGCAGAAGCACCTCCTATATGCTTCTCCATAAAATCACTTAAAACCACTTAAAGTGATTATTTGGAGAAGTGATTCTCCATAGAAGTGCTTTTTGGCCTATCTAGAATCACTCTCAAACGAGTCAGAAGAATTGATTTTCTTTGGTCAATCTGATTGGTGCTTAATCTGGTATTCATATCACAACAGAAAAGCAAATCATTCATCGAGATGTGAAGTCGTCCAACATTCTTCTGACAGAAAGCATGAGAGCCAAAGTGTCTGATTTTGGATTTGCAAGGCTTGGCCCGGTGGACTCGGATCGAACACACATTTCAACCAAAGTGAAAGGAACTGTCGGTTACCTTGACCCTGAGTATATGAAAACCTATCAACTCACCACCAAGAGTGATGTTTACTCATTTGGGATATTACTTATAGAAATCATAACTAGCCGTCGTCCAGTGGAGTTGAAAAGACCTGTTGAAGAGCGGGTGACACTCAGATGGGTAACGATCCTCTTCTGTTCCCTTGATAAGTAATTGATTTTGTAGCATATCTTTAGGAGTTAGAACATGGAACAACATGCATGCAGCAGAACTCTCCTAATACTTTCAGTTATGTCTGTTGCTAGATAACCCTTCCATCCAGATTAAATTTGAACTTTAACTGTTTATAACTTTATATCTGGTGTTACATTCCGCAGGCCTTCAAGAAGCTGAATGAAGGAAGGGTGGTGGAATTGGTTGATCCTGCATTGGAGGAAGTTGTAGATGCAGATGTAGTGGTGAAAATTTTTGATTTGGCTATCCAGTGTGCTGCCCCCATTCGAGCTGATCGGCCAGACATGAAATCAGTGGGAGAGCAGTTGTGGACAATAAGAGCAGACTACCTTAGAAGTGTCAAGAAAGGCTAGTGGTATAATACGAGAGGCATCTCCTTCCCTCAAACTTGCCCTGTAAGAAAGAATTTGGTCACAGACAAAAGTTTGCTTTCGTTTAGGCCTCTTTGTCGACATTTTTTTTCACTCTTGGAACACGATACATGTGGATGTCTAATATGCCTTTTTTAAAACTAGTTATTGCAAAACAACGACATGCATTGAGGAACATAAAAGCAAACACATTCGCAGTTTTTGAATGTTGATATCACTCGGAACAAGAGATTCAGAATTCTGCAACAATAGATTTCAGTATTCGGACTGGAATTACGACACAAAGCCTAGTTACTTCTTTTCTCATTGTTTTTTGTCTTGACCAAGAGTGCCAAAACGGTGCTCATAAACCAACTGAGTTTTACCAGCCTTCCTATTTGACTATGCAAACTTTCTTATAAATGTTTTCGTCTGATCTTCTTTGGTTTGTCGTGTTGGCTGGTTTTCTTTCACCTTTTTCCACTCTTCTCCTGGCGTGTTTGGCATGATTTTGAAGTATTGGAAGGGGTTTTGTGTAGCGGTAATCTGTTACTATTATTCGAGTGTGGGTTCAACCATTTAGTTTGAAAAATTAACTTGAAGTTAAACTGTAAAGACCAGCCCTTACAAACTCCAAAGTAAATATAAATTATAATGTGGCTCACTTGCACCCTTTTCTGACGCTTCTAAAGAAAACTCTCTCAGCCAAAATTCTCAACTGAATAATAAGGTACTGTCATCGGAGAGCAAAAATGTCATGTTTCACAGTTCATCACGAGAGAATTGCGTACCTCATTAAGCCATGTTATGTACTATATTTAAATTCTGATACCTAAACTAGTTGTCCCTTAGTTCTTGAGCTCTGGACTCCATGAATAATTTGAAAGATAATGACACTGGACTTGTCATGATTTGGTACCCCGGAGCAGATACTGCGAGTTGCAGGTTGAATAAGACTATTTACAAAAGCTTTTCTTCAAGGGAAACTACAAAGCTAGGCTGAAATCCCCTAAAATAGTTTGGATGGAGGATCCAGCCGGAATCTTAATCTTTTCCACCTGCTCTTTACCAGCATTGGGTTCAAGCTCAATATATGTTCTGGCATGAAGTCGTGCCTTGTCAATATACCCACAACAGGAGATCTCTGCAATTGACCAGCATAGTTATTACAAGCAATCAGTAAGAAAACTGTGAGAAGTATTAAATAGAAGGTGTAAACAAATACAGAAGCAATTGTAGATATTGAGCACTAACTATATAACGGCAAAACAGCATACACATATGATACAGAAAGCACTGCTGAACAAGTACTTTACTCTTATCAGCCAAAATTTGATATACAAGGTAGAGGCCCATTGAACAGAAATAAAAGAAATAGCAAGGCCAGTGAATCATATAGCAGAGGTAGAGAAGCATTCGGCACCAGAAATAACTAAATCTAGATGGATTGATATACAATTAGCATAAGAAATCACTTACTGTGGAAATCTTCGGTATTACTAGAAGGTGCCTTAAACCAACTTCTCGGAAAAGTATGAGAGCCTTTGCTAGTGACATTGTCTCCACAACAGTATAAGGTGAAGCATTAGTAAATGGATGTAAGTCTATGAACATTTCCATCTCCTCCTCAGTCAATTCTATATCTTCTATCTTGTCACCATTGCCTGAACCCCTCTTGGCAAAATCCTCCGATGAGAACTGCTTAAAGGAATCAGTGCTTGTTGGCACTGGGGTGGACACGAAAGCTTTCTTCTTCAACAGTTCAATAAGATGGGCACGGAGGACTATACCAAACAAAACAGAGGATTCAGAAAGTGGAGGCTCATCAATTACAGGGAACCCATTATGCCCTGTAGTTCTGAGAACGTGTACTATATTACCAACCTTCTCAATTCCATGAAATAGTTGCAGTGGCCCTGTTACTACGTCAGCTACTGTCAGCTGCCTCATATATGGTTCAGCATGAGCCTCCAGATAGGGAAGACCCTTTGCTTTCATAATCAGATCATATATATTGCCATTGAAAGCATCAGCAGTGGTCTTGGAAACAAGAAGAACCACCATTATCAATGGTAGCAATAATAGATTATTGGTTAATTCCAGAATAATTACACATAGAGAGACAGTCATCCTCATGGTTCCACCAAGAAGAGAAGCGGCACCCAACACAGCATAGAGACCATGATTGAGATTCGAGTGTGAACCAACTAACATTCCAACAAAACGCCCATAAGATGCACCAGTCACAATAACAGGTACAAAAAGACCAGCAGGAGCAACAACCCCGTAGCTAAAGATACTTAAGAAAAAACAGGTGACAAAAAATATGATAATTGATGAAGGATGAAACTCAGAATCAGTGTTCTTGCTGAAAAGGTTTCTAATAGCATCATCGTTCGTGTTAAATATGAGGCTGGCAAGGTCATTATAGTAACCAGGAGGACATTGGAACTTCTTGTAGTTACCAGACCGTCCAATTGTGGGGCAGGCTTCTGCTGCATCAGCTGGGCAAGGTCGACAAGATGCCAGCCATGGTAATCCAAAGAGAAGACAAGATGTGAATACGGAGATTGTGCAAGCTATAAGTATTTTATAAAAGACGCCTCTCCTGGCCAAAGGAAAACATCAAGGCGATCACAGTCAGAAAATTATGGTTTTTTACAACACTTTGAAAACACTAATACTGCTTAGACATTACTAAGCTGAAATGCTTACTCATTGATGAGATTGTATATTCGGAGAACTTTTGTTAATAGAGAATTATATAAGCTGCCCAATATGCCGCCTACAAACCCAAGGAGAAGCACGGGAGGCACATCCGCAATGTGATAAGACACACTTGCTGAATAGACATCAAACATTATCAGCCCCCCTGTACCAAATAGCCCACATTTGCCACTTAAACAAACATCAATCAGAGCCCGGAGCACAATTGCAATTACAGCTGTTGTAAAGAAAGCTCTCCACAGAAGGGCACTTCTCCACCTACAAAACAAAATCTTGGTTGGATTGGATTCAAACAAAGTGCTAATCTCATGAATTCAATTTTTATCATCTAGTAAAATGCACCAGTGCATATGCTTAGGTCTTTAATTCCATCTGAGAGTGCTGGAAATTGAGACAAAATATATATGACATATAACTGTACAGGATGTTAAAAGTATGCAAAGTTGAGTCTTAAAAGAATCAGTTTTTATTACTATTATGAACCAAGGGCAAAGACAAAAAGAAACAAGTTTGGATAGAGAGATTGGCGTACCAAGATGCCATCTCTTCAAAAGCAAACAGCACACCACCAACAGGGGAACGGAAAGAGGCAGCAATCCCGGCAGCTGATCCACAGGTTATGAGATCCCGACGGTCTCGATCATTCTTGAAATACCGTAACCATTTCCATGTCAAACCGTACTTCTTTGATCCACCCTGACCCAACAATGATGCAACACAGGCACCAGTATGCACCATGGGCCCTGCCTTTCCAATAAGAAGAGATGATGACACCGCAGAAACACTACCAACAATCTGTACAACAAGGAAATGAAAATGATAAATCCAAATTTCTGTTGAATTCATAAATTATTATCTACATAATTGATATAGTATCTCAATGTACATGATGTCCAAAGCACAGAACTGTTATCCTATTAACACATAAAACAAACAAAATTTAAAATGGTGCTACACCAAATATCAAGTTGCTAAATTTCACACAACCTAAGCAAACCTCATTCATAATTGAAAATGGCAAGAGCAGCTTTACTCAATCAATTTATTACACAATCCAAAAGCACTGAAAGCAGAGTCAGTGAGTCACCTTAACAAACAAAGTTCTTATGGAATATATTCCCGGCGCGTCGACGCCGTTCAGGTACGCCTTCACCTCCGGTATGCCGGAGCCCGCGGCCACCGGCGCCACAAAAGACGTGATCATTGAAGCAAACAGAGTGAGAGCCAAATTGGAGAAGAAGAAGACAATAAACGCCAGCAAAAACCTGTTTTTAATATAATATAAATCCCCAAAGACAAATTAGAAACGAAGAAAGAAAAATGAATTAACTTTAAAAATTGAAGTGCAATTTATAGAACCTGCTCTGCAACATCATGTTGGAGGTGATGACGAACTTAATGCCGGCGATGTTTTCGACGGCGAGGTTGTTGCAAAAACCGATGAGGCCGACGATGAGACCAACGAGAAAGCATGAGAACCACTTCATGAATATGTACTGAAAGACTTGCCTCTTCCCGCGGCTTCTCCAGTCCTGCTTGAAGAACTCGTTCTCCAAAATCTCGTAATCGAGGCTTTCGATGGGGCAGACATTGGCGCCGACCAGAGCAACCTGCGAAGTGGAGTTCGGGGCGGATCGTTGACCCAATATTAATGGGGTGGTGATGGATTCCGGGTCCTCTGCATTGAGCCAGGCGTTCCTGCTGTTGCCGTTAACTGACATGGTTTTGGGATTGCAGAGGTTCAGTGCTGGCTACGGACGGAGCATTAATTCCGAGTCATAACTCGGAACTCAGAGAGGAAGGGGGGGTTTGGAAGATAAATTGGTGAAGTCGATGAGTGATGTGAGAGTTAAGTGTGTAGTTTTGCGTTTATGAAATTGTGAGCTCTCCCTGTCAACTCTCTCTCTTGCAGAATTTGCTAGAATTGGAGGACTCTCCGCTATTGGGTATTGCTACGCTGCTGCCGATTCTAACATAATAAAATCTTGTCTAAATTACTGTCAAAGTCAAAAACCTTACCATATAATGAATCAACAATTATCCTGATTTGCCAAAAACCAATTTTCAAGATTGCTTAACCAATAAATTATTTGTTATTCGCCTCACAAGCTTGAGTGGTGAAATTAAAATATTTATGTCTTTTTTATCTTAATAAACTTCCGTAAAAAATAAGTACTTTCTTCTTTTGTAAAGGTGAAATTTGAGCAAAACAATGAAACCAAAAAGCTTCTCTTCTACTAGTCCAGGCTGTGCACTGATTACTCATATGATGATAGTTGATGTAAATTTCTAATGTTTCCTTGGGTATTTAAGTATCTACCAGCTTGTCATGTTGCCTGGATTCTGGCCTACCTCCTTGTCCATCTTGGGCGTTACCTAAAAAGTAGGGCAAAATACGACACCTGAAATTAAGAGCGCTGGATGACAGGCAGTAGGAAAAATTGACCCCCAAAAAAAAAAACTTAAATGTAAAAATCGTTCCTGTGTTTTTATAATGTTAGCCAATTTAGTCTTCGTTTGGCTTATTTCTGATAAGTGATTTTTAAAAATTTTGTTCAAATTGCCCAGAACTATGAAAAAATCACTTATCATAAAAATTGATGTGAAAAGAAATATAAGGAAAGCATAAGGCTTTCATTTTCTCGATTATCGTGAATCAGTTTTCAAGAGTAACGATTTAATGATTATGCAAAGAATTATTTTTTTATTATACGAATTAGCATCTAACAACACTTTTAATAAAAAGTTTACTAAACGCCAAACTCGCTTTATCTAACGATTTCTCTCACAAATCGACAGTGATTATTTTCACAGACAAGAACGCCAAACTGGACCTTAGTTTCTGTATTTAGGACCATTTATAGTGAATGTGATTGTGTTGTCCTCATGCAAAAGATGTAGGCGCGAGCGTAGGAGGTGGAAACTTCGTATGTGTGAGCTCCGACGGTGTGGAGTGGGGCCCATTTAGTTGAGCAAGCAAAAGCAAATGATGGACATGATTCTGTGCGATGTCGTTTAGCCTCTTTATTCGTTCACCTACCATTTTCCTTTTTTTTTAAAAAAAAATTTCTATTTATATTTAGTCCCCACTGGATTTGAGTTCCGTATCCTAAAGAAACAGAACATGTGGGGCCCTTTTCAGATCGCATCGCATGCACACAAGGCAAAAAAAATGCCGTCGCGTTGCCTTGTCATATATCCCATTAAAAAAAGGAAAAGAAAGAGAGAAAAAAATTGAATGAATTAGAATACGGAACTCAAATCCAAATCGTATACGTAAGTTGAATCAATCTACAATGTTTTTGTTAAGTTGCGTTTCTTTTTAAAAACTAAAATGTATCATAAAAATTAAAATTAAAATATAACAACAATAACAACACATATTTACGTTGAATTCCAATTCAAACTTGGATTTTAATGTGATTATAAGAAGTCAGTTTTTTTTATTTTTTAAAAAGAATAATTGTATTGTATGGAGTATGGGTGAGTAATGCCCATAGATGAAGTATTATCTCTTAACCGTTAAATCAAAATAGTTAGTTTCATTAACAGTTAAGAAATATGACTTCATCTAAAAATCTTAAATAACATCCTCACTATAGAATTCCACCCCTCTTTCCCTCCTCTAAACTGATGGGCTGCCCGAGTTGACAGGCTCATTGGGCTTCTTATTATTATTGTTATTTTTATTTTAGTAATATATTTCCACTTTGAACTCAATTTTTTTTCTTTCCATTTTTTAATTTCATGGTTCCACGTGCGGTGCGGGGGAGGGAGGGGAAGGAGGTGAAAGGTTTTATTCTTCTTAATCTTTTTAGAGGAATGCTAGCAACTTTCTCTCTAACCTTTTCTTTTGGACATTCTCCCTTCTCCTCATGACATGTGTCAATTTCTATACTTAAAACAATGTCATTATTACATTAGACAACCTTTATGTCAAAATCTCCATTTTTTTAAGTGTAAAAATTGACACGTGTCATGAGGAGAAGGGAGAAAATTCAAAGAGAATGTTAGAGAGAAGGTTGTTAGAGCATCTCCAACAGCTTCTTCAACAACTTTGGAATTCTAAAATAGGTGAGCCACATCGAAAAACTCTCTCCAACAGCTCTTCAACCTCACCATCAAAGTCAACCTCTTTCTCTCTCTTTCTAAGTTGACTTTGGCTCTTCAAATATTTAATTTTACTTTGGAAAAACAAAACCTATCTTGAAAATGTTAAAAACATCCATTTTTTCTTTTCATATAATAAATACATAGACATTTTTAATATGTTTCATATTTTTCATTCTTTTCCATGATATCGCATTAATTGAATTGAAGAAATCGTTGGAGCAAAAATTATTCAAGTAGCAAATAAGGTTTTCAAATCGCATGCGCCAACAAACTTCAATTGAAGAATTTTATTTCTACATTACTTGGAGATGCTCTTAGCATTCCCCATCTTGTTATGGATCACACGAGAAGCAAACAGGTGGCGCAAATATGCCACATGTCAAAAACGACACAGTGGTCTAGTTTTTTTTTGTTTGTTGGAATTATAAGTCTTAAGCATTTCTTTTGTTTTTTAATGACTTGTCGGGGAGGCAAAGCATTTCCTCACTTTCTGAGCCGGAGACAGACAGCCACATCTCTCTAGTCTCCACCAAAAGGTCCCACCGATTTGTCCGCCCAAATCTTCATTACAAAGTTACAACTTACAACTAACAAAGAAATTAAAAAGATTAACAAAACTGCGTTACAAAATAATAACTTTTAAAATCAAATCCAGCATTAGAATTTAGACCCATCTTCTTCGCTAATCTTATTATTTGCCTTTAATTCAATTTTTGGCCCAGCTCTCTCAGTCTCTTAGTTTCTCTCTCTCTCTGACCAAACAAGCACCAACCGAACAAAGCACCCCCAAATCTCGACTGTGTCTCAATCCAATCCAATCCAATCCAATGGGCTTCTTTTTCGGATTAGTTATCGGAATACTAGTCGGACTCGCAATTATCGTGGTGTTTGTTCGCTTAGAGAACCACCGATCCAAGCTCCGGTCCGAGCTTGCTACAACTGTTGCTGCTTTTGCTCGAATGACTGTCGAGGATTCTAGAAAGCTCTTACCTTCTGAGTATTATCCTTCTTGGGTCGTCTTCTCTCACAGGCAGAAGTTGAGCTCCCGACTCTACCTCTATCTTCCTCTACTTTCTCTCACTTTCATCTGCGCCAGCGGCAGTGGGACTAACATTTTTTTTTAAAATTCTTTTGCTTTTCAGTTAAAATGGCTCAATCTTCATCTTCAAAAGATCTGGCCCTATGTTAATGAGGTAACTCCTTTTGGGTTTTGCTTATTTATTTATATTTTCAGTTTATGAGTTTGTTGCCATCATGTTTCTTTTTGTTTCGTTAATTTTGTAAGCTCGGTTTCTAAATATGGTGGTGCAGGCAGCGTCTGAGCTGATAAAGGCTTCAGCGGAGCCCATTCTGGAGCAGTATAGACCAATGATATTGTCCTCACTCAAATTTTCCAAGTTTACTCTTGGTACCGTGGCACCACAGTTTACAGGTTAGTTCAATTTCTATTTATGTAACGCACGAAAAGAGGTGGTTGAATTGAATCTTTTAGGTCCTTGGTGTTCGTTTGGAAACTGGATTTTCCTTATTTTGCACGGTTAAGGTTATGGATCCATAACTTGATTTTTATCTATTTCTTTTGCTAATTAGAGGCTAGCTTATATTTGATTTATCATCTTATTTTGGTTATGCCCAACTTGATCATGTAGCTAAGCTAATGCCTTGCCTACATGCATCTTTAATTCATTGGTTCAAATATATTCATAGAGTCCTTTCCTAAGTTTAATCGCATTGATGGCTGTGAGCATGATAGTATGCTTCCCGTGCTATTTGTATGCATTATGTAGATTATAATATTCCAATTTGTTATGGTATTTAATATCATTTAAGGGAGAGCTTTAAATGAACCTTTTGTAAAGCATTCATTAATGAGCTGATGTTTTTCGTTAGGGGTTTCTATAATTGAAGATGAAGGTGACAGTGTTACAATGGAGTTGGAAATGCAGTGGGATGGAAATCCAAGTATAATACTTTCTATCAAGACTTTACTTGGTGTATCCCTACCAGTGCAGGTAATCTACAAATTATTGCCTTCTCACTTCTACTCACTGGAGGCCTTTTTCGATGTTCAGAAGTTGGTTTCCTTCTTGTAGAATGATAATTTATGTTATGTATTCTTTTTATCTATGAATTAATCTATACTTTGATTTTCAGGTGAAAGATATTGGATTCACTGGGGTATTTAGGCTGATTTTTAAGCCTTTGGTTGATGTGTTTCCGTGCTTTGGAGCTGTTTGCTATTCATTGAGAGAAAAGGTGCACTATCTCTTTCTAGAGCAGTCTTTGAAGATATGAAGATCTACACTAGCATTAGCATATTTGTAGGATTATAGATGTTCTGATGAATAGCTATCTGAAAGCAGTTAGATAGGCAGGTCCCTCCCCCTCCCTGCCAAATGCATTACACCACAGATAATCAATAAGTCTGATTTAGCGATCAATTTTATTTTTTTGCAGAAAAATTTAGAGTTTAGGCTTAAAGTTGTGGGTGGCGACATATCTGCAATACCTGGGCTCTATGATGCAATTGAGGTTTGAGCAAAATCCATAATTCTTTTTCACTTAATTGATTCTTGCACTTATTTATGATTTCTAATTTCTCATGTGGCATGATATCTTTGTCTTGCGGCATGATCTTTATTTGAGCGGGAATGTGAGTTTTCATAATGTTCCGGCTTGTAGTAAAAATTTGATTTAGGATTGACCTGGTCAATGTAGACACTAGAATGTAGAGTTACAAAGTGCAGCATGTACAAGTGTGCACCCAGCTCAAAATTATGTTATAGAGTTCCCCTTACTATCTGGCAACTCACATGCAGACATCGGGTTTCATGCATCCTTGCTTCAAAATTACATCAAACAGTCTGAATGGTTGAAAGGGACGGGTTTGAAAAAAATGTATATAGTAGTCTTTCAACACTATAAGACTTAATTGGTCTTATTTCATATATGCAGGATTTATGTTATCATACATAGTTTGCAAATAAATATACAGTAGTTTTCCAACACTATAAGATTTACTCTTATGAAATAGATGCAGGATTTGTTTAATCATACATACTTGGTTCAATTGAGAGGTGTAATATTTATACAGGGGATGATACGGGATGCAATTGAGGATTCAATTACATGGCCTGTTCGCAAAGTTGTTCCCATTATGCCTGGGGATTACAGGTAAAGTAGAATATAGAGGATTGTCAATTTATTATCTATCAATCTTGTTAATCATACCTTGAAAAAATAGAGGCATGTGAATGCTTCTTGAATTACTACAGTTTTTTTTTTCCTGTTCTAATTAACTTTGTTGGTTAGTGATCTGGAGTTAAAGCCAGTCGGAATGCTAGAGGTGAAACTTGTGCAGGGGAAGGAGTTAACAAATAAAGACCTTATTGGAAAGTCAGATCCCTATGCTGTAGTATACATACGACCTTTACAGGACAGAATGAAGAAAAGCAAAACTATTGTAAGTGTTCTGCTCTTCTTATATATCCTTGCTTTTTAGTATATTTCCTTTTGTTTTAATTGGTTTTGAGGGAATATATGTTTTTCTCTCCCTCTTCAGAACAATGATTTGAATCCGATCTGGAATGAGCACTTTGAATTTATTGTTGAAGATGCATCCACTCAACATCTGGTGGTTAAAGTTTATGATGATGAGGGAGTTCAGTCATCTGAGCTCATTGGATGTGCTCATGTACGACTAAGTGAACTTCAGCCTGGTAAAGTGAAGGATGTGTGGTTGAAGCTGGTTAAAAGCTTGGAAGTCCAAAGAGATAATAAAAACCGTGGGCAGGTCAGAAAACTAATTTCCATCCTTTGGGATCAATAAATAGTAGCAATTAAGTTTGAGATGCTTTATGTATACTACTTTGGATGGATAGTAGTCTTTGTGATTAGTAGATAACATTGTTATTTGCTCCCACCCACTTTTGTATTTTCTTTTCTGATATATTCTGAGAGGAAATTTCATTGTTTAAGTAGTTTTATCATTTATATTTCTGCTTTAGGTGCATTTGGAGCTGTTATATTGTCCATTTGGCATGGAGAATGGCTTTGTCAACCCGTTTACTCCCAACTTCTCAATGACCTCTTTGGAAAAGGTACTTAAAAGTGGGATGAATGGAACAGAAGCTACTGAAAATCAAAAGGAAGCCACACAGAAGAGAAAGGAGGTCATAATTAGAGGTGTACTTTCTGTTACTATAATATCTGCTGAAGACTTGCCACCTGTTGATCTGATGGGAAAAGCTGATCCTTATGTGGTACTGACCTTGAAGAAATCAGAAACAAAAAACAAAACTAGGGTAAGAGTTTGAATGCCAAAGACTACAACGACCTTAAATTCTACAAAGTAATG
Organism: Prunus padus; assembly: GCA_024362665.1. Classification (NCBI taxonomy): domain Eukaryota; kingdom Viridiplantae; phylum Streptophyta; class Magnoliopsida; order Rosales; family Rosaceae; genus Prunus; species Prunus padus. Next base: position 32,299,976 of record JANFAM010000018.1, read on the forward strand.
CTTGCAGTTTCTATTTCTCGTAAGGCTTGCTGCCTTGTTTTAGTTTTTTCCTTTGCTTCCACAGGATGTTTTAACTTAATAGAGGTCCTTTTTCTGGTGTGTTTAATTTCGCTCCAAGATTCTTGTGTGTGGTTATCTGCTTGCACAAGTTATAGGTTTTGTTGATACTTAAAATTCTTTTCTTCACTCAGGTTGTTAATGACAGCTTGAATCCCGTTTGGAATCAAACTTTTGACTTTGTTGTTGAGGATGGATTGCATGACATGCTCATTCTTGAAGTCTGGGACCATGATACTTTTGGGAAGGTACAATTTTTTCAGTTCTGCATGTGTTTTTCTTTTACCGAATTTCTAACTGTGTAGTTATATATATTCAATAAAGAAGTTTATCAGTAATTCTAGATAATTGAAGTTTTTATTTGGAGACTGTGAAAGCAGCAACATGTGTCTAAAGTTTTGTATCGTGCAGGACTATATGGGCAGATGCATCCTGACCCTCACTAAGGTTATATTAGAAGGGGAATACAAAGACTCTTTACAGCTAGATAGGGCCAAATCTGGGAAATTGAACGTGCAGCTTAAGTGGATACCACAACCAATTTACCGCGATTCTTGATGGATCTCTGTTGCTTGGATAACAGTAAATTGGAGATGTATCAGTGTCATCCACCCGTCAATGATGTACCCAAAGAACACGAAGGACACCCTAAAAAAAGTTTGTTGTTTCAGAAGCCTGGCAAAACACTCAGATGGTGTACATAGATAGTTGTTTTATAAGTGTCTGTCATAATGTAATCAAGTTATAGAATGTGTACCAATCAGATTCATGGCGTAGAGTCACATTGGATTATTGTTCTAGCGGCAAGCAGGATTCTGCTTCTTCACCTTTGCCCCGTTTTATCATTCCCATCTTTTCCAGTTGCATTGTGGTTTGTTTGGAGGAGGGGTTCTCATATATCAATAGGACTGGACCTGCCCTACCTCACTGTTGTGGAAAATGCAAGTTAATAGGATCAGATCGGAACGGATGCCATATCATGAGCTTTTGTGATTTTCTTTCTCGTGTTTTTCGTATTGATTGATTGAATTTAGGCGACTGGATTGCCTTGTTTACTTGCATATTTTTTTGGGTTCCAAGTTTCTGTAAGTTGACATTTCATTGCATTATGTAATTGTTTCTGCTGCATATACTTCAGTGAGTGCGGGGCATTTCAGTATCAGGGTCGTCTGCCATATTCTCCTAATATCTTCGTGGCACTATCTATCAAGTATCATATTGTTGGCTCAGTCAGGTGTTTTTTTCCGGTCAAACGGCATGGTCAGGTTGGATACTGGTGATCCTTCTTTTATAAAGTTTTTTTTTTAATCGAAATTTTCTGTCTTTAAATTCGACACATTAAAATAGTAAAAGGTAATAAAATGCCCTCCAACTTGGTCGTATGTCCGTCATGATAATGATTGCCGTCAATGTGAAATATGTAAGCACCCACCAAAATAAGGATCACATTACTTGGGCTTTAAATGCGTCTCAAGACGAGCCAATCCAAACTTTTCCTCATTGAAATTATGTCAAGCAAAATGCCCGAGGTGCGTATCAATAAATAGCGATCTGCTCCAAACTTTTCCTAACATAATGCTTCTTCAGTTTTCGCCTCCTGTGATTCATACCCCTGCACATTCACCAAAACTCAATCACATTATGCAGATTATTATTTTTTGTTGAAAAAACTATCTTAAATTTCATAACTGGCCGTGGTTTGTATCACAACTGTGCAGTGCCAAATCAGCAAGGTGAGTTGGGCTGTTGCATACATGCATTCCTTGCTACTTTGGCACCAGAAACATAAGTGGTATGACCACTCACCAGTACTGATTGTGTAATACAAATGCGTCAGTTGCAATTTTCTTCCCGTCGTCGTTGCGGTTCCAGTGGTAGAGTGCATGTGTCCTGTTTATAATCTCAAGCGTAGAATGTCCATAGGCTGCTTCTCGGAATGCAGAATAATCTGGTTGTGGATCTCTAAACCTACAGAAACAATGGAACAATTGTTGGTCATCACTGCTTGCACAAAAAGTATTTGATTTCCTTACAGACGAAATGGAGTAACATTGCTGAAATTATAATCCTGCATTTCGACTGACCTTTTAACTTATTAACAAAATAAACAATATTAGAACAAGGTTCCTACCTTCCAGCAAGTCCTTCTTGGTTCCCTCCATCTCCAACAGTTATGTATACAGGAGCTGATTTGTCTGGTATGGGGTTCTGGTCACCACTTGTTATGTTGTAGTGTATATTTGAGATTCTATACTGAAAATAAGGGGAAAGAAAAACATGAATCTCACCCTAGCCATGAACAAAAATTGTTGAACGCCAAATCAACTACATCTTATTATATAACAGGAGGCAAACAGGAAAAACATAAAAGGAAAAGAACCATACCGATCTTTCATACGCATGGACATGGCCAGCAAAGATTACATCAACTTTGTAATGAACGAACCAACTCTCAAACACTACTCGCATGCTTTCACCTTCCATGTAATGTGCGTCATTACTATTGTAGATTGGAACATGCATAAGAACTATGAGCCAAGGTGTCTTTTCCCTGTCAACCCTTTTCAATTCTTCTTCTAGCCACCTCCATTGAGGTGTGTATTTCACTGATGACAAAGTTATCAACATTGTTGTAAGATATACAGGCACAAAAGAGAAAAAAGTCCATTATAAGAGATATAGAATACTAGCAAGCCTTGATGAGAAAATTTTCTAAGATGGATGAATTTCAGCCGTGCTTTCACAATTAAAAAGGGAAGTATGATATATTATATAGATGGATCATCTATTTTCTGCGCCACATAGAATTATTATTAAAAAGGCAAGTACTCAATTCAAATATTTGCAGCAGCTATAGAAATGTGTAGTTACCAAATGGAGAATAACTGGACAGCACGATTATATGAGCCGATGCACGTCTGATGGCATACCAAAGAGGATTGCTACTTTTGGAGGCTAAATAAGGAGTAGCATACCGCCGAAGATAGGATTTGAAAGGAGTAACTTCTCCCTAGAATATGTACAAATTTAATAGTTAGATAAGTAACATCATAGGAGTTTCGGGACACAAGACATCATGCATATCAGTGGAATTTTACAACTTCTGTACGAAAAGGAACTCAGACAGTTCTGAAAGATTTTGATATTTTTACCAGATAAGGCATGTACTCAATTTCATGATTGCCAGCAGACCAAATCCATGGCTGATATGCAGTACTTTGCTCAGCGAATCGACCCCATGTGTCCCACCGTAAACCCACTTCATTATACTGATATCTATCAGCATAGGAAAGATCTCCAAGGAATAAAACAGCCTGTCCCTTACTCTGCATGTAATGCTCAAGAGTTGATAGAGAGTTAAATGTCTGACCCAAATCACCTGCAACATAGAAATACCTATTTATTAAGGGAAACAACAAAATTCAACATGATTTAATATACACACTAATAAGAATCGTAGGATACAAGTATATCAAGCTGTAATCACAGAATAGCATAGTTACTACCCCCACCTCTCCTCTAAAGAGGGGTGCCAACTGCCAAGTCCAAACCTCCCTTCCTCCCACTACCCACATGTTGTAATTGATAAAATTATATAAAAAAAAACAAGCAAAAGATAGTAAGAGAGAACGCAATTGCAGAGACAAAGGTGGAACCAAGGACAACATGAGCAGAACTCATCTTAGATGTTTGGTTTTAAAACGAAGAAAGAAATTCATTAAAATGGAGAAGTAAATTGAAACAAAATTTTATCAATAAGACCCCTTGCGGAGAGAAAACAACTCACCTATGATCCCAAATGTGTAATGAGAATTCGGGTCAATCTTTGGAGGTGTTGTAAACCAAAATTCTCTAGAAGAATCGCCACTCCCAATCTTGTAATAGTACTTCGTGTCGTGCTGAAAACAATAAATAATTGATGCTTTATGGAAACTATAAGCAAGAGAAAAGACAAGTCCAAATATTGCATCTAGAATCTACAACACTTGGGGACGTATTCACTTGGAGACACAATAAGTCGATAAAAACTTCAAGTATACACTGTTGACTGAGAGGACATTCTCACAGGCTTTGTATGATAGGAGAACCCAGAGAATGTTGATAATCTATTTATTCAATACAAGAAAGCATAGAATGATAATGTATGTGTAATCAAACAACGTACTATCAATTAATACAATCACAAAGAAAGATTAAGCTACAAATGAAGTTTCTTTGAATACAAAATTTTAAAAAAATCATGAGCGAAAACCACAACGCATATGCTACCTGCTAGTACATTCACAAAATAACCATAGTTACCTCTAGGCCATCAACAAGACAGTGATGGATGTAGCCAGACTTGTATTGGTAGAATGTGTAGTTTGTCACAATCCCCTCTGCAGAAAACTTGTATCCGTTCTCTGATGTGCCATATTGCACTTTACGCGTCCCTGGTTCATCAGGGGTAACCCAGGAGATGATAACAGCCTTTCCATCATAGTCACCTTGGGTGATATGCACCTGTAAGGAATGATTAGAACTCAAAACAGTAATATCGAGCAAGGAAATTATACCACTTGTGAGTAAAAAAAATAAAAATAAAAAGAAATTGTCCAGATAAATGAGGAATCATAATTTCCACATCCTGAATTCCGGAAAACAATATATGATGTGCCTAACTTTCTACAGTAATATCAAACAGTTATTGAGATGGCAGTGAATTCTCACTTGTTGTGGAGCATTATGACCCTTTGGAACAGCAAATACTTTATTATCAAGAGGGATATCAACGGATGGATACTCGGATCGGATGAAAGTGCTTGTGATCCCTGCATTCCCGTTCCTCAAACAGCTCAAGAAGACGAAAGAGGTAATAGTGAGTTGAAGCAACATGGGGTGCATCCTAATCACTGCTGCCATGATTGTTCATTCAGCAATTACAGTAAAACTAACTGCATCAGCAAAAAAAAAAACAGCAACTCAGCCAGACTGATGAGCATTAAATTTCAGAAATTTTGCAATCTAACAATAATAAAATCGTTCAAAGAATATGAAGAATGAAACTTTATTCAAACAAAGTACGTAGAGATAGAGAGATAAAAATAGCTGATTAAAGTAAAACTTTGCAAATGGTAATCAATCAAAATCAACCAATCCCAGTAAGATTTGAATTTAATTACAGCTGAGCACAATCATTTCAACCAACATTCCAATCAAACAACTGATCAAAAAAAACATTCCAATCAAACATTAACACAGGACAAAAACAAAAATAGCTAAAACAATGAAAACGTCGTTGAGCTGGAAACAACAACACCACCACCAACCAATCACTTACCACTGAATCAGAGAATCAGAACTAAATATTCTAACTACTAAATAGATCAAATAAAAATAAAGAAAAAGCTCAAAGTAAGAGAGGGAGAGTACCCGAAAATTATAACTTGGTGAGATTGAGGAGAGCACAAGACAGGGGAGAGAAAAGATATACTTGTAATTAGTTGGAACTTGGAATGGAAGGAGGGGAAGGCGTAAGTTAGCAGCATCTGATGACGTGACGTAGCGTGGGCTAACGTAAGGTGGGCAAGTAGAGAGAAACTATCGTCTGCGCTGTGCATGCCTCCGGATATTCTTTCCAAGTGGCGCGATTTGATTGGAGGTGATAGGCCCGTGCCAAATAAGTTTTTCTCCTGGTTTAGAAAGCTCTGCACAGCTGGCGAATTTGGAGTGGTCTGTTCTGGTGAGTAATTGATAACCACACGATCATGTCTTCTGTCAGATCATCTTGTTATCTTGATTCGATGAATGAATGATGTCTGGAGTTTTTGTCTGGGCCTGTTTAATTTTGATGAAAAAAACAACCTTAAATTATTGATAATCCGCCGAAAGATCCGTCATCACTGATCGGACGACACGGGCTCTCTAACTCACGTGTGAATATTCTTCCATGAGATGATATGAGAGTATTTTATGCAATGTTTGGAAATAGATTTTTATTGATGGTAAATTATAGAATTTCAAGGGGAGTAGTGCATACTGAAAGATACAAAAGTAAAATTTAGATGTGAATTGGGCTATGGAAAATATAAGTTAGCATCCATTGTTGCCTTGCCTGCTTGGGGCAACGTGTATTGTTGTTAATCCCCGGAGACTAGGATGCTTATTAGGCCATCTCCAGCCATGGGCTATATCCCAAATATAGCCCTAAAATAATGCAAAAATAATCTTCAGTCATAGGCTAAATAAAATTTTGGCCAAATTTGGAGGGTCACATTTGGCCCTTTAGCCCTCCAACTAGGCCACATTTAGCCTAGCTTTGGCCTAGACCAAATTTTTTGTGGGCCCCATGCATGTGCTTTTCATATTGCACATTGAAATTCATCCACTTTTTTGTGGGTCCTATGCTTCTCAAATAATAAAATATGAAGGTTCCTAAAATATAGCCCTACATGACTGGAGATGGAAAATTTTAGCCTTATACTATTCTATAAAAAATTAATATTTTGGAGGGCTAAATTTTTAGCCCTGGACTACATTTAGCCCTATGACTGGAGATGGCCTTAGGCCATCTCCAGGTGAGAAGGGCTATATTTAGGATATGACTACATTTAGCCCTTTAATAAATGATTTTATAAGTAGTAGTGTCAAGTTACATTTTAACCGTCTCCAACAGCAAATGGCTGAATTTAATATTTTAATAGCTTTTAGCCTTTTAGTATATATGTAAATTTATTACTTAATTTAATTAAACTATTATTTATACCCTATTTCAAATACATTTCAGAAGAGAAAAATATTTGGGATAGGAGAAATTATGTAAAGGATTAAGAGAATGTGAGAAATTATGTATAAGGATAAAATTGAGAAATGATAATATGTAAAAGGATGAAGATGTTGTGAGAAATTATTTAAGAATGAGGTAGATATTTATTTAAAAAAAGTACCAATTTAAATTCATTTTTTAAATTTTTTTTAAACAAAAAATATATTATATATTGATCCAGACCATTGATGCACAACGATAACATCATCAATGCCAAAAATAGCTCATTTCATCCAGGGAAAAAAAATCTATTGGGCATGTAAAATTATATAGCCCGAACTGAACAAAGGACCAAATCGGCTTGATTTTTAGGAATTGGCCTGATAGATAGCCCTTTATTTTTTTTAACCTTTTGTATAGCCCACTCTTTTGATGTATGTAACGTGCATGTGATGTGAAGCAACTCAAATTTAAAAGGTCTAAGCTAGCACATGTTTATATAAAATAAACGGAACGACTGATCACATTGGGTTGACTTGGAAGAACGAAGTCCAAAGAGATTCGAATCTCGATGCTTTTCAAAGTTCCTCCATGCATGGGATGGGGCTGGCTTAGCTGCCTGCCTGGCTGGAGAGCTAGCTCATACATACATACATGTGAAACACATGCAAAATCACTATTAACTCGTGCTCTCATACTCACCAACCGTACATGCAACCAAAATGATGAAGTCGTGCTCATACATGGACCATACATTGCAAACCCCCACCCCCCAAAAAGCAAAATTAATGATTCAGCCTCATGAACACGCCCCGACGCAGCCCCGACCCATCAATTATGTTGACAATTTTTCTTTTGTTTTACTTAACCCTTCTTAATCATGATATGTATATAATTAAAAGTGGGTGAAGGCACAATATTGTTCACAATTATTCCACTAAGAAAGCAACAAAAAAGAATGGCCTCTTGTGTACAGAAATGGGTGTTGTGTTGGTGACATATTCATTTTCCGTTATTATACGTGTCATTGCGTATTAGCTTAGAATAACAAAAAGTAATATCCGATTGCATAAGAGTTTCTCTCCCAACCTAGACCCACTATATACTAATGCGTCCAGCAAGCCCTTCTTCCAAGTTGTTCCCGATTAAGTTGTCCCACATATCTATATCATAGAAAAATTCAACTTCCCATGGCACTGGCAGACGCATCTCTGTGAATCACCTAATTTTCTGATAACTCTCTATTTCTTTCAATTAAAAAGCAAAAAGGCTACCCATCAAACTAATTTAAATATTATATGCCTCATGATGATATTAAAAACACCACAAGCCCAAATTCAAAGCGTCTCTTTTGCAAGAAAATAAAGAAAGTTTGGCATGGCATATAGAGACGAAGACTGGTCGTTGAGTTCAGACAGACAACAACAATCCGTTTCATCCAATTCTAACAATATCTTTAAAAACTCAGTCTTTCTTCAGGAAATCAGGAGAACAGCCTGATCCGGATAGCCATGGAAGACCATCAACCAAAGCAAGGCAGCCCACGAGTTCTCAAGGTCCTGGAAGCTCTAAAACAAGCCTCCCATGAGCTCCAAACTCACCCGAGTCCCGACTCGGCCGAGTCGAACTCGTCCGCCATTAATGCTCTGCTCGAGCTCGAGACCGAGTCTGACAACATCCTCTCCAAAGACCCACATCTCTCTACGCTTTCCCAACACCTCGCAACCCTCAAGAACCTCGTCGAGACCCTCAAGAAATCCCAAGGCCACCACAGCGTCATGTCGTTTTTAACTCGCCGGTGCTCGACTCAATGCCTGTCCCGACTGGCCGGCTCGATCGAGTCAGAAATCCAGGCGTGGATCGACCGCGAGAGCGTAGAGAGCTTGACGAGAGCTCTGAAAGGGCCACTTCACAACGAGGAAGAGTTGGTTAAGCTCCTGAATCAGTTCGAGGACCGAGTTTTGCAGGGTTTCAACCGCGAGTTGCAAGATTTGATTTTGAAGTCCAAAGTTTTCACTCTGCTCGAGTCTGTTCTCTGCGATTCTCACTGTTCCAAACGAGTTAGGGAACACTCGGCTTTCGCCATAGCAGCTCTGATTAAGTTCAACAAGGACGTGTTTGTGGGTCAAGTGCTAATGGGTCGAACGATTAAAGCTTTGGTAACAATGGCTTCCCCGAACGCGATCAGAGTGCTATGTAACCTGATCAGATTGATAAAGTCTCCGCTTGTTGACGAGATTGAGTTCAATGGGGAGATACTCAAGATCATAAGCTTCTTAAACAGTGAAGACCTGGAAATGAGAGTGATGGCGATGGTTTGTGTTCTTGAAATTGGGTATTTTGGGCGCAAGGAGGCCATTGATGCTATGCTTGAGGAGGGTGTAATAAAGAAGCTTGTGGAATTGCAAAGATCAGAGCTTGGAGGGGATTTGGCGGAAATGGGTTTGGATGAGGATGACAAGGAAAACAGAGAGGTTGCTGGTGGTGGTGGTGCTGCTGGTGGGGTCAAGGAGGATAATGCAACAAGAGAGAGCAGGAAAAATAGGTTCTTCGAGAGCCACCCGTTTTCTAGCTGTGTGGCGAGATTTGCTGTGCAATTGGAGGTGGGTGAAGGGCTGAGGCAGAGAGAGAGGAGGGCATTTAAGCAGCAGATACTAATGAGAGTTAGAGAAGCCTCCATTTGTGATGCTGAGGCTGCCACCATTGTTGCTGAGGTTTTGTGGGGTTCTTCGCCTTAAGGAAGAACAAAGAGTAGAAAGAAATTCAATTTGTTGTTATGTTAGACTTAGAGTTAAGTAAATCTTATATTATTTGTTACGTGATTAGCATTTAGTGGTGCAAAGAAATTGTTGAATCGATTTGAGTTTGGGATTGGGATGAAGATAGATATTAGTAAGCAAGCACAATTTGCTTGTAAAGTTTCTCAGAGGATTCGTGGTTTCGGGCTTCTGGGTTTTTACGTCGTAGTTGATGAAGCCTTGAAGGGATCAGGAATCTATTTGTATGCCGGGAATCTTAAGTTGGCATATGCTGCTGGGCTAGAGGATATGATTTGTTTGGTGTTCCCAAACCAAGAAGACAAACACAAGACAATTCTAAAATAATAAAAAATAAATAAGCAAGCAATCAGTTTGTTCACGTCACGTGTTTGTGAATAGTGATTGTGAATAGTGAAGAGCGAGAGATCGAAACAGCAACATGAAATGGTGGCTTTCGATTCGACGATATTAATGTAAAGCGTAGGAGACTATCTTTAAAATACGTTAATATGATTGGTTTAGTAGTGTGTAAACAGACGGTGCTGTTTGAGTAGTTTGAGTTTCCCAACTGCCAAAAGTCAATATCTTAGACAGACAAACAATAACAACATAGAACATAAACATATTGATTACCTCCTAATTCTATATGAACGTATTATTTTGTGAATCAACAACAAAAAAAGACAAACCATCTCTACGATTTTACTGTACACTTATTGCCTCAATTTACTTCAGTACAAAACCTCTTCCAGAAGCTGACTACTTGACTGGTTCTTGGAAGCTGGCCGCTTGACTGGATACCACCAGGTCAGATAAACTCGAACATTGCTGCTAGTTAGGACCAAAAATGGAGGCAGCTTGTTAGCCTTCTCTGATACAGCTCCCATGTCGGCATCTTAAGCGAGACATGGTTTCTGAAAATACCATATCTCCTTTCTTCTACTTTTTGGTTAGAAGGCTCGTACCTTTGTTCCAAATCAAGATACCTTGTGTCCTCTTTAAACAAAAATAGCAACAAAACTTATCCACTCTCCCTTCATTCATGACTTGTACTTTTAACATCCTTCTTTCGTAAAAGGGCCCAGAAAATTGTGAAAGCCGCAACCATACTAAACTGCAAATGATCTGTGCTACTTGTTTTAATGCAAATCTTACCCATCTTCCGGCTATTTAGATTAGCATTAACTGACACTCTCAAATTTCTGCCCAGCCGGGACTCAGACTGTAAATTTCCACCCAACACCATCTCTTTGTTAAAAGACAGGAGAGTCATTGTCAGGCTGACATTGTCATTGCTCACAGGGTAGTGTCTACCCCTTAACGTAGCTTCAACACCACCACCATATGCCACTTGTTCAGGACCCACCATTTGGCCGGCATTCATTACAAATTTCAATCTCTTCCCAACTGATATGGTGTCTTCAAGCTTTGCACCAATGTAACACTTGTTCCCAAAAGATGTCAATGACACTCCACAGTCAGCAGCGTTGTGCCACAGCTTCCTCAACTTTGTGTTGCTGTGAAACGTATAGATTGTATCTTTCCCAGCAGATTGAACATCAAGACCTGCAATGTATGTAGTCCCACTGGGATCTGAGTAAGCTGCAGCACACTCGGATTGAATGCTAAAATCCTGCTTGTCCTTGCTCATCTGCCCTGCGACAGAGGTAAAGATGTTGCTATTTATGTGCATAGCTGTTTCCAAGCTTATTCCATCAAAGCCCACATCATTATCCCATCCATGGGGATCAAGAACAGGTCTCATAATCCACTGATCACCCGTGACAAGGCAACGATATCTGTGTGCAGTACAATCAGATCCAAAACTAGGAGGGACCTCCATATCTGGTAATAAAACAGCCTCTTCTTGGGAGGCCTGCTGCTGACTGTCAGAATTATCATTGCTTGCCCAATTTTTCTCTTTGAAAAGCTTAATCTCCATCCGCCTACGGTACTCTTCTTTCAACTGTTTCTTTAGATAAAGGGTCTCTCGATAATCCAATTCATCAAGATAGTCTTTTTTCTGCGATAATGTCAATCTCTCGAACTGGGATTTAGTCAGGATTCGGATTTGAGGTAATTGATCATACTCATCTTCCTCCTCTGTGTCTGAAAGCAAGCTCTCATCAACTTCAATGTCCACTCCACTTGGACTAATGACAGACCGGTAACGTAGAAGAGATGAGAGGAGATGGGGTAGAGAAGGCATGTGGGTGGCACTGGCCCTTGAGGGCCCCAGTTGAATGCTGTCTTCAAATTTCATGAGAGTATTGACATCACCTAGAACTTTTGTACAAAGGCATAGCAACAGAAACTGAGATTTCCAAACCTGTCCATTTGGAAGTATCTTTTCCCCGATGATGTTTTTCTTACATTGAGGATGATTCTCAACCAAAAGCACTGGGTTTTCAAGTCTGGAGTCAGACACTGCCTGGTGTATATAGTGCTGCACCATATCTGTGCTTTGCCTCACATATGACTCATAGCTGACAGGATACCCATCAGGTCCTTCCGGAAGAGCAGAGGACGAATGAGTCATGACAAGAATGGTGTTAAACCATATTGCAGGCCCAAAAACTTCAGTTATTAGCTTCAAAAGGGAGAAGTCGTTATAGCTTGCATTGATGAGGTCGAGGCGTTCGAAGAACAAAACTATGTCAGGTGGACATTTTCTAATGAATCTCTTCACGGACAGCATAATCTTCTTATTTCTGCGGAAATTACCCGTAGATGATGGCAAAAATCCAGGGGTATCAATGATAGTTACTCGAATCCCATTTATAGTTCCGACAACCTCCCGAATGTGATCTGTGCCAGGTCGAAATGCATTGGTAACAGTTTTCGTTTGATCAAATATAGAATTTATTGTGGCACTCTTGCCAACTCCTGTTTTCCCCAGGGCAAGGATTCGAATAGAGAAATCCATTTCAGGCAGGCCAGATGCCTCTTGTTCTGCTGCCACTGCTCTGGCTCTATCACTTTTGAGATTAACTCTTCTCAGATCTGACTCCTCTGCTCGTATCAAAGTTGCAAGGTGAATACGATAAAGAACCTTAGCCACCAGAAGATTGTTTTGTGACAGACCAAGCCGTAGGAGGAGGCGCAAGAACTTAACTTGAAGATCATCAACTCTTACCAAAGGATCCATCATTTTCTTACCAGAGCCATTATGAGATTGATCAGAATTTTCAACTACAACACGCTGGCGGGAGGGATTAGACTGATTTTCCTGATCACTACCAACTGAGGGTGATGTATCAGGAAGAATGGGTGGTGTTACCGAAGTGTTTGAGTGAGCAGCACCTGAAAATAAAAAAACATTAACCAAATGAGGGTGAAACTCACAGATCGAAAATTGGTTTCCACTTTTTAACTTGGAAATTCTTGCAACTGGATCACACGCATTTAGTCCTTACAAAGTCCCATTGCCTTAGAATGAAATAAGGGTTTGTTAAAATCACTCTTCAAGAATAATAGCCATAAAGTAATTGATGGAGAGCAATACCTTGGTCATCAAACCGTTCATGGGAAGGTTCCTCACTAAAGAAACTGTCACTGCCTGACAATGGCCGAGATGAGACCAAAGACATGGATACTAACTGAGAAGAAATCCAATCTTTAAGACTCTCCATCCTTCCTGCAAAATATTCCCAACTGAAAATCACATATGTCACCAACAACATTCCATCTTTCTATAAATCTGCCGGGCGCACAAAGAAACAAAATTTAAAATGAAATTGATTATTGAAAAGATTGAGGAAAAGAAAAAAGAAGCCCGTGTTAAGCCATAGCTCATGCTTCTAGTTCTAGAGCCAAGAGCCTGGCTCTCGCAATTGAAGTAATTACAATACAAGACTGAAACATTTTCCACTAAAAATATGCATTTCATTGGAATCTTAAGAATTGGTAGGACAAGCTGAGAAAGGAGGAAATGGAGGTTTACCTGGAACATACAAATTTTGCAACGAATTTGTTTTACTCTGCGCTTCGAAGTCGAAGAAGACGGACCATCAAAGGGACATGAGACAAAATCAAGAATCCGGACAGCTCCGAAGCCCTAAGTCCTTGAATCAGCAAATCATGGGAATCGGATTTCGTACGGTGAAAACGAAGCGCGACAAAAGAAAGGGGTAAGGATGAGGAAGCAGATGGTAATGATACTACGAGCTAGATAAGACACACAGACAGAACCAAACACATTAGAAAAAAACAAAAACTAAAATATTTGGGACGTTTTGCGCCCTAGAGGCGATTCACAATTTCACACAAGAAAAAAAATTATATTACGACAAAAAATAATACTTTTGCTTTTTATTATTTCAAATCAACCCTAAATTTATTTTCGATAAATAGGTTTGGGCTTTGGCTTTGGCTTCGGCGTATGAAAATTAAAGAATTTCTAATTTTAGAGCCTCTGCTACCAACTTTTTTTTATTTTTTCTTTTTCTGTTTGAAAGGCCGTTTGCCCTTTTTCGGGATTGATGGAGATGACCTTCTTCATGAGCCGAGGGAAGTGGTGGGCTCGAGCATCTATCTAATCTAAAATGTCAGTATCCCATCGGCTATTGAGTTAAAGGAGGTCGGCCACAAGGCCCAATCACAAAACAAAGTAACAAAGATCTAAGCCCAAACCATAGGAGGATTCTCAGGTTGGGCCATCGTCAATTTTGGGTCAACAAATGGTTTTACCCAAAAACTATTGTGTCCGACTGAAACCGGATCTACTTTTTCTTTTCTTTTCACAAAGCGACACTTTAACTACTCTAATGTAAAGAGAGGATGATCAAACTTTGGTGCAAGGTGGCGGGCACATTGTCTTAGCCAACCGGCCTAATCCACATTTGCACCTACTCTACTACATTCAGTTTGGTTGAGTCATTTTATAGGAAGGGCCTTATATATGGCCCTTAGGTGATATCATATATCTTAACCGTTAAAGTATGCTAATCAATTTAATCCAATGATTAAGAAATAAAGTCTCACTTAAGGGTCATATATAAGACGCTCACTATAGAATTCTTGCAGTTTAGTTTAGTTTAAGTCGGTTTGTGCCTAAGGGCTTATGCTACGAGGAATGAGGATAGTTTCACAACATGGAGATGTGTACTGGCTGGCAGTCAACTTGATAGGAAAAAAGTCTCAAGGTCCAAATTGGATGCTATGGAATAGAAGAGTAAAGTTTTCATCTCGCGTTGTATTGTATCAAAACCGATGTCAGGTCTATGCGACCTTTCAATTCAGAGAGCAGAGTCGAGAAAGTCAGCTATCCGCGTTTCTTGAATTAAACAAAGAAAGACACCCCCCACTCGTTTGTTTTAGCTTTTCCTGCAGGAACAAGTCACACGTCCTCCTTTCTTCTAATACCTAGCTTGGTTAGAAGTCAGAATGTCCAAACATTATAAATAAATACACCATATTCATTCTGTCCACTTCCCAATTCATCTTCAAGAAGAAACAAAACCAACCCACAACAATACATTCTGATCTTCCCAGAAAAGAAAAGAAAAGGATAATGGCTGAGAAGAACAATCGGGCCTCTCCATCAGCAACAGCAGCTACGAATGGACAGCACCACACAAGTGATGAAGAATCTGCCACTTTGCAATCCAAGGAGCTCAAACGCAAGAAGAGAATCAAGTTGGCAATCTATATTTCTGCTTTTGTTGTGGTTCAGATCATAGTTATCACCACACTTGCACTCACTGTGATGAGTGTGAAGTCGCCAAAGCTCAGATTAGGCGCCATCAACGTCCAAACTCTCAACGCTTCCTCTTCACCACCTTCATTTGACATGAGCTTCACAACCCAAGTCAGGATCAAAAACACAAATTTTGGTCGCTATAAGTTTGATGCTAGCAATGCAAGGTTCATGTACGAAGACAGGACTGTTGGGCAAGTTAGGATTCCCAAGAGCAAGGCTGGGATGCGTTCGACCAAGAAGATTGACGTGACTGTGAGTTTGAATTCCAAAGAGTTGCCAAGCAGAAGCAGGTCCAATCTTGGCAATGCAATGAGCAATGGGGTTTTGACGCTGAGAAGCGAAGCTCGGTTGACCGGAAAGGTTGAGTTGATGTTTGTGATGAAGAAAAAAAAGTCTGCCAAAATGGGATGCACTTTGGAGTTTAATTTGTCAACAAAGAAGATTCAATATTTGCACTGCTACTACTAAGGAAAAGCTCAACAATCAATCTATTTCTTGGATTTGCTCCGGACACTGTATTTCTTTTTTGTTAATACCTTTTCGTTCTTTTTTGTATATGATCGATGTAAGTTATTTCATGCCTTTATTCATAACCATAAATCAAATAAGATCGGAAATCTGAAAACCCTAAATTGCAGATATCAAATCGGGCAGAGGAAGATGAAACAAGCGAGAGTCAATAACAAGGCTGAAGGAATCGCACCTTGATCGAGACATGGTTGTCGCGAGGTAAATTAGGGTTCTTCTTCTTCTATACGACTCTATATCTCGTTCTCTTATGGGGTGAGAATTTCTGAATTGAGTTGGGTATTTAGCTGATAGAGAAGGGACCCTTTTATATGTGCATTTGCTTAGGTTTTCACTGCCCATTAAGGAAGACTTAAGCACTAGATTGCATCGGCTTTAATTGTTTCAATCCATATAGAATTAGGAATCCTCTTTGTTCTTGATTTCTTACCAAATCCTTTTAGAAATAGAACTGCTGGTTATGCTTAATTATCATTCCTAGATTAGTATAGATTGCCGAAACCATATAGGATTAGAAGACCACAAACATGTAAGACAAGTTATTGTCTTACAGTCTCCCATGATCGATAATCACTAGGCAATTTCTACCGATCTCTTTAAGGCCTTGTGGAATGCTAACTAAGCAAAATTCCTACTAAGCAATGCTTGTGAGAAACTTTAGGGAATTATCGAGGCTTGAAGAACATACTATTATCAAAACCTTTATAATTACACCTAAAATTTCTCAACACCATGAGCTTCGATCAAGATTGAAACTTTTAGAACGATTATGACAACCTTGAAGAATTTAGTGATGTCATGACTATTCCATTGTCCCTATAAATGACTACCAAGGTCTTCTTTATTCGAGTAAATATACTCAGCGCCATGAACACAACTCGATTACCTTAATGCTAGATCTTTGCTGTAAATGTGTTCAACAATAAACTTATTTCAAATTTAGAAAAATAGAAAACTTTATAAACCTCAAGTCTTAAATCAACCATTGAAAACTCCTCTAATTAAGCAAACAAAACTGAAAAAATGCAAACTAATTAACATCTTTGCCTAGCTCACCACTCCTCCATCGATCCTCCCCTTTATCTCGGTCATTCGTTTGACAATCCCATACTAGTTACATGTTTGTGAAATGTGTGGTTAAGCATCCTTTAGTCGGTGGATCCGCAATCATATCATTTGTCTTTGATATGCTCCAATGCCATCTTGCCATCTGATTTTCTCCTTCTGAATACGTAAACTTTACATCTAGGATTCTTGAAGCTTTAGTCCTCTTATTCCCTTTTGCAAAAATAACAGTGCCTTGTTATCATTCCAAATCTGCACGGGTTGGTGAATTGACTCAACCACATCTAGGCTAGTGATAAAGTTCTTTAGCCACATAGCTTGAGAAGTTGCTTCATAACGAGGCTAGAAACTCTTCTTAACATAGTAGATGCAGTTGGAGAGGTTGCTTAACACTTCTCCAAGATACGCAGCTCACAAACCGAAAAACAAAACTGATGTTGACTTTAGATCATCCTTGCATCTGCAAAATCTGCATCAAAGCCTTCCAATTCCAATTTATCAGTTCTTCTAAAATTAGCTTGTAGTCCTTTGTCCTTTGCGGGTATCTTAAGACTCTTTACCTTGCCACCCGATGAGCTTGTCGAGTTGGAGTGAAACCTTCCCAACACACTAATAGGAAATGCAATGTCGGGTCTTGTGCATACTGTGCATACATTAGGCTTCCCACTAAAGAGGCATAAGGCTTATCGCCATTTCTAGTTTTTCTTGATCGATCTTAGGTGCACACTCTTTGCTCAATTTATCTCCTTTCGAAATTGGCACATCTGTCCCTACACAATTCTGCATATTAAATGCATGCGGTATTTTCTCTATGTAGGCCTTTTGTGAGAGTCCTAGTAATCCCTTGCTCCTATCTCTCGCTTATTCTATGCCCAAAACATAGAGGCTTCTCCCAAGTCGATCATTTCAAATTGTTTGGCAAGGGAAAGCCTTTGCGGTCATGTATAGCATTGACATATTGGTGCAAGCTAACAATATGTCATCTCTACATAAAGAACTAGAATAATGAAGTTGCTCTTATTTCTTTTCATGTAAATGCACTCATCCAAAACGTTTTCACGTGAAACCATATTGTTTCACCACTTCATTCAGAACCTAATATACCCACTGCCTAGATGCTTGCTTAAGGCCATAAATTGATTTGTGCACTTGCAAACCAACTTCCTTCCACTTTCTTGAACAAAACCCTCGGGTTGATGCATATAGATTTCCTCATCTAGGTTGCCATTCAAGAACGCAGTCTTTACATCCATTTGATGTAAATGTAAGTCATAGTGAGCTACAAGTGCCATTATGATACGAAAAGAGTCCTTGGTTGAGGCAGGGAATAGGTTTCATTGTAGTCTATCCTCTTGTTGTGTGAACCCTTTGGCAACCGGTCTAGCCTTGTACTGTCAGCCGCCCTTCCTTCGAGTCTCTTTTGGTTTTGAAGACCCATTTGCAACCTATTGGTCTGCAACCATCCAGTAAAGGCACTAGTTCCCAGGACTTTATTCTTTTCCATGGAGCTTAACTCGATTTCATAGTACCTTACCAGTTCTCATGTTTTTCACTCACCATTGCTTGCTTGAAAGTGATAGGATCTTCAATTTTATTCACATTAGTTTGATTCTTGGAGATAGACATGATAATCATCGTGTAAGGCTCTCTTTCTTGGTCTTTGAGACCTCCTTAGTTCCATATTTAATTGTGCATTGTTTCCTTCTTCTGCATTTTGATTTTCTGCATGTTGTCTGTTCTTGAATTTGTTTATACACTTGTTCTGCAGCATTATCTTGATTAAAATTCAAACTTGGTATGATTGTCACTTCACTTTGTGTGCACCTTCGTGATATCTTCACTATTTGTTGTCAACTCATCAAATTCAAAAGCGTATCCTCAAATTCCTTCACTTTCGGTTTCTAGAAATACTGCCCTTTGTGTTTCAACGAATCTTGTTGTGTTCTTGGGACAATAGAATCTGAACCCCTTTGTTTTGTCTGGATATCCAATGAAGTAACCACTTGTAGTTCTTGAATCTAATTTCTTTTCCATAGGGTTGTACAATTTGGCTTACGCTTTGCATCCCCATATTTTCAAAGTGCCTTAGACTTGGTTTTCTTTTATTCCAAACTTCATAAGGTATTTTATTCACACTCTTGGTTGGAACTCGATTAAGTATATAGTTAGGCTGTTTTCAAGGCCTCTCCCCATAGGAAAATAGGAAGATTTGAGCACGGCACATCATGCTCCTAACCATGTCCTTTAATGTTCTATTTCTCCTTTACTGCAATTCCATTTTGTTGTGGAGTTCCTGGATTTGTGTATTGTGCAATGATCCCTTCTTGTTGTAAGAATTTGGCAAATGGTCCCATGTTTCTTCCACTTTCATCAAACTTCCCATAAAACTCCTCCTCTGCTATCGGACGCTTACAACTTTGATTTTTAGGTCTAATTGGTTTTCTACTTGACTTTATAGATTTTGAACATGTCTAAGGAGCTGGATTTCTCTTTGATCAAGAAAACATGTCCATATCTTGAATAGTCGTGAAAGTGATGAAATAGTTAAACCCTTCATGAGTTGGAGTTGGGAATGGACCACATATGTCCGTGTGGATCAGTTCTAGCATGTTTTGACTTCCCATGACTCCTTTCTTTCTTAAATTAGTCAATTTTCCTTTCACACAATCAACACAAACTTCATCGATTGAATTTTAGTGGTGGGAGTACTAATTCTTTGCACAGGTTTTCATTCTATCCTTTGATATGTGGCCAGTCTTTTATGCCAAGTTTTAAAATCTTATTGTCTTGATTGGATTAGATTGGATGATATTGATTTCCATTTGATGGTTTTGCGTTTAATCGAAACAAATTGTCAATAGTGCTTGCTTTTCCAACTAACTCTTTATTTACGAAAATAGAACATCCATAATCATCAAAATTCAAATTGAATTTTGACTTTACAAAGTCTAGTGATTTGAGATAAGGTTCTTCCTTATAGTAGGAACATAAACCACATCTTCTAATTCCAAAATAAAACCAAAATCTAATTCAAGCCTAACTAATCCAATGAATTCTGCTTTAACTCGACTCCATTGCCTACGAACACTTTTGCTTCATCCTTACTTGGCAGCCTCCTCCTTGTTAACCCCTTTAGCTGCTTGTTTGTCCAACCATTTCTTGTATTTCCCTGCACTCCTTCTTCATATGGCCATTTTTCTTGCAAAAGAAACACTTTAGTCTCCACTGGTTTCAAGGCCTTGGAGCCGCTGCCTTTCTTTTTCCTTTACCTTTTCCTTTCCAGTGAAATTTCCCTTTCCTTTAAACTCAGATTACATTTAGGCTTAGACTCATCGATTTATTGTCTTAGCACCTCTCTCCTTTATTATATTGATTTCTTGTTGAACACTTATGGTTATGAGATCATTAAGTGTCCATCTCTTTCGCTATGTATGTGTCTTTGAGGACTTGAACTCTTTAGGCAGTGAATTCAAAGCAAAGTGTACCATCATGTCCTCATCCACATTCATTTTCGAGTTCTTGCATGACTTGGTTCCTATATCAATCATATTCATAATGTGGGCTCGAACACATCCCTTTCCATCATACTTTATCTCGGTTAGTTGACTCGGCGGGTGCTTTTGACTACCTTTTTCGATTCTTTAAACCTCCGTGCTATATCCTCATAATACTTTTTAGCATACTCGAGACTTAGGAATGCTTCCTTCACGGATGGTGCCATGGCTCTTTGCATGATCAATAGGGTCATTTTGTTTGCTTTTTCCCACTTAGCATACTTGGATTTGGTCTGCGAAGCATCCTGTGGCTGGTGCTTGTGGTGGATTTTCCTTGGGGCGAAATCATAGTCCATAAATCCCAAAAGAAATTTCAGTCTTGCTTCCATCTTTCGTAGTTTGATCCGATTAGAGTTACAATCGATTGATAGCTTGAGGGATTGACTGAAATGTGATAATAGTATAAATAAAGCTGTCCCCAAAATTAAACCTTAAAACATTGTTAGTTTACACTGTGGGTTATAAGCTAACAATGTTTAAAACACTGGAATTATAGATCTAGGCAAACTTCCCTGTGCAAGAAACTTCTTATCTGTGGATTAAGAAATTCCACTGCGATTTATCTAGTACTGTCCCATGTTGCACCACCACAACTGTCATCAATTTGTGCCTTTTCCATCTGTGGATGAAATCAACACACAAGGCTACGAGTTGTGGTGCAATCTTTGATCAATCCTTTGATCGAAAGCGTGCTACAACGCTTAAAGCTGCTGTGCTCGCTTAAGCTGCTGCAGCTATAATTCCCAATCTTTGATCAAAAGCACGACAAGCATGATTGAGCAGAAAACTTGATGCTCTTACTCACACCTTGAACAAATAAGATATGCAAATATTTAAACTACATGCTTCATGACTAGTGATCAGTTAAAATATAAAGCTTCATATGAATTTGATCAAATATTTAAAGATTAGATTTATGAACAAAACTGGCTCACGATACCACATGTAAGTTATTTCATGCCTTTATTCATAACCATAAATCAAATAAGATCGATCTGAAAACCCTAAATTGCAGATATCAAATCGGGCAGAGGAAGATGAAACAACGAGTCAATAACAAGGCTGAAGGAATCGCACCTTGATCGGACATGGTTGTCGCAGTAAATTAGGGTTCTTCTTCTTCTATACAAACTCATATCTGCTCGTTCTCTCTTGTGGGGTGAGAATTTCTGAATTGAGTTGGGTATTTAGCTGATAGAGAAGGGACCCTTTATATGTGCATTTGCTTAGGTTTCCTGCCCATTAAGGAAGACTTAAGCAATACGAATTGCATCGGCTTTAATTGTTTCAATCCATATAGAATTAGGAATCCTCTTTGTTCTTGATTTCTTACCAAATCCTTTTAGAAATAGAACTGCTGGTTATGCTTAATTATCATTCCTAGATTAGTATAGATTGCCGAAACCATATAGGATTAGAAGACCACAAACATGTAAGACAAGTTATTGTCTTACAATCGAAACAAAAAGGACAGCTGCTCCTAAATTAAGATTTCTATAATGTTAATCCCACCCTGCTTCCTTACAACAGGAAGGCCCGTATGATCATAACATCCAACATTTTCATTTTCATTTTTAAAAGAATGGCTGGATATTCAACATTTTCCAAAGAGGAAGGAAAGAATGTAAAATGAACAACAATGTAACACTTGGGTAGTCCTTGTCCTGTTCCATGTACTTCTTGTTGCACTTAAATTTATAGGGCTCCCCTTTCTTGATGGCCTTTTTTCCAAGTGATACTGCCCAAATAACATTTTGCTTTGACGTGCCGGTAGTTGAACTGATTGCAGAGCTGCCACATGTAGGGATTTTTGCACAAGAACAACCAGCCCCCAACCACAACTTTCAAAATCTTTTACTCTATGGATGTCTTCAACAAGTTCACTGAGATGCAAGTTACTACGGAGCCAAACTCCATCAGCTTGATTGCATACCAGCATTAATGTCTTTCACTGATTTCCTTCTGTTCTGATGCAGCTATCAAGTGAAAACACCACCACAAAGCTTTATTCGGAACCCTTCAAACAAAAGAGACAAATTACAAAATGTTCATCAAAATATTACAGTGCAAATGATTGTTTCCTTAAGCTGCCTTCCAAATGCCTTCCAAATGAGTGCATATTGGAAATATACATAAAAGGAAACTGGAAGAACCAAAGAACAAAAGATACTTAGTCGTACCAACTCAGTATAGTATAGTTGTAATAAAACATTGGATAATACTAGAAATTTAAAATTGGAGATAAGACCCCACCACAAAAGTATCTGTGCTGCTAGCTTCACTAAGAAGCAATTGCAGCAAAGATAAAATCGTTCTGCATTGAACAGATGGGTCCAGAAGTTTGGATTTTCTTATTTTGTAATTTCCAGTAGTAAATTCCACTTACCGAAAAGGTAGAAGATGATCACAATTAGTTCTTCTGAATGTTAAGAGCCTCCAAAGAAGGTGTCGGTGCAGATTCATTCTGGGATGGTTTTGGCAACAAGGCCTGTTCCTGCATAACTTGAGACTTATCTGCATTCTCAAAAAGTTGCTTCCGCAGAACACCATGCAAACGCCCAAAAAGCTGCTTCTTTAAAGATTCAAAAGCCATGTCCAACCTCTTTAACTGCTCCATTGAATTAATATTGTACATGAACAAGCCATAGTAAAGATCAAAGCTATCTCCTGCTGTATTCTCCACTAAATTCAACAAAGTTTCGTAACCTTTTGTGTTGATTGGTGTCGATTCCAAACCAAACTTTTCCAAAATCCTTCCCATAGTGTGTGTAATGAATTGTGACCCTGCTGCATGCCTATCATGTTCTGCACAAGACATTTCCACCATTCGGCACCCTTCTCGTGCAAAGATATCAAGAAATTGATCACACCGTGATACCCTTGATTTGTCACTTCCAACCCTGACCTTATCATAAACAAAAGAAAGACCATTCCACCCGTTTCTACCACTCTCTGGTCCAAACATAGGATGCGTACAGAGAATATCAAAATCCAGTGGCAAAGTTTGAAGAAACAGATTTCTTGGAAATTCTTTCACTGAAAGAACATCAACGAATAAAGTATTTCTCTTCAGCCTCTGCAGTGGCAATGACCTCAGAACTTTCTCAGTTGACAGAATAGATGTGCAAATAAGTATCACTTCTGGATGCTCTTCACATAGATCATCTGCATCGGAGAAGTAAGAAACGCCTAATTTCTGAGCCACATCTGAGTTGTCTGATCGAGAAAAGGCTAGAACTGTATGACCTTGGCGTACAATGCTCTTAGCAAGGAACTGACCAAAGTTTCCAAAACCAACAATTGCAATCTTTAGCCTAGAGTTGTCATCAGAAATGTGTGCTTTTTGGTAATCTGACCAAACAATTTTTGGCGATCTGGATTAAAAATTATTTTGTTAACAATTCAATTCCACTAACATTAGTGGCAAACAACAAATTCCACTAGTTAAAGAGTCCATATATCCATCAACTACACAACAGATGAAATAGCCATCAAACTAAGAAGAAAAAAACAATTCATTCCTACGAAATCCAAAGCATTGGAAGTTGAAACTGTACCAACCTCAAAGCTTTTGAAGAAGATACCAATGCAGCTCCATTCTGATCCTGCTTCGCATAATCCTCCTGCAAAGTTCTTGCCTTTTCTGCATTGCCAAACAACTGCTTTCTCACAACATCGTGCAAATGCCCAAAAAGCTGTTTCTTCAGGGCCTCAAAAGCCAAGTCCAACCTCTCCAACATCTCCAATGCATTCTTATTGTACATAAACAACCCATAATACAAATCAAAGCTATCCCCAGCTGTGTTCTCCACCAAATCCAACAATGTCTCATACCCTTTGGTATTTATGGGCGTCGACTCCAATTTCAACATCCCTAACACTCTCCCGACCGTGTGGGTCATAAACTGCGAACCCGCGGCGTACTTATCATGCTCGGCGCAGCTCATCTCCACCATTGTACACCCTTCTTTCTCAAAAATGTTCAGCAACTTATCGCACCGCGAAATCCTCGATTCTTCGGACCCAATTCGAACCTTTTCGTACACGAAGAGGAGCCCATTCCACCCGTGCTTGGCGCTCTGGGGCCCGAACATCGGGTGCGTGCAGACGACGTCGAAGTAGCCAGGCAGCAACTTCAGCAACAATGCCTGGGAGAACTCCTTGACGGAAAGCACATCAACGACCAAGGTGTTTCGCCTGAGGCGCTGAAGAGGCAGCGATTTGAGGACGGGCTCGGTGGAGAGGATGGAGGTACAGAGCAAAATGACTTGTGGGTGTTGTTCGCAGAGATCGTGTGGGTCGGAGAAGAACGAAACGCCGAGGTCCTGCGCCGTTTTGGAGTAGTCGGATCGGGAATGGGCGAGGACGGTGTGGCCTTGGGCGACAAGGGTCTTGGCTAGGAACTGGCCATAGTTGCCGAAGCCGATGATAGCGATCTTGAGCATGTGGGCGTCGTGGAATTGGACGGCGACTTTGGACTCGTAGTCGTAGAGTTGGGCGGCGTCGAGAGATTGGATTTTCAGAGACTTAGGGCGGAAAGAGCGGGTTCTTATTAGGCTTGGGTTCGGGAAAAGGTTGAAGCTTTGGGGGTTGAGAGAGAGAGATGGAGGGAGAGACGGCTTGGGAGGTGAAGGGTGGAGAGGACAGAGAGAGAACATTCTGGGGCGACTAGAGAAAGTCAAAAGTTGAGCTCAGAGGGTCTGAGTTCTCCAGCTCGTAATTACAATTTACTGCCCAAATTCCACATCAAGAATCAGAAAGATATACTTTCGTGTTTGCCATTTACCTCATCTTCGTACAAGTTTATTTATTTATTTATTTTCTATTTTGAGAGTTTCAAATAGTAACTAATTTTTTTCTTCGTAGCTGCAATATTTATTGTTTTTTTCTTCTTGGTAACCGTAGTAGACTATAATTTCTCCAACAATTCAAGAGTTGGCTTAACATTTGCCCAACCAAAACCAGACGACGGTTTCGTTGAATGAGCACATTACAGAAATAGAATTATCCCAAGTTCCCAACTGCAGAAAACCAACAGGCCATGCATTAATAATCGATTAAAAAGTAAGAAATTGGGCAATAATTAATCATGATTAAAGGAGAGTTAAGAAGAAAATCCAGACTCTTCACTAAGTTCAATCATTATCATCACCATCATCAACAACAACATCGTTATAATCAGCATCATCATCATCTTCACCCCCCTCCCCCTAGAAAGGGAAAAATTCTTTCGTCAATTCTACCTTTGGTAACTAATTCAAAAGCTAAACCAGCATGTTCTAAAGACTTATAATTTTGCTGAGGAGATTGCAAGGAAGGGATCCGCGAGTGTGAAGAGAACGAAGAATCAAACAACAGAGGGGAACTTCCCACTTGTCTGTTGCATCCTTTTTAAACTTAAATCTTGAAGAGCAGGCCACCGTGCGTAGCGAAGAACGGAGCAAACACAAGCGACTCAACAGCCATGAGCTTGATAAGAATGTTGAGCGATGGCCCAGATGTATCCTTGAGAGGGTCTCCAATGGTGTCACCAATGACAGCTGCTTTGTGAGGATCTGATCCTTTTGGACCAAGCGTCCTTGCATGCTCTGAAGCACCAGCCTATCAAACCAGACAAAATCCAGACCATAAGTCAAAGCATAAAACCCAAAACAGGCATTTTTACCACCCATCAAATGATTACCTCAATGTACTTCTTGGCATTATCCCAAGCACCACCTGTGTTGGATGCAGAGATAGCAATCTGCAAATGTAAATATGTTAGTTCAAAATTGTCCCAAACAACTGAATGTATATCAGCAAATCAGATGCAAGACAAGATACAAAAGTTATCACATTAGGAAGTAGCTGTACACAAGTGAACATATATAAAGACACAATCCAGCAACTGCTTCAGCATTTACCTGTACACCAGAGACAAGGGATCCGGCAAGCACCCCGGAGAGAGTTTCCACACCAAAAAAGATCCCAACAATGAGGGGTGTAAGCATGACAAGGGCACCAGGGGGGATCATCTCTTTGATGGAGGCGTCTGTCGAAATCTTAACGCATGTAGCATAGTCAGGCTTGGCAGTACCCTCCATGAGACCTGGGATGGTATTGAATTGCCTGCGCACTTCCTCAACCATCTTTAGAGCTGCACTTCCCACACTCTTCATCGTCATGGCAGAGAACCAATAAGGAAGCATTGCGCCCACTAACAAACCAATAACCACTTTTGGAGTCAACACATCAACTCTTGAGATACCAGCACGGCTAACAAAGGCGCCAAAGAGAGCAAGGGACACAAGAGCAGCAGACCCAATTGCAAATCCCTATAAACAGAAGCACACATGACTCAGAAGTGACATTTGAATTTTGATGATAACTAGGGGTCTTCGACTCCTCAGACCATAGATGAACAATGTTTTCAGGTGACTAAATGCATTCTATTGGCAAAAGGAGTGTCTTAAAATATCGATTACCCGAAGAACTCGCCAAACCTTAAATCGGACTGTTCCTACAGCCAGAATTGAGACATAAAAAGTATAAAAGCACGCTAGACTTGAGAAAAATTTCAAACCTTTCCAATAGCAGCAGTGGTGTTTCCTGCAGCATCAAGAGCATCAGTTCTCTCTCTGATTCTGTGGCTCATGCCTGCCATCTCTGCAATTCCTCCAGCATTGTCACTGATGGGACCATATGCATCAATGGCCAATCCAGTTGCTATGGTGCTCAGCATTCCAAGGGCAGCTACAGCAATCCCATACATAGCTGCAAAGCTAAAACTAACAAAAATGCTAATTGCAATGGCAAAAATAGGAATAATGACCGATTTGTATCCCAATGCAAGGCCAAAAATGACATTAGTGGCAGCTCCAGTCCGACAAGAATCAGCAACATCTTGCACAGGGCTACAGCATAATACAAAAGCAAGGTGTTAGATTAAAAGACATGTAATACTATATATGGGAGAAAGGTAAAAGCCAAGAAAACTAGATACCTGTACGCATTACTAGTATAATACTCTGTTACAAAACCAATGATAAGCCCAGCCCACAAACCAACACCAACACATAAGAATAGCTGCCTGCAAAAGTATGTGACAGAAGCGAACCCATTAGGTTTTACAAGATCAGAAACAAACCTGATTTTGGATAGCACTCTAAATTAGAAGGAAAAATACCTTTAGTTCTTCTCTTGATCTAAAAAATTCTTATTAAGCCACATAGACAGTTTTGTATCAATTAATCTATTCATCCTAACAAAATGCTGGCAAACATGGGCAACCAACTGCCTCCTCATATCAACACAGAGAGCAGACTATAGAGAAAAAAGTAGAACAGATGAAATCGAATGATCCCAAAGAAGCAGAGCTTACCAGCTCTTCACAACTTTCTGTGTACCAAAATTGAAGATCGTGAAGGAAGATGGAACAGAAATCCATGTAACAATTGCAATTCCAACAGTCATCAGTACAGTGGAAATGATGAGCTGCCTCTTCAGTGCTGGCTCAATTTCCTTTACAGCCTTGATCTCAAAGAAATCTGTTGCACACAGGGTGGTGAGCAAACAAACGAGGATGCCAACGGAACTGACAATGAGAGGATACAGCATTGCAGTTAACTCATGATTGATCCCAAATGAGGAAATGGATGCGACCACAAGGGCAGCACACGATGCCTCAGCGTAGGATCCAAAAAGATCAGATCCCATGCCGGCTATATCTCCAACATTGTCTCCAACATTATCAGCTATCACCTGTACAAATTGGAAACGTAAGTTTTAGAAACATAGAGAAAGCAAATTAATAACTTAAACAAGTTTCCAAAGGGTGGTATGGTATCCCTTACAGCTGGGTTCCTTGGGTCATCCTCAGGAATATTCCTCTCAACCTTGCCAACAAGATCAGCACCAACATCAGCAGCTTTGGTATAGATGCCTCCACCAACTCTGCCAAAGAGAGCCATGGAAGATCCCCCAAGACCATAACCAGTTATAGCCTCGAAAAGGCCACCCCAGTCATCACCATAGTACAACTTAAAGACGTTGATAGCAATGTAAAGAACCAATAGACCACTTGAAGCAAGGAGAAAGCCCATAACTGCTCCTGATCTGAATGCAGTAATGAAAGCCTTCCCAACACCTTTTCTTGCCTCCAATGTTGTTCTGGCATTTGCATAAGTAGCAATCTTCATCCCAAGGAATCCAGAAACCACTGAAGTTATAGCACCAAGCAAGAAGGAAATTGTGCTAAAGATGGCAGTGGCAAGAGCTGGTTTGCATATCTTTGTTTGGTCATATGTACATGGACGGCTACTTGTGCTAAATCCCTCCACAGAGCCAAGGAAAATGAAAATCAAGACTGCAAAAGCCACCATGAAAGCACCGACGTATTTGTATTCGGTGAAAAGGAATGAGGTTGCTCCTGTATCACACAGGCGTGAACAAGTTACAGTTTGTGAAACATAAACTCTACCAACAAGAAGTTAGTGAAATAAACTGGATCCCAATGAATTCTTTTATACATATAAAATACAATACAATCACTATCGAGAATCAATGTTCATATGTAGATAACAATAATATATATTTTAAAAAATAAAGGTGGGTCCTAACAATTGATGTGAAGGTTCCAGAACAAGCCACCATCTTCGATCTGAAAAAGTAGAAAATAGTGAAGACGTCTATATTTCCAGTGTTCTTCTACCTTACGCTACGATAATCCTAGTATCATCAAATATAAATAAAGTAACTAGAGGACATATAAGCACATAAGAGCGCGCACACAAACATAAACAACCCAAAATCACAAAGCCAAATGGATAAACCAAACGACGTCGGATCTACCAGAGCTAAAGAAATACGTAGAATGCAAGAAAGGTAAAATGGACCTTCAGAGATGGCGTTCTGAATTTCTGCGCATTTGAGGACGACGTTGTGGTCATTACCGCCTTCTTCTTCCTCGATGAGGTAATCATTGTAGCCATTTTTGCCGGGGGTGTTTGAGTTGGCGTCTTGACCAGGCGAGAGCTTGACCTGAGAGACATACATCCACTGCACCACAGAGAAGCCGATGCCGATGACCGCGCACAGCGGTATCAGAATTTCCGCCCCGATATCTGGAAGAAGCGTCGCCCCCATGATTTTACCCAACAGAGAAAACAGAGAAGAAAACAGAGGAAACAGAGAGGGCTGGGCTCAGCTTGGAGGTGGGTCTGTTTGTGTGAGAGAGGGAATATGAATGAGTTTGCGTGTGTTGATGATTAGAGTGGGATTTATATATATATATTTCTCATTTAAGTGAGATAGGATAGGAGTGTAGAAAAAGAGGGCGTGTGGCATTTTTATTTTTGATATTTGAAAATCTTAATATTGTTGGTTGCCGATAAATAAAAAATAAAAATTAATAGAAAATTGGAAATTAGAGAGATGGTAGAGTGATTGTGGCAGATGTATAGGAAATTAGTGAGATGGAAAATGTCCGAGTCTGAGGTATTAACTTTTGTCATACAGTCAAATCCTTGCTTTTTCTTTTATCTTTTTTTAGAAATTCTTTCCTTATTAGATCCTGAATTTGCTCCATTAACCTCTTTAAAACAAACAAAGTAATGAAGTTTCTGTTTTATCCCTCGTTATCTTTTAATTAATTAAAATCTAGAGATTTTGAAGTTAAAATGAATAACTAAATAAAACCAACTTCAATCAACATGGTAATGATTCATTTGTCAAAATTAAATCTTAAATATTCCTTAACCGGCTAAATCTTTTTATGGTAATCGTTGATTGATTTTATGAAGTAGTTATATTTGTAAGCTTGATATACATTATTTTTTTTTGTAAATATCACGAGGTGTCTCCACATCCGAAAAATAGGATTAATCTCTTTTCGGAATTCGGTTTGCCCCTAACCACAAAGTGTTTCCAACTACTTACTTGTTCATTATCTAGAGCATAAGCTCAGCTTTATTTTAAGCAGCTGAAGCTGACATGGAACTTATTCGGATAACTCTTCACCGAACCTATTTTAGGCGCATTCCGTGCCCCAATCGTCTTTTCTTCTTTATTCAGTTTTATCCTCTTCTTTACACTTTTTATTATTATTTGCTATTATATATATAGATTATTTAAGGTTGTAATTTGTAAACTTCTTCTTGTCATTTGTATTATTCATTAATTTTGTTGGCTAACACGTGTAATTTGTATTCGATAAATGTCGCCATTCACTGCATGATCCACCGGACCAAACTATGTATTTAAAGGTGGTCTACATTTAATATTATCGTGTGCTATAGTATGGCCATTACCATATATACCACCACATAAATAAGATTTGAATTAAAAGCGGAATATATATGATATAAATATACAACATGTTGAATTGGCATATAGTCATTTTTGGTTCATATAGTTTTTGATTCCCCATAGTTTAAATTAAATCAATTTTAGTTCTTGCAGTTTTTAATTTAGAGCATTTTAAGAACACATTTTAATTTATGTCAATTGAGAGAAATTTGGCTCCAAGCGGAACGGATTTGACATAAATTGAAATGTAACCTTAAATTATTTTGAACTGAAAACTACATTGATAAAATTGACTTTATTTAAACTATGGAGATGAAAGTGATGCATCGACAAACAATAGAAACCAAAAATAACTTTTTGCCTATTAAAAAAATATCACATGTCACCTACTATTATCAATCATTCATTCAGGTTATTATACACGTATTAGATTATGCTGTGTGATTATGTGTAATGAACAATGCCCTTATATTTCATGCATGCATGCACAATATGCCTGCCTTCCCTTTCACTTTGGCCCTTTCTTCTGCAGGAATGAGTCTGCGTATATTAAAAATGAATAGAATTAATGATAGCTAATTGCCAAAATAAAAAAGTACAAGACACCAAAGAAGATAATTAGTTTAGCACTTGTAGATCTGATTGGTTGATTTTCTCTCACACACACATAATTACCATGATGTTGTGGAGATTCGATGCACTTTTTTTAATATAAGTGATAATCTAAAGTACAAACAAGAATCAATACCGTTTTCTATTAGATTAGACTCTGTTGGCCTAGACTGGTAACTTTAGGTTGGCACACCAATAACAATATTTTGGAGTTCTTATATTAAAACTATAAATAAAACGAGTGAGCCATTAGATTTCTAATAGACTATTTCGATTACCAGTGGAGGATAGCCAAAGGAAGATGAAAATGAAAAATGATA
Organism: Prunus padus; assembly: GCA_024362665.1. Classification (NCBI taxonomy): domain Eukaryota; kingdom Viridiplantae; phylum Streptophyta; class Magnoliopsida; order Rosales; family Rosaceae; genus Prunus; species Prunus padus. The sequence continues at coordinate 32,331,601 of JANFAM010000018.1, forward strand.
TTATGCTTTTGATTTTGATTTTGGAATAAACATGACAATTGGCATCGTTTTTCTATTTGTCACATCAAATATTCTATTATAACCCAACAAAAAAAAATCTATTATAAATTATGGAAACTTCTTAAGTAATTTGAAAATGGTAGGTGACGTGTTATAGTAATCCATGCAACGTCCAACTTGAAAACAAAAGATAATCCGAAAGGAGGTGAGGTTGTGATATGCAACTTGCAAGTGCGAAGTGCTTGTGGGCACGTGGACCGAATTGACGTAGACAATTCCTAAAGTGCTTACGTGGAAAGTCGTGGAAGTTCCGCTTTGATCTGTCCAATGCCACGCGGCGCCACAACAATCAGGTGTTTACGTGAAAAGTCATGGACCCTTTATCTATTTTAAATAATAATATTTTCATTTTTAAATTAGTTCCCAAAAGAAAATAAAAGAGTTTTTAAATTATTTTTTAGGGCTAATTACATTTTTGGTTATTTGAATTATGGTCGAATTTAATTTTGGTCACTGAACTTTTAATTTTTCAATTTTGGTCATCCCATTTTGAATCGTCAACAAATCAAGTCTAATTGGTTAATTCCGTCAATTAATATGCACGTGATGCATGCTTGCATGGGCAATATTGTCATTTCGCCCCAACTCTCTCATTCTCTCTGCAAACGTACGAGCTCGAGCTTTCTCCCTCCTCCCATCCAAATCCTTTAGAGAAATACCACCAGAATGAGAGAAAAAGAGTTTCAATTCTCCACCCATCCAAACCCCAAAAACCCTTTTTCCATTTCACCATGCATCTTACCTTTATGTCTCTCTCTGCCTCTTCTCTTTCTGTCTCTTCTCTCTCTTTCTCTCTCTCTCTCTCTCTCTCTTCTATTTGAATTCCGACGAGTTTATTTGCTCGAAAATCGTCATGCAAGTTCAGAAATCAAATTAAACCATTTGGGTCTTGCACTTTCAACAAGAATTCTCATTCTAATTTCAAGTTAAACATTGGCGTTATGGATTTTTGTGTTTATGCTGTTATGGGTTTGTAGTGATTAATTGTGATTTTGGTTTTGATATTTTGTTTGTTTTTTGAGATTTCATATTTAAGGGCCTTGGTTGGATTCAGTTAGAGTTTTTTTTTTTTTGGGTTTAATCAGATTGGTGAACATAAATCGAATTTTTGGTTGTTCTGTTATTTGGATTTGAAATTGATTTTGGTATTTGGGTTATGTTCTTTTGGAGAAGTAAATTGAAGTTTCATATCTTAGGGTTATGTTCTTTAGAGAAACTGATTTTAGTATTTGGGTTATGTTCTTTTGGATTTGAAATTGATTTTGGTATTTGATCTTTTTAGCGTGAAATTGTGTTTTTATGTACTGGAGCTTGTTGGAAATGCTGCAAGCAAACTAGGCCCTGAAGGAACCATGATATCTCCTAGTAGTCATAATATCCGTTCGACTGTCATACGATAACCAAATTCGAATCCAAGCATATCGTCGAGCTTGGGACGACAAGGGGATCATTTCAGAACATAATGTGCCACCACACCATGGCCCACGCGCCGATAGCGCGTGGGTATCTTGAGAAATTTTCGGCGATAGAAATTTCTCAAATCACCCAACAATACATATACCTACGTGATCAGGGCTACTAGGGGAGCAATTTATACAACTGGGCCGATCTCCAATTTGGCCGGGAAGTGGCCGGAAAACCACTTCAAAAATCGGGAATTTCTAGGTTCAAATCGAGTTTCAAAAACTCAAAATCGATCCTAACTAGCTGTACCTATCAAAACAGCTAGAACACATTGAGAGGATGATAAAGCACCCGTGGTTTGACAAAAACGGTTGGAAATGCCATGGCCGGCATCGGGAAAATCCCGATTTTTCCCTCTTTCCCATTTGTTAATCCGTGCGAAATCCAGCCTGGAAATCTAGTGGGTGGTGTAGAGGAGGAGGAGAGGAAGATTTTACAAGAAATTTTGTTGAGATTGGTGGCCGGACGGCCCCAGAAACGCTGCCTAAAGTTTCGGTTGGCACAACGACGCGAGAGAGAAGAGAGAGAGTCGGGGATGAGGAGAGAGAAACGCTTGAGAGGAGTGACGTGCGTGAGGGGTGGAGCCGGGTATTTACGGCATTTTGAACAATTTTCAAAATGACTGTTATGTCCTTTGGATTTTCAGACCTGTACGAGTTCGTTACAAGTCAGAATAGAGTGTGTCGTGCGTCTACTAACCCGACGCAATGGTGCCACTTTATTTCCCAAATTCTTTTCCGAACAAAAAGTCAACTCTAGCCCACTAAGAAACCCTAAGGGTAAAATTGTCATTTCTTTTAATAATTTAAGAATTTAATTAAATTTCCAAGAGCGGGATATTACAATAGAAGTTGGGGCATTGGTCAATCAGGGTCTGATCATCTGGGCCGGAGCTGGCTGGTGAGCCTAAGAGGTGGTTTTGTTGGTCTAAGGGTTGCTAGTGGGTCTGGATTGCCTAGTCGCAGTGGAGGAAAATGAAGATGTTTTGTTCTTCTGGTCGTTGAGCGATTTGGGTTGGCTCGATCCGAGACCCAGATCGAAGTCAAAGTTGGAATTCATGGTTTGAAATTAAAGTTCTTTACCTTTTGTAATTTTTGGATCAAAGGAAATCATATCCGATGCGTGGTCTGGGTGGGAGGGTTGAAGGAAGAGAAAGCAAATAAGGGTTTGGGGGGATAGGGTTAGGGTTAGGGGTTTCCATCTCTTCGAGGTTGGTGTTCTGGGTTCGTTGGGAATATGAAAATTGATAAGTTTATGTTTTTCCCCCTTTGTTATATTGTTGATTTACCATCGGGATCTTTTTGAACAATTTACAGCATGATTTGAGTGGAACATGAGGCTATTGATGCTGAAAGATAATAAGAGGAACATATGAAAGATAAAGGAGAAAACAATGCAAAACTAACAAACTGGAGTTTATTCAATTATTTCAAAATTGGTTTCTCTAAACTGAGATACGACAATTGGCCTTGAAGAGTAGCCATTGACTGGCACATGAAACAATTGTAACCCAATTGCACAATTGCTTCTTTTAGCTACTGGAAATAATTTGAGCCAGGGATGGGGTGGAGGGTTGAAGCTTGTGGGTGGTGTTCATAAGGGAATGGGGAAAGAAGGAAATCGGCGGGGGGAGGGGGAGAGCGCAGAGGAGAGAAAGGGATTTTTTTAATTTTTTGTTTTTTGTTTTTAATATTTTAATCAATTTTTAAATAATTTTTTTTAATGTGAAACCCACAGTGCCACGTAAACAACTAAAGAAGAGATCTGACGGAAACCCTAACAGCGGAACCACATTGTAACAAATTTAAAAGATCGGGATATGTGATTGTAAAAATTGAGAATATATGAACTAATATATCTTAAGAGTGTAACTACAAGGTACTAAACTGTAATTAACTCTAAAATATATAGTTGTCATGATGTTTTTTATAATTTCCTAAAAGGAAAAATAGGAAAAAAAAAAAGAGCGGGTAATGCTTGGATCTTTATGTGGGCTGCCAAATTTGTTGTTGATCTTTATGCTACCTATGATTGAAGTCCACTTCGGCTGATGATCAGGCTTGAGTTTTGAGGCCGACATCAATTTGTTGCCTTCCAAAAGCTCATGTGCACGTGTTCGCTATCATCAGTTCATCAGAAAGAAACTGCCCAAATTTCACGGCCAAAATCAAAATACACAAGACACACACTTAGACTCCCTCTCTTTGTCTGTGTGTCTCTGACGGCTTGGTTTCGACTTTGGTTTGCTACATTTCATTTGGTGACGACCGTACGTTTTGAGTTTGAGAAAAAGGCACGAGTTTCCGCTGAGACCGCAAAGCCACAGATCGAACTAAAACCTCAAAGAATCTGTGCTCTCTCTCTGTCTCTCTCTGTCTCTCTCTATCAAGCTCCGTCAGATTCAATATCCATCTTTGTTTACTATGGACAAGAGGAAGCTGCCCTCTGATCACAGCCAAACCCACCCTCCCCCTTTCTCTCCTCATCCTTCGGGTACGTTTTTTTTTTCTTTTCTTTTCTTCTCAATTTCTTGTCTTTGAAAATGCGCTGAAACCAAAGAAAAATGAAAGAAACCAACTTTTTTTCTTGTTCTCGCATCATCTTAGCATATTGTACTCATCAATTATGATAAAAACTCCACCTTTGCTCTTCTTTTAATTAAATGAAGCTAAAAGAATTGGGGACCTTGCTCAATTGAGCCAAATTTGGTGTGGTAAGAGGTGAATGATGCTTATCCTTTAATCAATGTTACGAATTTTTTTCTGGGTTTCTTTGTTACTCTGTCATTTGGGTTAATGGGGTTTTCTTTTTTGCTTTTCTGTTTCTTTTAATTTGCTAGTTGATCAATTACTAAATGAACGGGGCTCTGTGTTGGTTTTGCTTTATTTGATATTCCAGAAATATTCAACTTCTTTTTTCTGCCAATTCATCTGGCCTGATTCCAGCTTCAGAACAAAAAATTCGATAAAAAAATAGTTTCTTGATTATGTTAGAGAACTGAATGATTTTAAGAAGGATACATTGCCTTTTTCATTTTATCCAAGTAAGTGAAATGTGAATGATTTTTTCTTTTTCGTTTAAGATCTTGCAGACATCATGCCATGTTCTTCGGGAATGGAATTACTGTCACAAGAGGTTAGCTGTTCTTTTCCTATTCATGTTACCAATATGATTTCTGGTCGACATTGCAACTTTTATATTTTACATTTCTTCGTTTTCATGCATTAGGAGAGATATAGTTATTTTTAATCTTTAATCCTTTTTTTTTCCAGAAACCTTTGCATTCTGTTGATTCTGGCGAACAACTAAAGTCCCTGTCTTCTGTACTGGACACAACGGATAGTTCTTTGAAGCTACTAAACGCCCACCCTTCTGTTGCACAGCAGCATCATCCAAGCCTTGGCCGATCAACCTTCTTTAAACGCTCACGTCATCACTATGCCCATCAATACTCTCGGCGCAACTCAGGCAATCTTGCTAACACATCAACTTCTCGTGGAAAAGGAGTACCTTTACGTGATGATAAGCTCTCTTATAAGTTGGCTACTCAAAGCAACTCCGAGTCCAGACGTCATTCAGGTTTGATATTTGTTTGTCCTCTTTTTCTTCTCTATCTTTGGTTCAACTTCCAAATACCTTTATGAAGTTCCTTAGTTTTGATGGAAGGTTTCGAGCATTAAGACAATGGAAGCTCTAATTATCACAACCATAATAATGCTACACGGATGAATGGGGCATATGTAGCGAGCTTATGTTTTCAGGATATTATTTCCTACTTAAAATCATAGGAATTTACTTCTTTTGTGCTCAGTTTCATCCATTGAGCATGACTTTTCTAGAAGGATGCTGTGAGAACTGTTTTGAGATATCTTTTCTAGTTAATTTCTTCTGCAGCTTGACATCTGTAGTATTGTCTTTTTTTCTGAATTGGCTTTGGTTTTCCAATTTTCCCCCAGAAATTAGGGAAAAGCCCTTTCTTCGGCAAGCCAGAATTAGGACCAGTTACTTGACAACGGATGCTGCATCACCTGATCCGGGGAAGATGGTATGTGGGATTTGTGAGAAGCTGTTGAGGCGTAAGCCTTTCTTACTTGGTAGCACGCTGTCTTCTACTGAAGTCTCTGTTGTGGCGGTTTTAGTTTGCGGCCATGTTTATCATGCAGATTGTTTGGAGCAGAAAACAAGTTTCGAAGATAGACGCGACCCGCACTGTCCGTTGTGTCTTGGATTGTTGCCCAAGGTTGAAGATTCAAGAGAGCAGGTCTAGGGAAGGTGGTGATTGGATTGGAAGTCTTTGAGGCGGAAACCGTATTTTCTTGGTAGCAGCTGTCTTCTGCTGAACTCCGTGGCAACTTTTGTTTGCGGCCATCTTTCATGCAGACTTGGGGCAGGAATAGTTTGAAGAAATATGCAACCTGCCTTGCCCGTTGTGTGTGCCCAAGGTTCAAGGTTCGAGAAGGCAGGAATAGTTTGTAACGTCTGCAACTTTACTCCATTAATAGCCTAGTACTGACTATCTAGATGAGAGGTCCACAGTAAGAAATATTGGAAGCTTTTGAGCAGACTAACTATGACAGACAAAAACTCTCGGTTTGATACTGTTAATGTAGTTTGCATGAAGTAGTTAATGACTGTTTTTTATGCCTGGCAGTTAGGGGAAGCAGCTTTGTGGTCGTGTAATTTTCTAATGCTAGTTCATGTCATTTTCTGGATGCCATTAATAATAAAATTTGCATATTCGTCTTACATGGATTTGTCTTTGAATTTTCCGCAATATACCAGTTATTGAATTTGCATAGACACGAGAAACTGCTCCTTTCCTGTTACGAATGTCTTAAATCTTCTACTTAATTTAATGGGATTTTGACCCTGCACGATGTTTTTTTTTTCTTAAAAAAGAAGAATCTAGGTTTAGACTTTCTCAAAAGCAAACGAAACAAAAACAACTGTTTGCCCAAAGCTGGAGAAGACACTGAAGCGCCTCTAGAAGTCCCAGCAATGGCCGGAGCAGAGACCCCTAGCCTTGTCCAAACACGATTGCAATCCTTTCCATCCTTCGCAGGATTGCCAAGTATATGTCCTGTAACAATATTCTCAACACACATTTCACGAACTTGGCAATTCAAAGTTTCAAAAGCTGTATATGAATATAAAATTATAGGCTAATTGAAGAACAAAAAAACTCAACCACAAATCTAAAAGACAGTTTGGGAAAATGTTGATCACCACTCTGCGCATTCATAATAAACAAGCATCCAAGTTGATATGATCAAAGATTACATGAAGGAAGCACAGAGCAATACATACATAAGAGGACCTATGGGGTTGGGGTTGGGGTGGTGGGTGCCTTGCACGTTGCTCTGTTATGCCCAACTTCCTTGCACCTAGCGCAAGTAACTGTCCTTGTGATCACACCCTTTGTTCTGGTCTGTTTTTTCTTTTCTTGGTTTTGTGGCTTGGAGATGCATGGAGGAAGTACATGCACAGTCTCTAAGTCAATTGTGTCACTATCCAAGGGCTGGAAAGGGGCCGATGGGTTTATAGATTCAGAATACGTCAACTGAAAGTTGTTGGCTTTATAGTATCTTGAACAATAATCATATACATTCCTACCGGTGCAGTTGAAGACGGCAATGGCATGACAGCAGGGTAGGCCGGTTGCTTTCCATTTCAAACAACTACAGTCCCATTTATCAATATCCACAACGTTGATGGATTCCTTGTGAACCTCAAAAAGAGTATCAGATGAAAATAAGACTTTAAGACCATATGCTTGGAGAGTTTCTTGTCGCAGCTTTTCCTCCTTAGATGGAGTGAGCTTTGTAGGCCATCTACTTGAATCTGTTCGACGAGTGTTTATCAACTCCATCAGCTTACAACTTAGCACTTCGATCTTCCGTACTATGGGTAACTCCCGTACTTCCTCTATCCACTTGATGTATGTCTCTGCAACATCGGATGTCACATGGTTATAGTGCTCACCTTTAAATAATGCATTTGTCCAACATTCTGGTTCAATTTGCAGGACCCAGTCATAAGCCTGTGAAGAAACCCGTCTAATTTGATCAGTACTTGTTTTAAAACCATCAAGTCGGACTGCATGGGCTGCAGCCACAAAATTGATTGGCAACGAACCCTTCCCATCTCCATGGAATGGACCCTTCAAGTTTTTCCTGAAGCTTTTCACAAGGTGGTGCAATGAGTAGCCATGGTGGGCATTCTCAAATACCTCAATCACTGATTTCTTAAGTCCATTCTCTCTATCAGAGACAAAAGTTAAGGATTGTGAGGTTGAAACTGCTGACCTTAACTGCTCCAAAAACCAACGCCAATTATCATAATTCTCAACGTCTACTATAGCAAATGCAACAGGGAAAACACTGTCATCTCCGTCCAAAGCTGTGGCGGCCAATAAAGTCTCATTGTATTTTGATTTTAAACATGTAGCATCAAGAAAAAGAATGGGGCGACAACCATTCTGAAAACCACGTATTGAAGCATGAAAGCACACAAAGAGACGTTGAAATCTCCTATCATCACCAGTGAAAAGCGTAATATTACTACCAGGATTTGCCTCTGCCATCTTCTCACAAATCCTAGGTAACTGGTTATATGCCTCTCTATATGAACCCAGAAGTAGCTCCCTAGCATCTTCAATTCCACGCCATACTTGAGTATAGTTCACTGCAATCCCAAAATCCTGAAGAATGCCATTGGCAAGTTCTTTTGGCTTGAGATGTGGGCTGTCTAGTAATCTATCTTTTATGATGCTAACCAACCAACTTTTACTCGGATGATAAGATTTCCAGAACTCCCTTCCACATGTATGTATTTTGTTCATATTCTTTATCCTAAACTTTTGAACAGATGAGTCCCATGATGCGTGAATTCTCCAAGAACAGCCTTCAGCTATACATCTGCCACTTGCACGGTTAGTATCATTCTTTTTTAACCTATACATAAAACGATGAGCAATGGCATATTTTTGCAGTGCATCACGAAATTCTTTAACGCTTTTGAATTCCTGTCCAACCCCAGTGATACCATCTTTCCATAACGTGACTAGTTTTTCAGGTGGAACATCATTTGATTGCCCTAGAGTATCCTGTATAGGGTCACTGCTAGTACTACTATCTTTACATGGAAGGGTATCTTGTTTCTGACCCACATCATCAGTTTCAAAGAATATTCTTCTTTGAATATTCTTCTTCCGGGGCATAACTTTTCTTTTCTCCCTAACATGGTCAGTGACGGCAACAATGGTAGGACCATCAGCACCAATTTTCCAAGCAGCAGTGCGTCTTCGCTTCTTAACAGTATCAGCAGGGGTAGCATTCATATCAAATTCATTCGAGCTGGGGACACTTGCATCAGCAGTAACAGTAACTGGCTCAGATGGAATGGAACTAATAGCATCTACTCCACTTCGGCTTTGGGTTTTTTCTTCGACAGACATGACAAAGCCTGTTTGTTTTGATAGAGGGAGAGGGGCAGGGACAACTGGGATGGCATTGGCAGCTGCAGAACCCACTGCAGATTTACCATCAGTTGGTGCTGTAAGAGGACTAGCGTGTAAAGCAGCAGCTGAAGTAGTGGAGGCAGCAACAGGGGTCACAGATTCAGCCAGTTTTATCCCACATGCCCTGCAAGTGATAATTTAAACTATCAATGCAAGAACAACTTGCAAAAGGGCTGCAATCACCAGTCAATATTCTTCAGTTACAGTATAGGGGGGACTGTCCTCATTTCCTTAAAAGCGAGGAAATCATGATAGCAAGGCCATTTTGCTTTTTATGAAATGACAACAGTATACCTCGTTACCTGAACTGGTTTTAGCAGTAATTTCCAGGAAAGTAGATGCAACTAGACAAAACAAAAGAAATACCTTCGCTGTGTGCTTAAGGTTTCACTGTCAAAACCTGCTTTCCCCATGACAAAAACATCAGCAGTTACTGAATCCCCATGGAATTCATACATCCTTTTTAGGTCCTTATCATTGGATAAAGTGATGAGAGTTCGCGTATTTCCTGGGAGAAAATACTTCATAGATATGGATTTATATTCTAAATTCAACATTTCAGCCAATTTAAACTTGAGATCATCAAATACGGTTTCAAGATTGATATCTACTGCATGTGCCTCTCCACCCGTATATGACATGGATCCATCATCCTTTATGACGAATTCACCACTAGACTGGCAGATTAAGATAAGCTTTGTCCTCGACATCACAAGGAACTTCAAACATTCGAATAAAAGAATTAAAAACTAGTATACAAATATGCTAAGTTCCTAAAACTATCTACTAAGTTTACTACAATCTAATAAGATGTACGTAAAATCCATTTCAAAATGCATTCATAAAGCTGGTGCAGAAAAAAAATTCACCATTATAGCACTAGTTCATCGTGTGTGTGCTTGACTGTAGACAACTTAGCTACTTTCTACAGCTTGTGTGCATATATATCGAAAAACCATTGCCCCAAAAGACCTGCTTTGCGAACATATGCAGGCACGAAAACAATGCAAAAACCCAGTTCAAAATAATAATGGAAGCACATTAGCATTCACATGAAAATTACTGATAAAGAAAATTGACATAAAATGTGACAGTATCGAAATGATCAGAAGCATGAAGGTTATCATCTGAGCCCACCTTTAAATCAACACAACGCCATAATCAGTGTATTTCACGGCGAGTCAACGGAAAACAGTTTGAAGAAAGTCAACAAATCCTACCCCGATGATCATCCAATGAGCAATCTAACCCCAAAGTAAGCCCCTATTTTTCCCGCAAACCCATGAATTCTAAGTCCAAGATCATTACTTGAAAACAAAAACCCACATCCAAGATTATAAGCACACTAACATTTGTTGAATTGAATACTAATTTACTAGTACATGACATTTATTTGTTACCGACTTGCCAGAAACACAGTATTGGGAGAAAGAATTTAACTTTTAGCTGTGAGGAAGGAGAAGAAAGAGCTTACCAGAAGAGGATGAGGTGCGGTGTGTGATGAAAACCCTAAATTTTGGGGCCTTCTGGAAATAATGATAAAACAGGTGGATGATTAAAGACTTGGAGCATAGAACGGGTAAGGGTGTGATAGAAATCTAAGTAAAAAACTGGGCCTGAGAAATGTCAAAAGAGGCTCCTTTGGGATTTAGGGGAATTTGGTTGAAACTTGAAAAAGGCCAAAAGGAAATGCGTGGATGCAGATGCAGCACCGGTGCAAGCTTGGAAACTGGACGATGATCCTATGCTAAGAGATTGCAAAATCACTATCTTGCATTATTCTTACAACAAGTAATAAACAATTTTAGCCTTTCGAATTCCTTCATAGTTAGTAAAATACGGAATGAGAAAAATACAAATAAAATACGTATGTGTTTTATTTGACAAAATTTGGGCAAGTTCGGCAACTATATATTATTTTTATTTAATAGTATGTGTTATTGAAAATTTTGCAAAAAAAACATTTGTATTGAATATAAAAATACATACGTATGTATACAATACGAGTATCGTATGCTTGCTTTAAACACACTTATTAAACATGAAAAAAACGTTATTTTTATTTTTATTTTTTAAAATATCCTGACGAACTTTTGTCGGCAAAGATAATTCCCGACGAAATTTCGTCGGCAAAGATCATTCTCGGCAAACCAAGTATAGCCGCGTGACTATACTATTTATTTATAAATTCCTTTTTAATAAAAGAATTGCCGTCGACTGTACCTTCCGTGACGAACGTTTGTCGGGAAAGGTCTTCCGGCTTTCTTTTTTATTAAAAAAATCAGTTTGTTTACTTTTTTTTTGTCAAACTTCTTTAATTTAATATATGTAATTAAGTAATACCTTTCCTTTTTTAATTACTCTAATTAGCAATTATGTTTTCATAATTGTTTCTTTAGTGAATATTTAAATATTTTACTGATTTAATAAATTACTTAATAAATAATAAATAATTATTTTAAATTTTTTGTGGACTTTGTTTTCTATATTTTAGTACTAAATCATAATTAAAACACAATATATTTAAAAGGGTAAAGTGTGGTTTTGCCCACTGAACTATAAGGCAATTCGAACTTACTGAATTATTTAGATGCCACATTTAGTCCTCAACTCATAATAAATAGTCAATTTCCCCCTTATCGTTAAGTTTATCTAATTTCATCAATTTTTCTATTACTAACAAGGGCAAATTTGTAATTCTAACTTAAAATTTATAAAAAAATATTGTAAATAATTAACTTTTAGAAGAAAAAAATCTTTGGGGAGAAGAAATCGGTGGGGTTGGGGTTACGTGGGGAGAATAAATTTTTGTTATTCTGAAAGTTAATTATTTACAATATTTTTATGAATTTTAAGTTAAAATTACAAATTTGCCCTTGTTATTAACAGAAAAGTTTATGAAATTAGATAAACTTAACGGTAAGGGGGGAAGTTGACTATTTATTACGAGGTGAGGGACTAAATCGGCAGACGAAATAATTCAGGAGGGTAAGTTCGAATTGCCTAATATTTCAGGGGGCAAAATGGCTAAAAATCCTATTTAAAACTTTGTTTGACATTGTTGTGCTTGTTGGCAAAGAGATTGCAAAATCATTATCTTGCGTTATTCTTACGACAAGTAATAAACAATCTTAGCCTCTCGAATTCTTTCATAGTTAGTAAAATACGGAATGTGGAAAATACAAATAAAATACGTACGTGTTTTATTCGGCAAAATTTTGGCAAGTTCGGCCACTATATATATATTTTATTCAATAACATGTGGAAATTATGTGTATAATACGTGAATTTTGGGTGTATTATTGAAAATTTTGCAAAACAACACGTGTATTAAATATGAAAAATACGTACGTATATATAAAATACGAGTATTGGACGTTTGCTTTAAACATGAAAAATACGTAAGTTTATATTTATTTATTTTTAAATATCCTTTCCCGACAAAATTTCGTCAATAAAGTATTCACCGACGAATTTTCTTCAGTAAAGGTCTTCCTCGGCGAACCAAGTATAGCCGCGCGATTTTACTATTTATTTATAAATTTCTTTTGATTAAAAAGTATAGCTGTGCGGCTGTACCTTCCCTGACGAAAGTTCATCGAGAAAAGTCGTTAGGCTTTTTTTAATTAAAAAAATCAGTTTCTTTACTTTTGTTTTTTTTCAAACTTCTTTAATTTAATGTATGTAATTAAGTAATATCCTTTCCTTTTTTAATTACTCTAATTAGCAATTATGTTTTCATAATTGTTTCTTTAGTGAATATTTAAATATTTTACTGATTTAATAAATTACTTAATAAATAATAAATAATTATTTTAAATTTTTTGTGGACTTTGTTTTCTATATTTTAGTACTAAATCATAATTAAAACACAATATATTTAAAAGGGTAAAGTGTGGTTTTGCCCACTGAACTATAAGGCAATTCGAACTTACCCCCCTGAATTATTTCGTCTGCCAATTTAGTCCCTCAACTCATAATAAATAGTCAATTTCCCCCTTATCGTTAAGTTTATCTAATTTCATCAATTTTTCTGTTACTAACAAGGGCAAATTTGTAATTCTAACTTAAAATTTATAAAAAAATATTGTAAATAATTAACTTTTAGAAGAAAAAAAATCTTTGGGGAGAAGAAATCGGTGGGGGTTGGGGTTCTGTGGGGAGAATAAATTTTTTTTCTTCTGAAAGTTAATTATTTACAATATTTTTATGAATTTTAAGTTAAAATTACAAATTTGCCCTTGTTATTAACAGAAAAGTTGATGAAATTAGATAAACTTAACGGTAAGGGGGAAGTTGACTATTTATTACGAGGTGAGGGACTAAATCGGCAGACGAAATAATTCAGGAGGGTAAGTTCGAATTGCCTAATATTTCAGGGGGCAAAATGGCTAAAAATCCTATTTAAAACTTTGTTTGACATTGTTGTGCTTGTTGGCAAAGAGATTGCAAAATCATTATCTTGCGTTATTCTTACGACAAGTAATAAACAATCTTAGCCTCTCGAATTCTTTCATAGTTAGTAAAATACGGAATGTGGAAAATACAAATAAAATACGTACGTGTTTTATTCGGCAAAATTTTGGCAAGTTCGGCCACTATATATATATTTTATTCAATAACATGTGGAAATTATGTGTATAATACGTGAATTTTGGGTGTATTATTGAAAATTTTGCAAAACAACACGTGTATTAAATATGAAAAATACGTACGTATATATAAAATACGAGTATTGGACGTTTGCTTTAAACATGAAAAATACGTAAGTTTATATTTATTTATTTTTAAATATCCTTTCCCGACAAAATTTCGTCAATAAAGTATTCACCGACGAATTTTCTTCAGTAAAGGTCTTCCTCGGCGAACCAAGTATAGCCGCGCGATTTTACTATTTATTTATAAATTTCTTTTGATTAAAAAGTATAGCTGTGCGGTTGTACCTTCCCTGATGAAAGTTCATCGAGAAAAGTCGTTAGGCTTTTTTAATTAAAAAAATCAGTTTCTTTACTTTTGTTTTTTGTCAAACTTCTTTAATTTAATGTATGTAATTAAGTAATATCCTTTCCTTTTTTAATTACTCTAATTAGCAATTATGTTTTCATAATTGTTTCTTTAGTGAATATTTAAATATTTTATTGATTTCATAAATTACTTAATAAATAGTAATTAATTATTTTAAATTATTTTGTGGACTTTGTTTTATATATTTTAGTACTAAATTATAATTAAAACATAATATATTTAAAACTTTGTTTGAAATTGTGGTTCTTGTTGGGAAAGAGATTGCAAAATCATCATGTTGCATTATTCTTACAACAAGTAAGAAACAATCTTGGCCTCTCAAATTCTTTCATAGTTAGTAAAATAAGGAACAGAAGAATACAAATAAATTACGTACGTGTTTTATCTGGAAAAATTTCGCAATTTACAACTGAAAAGTTCGGCCACTATACATTATTTTCATTCAATAATACGTGAAAATTATGTGTATAATACATGAAAATTCTTTGAATTATTGAAAATTTTGTAAAAAGTACGAGTATTAAACATTAAAAATATGTATGTACGTGTACAATATGTGTATTGTATGTTTGATTTAAAAACGTGTATTAAACATGTAATATACGTAAGTTTGTATTTTTTTAAAAAGAAATCTTGGCCTTACGAAATTTCGTCGGTACATATCTATCCCAGCGACTACATAAAGTATAGCCACGCTATACCTGGTAAATATTATATTTAAGTAGTACAGCCGCATGGATATACTATTTATTAATAATATTAAAAAATGAAAATAAAGAGTATAGTAGTGCGGCTATATGTTTGTATTATACATTTGCTTTAATAACGTGTATTAAACATGAAAAATACGTATTGTTTGTACCATCTCTGACCCGCCTCTCTTGTCATAACACGTGGAAAGGCCCATGTCCTATACTGACCTGCCTAATCGGGAGCCCCTTGGGCACCCCTGCCAATCCTGCTCAAATGTGGCCTTACTGTCCATTCTGGCCGATCTAGTCTTGCAATCGGTAGTAACCTTAAGCACCACCTGCCGATTGTACACTGGCCAACCCACGGACATCCAGTCCTTTCGGCACACCCTGCCGATTCTTAGTTAGCATAAATTTCTTGCAGATCTTTCTCGGGTCCTTCGCCAGGATATTTACTCCAACATGTGTCAGCTTCGGAAGGCACTTCCACGAGCCCACATTGAAACTGAGTGCTTGGAGAACCACTAGGTCACTCTATAAATAGAGCCCCTCACCACAGCTGCAGGGTAAGGACTTACTACTTGACTTTATGCATTTGCACTGTCAATAAGTGTGCTCCTCTCCTTCGAAACTAACTTTAGCATCGGAGGGTCTTCGACTGGTACCACACTGGTGCCTTAGGTCTCACAAGTTGCTCTCTTCTCTTTGACGAGGATCTAGCATCATCGGCCAAAAGGAGAAGCATCTCATCTCGAAGGTTCATTCGGTCCCTCGATCGTCCACACTACTTGTAAGTTGCCTTTAATTATTATATGTTTAGTTTTAGCGCCAACACGTATGTTTATATTTATTTTTTAAAAAGAAATCTTGTCCGACGAAATTTCGTCGGCATAGGTCTTTCCCCGCGACTTCCCAAGTACAGGTGTGCGGCTATACCGGAAAATATTATATTTAAATAGTGTAGCCGGCTATACTTTTTATTTATAATTAAAAAAAAAGGAAAATAAAGAGTATAGCAGTGCGGCTATACGTGTATTGACGAAATTTCATCCGCAAAAGTCTTCTTGGTTTTTTTTGTTTTTTCTAAATTTAAAAAATATAAAACTAGTTTCTTTATCCTTTTTGGGCAATCTTCTTTAATTTAATACATGTAATTAAGTAATGTCTTCTAATTTTTTAATTATTTTAATGAGGAATTCTGTTTTAATTATTATTTCTTTAGTGAATAATTAAATATTTTACTGATTTCATAAATTACTTAATAAATAGTAATGAATTATTTTAAATTATTGTGGACATGCTTTTCTATTTTTTTAATACTAAATAATAATTAAAACATAATATATTTAAAGCTTTGTTTGAAATTGTGGTTCTTGTTGGCAAAAAGATTGCAAAATTACCATATTGCATTATTTTTACAAGTAAGAAACAATCTTAGCCTCTAAAATTCTTTCATAGGTAGTAAAATACGGAACGGGAAAAATACAAATAAAATACGTTTGTCTTTTATCCGACAAAATTTTCACAAGTTATAACTGCAAAGTTCAGTCACTATATATTATTTTTATTCAATAATATATGAAAATTATGTGTATAATACGTGAATATTGTGTGTATTATTCAATTTGCATGGCCCAATCATAAGCCTGCGAAGAAACCCGTCTAATTGCATCAGTACTTGTTTTAAAACCATCAAGTCGGATTGCATGGGCCGCAGCCACAAAACTCACTGGCAAACCAACGCTTCCACCAATGTCCAAGGAATGGACCCTTCAAGTTTTTCTTGAAGCTTTTCACAAGGTGGTGCAATGAGTAGCCATGGTGGGCATTCTCATATACCGCAATCACTGATTTCTTAAGTCCCTTCTCTCTATCAGAGACAAAAGTTAAGGATTGTGAGGTTGAAATTGCTGACCTTAACTGCTCCAAAAACCAACGCCAATTATCATCATTCTCAACTTCTACTATAGCAAATGCGACAGGGAAAACACCGTCATCTCCGTCCAAAGCTGTGGCGGCCGAAAAAGTCTCATTGTATTTTGATTTTAAACATGTAGCATCAAGAAAAAGAATGGGGTGACAACCATTCTGAAAACCACGTATTGAAGCATGAAAGCACACAAAGAGACATTGAAATCTCCTATCACCACCAGTGAAAAGCATAATATTACAACCAGGATTTGCCTCTGCCATCTTCTCACAAAACCTAGGGAACTGGTTATATGCCTCTCTATAAGAACCCATATGTAGCTCTCTAGCATCTTCAATTCCGCGCCATACTTGAGCACAGTTCACCTCAATCCCAAAATCCTGAAGAATGCCATTGGCAAGTTCTTTTGGCTTGAGATATGGGCTGTCTAGCAATCTATCTTTTATGATGCTAACCAACCAACTTTTAGTTGGCTGATGAGATTTCCAGAACTACCTTCCACATGTATGTATTTTATTCACATTATTTATCCTAAACTTTTGCACAGATGAGTCCAATGATGCATGAATTCTCCAGGAACAGCCTTCAGCTATACATCTGCCACTTGCATATTTTTTGCATATTTTTAAGCTATACATAAAACGATGAGCAATGGCATATTTTCGCAATGCATCACACAATTTTTTAACACTTTTGAATTCCTGTCCAACCCCAGTGATACCATCCTTCCATAATGTGCCTAGTTTTTCAGGTTAAAATCATTTGAGTATCCTGTATAGGGTCACTGCTGGTACTACTATCTTCACAGGGAAGGATATCTTGTTTCTGAAACACATCATCAGTTTCTGTGCTACAAATATTCTTCTTCCGGGCCATAACTTTTCTTTTCTCCCTAATGTGGTCAGTGACAGCAACAATGGTAGGACCATCAGCACCAATTTTCCAAGTAGCACTGCGTCTTCGCTTCTTAACAGTATCAGCAGGGGTAGCGTTCATATCAAATTGGTTCGAGCCATGGACACTTGCATCAGCAGTAACAGAAACGGGATCAGATGGAATGGAACTAGTAGCATCCACTCCACTTGGGCTTTGCGCTCTTCCTTCAACAGACATGGCAGAGCCTGCTTGTTTTGATAGACGAAGAGGGGCATGAACAACTGGGATGGTATTGGCTGCTGCAGAACCAACTGCAGATTTAGCATCAGTTGGTGCTGTAAGAGGACTAGCGTGTAAAGCAGCAGCTGAAGTAGTGAAGGCAGCAACAGGGGCCACAGATTCAGCCAGTTTTATCCCACATGCCCTGAAGTGATAATTTAAACTATCAAATTCAAGAAAAACTTGCAAAATTGCTGCAATCACCAGTCAATATGCTTCAATTACAGTAAAGCGGGGCTCTGGGCTCTTCCTCCAACAAACATGACAAAGCCTGCTTGTTTTGATAGAGGAAGAGGGGCAGGGACAACTGGGATGGCATTGGCAGCTGCAGAACCAACTGCAGATTTAGCATCAGTGGGTGCTGTAGGTGAATAGATTGCAAGAGGAATAGCACGCAAAGCAGCAGCTGAAGTAGTGTAGGCAGCAACAGGGGTCACATATTCAGCCATTTTTATCCCACAAGCACTGCAAGTGATAAGTTAAACTATCAATAAAAGAAAAACTTGCAAAATAGCTGCAATCACTAGTCAATATGCTTCAGTTACACTTACAGTATAGAGGGGGCTGTCATCATTTCCTCAAAACCGAGGAAATCGTCGTAGGCTATTTTGTTTTTTGATGAAATGACAACAGTATACCTCTTTACCTGAACTGGTTTTAGCAGTAATTTCCAGGAAAGTAGATGCAACTAGACAAAACAAAAGAAATACCTTCTGTGTGTGCTTAAGGCTTCACTGTCAAAACCTGCTTTCCCCATGACAAAAACATCAGCAGTTACTGAATTCCCATGGAACTCATACATCCTTTTTAGGTCCTTATCATTGGATAAAGTGATTAGAGTTCGCGTATTTCCTGGGAGAAAATACTTCATAGATATGGATTTATATTCTAAATTCAACATTTCAGCCAATTTAAACTTGAGATCATCAAATACGGTTTCAAGATTGATATCTACTGCATGTGCCTCTCCACCCGTATATGACATGGATCCATCATCCTTTATGATGAATTCACCACCAGACTGGCAGATTAAGATAAGCTTTGTCCTCGCCATCACAAGGAACTTCAAACATTAGAATAAAAGAATTAAAAACTAGTTTACAAATATGCTAAGTTCCCAAAACTATCAACTAAGTTTACTACAATCTAATAAGATGTACGTAAAAGCCATTTCAAAATGCACTCATAAAGCTGGTGCAGAAAAAGATTCCACCATTATAGCACTAGTTCATCATGTGAGTGCTTGACTGTAGACAACTTAGCTACTTTCTAGTACAGCTTGTGTGCATATACATCGAAAAACCATCGCCCCAAAGGACCTGCTTTGCTAATATATGCAGGCACGAACACAATGCAAAAACTCAGTTCAAAACAATAATGTGGAAGCACTATAGCATTCACATAAAAATTACTGATCAAGAAAATTGACATAAAATATTACAGTACCGAAATTATCATAGAAGAGCACGTGGGTTATCATCTGAGCTCACCTTTAAATCAACACAACGCCAAAATCAGTGTATTTCACGGCGAGTCAACGGAAAACAGTTTGAAGAAAGTCAACAAATCCTACCCCGATGATCATCCAATGAGCAATCTAACCACAGAGTAACCCCTTTTTTTCCCGGAAACTCATGACTTGAAACCAAAAACCCACATCCAAGATTATAAGCACACTAACATTTGTTGAATTGATTACTAATTTACTAGGACATGAAATTTATTTGTTACCAACTTGCCAGAAACACAGTATTGGGAGAAAGAATTTAACTTTTAGCTGTGGGGAGAGAGAAGAAAGAGCTTACCAGAAGAGGATGAGGTGCGGGGTGTGATGAAAACCCTAAATGTTGGGGCCTTCTGGAAAAAATGAGAAAAAGCTGGGTGTGATAGAAATGCAAGGGTGTGATAGAAATGCTTGGATGCAACTAAAAAAGTTGATAGATATGTTGGGGCCCCTAAGGGTAAGGGTGTGATAGAAATGCAGGGTAAGGGTGTGATAGAAATGCAAGGGTGTGATAGAAATGTTGGGGCCCCTAAGGGTAAGGGTGTGATAGAAATGCAAGTAAAAAACTGGGCCTGAGAAATGTCAAAAGAGGCTCCTTTGGGCTTTAGGGAAATGCTTGGATGCAGCACCGGTGCAAGCTTGGAAGCTGGACCATGATCCTTTGCTGTCCACGAGGCCTTAATAAACCATCGTTTCTCACTACCAAAAAAGAAAAAAGAAAGAAGAAAAAAGAAAAAAGAAAAAAGAAAAAAGAAAAACGAGTCTAAGTCAAGGAGGAAGGAAGAAAGGTGAAAGCAATGGCTGGATCCTAAAAAAGCAGAAGAAACAAATTATACAAAATTTCAAGAGTCTTCAACTCACATGGGACATGGCTACAATTATCTCATCCACATTAAACACAAAGTACTGAAAATAAAAGTTGAAGAAAAAGGACCAAAAAAGCTGAATTGGTCAAGACAGGAAGCTGCTGCACATCTTTGTCCCAATTGTTTTTGCACAGTACTTTTAATGATTTGAGGATAGGATACTAACTGTTTATACAGTTAGCTACCTCTTAATGCTGCTCATTATAGGACTTTTTACCCATAAGAAAGCAAAAGATGACAGCTTCCTGCAAACAGTGCTGGGAGAGGAACTAGGAAGCTTCATATTTCATCATCTTCTGTTCTTGTACTTGTTTATCTTGAATGTTTTTAACCGAGGCCTTTTCTGCTATAAGACTGGGACGGCTGAGACGACAAAACCTTGAATTTAGGCCATCTCCAATCATGTATATCTCAAATATAGCGCAAATAATCTGGCTAAACTCATCTCCAAATTTAAACAAAATTTTTGTTAATCCTCCAACCCTACACATTTAAATTTAACTTTGGCCTAAATTTTTGTGCTCCATGACGTATCTTTTTATATTCGAACAATCAAATCTATCCACTTTTTCCCCCACGCTTCTCAAAATAATAAAATATGAAAGACCCTAAAATATAACCCGCATTTATTTGGAGATGGAAAATTTTAATCATGCACTATTCTTTAAAAAATTAATATTTTAAATGACTAAATTTTTAATCCTACATTTAGTCCTATGATCAAGATGACCTTACCATTCCATTCCCAATTGAGTATGAAGAAAATTGGGCATGTTTACTTATCAGGAATGAAGAAAGTAAGGAATCGAAGAATTTAGGAATCGGGAACTAATGAATGGGTATGAGAAGAATCATTCCCATTAAGTTCGTTTACTAACCATATGAAATCAACACAGAATGGGGTTGATTCCCATTGTTATTGTTTACTAATTCTCATGAATCATAATCTAAACTAACTAGATTACTAAAATGCCCTGCACATATTAATTATATTTTCACAGACATGCACAAAAAGAGTTTCACATATGTGAAAAATTCGTGGCCTATGATATATGATCTTGCATATATATATATATATATATGATATGTGAGACACAAAAGAATGAATTAGAAATACAAGGAACATGGGGCAAAATATGTTTCTTTTCTCAACATTAACTAGTTCAAATACATGGGAAGGTGAAAAAGTTCTTACATGACACAAAGCGTTGTTGTTGCTTCTAGGAGGCTTTAGTGTCTGCAATACAAATGTGAAAAAGAAGTTTGAGCGTCTTGGAACTTCTTGGCATGAGTTTTTATTTTTCTAGGGTTTGGGGTGTTTTGGAATTATGGTAAAGTGGTAAGGGTATTTTGGAAGGTATGAAGGAAAACAAGTAATGGGAATCGCATCGACTACCCCCGCTAGTTGATCCGATTCACTGGTTTTGAGGATTTGATTCACGGATTTTGAGGTGGGCGCATATTTTTCATTCCCGATTGCGAGAACGCAGTCGGGAATGGAAATCATTCCCTTTCCTCCCATACCCATTACTGATACGTAAACATGCCCTTAATGCTTTGATTTGTTCTCACGACACTTACAAACGCGGGCTCCACACTCAACTCATAGTTATAACTATAAGACATCCTGTTGCAGAAATGCCCTCATACTTTGACAATATTAATTCCTCTTGGTTCCGTTCCATCAAGTGCTTCTTGTACAAGTACAAGCAAAGTACTGTGCTTTTCTGGTCTCTAATCTTAATCCTACTATTCCCATCATTTTCATCGGCACCCCATCCGCACCCCCACCTGGTGCTTGCTGCTCCTTCCCAGCATGCTAGAGTTGGCAAAGATGGGATAGCCAATAAAGACTATCTCAGAATATGTATACGTATGTGATTCACTAAATTTGACAGCTTTATTTAATGTTGAGGTTATTCAAAACTTCTTTCTTATCTTAACCAAGTTCAAAATAATAAGTTATGATTTTTCGTCACCCAATTTATTTTTTGGTCAAAATTATCGTCGTTAAATTATGAAACACGTTTGATAAATGCGAATGTTTCTATTTTTCAAACATAATGCTATATTATTTGACAACCTAGTAGATAAACAATCCAAGAAAATAGTAATCATATATCTTTAATAAGCTCATAACCGTACGAGCCAGTTAATCTCATAATATGATTCTCCAAAGATACATAACCTCCATTGGCTAATGAGTGGAAGTTTGGCATTTGGGCTATTATTTAGTGAATATTTGAAGTTCAATTCTATAATTAAATTGGCTCATGTTGTTGTTGACAATGATTATGTAAGCCAGTCACATGCTTGACAAATCAACATTACAGCGATGCATGCATGATGCATACATAAACAATGCATATGCATCTCTCTATATGAATGAATGCAAACTCTCCCACCACCACCCTTTCCTTTTCCAAGCCCAACTCCGAACCAGCCAATTCTTTTGTGCCAACTACAAAATTCTAACCCCACGTAAGAAAATACCCAAAAACCAAAGGGCCCCAAATGCAAACCAACAAAACCAAAATTGATTAAACAATTAGAAACACTGTTCCAGCCTTGTGAAGATTCGAATCTTGCCCCACGAACATTCGAAAACAAAATGCGCATCTGACGGCTAGAAATTCCCCCAAACCCAAAAAATTCCAACGCGTAATTCTAGCATCCAAACACCAATATAGCTCTCTTTCACGCATTTGCCAACTCGGACTCGCTGACACACTTCACAAATCACATACCACCAAAAAAATCGTTGCTAATAACTTTATAACTTCCCTTTCTTCCTTCTCTCTGTCCCTCCCCTGTCTCTCCTGGACCAACTTTCTCCTCCGCGCCGGAAAAACCCCATTTCCGGTGGCGGGAAAGACAATTCGACTGTTGTGCTCAATTGGGTTTTTTCATTCGAGTCTTTTGGTGTCTTGTTGTGATTATGATGTCGGTGGCGTCTCCGCGAAAGTCAATAACAGAGAAGGTGTTTGAGAGGGTTGGGGGATATTCGTACCTGAGCTACCTCAAGAACAACAGCAACAACAACAACAACAGCAGTCACAGTCTGAGGTTTGACGATGAAAGTGACGACGATTACTACGAGGATGGGACTATGGAGCTGGTGCAGATTGGAGCTGAGAGGACCAAGAACGTCTTGATTCTCATGAGTGACACAGGTGGTGGCCACAGAGCTTCTGCCGAAGCCATACGCGATGCCTTTCGTATGGAGTTTGGCGATGAATACAGGGTAATTTCTTAATTGGGTTCTTCATTTTCTTGGGCTTTCTTTGATTTTGTCTTTGTCATTCATTTCTATTGATTTTTCTTCTGATATAATGCTTTTGGTTTGAAACTGTTGAACTTCTTGACCTTTTGTTCTTTAAGTTTTTGCCTTTTGTTCTTTGAAATATCTGCATACGTATATACTATTTCATGATTAAGTTAATCTTTCCAAAACCATATTAATCCAATTGATACGAATTCAGAAATTTAATCAAAACTGTTCTTGTGTTTCTGGAAATTCAATATTTGACAAGTACACCGGTTGTCAAAACTGTTCTTGTGTTACCGGTTGTGTTCTTGTGTTCTTGTGATTAAGTTCTTTATTTGTTTCAGATATTTGTGAAAGATGTTTGGAAAGAGTACACCGGTTGGCCGCTAAATGACATGGAGAGGTCATACAAATTCATGGTGAAACATGTGCAGCTGTGGAAGGTCGCATTTCACAGCACCTCTCCTCGATGGATACACAATGTCTATCTTGCTGCAATTGCAGCCTACTATGCCAAGTAAACTCTCTTACCTCCTTCCACTTTTCATTTTCAATTCAATGAACCCCATACACAATTTTGCAAGTGATTGTTTGTAGCCTGCAAGCAGAGCTCTAGTTTCGTCATAAAAATATCCCATTAAAGTTCGATAAAGCATGATGTTATATCATGACATTACTTTTAGGTATTATTATTTGTAATTAATTGAAGTATCCTTTTACCACTTTGACTTATGCTGTACGGTTTTATCTTTTCTTCTTTAAAATTATTATTTATCATCCACTTGTCTCTTAATCAATTGTCAGAGACTAAAAATAATTGTGAACATGGTTGTCCCTTTTGGAACAGCAATGAATTATTGTTCTAAGTGCAGAACTGATTCTATTGACTTAGAAAGTTTTTGTATACTGGGATTTGCTAAGTACTAAGTAAGTAGTGCTGTGTTTTAATTGAAGGGAGGTGGAGGCTGGTCTCATGGAGTACAAGCCAGATATTATAATTAGTGTACATCCTTTGATGCAACATATTCCTTTGTGGGTTCTAAAATGGCAAGGCCTTCAGAAGAAAGTGATTTTTGTGACAGTTATCACAGATCTCAACACCTGCCATCCTACATGGTCAGTTTGATAACGCCAATCAGAGTTTCCAATTTATGGATGCTTATAAGTCATAGACTCATAGGCAACCATGCAATATTCTTCTAACATGGATATAGTATCCAGGTTTCATCCTGGGGTGAATAGGTGCTACTGCCCATCACAGGAGGTAGCTAAAAGGGCTTTATTAGATGGTCTCGAAGAGTCTCAAATACGGGTTTTTGGCTTGCCAATCCGGCCCTCTTTTGCCCGTGCAGTTCTCTCCAAGGTGCGTTGCATGTCTGAGATTATGTTTGTATGTAGGGTTCAATGTGCTTGGTTACTGAATTTGCTTAATGGTGCCCTTTCTCCCCCTCTAATTCTTGGTTGCATAGGATCAACTCAGAGAAGAACTCGAAATGGACCCCGACTTGCCTGCAGTTTTGCTGATGGGAGGAGGTGAAGGAATGGGACCTGTAAAGGAAACTGGAAGGGCTCTGGGAAAAACACTCTTTGATAAAGAACTTGGAAAACCAATTGGGCAGTTGATCATCATTTGTGGGCGTAATAAAAAGCTCGCCTCTACGCTCCAAACCGATGAATGGAAGATTCCAGTAAAGGTAAACTTTGAAACTTTTACATGGGGGGAAAATACATTTATGTTTTGAAACATCTGTTAATGTGTTTTTCCTTTTCCAATTTGCAGGTTAGAGGTTTTGAGACCCAAATGGAAAAATGGATGGGAGCTTGTGATTGCATCATAACAAAGGCTGGACCTGGCACAATAGCAGAGGCATTGATCAGGGGGCTTCCTATCATCCTCAATGACTACATTCCAGGACAAGTTAGTGACCATTTTCTTTTCATCTTCAATTTGATTAAATGTAACCATTTTCAACTTTTCCATTAACCCTTCCACTTCAATTGGCAACCCCAGGAAAAGGGTAATGTGCCTTATGTGGTAGACAATGGGGCTGGTGTCTTCACCAGAAATTCCAAGGAAACAGCCAGGATTGTGGCTGAATGGTTCAGCACCAAAACAGATGAACTCAAAATGATGTCTGAGAATGCACTTAAACTGGCACAACCCGAGGCTGTTTTCAACATTGTTAAGGACATTCATGATCTTGCCTGCCAACGCGGTCCTCTTGCAAACATCCCTTACATGCTGACATCGTCGTTTACAAGTTTAATCTAAATGAATAACGTACGTGTGTCTTCCTCTATTAATTACTGGGGTTTTCCCACTAGAATGCCATGTACAGGTACGAAATAGTTCTAATATTATCATTCTTTGGCCCAGAAGCTTGCAGCCCGCAAATGGTTGTAAATTATTGTAGACAAGCTCTGGTGTTTTGAAGGTTTGTTTTAGAATATTGGAAGTAGATATCCATAGGATGATGATGATGCCAGAGTTGACAACGTTGTAAATTCCCAAGTTGCATTGTTATTATTTTTCTTTTGCTTCAAAGCGAACAATAGTACAAACAAAGACGCATGCCAAAACTCATCTGCCTTGTAAGCAAACTTGTCCAAGTAACTTTCCCTCCATTGGCTTTTAACCATTTGACACTTTCAAACAAAGTTTGTTGCAACCCATGTAGCTAATAGCACGCATAAATAATTAGCCGTACTCAACACGAAATTATAGTGATTTGAGTTGTTTTGAAGTTTGGCATACGTAATTAAACTGGGTGGCCCCGGTCCACCTCCAGCTCCAACATTTGATCATCCATCTCAGCTATGTTGTCTTCTTTTGGTTGACAGTTGGAACTTGGATCTGATATGAAAATGAGAAAATGTTGGATCATTCAGCTCTTTTTAGTTTGACTAAAATCATAGTCGGCACCATAATCACCTTCAGAGATTATTTTATACAATCTGTCAAGGAGAACAAGTCTTCGCAGGATTATATAACAATATTAAAAATAAAAACAAACGATACATAAGATATACTAAAACAAAGACTTGAAAAACAGGACAACATAGAAATATTTTAGGCAAACAATGACACAACAGAAAACTGTGGAGTTTAAAGTGAGGAGGCCAATCCCACCATCAAAATATTTAAAATGTTTAAGCCCCATGATTTCTTTACATTTGTTAATGGTAAGATTGACTTCCTCAAATAGTCTCATCACTTTAAACTCCTTATTATAGCCTCCCGAATCCCGATCACAACAGAGCAGATGCAGATGCTGACGTGTCACAATCTGGGTATTTGGACCATTTGAGCTTTCCAGCCCAAGACGTTAAAAGTGGAAATGGACTTTTGTTTGGGTCAATACTGGTGAGGAACAAATGGGCTTTTTAATGTACGTGAAAATTGAATTAACAAAACAAAGGAATAGAAAATCAGGGAGCGCCTTTGATGTGGTTTGACGGTTAAGATGGGAGTTAAGCTTACTCTCGCAAGCGAGGTATCACCTTAGAGGATCCAACTCCTTCTACCCACCACCACCATGGCTATTCCCTGAACTTCCTCTCATCTCTGAAAGCCACGACATTTCCAAACCTTCACCTTGGCGTGTATTACAAAGAATTGTTGGATCAGGTACTGACTTTACAGCCCAATATTTATTCCTTTGATGTAATCTTTGATTTTCATTTTCCAGGTAATTTGCTCTCTTTCAATTGCAGTCGCATCATATGCTTTCTTAATTGGTTGTTCTTTGATTTTCATGATGTGTTCGCCTAAGCTCTATGTAATTGGCTTCATTGCTTGAATTGGGGTATGGGTTTACTAAGTTGGTATTTTTATTCAATATTTTTCATCCATTTTTTAACATTGTTTTCATGGCCTCCCTTTGCAGAGACCCAATTGGTTTTTTGGAAACAAGTATTCGTTTTGAGCTTGAAGTTGTCGGGATAGGTCGTCGTTTGTCGTAGAAAGATGGTAAAGTTTCAAGCTTTTCGTAATTTTTTCTTTTATGCTCATCTTTTTGATATATTGTTGAGGAACATTGGCTGCTAATTGTCCAATTTTTGGCTTTTATTTTATCCTTACTACTTTAATAATACGACTGAGGAGAGAGAATTAAATGTTAGTGAAAGGTGTTGGTTAAAACAACTACTTGACAAGTATGGTGACAGGTTTATCACTCTAGTTTTGTGGACGATGAAGGAATTACTAAAGCTTGTGGGTGCCCTCTATTACCTTTGAAAAGCCATATAAAGGGTCCTGCTCCAGTTTCAGACCAAGGTTTTATATGCGCACATTTACGCCTTTAGTACCTTACCTTGTAATACTAGCTGTCTTAAAATTGTTCTGTTCTTGTTCAATTCTTTTTGATATGAGGAATATTACTCTGTGCAGATAGGACTGATATTGTTGATGAAGCAATTACATTCTTCCGCGCTAATGTTTTCTTTAGAAACTTTGATGTTAAGAGCTCGGCCGATAAGCTGCTCATTTATCTGACATTCTACATTAATGTGGCTTTGAAGAGACTTGGGGGTTGTAGAACTTTGGCTGAAGGAACTAAGGCCATTATTAATTTGGGCCTGGAAAAAGTTCCAGTGCCTGGAGAGCCAAGTTTCCCTTTCCCAGGCCTTTTTCCTCTTCCTCAATCCCCGCAGGAAGCAGGTGAAGCTCTTTCTTATCTGTATAATAACTGAAATAGATTTTGCTGTTAGATTTTTACTCAAAACCTGGTGAAGGGATTTACTCAAAAATGAAAGTAACCCTGGTTTGTGATAAAGTTACTCTTGATGTCCCCTTTGGCAGTTCCAGCTGTTAACATTTCAAACAAGTGCTATCGATGCTTGCTTTCAGTCATTGAGAGATGACCGATGTTTGAGTTTCTGAGCATTTGACCTCGACCCATGCCTTTATATTTCTTGGCATACTTCCCAGGTCATGGAGTATGCCTTTATTTCTTCCACAGATGTTCTTGACTGTCTAACTTGGTGCTAGACGATCAATTCCACATAAATCATGGAATAGACCCCCACGGGGAATGCTTTAGTTAGAAATTTCACATCTTTTCACTCCGATGTGGAGAACTTTTAATTACTAACGTGTGTTATCTTTTGAGAGCATCTTATTAAATTTGTTGAGATTATGGTCAAGTCTTTAGTTTTTAAACTCCAGTGCTATAGTTCAATTCTCCTTGAATTTATTGTCTATTCAGTTTCTCTGCACAGAAATCGCTTTCAATAAAAATTTGCATACATGAATTTGATTGCTAAGTTGACATAATTCTTTCTGAGTTAGCATCTTTACAGGATTGTTGATTTAAAATTTGGGTTTTGTTCTTCCATATGATATACTGACAGCTTCAGACCTTTAATGGTATCATCTTCTCATATGTTTGAAAATATTGAATGCAGAATTGCTGAGGAATTATTTGAAGCAGATAAGGGAGGAAGCAAGTGGGAGATTATTAAGTGTTGCTTATAGACCTAACGGGACGCCTAATAAGTGGTGGCTGGCATTTGCCAAAAGGAAATTTATGAACATCATTCTTCCATCATGATCATGAATAGCTGTAAACTGGATTTTCCGATCAGTAGTCTAGTGATATTGAGCCACCGGAATAATTTGCAAATTGCTAATCATTCTGCACATAATAACAGAACAGCATAAGACCAAGACCATCACCATGGTTGCTTGCTTCAATGACTCACTACATTCTGTAATTTTTTCTTTTCTTTTTCGCATCAGGTTACTGTTCTGTAGTTCATTACGAAATATGAAATAGTTCTTCCATTCTCCTCCTTTTTACCATTTCTATCAAAGATTCAGGCGTAAATGTTGTTAAGCACAGTGAAGGGCAAGGGCCCTTCAATGCTAAGACCTTCCTCAATCAAGTCGTCAAGTGCTTAACAAGGGCCCTTCTTCTCTGAAATTTCCTAACAGAGATTAGGAGGGAGGAGAATTGTTTTTGCAAGCGTTTGAGAGTTGATGGTGGAGAAGAAGCAGAGATTAGGAGGGAGGAGAGTGGGTATGACTGGAAGAGGAGAAGACGATGACGACGCGCGGAGAAGACGAAGACGTCACTCATATATTTGGGCAGTTTTTAATTATTTTTAATTTTTAAAAATTGTCAAATAAAAGAAGTTAACGGAGTTAACTCTCCGTTATGTTAGTTGACACGTGTCAGCAAATTAGAGAGAGGATATGGAGGGGACACCAATTTGGGGACAGCGGATCCGCTCCCGGATATTTGTGTTCCTGTAATTGCTTGCAGGAGCAGGAAACTTGATTTTGTTGGGAAGTAAGTACAATGTTTGTAGAGGCCATTGATTCAGTTCAGTTTACATATGAAGCATTAATTAATATATTGATTAAGTTTAAATGTGGTTGATTTATCAACAAATTAAGACACTCAGAATTAATAAAGCTTTCCATCCTCTAATTCTCTAATTTATCCGTACGTTGACGGAAGGTGTCCTATTCTGTGTCCGCCATGCCATCCATGCATGCATGCACGATGTGTAACATGTTCATGCTACCAAACCCTTTTTCATAACTCCGGCGGATATCGACCGTTAGATTATATATGAAGGATTGAGATGTATCTCATCAACAAAAATTCTGCATTTTGACCAAACCGCAGTCCGCAGATAAGAAATAAAAAATAAAAGAAAAAAGCTCCCAGCTCTCTCCGCTCTCTCCAGCTCTCACTACCACCACTCTTCAACATCCATAAAAACCATTCCATATTTGACCAGATAAATTAAAATTGCAAGGCAATAAAGAAAAAGTAATTGCTTTTGCTTGCTTGCTTGCTTTCTGTTTCTCTCCATTTTTCCTGAATTTCTTCCTTCTTTTTTCGATCAAACAAAAAAGAAAAAACAATCAACTCCAAAGATTAAAAATTCTTGTTTATTTTTTAAAACTAATTTACATTATTTTTCTTTTTCTTCTGCTTGTAACCAAAGCCAAGAAGCTGAACAGACTACAACAGAGCCTTTCATCACTCCATGCTCTGTCACTCCCATTTCCTTTAATCTCGGCCGTTGATCTCTCCCATCCATGACCCTTATGTCCTTTAAGCCTAGGGTTTCCACCATCAATCTCACCCCAATCTCCGCCACTACCACCACCATCATCGCCGTCCATGTCGTCGATGGCGAAGATCACTCGCACTAGTCAACAGATCAACGGCCAGATTTTGCCCCACCCCTGTCCCCACCTGGTCGAGTTCCGGACCAAGAACGGCTCCAAGCCCTTCCGAGCATTACAGGACTGTCTCCGAGTCAAGCCGCCGGGTGGCCGAGCTTCCATCCGCCGCGATCCCAAGGAGCTCCCGCGCTGCAGCACGTGCGGTGAGTCCGAGCGTCCGAGGTTCTACGCCTGCATCACGTGCGCCGCTGTGCACTGTCACGTGCCTTCCGGACCCTCCCATGCGGCTGCTCACGCCTATTTGATGCCTCCGGGTCACGAGATCGCCGTCGACGTGGATCGAGCCGAGCTCTTCTGCTGCGCCTGCAGGGACCAAGTCTACGACCGCGACTTCGACGCCGCAGTCGTCCTGGCTCAGACAGCCGCGTCGACCCTAACCTCCTCGGACACGTCAGCTATCCAACAGTACGGGCCGGAGAATCTCCGAAAACGACGCCGTATCGATTACAAGCCGTGGAAACCGGATCTGAGAGAGCAATACTTGGTGGGAAAGAATTCGAGTCCTTTGAACGGCGACGTCTCGGATTTGCCTTGGGGATTGCGCGGGCTCAACAATTTGGGAAACACGTGTTTTATGAACTCGGTTCTTCAGGCATTGCTCCATACGCCGCCGTTGCGGAACTACTTCCTCAGCGATCGGCACAACCGCTACTTTTGCCAGAAGAAGAGCAATGCCGAGAATACCAGTAAGAAAACTGCCGCCAATAATAACGACAGTGGCGGGAACAAGAGTGCTGCGCGCATGTGCTTGGCTTGCGACATGGACGCCGCATTCTCGGCTGTTTTTTCAGGGGATCGGACGCCCTATAGCCCTGCAAAGTTCTTGTACAGGTTTGTAATCTGTTCAAATCTCATTTTCAGTGACAATGTGGGTACTAGCAAGCAATGTAGGGATCTCATGTTTTTTTTGGATAGAATTATTACTTTTTCTCACCTTGGGTTTTGTTTTGCTATTGGCTTTTCTTTTTCCTTATTTTTACTGTTTTGTTATTGTGGTAATACTGTAGTTGGTGGCAGTACGCGGCGAATTTGGCAAGTTATGAACAGCAGGATGCGCATGAGTTCTTCATTTCTATGCTTGATGGGATTCATGAGAAGGTGGATAAGGATCCCCGGAAACCTGAGAGCCAAGGTTAATTCTTTCTTAATCTGAAACTGTTCTCCTAGGCACCAAACCCGGCCTGATCTTAGTAATTTTCATGCAATGTTTTATGTGCATGTGCTACTTCAAATTCTTGGGAGATGCAATTAGTAAAGAAATATTTTTGACTGGTTAATGTTATTACGAACTATGTGGGATATTCTCGCATATGCATTTCATGAGTATTACAATAGGTATTGTGCTCAACTCTGGTCTTTAGAGTCCAAGTGACATGTCTGGTTAACTATGTAATTTTCTACTATGTGTGAGGACATGTAGCTTTGCGCTGCTTTACAGACTTGAGTTTCCCTCAGATGTTTAGCCACTAATTGTTTCACATTGTATTTTTGTTGGAGTTGATTGTTTGCTAAGAGTTTTTGAAGTTGAGCTAATGTTAAGATTTTGAGATAGATTAGAATAATGTAATGCCTTTTTGGGGGCAAAAAGATTTTATTGGATTATCTAGTTTTACTATTGGATCACGGCCTGTAGCTTCTCAGAGATACTGTAATCCTAAGAAATTGTTAGCTCTAAGTTGGTACTTCTTAGAAGTCGTAATCACTCTTCGTTAACAAGCTTGGGAATTGTCTAAGTGGCAACATTGTGGTAAACAAGTAGTGCAAACCCTTCAATGGCTTAAGAGCACTTCATGTGATACTTTTCTATTATATCAGAAAATGAGCTGATGGATCTTTACAAGATGAAGCACGACAAAAGTTGGTGCTAGGTCAATACTGCAAGACAACTAACTTAAGAGTTCCTAATGAGTAGTTAACTCCCCAACTTCTGTGTTTTTGTCATTTCTTTTAAATTAAGATGATTCCAAATATTGTTGAAGATTAAAGGTGACTTTAACATCTAAATGCAGGGGGGGTCTAGGTATCTGGTTTGTTGCCCTAGGAGTTGACAAGTGCTCACAGATTTAGGGCTAATTTTCAACCTCTACCTGCTGGCTTGATGGCGTTATCCGCTTCACCCAGTAAGTTAACTTTCACTTAGCTTTCTTGGGTTTATCTAGGGTTTTCTCTTTTTTCGTAAGTTTCATTTAACTCAACCTTTTTGCCATGTTTAGGGTATAATTACAAAAAGGATCCCAAACCAGAAAATCCAAAGATTCTCTAAGGTTCACAGCCAACCTAATTTTTCTCATCAATCCTCTGGGCACTCCAATTATTTACATCAGAATTCTCTCAGCCATCTTGTTGTTTTGGCTGAACTGTTGAACTTGATCTACCTGTTTATTGGCATAGGTTATTATCTGGCTTCATCTATCCTTTCTTTCATCTTGGCAACTGTTTTGTTGCTTTTGTCTTTCAACTTGTCTCAGTCTTTTGGCGTGCTAATTTCTTGCTGTAACTCATGTAGTTTCTTAATATAGTTTTTCATTTGCCACCTTTAGGAAGTAAGAAGGGGTTCTACGAGATGGTATTATGTACCTAGGATTCCACTGCAGTACATGCATGTAGTTGAGTGTAATCTGGGACGTATATAGTATAGAGGCTGACAGTTAATGTTATGTTAATTTTTGTCTGATAGAGATAGATTCCTAAGCATTCTTTAATTAGCATGAAAATATTCAACAAAAGTGTTTCCAGACATCGGAGATTGCTTGATATGTGTCTTCACCTGTATCTGCATACACTTATACTATGCCTATTATATATATATATATATAACAAATTAAAATATCATTCTGATAAATCTTCATTTCTTTTGTAGTGCAGGCAATGGAGATTGTTGTGTTGCTCATCGAGTGTTTTCTGGTATCTTGCGATCTGATGTTATGTGCATGGCCTGTGGTTTTACATCTACAACATATGACCCATGTGTCGACATTTCACTGGATTTGGAACCTAACCAAGGAGGTTCTGCAAAGACAATGTCCACGAAGTCAAGTTATTCTTGCAATGGCGAGGCAGATTGCATGAATTCCAGCCAAAACTGTGGGAGATCTACCCTTATGGGATGCTTGGACCGTTTTACAAGACCTGAGAGATTGGGCTCTGACCAGAAATTTTTTTGCCAGCAGTGTCAGGTGAGGCAGGAGTCTCTCAAGCAAATGTCAATAAGAAAGCTTCCTTTGGTTTCTTGCTTCCATATAAAACGATTTGAGCATTCTTCAGTGAGGAAGATGTCAAGGAAGGTTGACCGTTATTTGCAGTTCCCATTTTCGCTAGACATGGCACCTTATCTCTCATCTTCCATCTTGAGGAGTAGATTTGGAAATAGGATTTTGCCATTTGATGGAGAGAATGACCTAGATGCTTCAAACGAATTATGCTCAGAGTTTGAATTGTTTGCTGTCGTCACTCACACAGGCAAGCTAGATGCAGGCCATTATGTAACTTACTTGCGATTAAGTAATCAATGGTACAAGTGCGACGATGCTTGGATAACACAAGTTAATGAGAATATTGTGAGGGCAGCACAAGGCTACATGATGTTTTATGTACAGAAAATGCTATTTTACAAGGCAAGCGAGAAACGGGGTCCTGCATGATACGCTGGCAAGAGAAGTTAGTGATGAAATTTTGCTGCTTGAGACGAAAGATGGAGAAAAAAAGGACAAATATTGAAATGGAATTCTTGGCCAGTGCTAGTCTTGTTTGCCGAGAAAACAAATTTGAAGGAATTGCTTTTGGCGTTGGTTAAACAGAAGTGAGCAGATCTGTGTGCGCTCAGAGCTCACCGAGGACACCCCCCATCCCAGTGGTTGGTAAGTGGTAATTCCTGATTCTCAGATGGAGCATAGTGAGCCTGAGTTTTTGGGGCAGTCTTGCATTTGGGAAATATTGATATTTGATAATATTGGACCCACTCAAGTATTTGTGATGGTTGATTCTATATATCAGAAGGGAAGCAAAAAGACAGCGAATCTTTATCTGGATAAAATCTAAAAGTTACCTATGGTGAAACAAAAACTATGATTAGCTACTTGAATTGAAATGGGTCAAAGTAACAATAGATTTATTGAAAATTTTGCCATCTCATACACTCAATTTAGTCTAAGATGACCCGTAAATCTAAGATAACACCCGTAGGCATTTGACATGGAATTTGTGGGGCAGTCTTGCATTTGGGTATGCTTGGATTGGAGGTGGTCAATTGGGCTTTGCAATTCTGGCAATCGTGGCATTTCCATGTCCATAGCAGAGAATCCAGTACTTATTATGCATATTTGGAGTTGATTGTTTGTGGATTTTGCTGCATGTGTGCAAATCTGTAAACATAATTTGTGTTACCCGACGATGCAATTGGATAAATTTCAATACCCAAGCAATTATCAATTATATATGATGCGGGGTGTGCCTTTAATTTGATCTCTATGAATTTTTTATATCAAATAAAAAGAATATTTTTTTGGAGAGAAAATAATAATAGTAATAATTAGAGTTGCAATATTTTTGGTTCCTTTATTTATTTATCGGGTTGGTTGCAAAATTAGAGTTCCATCTCAGATTCAGCATGTCGAAGATCTCACACCTAAACTTAGGGGTGGGCACAATTTCGGGTCAATTAGATCGATCCGTCCAATCCAATCATAGTAGGTTGGGTTGGCCTATAAATGAGTGGGTCTTGGGTTCAAAGAATCATAAATTGTTTTGTACGAGTTTGGTCATATGTTGGAGCCAAAACTTAAAACTATACTTAATTTTGAGTAAATCCAACCAAACTGCTCAATCTGATCACAAAAAGTTTGGGTTGACCTATAATGAGCGGGTCTTAGTTCCAAGAAATCATAAACCGATATATATTAGGTTGGGTTATTAGTTGGGACTAAAACCGACCAAACCCAACTCATGCCCACCCCTACCTAAACCTAGTTAAGTTAGGGTTTGAAGGGAGAAACACTTGGGTAAAACGGGAATAACACTATTTTGCTATTTTTGGCCAATTGTGACATGCCACGTGTGATAACTTTTCCACGTGACAGTCTATGATTGGGTGTGGATAGCAAAACAGTGTTATCCACATTTCATACAAGTTTTTCTGGTTTGAAGGGTTTCCACCCTCAAAATGCTCAACCACTCCTACAAACCTTTTCATCAGGGTTGGATCCACACTTGCCATATCATCAATTTAACAGAAAATCTAACAGTGAACTTTGTTAAACTGCCACATCATCAAAGTGGGTTATTTCCCCGTTTCATAAAAAAAAAATAATGAAAGGGAAAGAATGTCCTTTTTATTCAATTTTGTTAAACTGCCTAGCTAATGCTTGCTTGACTATTTGGTATTGAAAAGAAGGAAAAAGAAAAAAAGAAGAAGAGAAAATTGGACTTTTGTAAAGATAAGATAAAAGGACAAGCTAATGCTAAAGTGCCTTTTGTGAAAGACTTCCATGAAATGGAGATAATATTATTTTGCTATTCTCGGTTAATAATGTTGTGATGTGCGTGACAACACGTCCGTGTGACGTAATATATTATTGATCAAAAATAGCAAAATAGTGTTATCCCGTTACAACTAAGTTTTTCTCCTTATGGTGGATGGTGATTAACTTTTACTAAAACAGAACTAACAAGATGAGAAAGAAGGTTAAATCCAACACATTGTCTTTTTACTACGATTCCAAAAGTGATGAGATCATCAATCAATTGGGTTTTTGAATTACGTGGAAACCAGGCGGTGAGACACTGAAATTGGATTTTGCCGCCTAAAGCAAAAAGACACTATATTTATTCGATGAGAGGTGGGAGTTGGGAAGATAGATACCTATTACCCATTTTTCCCAAGTTCCAATTCACAACTCAATATGGCTGGTTTTCTTCTTGCTGCTGAGGCAGTATCATCATCATCAGTCCCCAATGAGCTCCAAGAAATGTCAATTGAAGAGCCCCACCATCACAATTCATTGTGAAAGAAAGTGCTTTTGGCTCTGTTGGGTCTTCTCCTCCTCCATTAGTTCAGATTCCCATCGTTGATGTCAGTCTGGTCTGCAGCTCACAAGATGAACTAGAGAAGCTAAAGAATGCTCTCAGCTCATGGGGATGCTTCCAGGTAGGTAACTAAATATTAATGCTCTCACTCTCAGCTCAATTTCCAAGCTAATACATGCTTCTTTGATCAATCAATTTTGACAGGCAATTGGCCATGGGATTTCAAGCTCATTCCTAGATAAGGTGCGTGAAGCAGCAAAACACTTCTTCTCACTTCCAATGGAAGAGAAGCACAAGTGCTTTCGAGCAGTTAAGGAAGCTGAAGGATATGGGAGTGACTTGATAGTTTCCGAAAACCAAATTCTCGACTGGTCCAATCGCCTCTTTCTCATGGTATTTCCGGAAAATCGAAGAAGGGCTCAATCTTTGGCCAGAAATGCCAAATGATTTTAGGTAAATCTATACATCTTCTCTCAGTTCTTCTCATATGATCTAGATATATAGTGAGTTTTGATTCATTATTTTGTTGCAGAGAGATCTTAACTGAATATGCTACAAAGATAAGGTCTTTAATGGATCTCTGCTTTAAGGCCATGGCAAAGTCACTGCAACTGGAAGAGGATATCTTCCTGAAGCATTTTGGAGACCAAGCTGTGGTGCAAGCAAGATATAACTTCTACCCGCCCTGTCCTAGATCAGATTTGGTTCTTGGCCTCAAATCTCATTCAGATAAATCAGGGGTCACTATCCTCTTGCAGGATCAACAAGTTGAAGGCCTTCAGCTTTTCAAAGATGGTACCTGGTTCAGAGTTCCTATAATACCCCAGGCTCTTATTGTCAATCTAGGTGATCAAATGGAGGTACTTATTGTCGCCTATCAAAATTTGATCTTTGTATTTTTTTTATAGTACAAGCGATAGTTTAAACTACAGGAGGGGAGGAGATTTCTCACACACACAACTATAATGTCATCGGGGTTCGACCCAGAGACGTTTGGTTTGAAAGTCAGGCCTTTTTTCTATTAGCCTATCAAAATTTGATCTTTGTTTAATTACTTCTTCAACAAGTTTTAGTATGCTTGGTTGTTATTTATTTATTATTTTTTCTTCTTTTGCAGATAATGAGTAATGGAATATTCAAGAGCCCACTGCACAGAGTCACAACAAACTCAGAAAGGATGAGGGTATCTGTGGCCATGCTTATTGAGCCAGCAGCTGAACAAGAGATTGGTCCAGTGGATGACTTGGTGGATGAGAAAAGACCAAGACTCTATAAGAATGTGAAGAATTATGGTGCTTTTAACTATCATTGTTATCAGAAAGGGTTGGTAGCTCTTGATGCAGTGAAAATGTAATTCTTCTCTATTGTTCCTCTATCCAGCACATTGAATTGATGTTCACATAAAAAATAAATAAAAAAACTTTATGTTTATGGATATCTGGCTGGCTGCCCTTATCTGCAAAAATGTTTGAAATGGCTTAAGGAAATAAGGATAGAGTTTCTCTAACATACTTTTCCAGTCTCTTTCTTGTTCTTCTTTTTTTATCAAAAGGTAACTATTTATTAGCTTCAGGTAAAAAAAAAGATAAGAGAGTGAAGAACAATTAGATTTTGACTGTTTCAAGTGCAATCTCCCCTCTCTGATAGCATTCATAGTTGATACGACCATAATTCTTGACATTTTTGTATACCCTTGGCCTTGTTTCGTCGTCTATCAAGTGTTCCACAGGACCAATCTCAGTTTCAGGATCTGGTTCATTAAACAAAGCAACAGATAACCTCATCCTCTCTGTATTTGTCACCACCCTGTGCATTGGGCTCTTGTATATACCATTACTCATAATCTGCATCAATTCATTCCAACAAAAAAACAAAACAGAAGTCATTTTATGTTAATGAAAAAGAAAGTAAGTAATTAGTCTAGTTGATTAAACTTGTACCTGCATCTGATCACCAAGGTTAAGAACAAGAGCATGAGGAACAATGGGGACTCTAACCCATTTACCATCTATCAAAACTTGAAGACCTTCCACATCTCTGACTTGCAAGAGAACTGTCATGCCAGACCTATCTGTATGAGGCTTGACACCGAGAACCAGATCGGATCTCGAGCACGGCGGATAGAAGTTGAATCTTGCTTGGAGCAGGGATTGGTCTCCAAACAGCTGCTTTGCAAAGCTGTCCTCTTCCAAATCCAACGACTTTGCCATGGCCTTGAACGCAACCCCCATCATCAACTTTATCTTCGTTGCATATTCATGTAACATCTCTCTACACGCACATTATTCATTACAACAAACACAGAGATTTACTTATTCATTAGTCCAATCATTTAACTAACTAGCTAGCTAGTAAAAGCAAAATCTATAATTCATTACAGATTAATTAATGCATTATATATCAAGGTTTACCCAAAATCATTTGGATTTTGCGGCCAAAGATGAAGCCTTCTTTGGTCTTGTGGGAAGACTCTGAGAGAGAGACGGTAGGACCAATCGAGAACTTGCTTCTCCGACACTATGACATCATTCCCATATCCTTCGGAGCCGCCATCGACTGCTCGGGAGTATTTTTGCTTCTCTTTTACTGGAAGTGCAAAGAATTGTTTTGCAGTTTCACGTACCTTGTCAAGAAATGAATCTGATATTCCATGACCTATTGCCTGGAATTCATTAACCCAACGCAACATTATATACATGTAGTAATTCCAAATTCAAACAATATTTTCAGCTTAAAAAGGTGAACTAATGATATATAATCTGTGTGTGTGTGTGTGTATATAATGATATATATATTACCTGGAAGCATCCTGCTGAGCTGAGAGCTGATCTAAGTTTCTGTAGCTCATGCTTCTCTGCTTGTTCAGAATATTCAAGTGAAGATGATGGGGAGAAGAGACTGATATCAATGATGGGAATTTGATCGGCTAATGGTGGGGAAGACTCTATACATCCAAAACTGCTTTCTTTGACAATATATTCAGGCGGTGGTTGATCACCATTGATGGACATTTCTTGGACACTCAGGGCGGCCATCTTGTCTCTCTGATATTAATCCAGTGAGAGCTTGTGTGTTGCATAAATAAGCTCTGTCTAAACCAGACTTTCTTCCACAAATATTGATGCATTGCATTAGGGGGCCATGACAAATGTAATATTTAATTTATTTGGTCCCCTTCAGGACGGCAGAACAACTTTACTTGTCTGTTTTTTAGGTAACTTGGAGGAGAAAGACGAACAATTCCAGCAACTTGGCCTTTTCATTGCATATTTTATTCACCACATTTTCCATGGGGAGGTCACGAATCACGATAATATATATTATCTATGCATCGTGACAGCAAACAACAACTAAGCAAATGGAATTGAAATATCAAATGTGCCAAGCTCTAAAGTCCAAAACGAATCCTCAGTTTGACAACTTTGCAGGAAACTAAACAAACAAAAAAACATAAAAATAGGAAGAGCTTTATAAATACGTGAATGCTCTTGTATTTTATTTCTAACTTTGCAGAAAATAGGAAAAGTGAGTGTATATACCTCCCCAAAAGATAATAGCAGCATAATTACCCCAGCCCAAAGCTTTCACTTTTTTTTACTCCTTGTAGCTGTAGTAGGACACCCACCCAACCCAAGTGACCTAGTCCTATAACCATAAACATAACAATTAGTGTACATATTCACATCAGTAAATTAATCAAATAAATGCTAGAGGCATGTAACTCGAGGCTCGAGTGGTTAAAAACAATTACCCATGTACAATATCGTCTATACAGACAGACATACGGACCGATGTGGTACTGACATGAAAGTCAACCGAACACACCAGTAGCTGCAGGCCCTCATGAATCCACTACTACTAGCTGGGCTCTGGTGGATTGACCAGGCTCAAGTTCAAGCTGGGTTGGGCTGGGCTGGGCTGAGTTTCAGTATTGTTGGACCTTTCAAACTCCTCTCCCCTCCTCTTTATGTTCCCAAAGTCATGGGAATTGGGACCCAATGATGTTGGTGGGTCCCACTAAAATATTAATTTAATTCAAAGTATCTGCGCCACAAACCCAATATGTTTCGTGTAGGCAATAGACAGCAGCAGTAGGTCCTTTCCTTACTTCTCTTCTCAGACTCCCCAATATTAACTACCAAATTATCAGAACAAAATCAATTTCCACTTTCCTTGTTCGCTTTTTAGTTACGGAAGGTTACGGAACACGCAGGTGGTACCTAGACAAAAATGGCGAAACTCACACTCAGAGCTGAGAGCTCGTGCTTATTTTCACCCACCACAAGCTCACAGTCACAGCCCTCATCCTTCGTCTCCTCATTCCGACGACGTCGTTTGCTTTGCTTCCCTCCAAAGCATAACTTGCAATTCAGAGTCTTCTGCGGCATTAAAGAGAAAGAAAGCGTCAAAGAAACTAAGAGAGTGAATGGACTCCCCGTCGATAAGGTCCAACGGACGGGTTCGGGTTCTGAGGGTGAATCGGGTCTGGAAAGTGGGTCTGGGGAAGTGGGTTTTGATTGGGATTGGCCTCCGTGGAAGAACATACCTCGCAGATATAAGCTCATCGGCACCACTTCGCTTGCCTTCGTTATCTGTAACATGGATAAGGTAGTACTGGCTCTGCTACTAGCTTTCTTATTATTT
The DNA here is from genome assembly GCA_024362665.1 of Prunus padus. NCBI lineage: Eukaryota > Viridiplantae > Streptophyta > Magnoliopsida > Rosales > Rosaceae > Prunus > Prunus padus. The sequence goes on from JANFAM010000018.1 coordinate 32,372,953, forward strand.
CTCTCGCTGAGCCAAATTCAACGAACAAGCACTAGTCTTGAATTTTCAGTTTAAACTTTGACGCACTTCTGGTTGATGAGGATTTTTCTGCAAAATTACAAGTGAACCCAGTTTTTGGGTTGTGATTTACTGCAAATTTATGCATTTTGGTTCCAAACGACTTATTTTGGCGTGTAACCCTTCAATTCGTTCAATATCGTTATCTCATACTAAAAAGAGCTCTGAGTTTTGTTCGTTTTCCAAGTAGGATTGATTAAGCTTGTTTTTTTGTTTATTTAATTTGCAGGTGAACTTGAGTATTGCTATAATTCCAATGTCGCATCAGTTTGGTTGGAGTTCGTCCGTGGCTGGATTGGTTCAATCTTCGTTCTTTTGGGGCTATGCGTTGAGTCAGTTGCCTGGGGGTTGGCTTGCCAAGATATTTGGTGGGAGGTTTGTTTATTAAAGCTCTCGTTTTTAGCATGTTTCTTATTTATCTTTACTTATTTTGCAGCATGGGCCAATCATGCACAATTTTTCGTACTACGACTAGAACTACTTTAGTTAGTACTAACCATTTTAGAAGTATTTTAAGAAATGCATGTTCATTGATCTTTTGGCCTGGACAGATATGCCACGCTCATCTAGTGTTTTTTATGATACAGAAAAGTTCTTGAGATTGGAGTATTAACTTGGTCATTGGCTACAGCACTTGTACCTCTTGTTGCTGGATTTACACCTGGTTTAGTTGTTTCTAGAATTTTGGTATGCTAACCTACTGCCAATTCTATTTATGCTTCAGCGTTTTGTTTTTGTTTTAATTTTGGAACTCTTTGTTGTCTGTAATGTGTTTGATATTGTGTCAAATGTTCCTCATACTTACTATCTTTTCTTTCAAGTACAGGTAGGAATTGGAGAAGGCGTTTCCCCATCCGCTGCAACTGACCTTATTGCCAGGCATGTATGACATTCATGTGTTACAATCAGGGTGCACACAATCTTGATACACTATATTGTATGATTTAATCGGTATATTAGTATTCTGCTTGTTATACTATGTTTTCTTATATAGATAATTTGGCATAAATTTTGTGCTTGCTATGGGCATTTTATTATTCTCGTTAGTGATGTAGTTTTTCAAATAATTCTTGAATTTACTGGCTATGATTGCTAATAACCAGATTTTTATTCCTTTTTATGCTTGACTATTACTGTATTGGTTGGTCGTTGGAAGCTAGATTATAAAAACTATTAATTCCTGGTCTTATAGTAAGACTCAGTTTCTCCAAAGTTAAATATGTGGCAGCCTTTTAACATTGGGTGTTGTTAAATGGATCCTAAACTTAACTGAGTACACCCTATGATATAAGTACACCCTAATATTTAAATCAAAATGTAAAAATAACTAAGTATTCCCTATTTAACTACCAAAAATACCCCCGGTACACCCTAATACAGCAATTCACCTCTCCAGTATAAGTTTTTTCAATGCCCCCATTTGCTTTTTCTTGGCCTCCCTCTATATTGTAAGCTGACTGAACCTAATGCAAAACAGATATCAGTGTTGACAATTGGAAGATTCTTCTGCTTTTGAATTGTTAGCAAATTACCAGGAAAACATCTATAAGCAGTAACAAAAGATCGACATTAATTCCCCAATTAAAAAGCTTTATCAAGTATGAAACAGTCAAAGATCATTCAAGTGAATCAAGTCCACTACCCAGAAATCCAACACAGAAAATGAACAAGTTGGAAGGACAAATTCCTGAGCATGCATTTAGTAACCTGCTACACAAAAGATGAACAAAAATCCAGAACTCCCTTGAAGTCATGACAACCCAAGAATACCCAGCATATACAATTTACTTTAAAAAATGTAAAATAAAAAAGAGAAAGAAAAAAAAACCTAACTTTAGTCCTTCCCTCAGTCGGATCTGAACTTAAATTTGGATTGGAAATACATAAGGGACCCTATTGTATAAACTTGGAAACTATTCTAAAGAAGATTCCTGACGATTTCCAGGAGATGTAATAACTTGATTTCCGGTGATTTTTAAAAACTAATGCTTTGGTAAATTGTGGCTTTCAGATAATACAGAAGATTCCTAAAACATATGGTTTTAGTCATTTGATTAGGGTTTGAATATGGTGAGTAGGGTGTACTTATTAAAATTACATTTGTTTCACAATTCAATATATCCTTTTGGTCATTTTATATTATGATAAATTAGTAATTCAATAAATAGTTTGGTAATAGGGTGTCCTCAGTTAATTTTAGGGTTCGTTTAACAGCACCCTTAACTTTTGATGTTAAATACTATTGAAATGGGGTCTTTCTTTGTATTTAATAGAACTTTCCTTTCCAGTTTCTGGAGACTTTTAATGTTGTGTTTAGTTTGGTCCATCATAGATTCATTGTTGTTGTTGTTGTTAATTAAGCATTCTTTACTTTGATTTCAGTTTTGTGTAGTGGATCCTATTTCTTTGAGTTTGAGAACCTTATGGTTTAAATAATCTTTTACCTAATGCAGGTCAATACCTTTGGAAGAGCGCTCACGGGCTGTAGCATTTGTCTTTGGTGGTTTGAGTGTAGGAAGTGTTGTAGGGTATGTTGGACATAACTTTAAGTAGATTGGGAGTCTTTTTTATATTGAAATAACTACTCAACCTGATGTGCACAAAACCATTATTCTGATATTCAACCACATTAAAGCAATTGAAATCCAAAAAGTACTGGATGAGATTTTCCTAACATTTTCTAGAATATTTATTTGAAAGTAATAACATACATCGATGTGTGATTGGAAAGTTATAGCACTGAGAACTTTTTGATTTTCTTAAATTTCATTACTTCCTTGATTGCAAAGGCCCTATTTTTTAATGTTTTGCAAAGATTTTTATTTTTTTCAAATATGAAAAGGGAAAATTCAAATCTGAATACAACATGAAGGATTTTTTCATTTTTGGTGTCATCCTAAAGATGACTTGGTTTTCCTATTGTCTTTATTTATTGTGCCCTCGTATTCATTAAAATCCATTTGCAATATTGGACTTCTTGCAGGCTTCTTCTGGCTCCGCCCCTTATCCAAAATCTTGGCTGGGAATCTGTATTTTACATATTTTCCCTTTTGGGGATTGGTTGGTAAGTAGCTGTCTCAAACTCTCAGAATTAATGCCTATCCTTTTCTTTTTATGAAGAATCAATTCCATTAACTTCTAGTAGCGTGTGAGAACTTAATTATTTCTACAATATCAACATGCCAAGAAATTGGTTTGTTTTCTCACCAAAAAAAAAAAAAAAAAAAAAAAAAAAAGAAAAGAAAAAGAAAAGGAAGAAAGCAAAGATTCTTGCTTTTGCTGCCTGCTGAAAAAGAAAGAATACAATATTCCATTTTCTTTTTCGGGTTTTCTGCCAAGTATCATCATCCTTCGTAATTAATTATAAAAGAACTTACGTGGCCAATTCAACATTGGTACCTCTTATATTTTAGTTTTAAATATATATATATATATATATATATATATATATATATATATATATATATATATATAATATGTTACTGTGAAGCACTGAAGTCTGACTTTATGCTTATGTTCTTCCCAATATATATCTTGAAGGTATGTGGGGTTTCAGTTGCTTGAAGGACAAGCCTCATGGGTGGATGAATCAATTCCACGTGAGCATGTTATCCCTTTCTTCATTATCCTTGTTACTTTTTTCTCATGTAAAACATGTGCAGTTGACTAGTTAATAATTACTCATCCGAACACAAAGTTGACTAGATCATAAGAACTCAATTTAGTATTAAGGGTCTGTTTCTTGTTTTGGGAATTATGAGAAATCTTCATAATACTCATTATTTTACTGCTTAATGAACCTTTGATACTTAATAAAGGCAACACTATTGCTTCTGCCTCCACCACCATACCGTTTCTCTCTCTTTGTACTTCTGCCACTCAATTGTCTGTTTCCCTGATGCTAGCATTATTTTGCTAATGTGTGAGCAATCACAATTACCATGATCACTACCATTTCCCAAGATCTGTGCACCACTATATCACTGTGTATTCTTATGTCATGCACATATTTTTTTCCCAATGTATCCCAGTACAGTTGACTCTGACAATACTTTGTTTCTATTCATAAAATGCATACTTCACAAGAAATTTTGTCCTAGATGTTGATAGTGATTTGTCAGCGCTTCAAACCATGGATAGAGTGGTAACTAGTACCCTTTACCAAATATTGTTGGCAAGATAATCAATTTTCCAAACATATGTTTGTGCCTCATTTTTCACATACTAAATCTCTTGCATAGCCATGATTCTTTATTCTCTTAAAAACCCTTGATAGGATCCCAGTCAACAGATATGAAGCAAACATGGACTACTAAAGAATTGGGTGATTCATTGAAGGTATGAATTTGTTTATGCATGACTTAGGGCAATGCTAGTGACCCAGTTAGCCAGGCAAGGTTCTGAGTATGAAAATTTAGTCAAAATATTGATGGGTTTAAGCTAAATATTATTCAGTGTTTAGAGTGCCTGGCAGTAATGCTGCGCATGTTTAACCTTCTCACTGTTAGAAGTCAGGGTTCTGTTGTACTATCTAGGTAATTTTCATGTGCTGTGTATGATCTTGACCGTTTGTGCTGAGCTTGGGTTGTTTTGCTACTAATATTTCTTGTACCCAATGCCTGCTTGCCTTAGTGGAATGCCAGGTCAAGCTTGTTATTAATGAGCATATAAATGTGTCTTTGGTGAAAATCAAAATGTATGAAGTGATGAATTTTGAATTTAACATATTTTTGTTGATAGACTTATTCAGAAAACAACAGAAATCTTTGAATTCACTTCATTGCTTTATGTCTTATTTCTAACATATAGCTATTATTGTATTGGACATTGGTTTCTGACTTGCTTTCATTTAATAGGATGTACCATGGAAGGAATTTTTCCGAAATCAAGCTGTATGGGCAATGATATATGCTCATTTTTGTGGAAGTTGGGGTCATTATACTTGCCTAGCATGGCTTCCCACCTATTTTAGGTAATTTGTGCAGATGTTTAACTGTGTTCAAATAGTTATAGGTATGATTTTTCCTTTTTCATGAATCTCTTTAATATTCTAGACCCTTGCAATTATTTGGGAGAGTTGAAAACTATTTTGAGCAACTATTTTGTAGCTGCTTCATAACTTATTTTTTCTTTCCAGTGAACTGTAACTTTCATATGTACAAGGTAATTCAAATTTTGTGTATTCATGTAATTGCGAAAAAGCTAAAATTTCAATTAACTTGCTATGCAGTGAGGAGCTGAACCTGAATTTGACAGAAGCTGCGTGGGTAAGTCTAAAAAGTACACCACTTTTTTATTCTTAGCAATTCAAGAAAGAATTAGTAATGCCTCCCATACTGTGTCATAATCTTTGATTTCGCTTATAAGAAGTGTCAGCTCAATCTTTTAGCCAGTAAATTTCCATAGTTTATTCACTCGGGTGTTTGTTTTAGCATGGTAACTTGAGAATTCTTTCCACTGTTGTAAAATAGAAAAAATAATGAAAAATGCAATTATTAGAAAGAAAAGACAATTGGGAATGACAATCATTAGTAAATTATCTATTTAGAAATATCATCTACCTCTCTGTGACCTAAGGTGCACCAAGATTCAGTTGTATGATAGCAAGGGCTTTATGTTTGTTTCAGGTCTCTATCCTTCCTCCATTGGCTTCAATCTTTGTAACGAGCATTGCAGCGCAATTTGCTGATAACTTGATTTCTAGTGGAGTTCAAACCACTACGGTACGATGATATTATAAACAGCTACTTTGTTATATATGATGGGTATCAGAAAAAGTCCAATTTAGTAGAAAAAATTTAGGTTTTTACTAAAGGCAAAAATCCCTCAACAGCTTTTAGTTAGTGGATGTGTTTTCTTTTGGTTGTTTATTTAATTGCTATTTTACCTGTGAAATACATGATAAGCTTACTGCTTCCATTATCATGCCACAACTTGCTTTTAACTGAAATTTTTATCCAGATAATTTTTGCACTGAGTTTCGTTCTTATGTTTCTGATGACCTTGTTTTCTACATGTAGGTCCGAAAAACTTGCCAAACAATTGCCTTTTTATCTCCTGCAGTTTGCATGACTCTTTCCTCTCTTGATCTAGGATTGCCCCATTGGGAAGTTGTGGGGATTCTAACTGGTGGTTTAGCCCTCTCAAGCTTTGCCTTGTCAGGTACAGAACAATCCAAACTGAGGCTTGATTCTGGAGGAGGGTGATTAGAATCATTTTAATCTCCTACAGTTTAAACTCTTAATACAATCATCAAACGTGCAGGATTGTATTGTACCCATCAAGACATGTCACCCGAATATGCAAGTATACTTCTGGTATGTAAATCTACAAGCACCCAAGTTTTTATTTGCGTGCTGGAAGATGCTACGAAACATCCTATTTTCCGAAGTAGGCATGATAGATATTTTTGCAAAAATATATTTATTTTAGGATTAGTAGAGATGCACATCTTCATTTTGGTGTGAAAAGTGGGTGGTGCAAGTTTGTATTTTTTTTCATCTTAGACATGCATGATTGCTTTCAGTGGTCCAACTCATTTTCATTTTAGTGTGAAAGGTGGGTGGTGGAAGTTTGTCTTTTTCATCTTAAAATTGACTTGCGAGGTCTTGAACAAAAAGCTGTATACAATGCATCTACTTTTGGACTTGGGATATATGGGATGTCATTGAAAACTATGTGTAGGCATTTTTATGAAAATTGTACCCAGATTTCTTCAAATTCAATTGTTCATATTTTCCACACAGGGTATTACCAACACTGTTGGGGCCGTACCTGGAATAATAGGTGTTGCCCTCACTGGCTATCTTCTTGATTCAACTCATTCGTGGAGTGTAAGTAGTCTCTGTTATTACTTGTTTACATCCTTCATTTGTTTACCTTCATGATGTTTATGTCTTAATTCACTTCTGCGTTATGCAGATTTCATTGTTCATTCCATCAATATTTTTCTACCTGACTGGTACAGTTATTTGGTTGGTGTTTGCCAGCAGTAAGCCTCAAACCTTTTCAAAGACAGACTGACTTTTTTGTAGTTTGGTCTTCTTATTTTTTTTCTTTTCTTCTCTCTTGAATGAAGCTTCCAAATTGGGGGAATCTTCATTCAATGTATCACTAGTTTCACCTGTGGGAGGAAATTAACTTAGTATTCGCCATTTGGTTCATTCTGTACGTCTAGAAGGAAAGCTATACATGTATGTAATCTTCCTTGTAATACAATTTTTTTTTTTCTGTAATCTGATACTGTACAGCCGTTTAAGGTGTTGCAACTTCACATTGTATAATATGTTTCGAAAGGTCAAAAGTTTGTCGTACCCATATCACCATTTGTACAGTTTTTCCTAGAAGTATCCTGAACTCTCCCTCTCCAAAAGTATCCTCAGGATAGTTCTTCCTAACATTCTTTCTAGTCTTACTGGGCTGTCCTTTGATGGATCTGTGGTGCACTGAAGGGTAGAGAGAATTTGGCATTTTCAACCTTATTTAAAGTTTTCAAGCTTAAAGTTTCTTCACTAGTAGAAAGACAGAGAGGATAGAAACCAATGCGGGCAAGTATTCTTTACTGAACTCCTGATTAGTTCTGTCTTCATTTGGAAAGCAGAAAAAAAAAAAGGTTGATGATGAAATTGAATTGTACTCTCTTCTATCTCTTATTTAAGCAATCAAGCACTATATGATACCAGTTAGAGCACATATAGCACTGCCTACCTGCAAGCAGGCAGAACAACATATGGTATGTGAGCAAATACAATTGAAGATGGACCAACTGAAATTGGTTCTGATGAATTTACATATACAGGGTCTAAGTTAGGTATGATCCCAGATGAATTTATGGTCAAAGCGTTTCCATTTAGCATCATGGTTTGGCTTTGTAAATTTCCATCTTTTGCTGTTAGATGGTATTCTTCTCTTGCTGTTTCACGTCTCAAACCCTGATGGAACTTCAAGTTCAAGTGTGTTCTATGAGACTTGTGAGATTTATGTTTATGTCGCAAAGTCCAGGAAGTGTTGAAGGCAGCCCTTGCCTCCACCGTTGTCGTGTTTTGTAGGTTGATCAATAGTACCGTAATCCCTTTCTGCAGCACAAAATTGTGATCAGCTCTGTAAACAAAGAATGTTTGAATGTTGTCTTTTTTATATTCAAGTTGTGGCGTAAATAGACTTACGGATTGTTTTGCACAGTGTGCGTAAGCACGTATGTTTTTTGGTCCAGAAAAGCTGGTTGCCAGTACATTTCTTCCCATTAATCGGTGCCAAAGAAGAGCGCTGGTATGGAGAAAGCCAGGATAAAGCAGCACAAGTGTTAAAACTGCTGTCTAATATTTGAGAATTTTGCTTCTATGGTAAGTATGATCAGTATGTATGTAGTGACCTACCTGTAGTAGTCTGGATTGGGTTCGTAGGTAGTAGTGTTGAGTAAACCATAGTTTCCACCAATCAATGTCTGTCTGCAGTATGTTTTGGTATCATAAGCTGCTGACATACCAAGCTGATCCAAATACCTGTTTGTAACATCCAAGATATGATTCTTGTTAGAAATTGAAGAAGAGAGAGGACGACCAAAGAAGATGCGCATGAGTTGTTATAGCCAAGTTACCAGAAACTAAATACAAATGAATTGCTGACAAGATGACGGCCACTGTTGTAAGCACCTCCTGCTTCCCCAACCCATGCAGCTGCTGAAGTTGCAGAACTCTTTAGGATGTTATGGAGGTTGCTAAATGTGCTAGCAATACCGTCAAGATAGGACGGATCAAGAATCTTTTCAATAAGGTGTTGATCAACCCCTGAGAACACAGAATGAAGATTTCTTTTATCAGTATGAACTTGCGAATTCAATAGGAATAAGTAGAAACTTTAAAAATCTGTGTGTTCAATCAATGATACCTGGCCCTAGATTATATATATGGTGGGTGACCACGTCCAAGGATGTGGTTGTTTTATCTGTATAGTCTTTGAACCACTTTGCATCAAAGAATCCTCCAGGTGATAGGATTAGCGGCTTTGGTTCAATACCCTTGTATATATCGTGTATTATCTTTTGCAGAGAAGCTGTATCAGAGACGTACTGACTTGCTGCGATTGTTGTTCCAATTCCATGTCCACACAATTCATTCCCTGACCACCATTGAAATACCTTCAGTTTGTGTAAGATAAGTAGGGTCAAACTTTATAACTGATAATAAAATTTTCAGTGCTGTTATCTTACCAAGCTCCCAACCATGTACTGTGTAGTTCTTTTTAACACTGTAACGGATGAAAGACTCAGAATTTTTGTAGTCCCAAGCTCCAGTTGCAGTGCCATTAGAATGTATCTTTCGTCCAGTGAGAGCATTTAATCCAAAGATAATCTTGGCCCTGGAGAGAGCGTACATGTGATAATGTTAGGTGCTCTTCATTCTGAAAATCTAAAACTTAAATGAAGAAGAAGAAAATATTTACCCAGATTTCTGAAAAAAGGAGTTTAATTCATCCCATCTGTTCATGGGTAAGCACCCCGGAGTAAAACCAAACATCTCTGTGGTGCTTTTTTGAAAAGGAACACAGCGTTGCTTATTGTCTGGTGTAGCATATATGACCTTATCTTGCAAGGTACCCCCCAATCTAAGCTTCAAGGGTGAGAAGGCTGCAAAATCAGCACCAGTAAGTAAGTTTTAGGCTCTTATATTATTATTATACATGTATTGAAAACAATCAGATATCAAGGAATTCTTACCCTTCACGGCATTTAATAAGATACTGTTGTTTAGATTCTGCACAATAATTATCAAATAAACATCAGAAAGTATCAATTGATTTCAATACAAATCTGAAAGTAATGTTTTTTTAGCCTCTAAATCAGAGAGAGAGAGAGAATACAAATCTCAAAAACATAAAAAGGATTTTTGATTTCAGATTATTTGCAACTGGGAAACATACCAATTACAAATCTAAAAAACATATAAGCATATGCAAAGTGGAAAAGGAAAATAGAAAGAACAAATGTACGTATGTTAGATTCTAGAGAGAAACATTAATGTATATGTCTTACCAGATTGAGGAAAGAAGCACGACCCCAGCTGCATGCTCCATAGTCACATTTCTCAGGAGGCCACCAATCCAAAGTTGCACAAATAAAATCATCATCAATTTTACCAATGGCATCTTTGCCATTGACGCGTACAGTGCCTTCAATACTTCCTCCTCCGAAGCCCTGGGAATTTACAGAATGAATGTAGCTGAAAGCAGAGAAATAGACCCAGAAGCACAACAACCCCATTTGCCAGAAATGAGAACCCATTTTCCAGAACCAACCAGTTTATACACAAAGTGGGTTGGTTAATGTGCAAGATCTCAGTCTCTCTCTCTCTCTCTCTCTCTCTCTCTCTCTCTCTCTCTCGCTCTCTCTGTTTCTCTCTCTCTCTGTTCCTGTCTATATATAAATGGGTGAGGAGGAACCCATGAAAAGTGAAGAGCTGAGATTACTGCAGAGTTTCTGTTTGGCCTTTGGACGCAAATGGCCAAAAGGGGTGAGGAGGTGTTGTAAGCAATAATAATAACAAGGGAATGAGATCAATCAAACAACAGTAAAAGAGAAATCTATTTGCTATAATTATGTATGTGTGCAAACAAACAGAGACTACATATAGAAAGAAAAAGAAGAAGAAATTGAAAAAGAAAAGCATATTAACATAGTACAAATTATTTACTATATAACACGTGATACTTGGACGTCAGAAATCAACTAAAGGTGGAACCATGGTCCTTTCCTCTTTGACCATGGCCCATGCCTTGCCTATGGTGCTATTATAACATTATTATTTTTTGTTTTTAGATCAAGCATATATAAAGCATGGAATTCCAACTTGCAAGTGGGCCGTGCCCGTGGGTTTGCTTTCCAAAATGGCAAGTGCAAGCAAAGATTGGCTGGCCTGTCTGTTGGATAAATCAAAAAGGAAAATACTTTGCTCCTTTTCCGGAAGTATGAGAGCTCTTTTTTTTTATATGCTAATCACATGTTGATATGTGTACAGAGATTTTTGTTTTGGTTTTTGATGAATTATTTTTTATATTTGTCAAACTGTGATTTATAAGAAGTATGAATCCTTCTTTTCGAAACGAGGGAAGTAGTGCTGAATCAGAAAAAGGAAAATGGGAGATTAGATTGCCAGGTTTTACTGTTTGACAGCCACCCACTTGGTCTCTTGATGTTGGAATCTTAACGTGCATTTCGCTCGGGATAAATATGACTTTTACCTTATAAAATGATTTTGATGAGTAGAAAGCGAAACGTGTTTTATCAACTGTCGTAAAAATGTAGTTGACAATAGTATCGTATGCATGTCTGAATGCCTGTCCCGGAAAAAAATACACAGTATTTTATACCAAAAAGGGAAAGAAAAAAAAACTGTGCACAATTTTCTGAAAAGTTTGACAACAATTATGCCACCTTGCGCAATATCAGGGGTGAGTTGTATTAAAATACGATTTATGATTATTTAATTTCTGACACCTTCAACTTTCATATTTTTTTCCGTTGTGCATCTGCTCCTTATGTTTTTCAATCAAATTACCTCATCTTCATGCTCTGATAGTGTTCTTGAAAGGAACCAATTACCGAATCGCAGCATTGAAGTATGAAATTATGAATATGAGATAAGGTACTTTGTTGGGTAAGCAAAACATGAGAATCGAAGACCAAAGAGTTTGTTGAGTGAATCAAATCAAAGATTCAGAGTGTCAATATCCATGTGCATGGGATGGTCGAAAACAGAACCACCAAACCTAATCCATTGGATGTTAGATAAGATTTTGTGGACTTTTTAGAACATTATTCCCTATTTTCTTCTTTGGAATTGAATCTTTGATCTGCTCACACCAGCTACATCATCACTGCCATATTGGATTGTTTTTAGATTAAGCACTAGATCAGATGATATTATTTTCTAAACTTGATCTGATTAAGCAAACCTCTTTTTTATTTTCGGCGCATCATTATTTCCTTGACAGAAAGGTTTTGTGCAACTTTATAACAGAGCATGCGTATGGTGAGGACCATCATTTGAGTTATCTCAAGTCAATTACCTATCAGGACTCTCTTTCTTTCCTTGAACTCATTAAGGAAAGAGAATATCATCAAAAGCCTCTCTAAGGAAAGGTCCTCATCACTGCAGTCTTGCTTAGTCGTCGTCTCACCCAAAATCATTAGGCAAGACAAATTGAGAAAATATATAATGGTCCAATAACAATATGGGTTGTTTTAAGTTAACATGTGAGATTAGGTTGATCATGACGAACACCACTCCACCTTCTAAATGTATCAGTCCAAATGCTTGTCTTTCATGCATCTTCTGCGTTGAAATTGGAATATTATACCTTATCAATGTTATCAGGTAATTACGAATGCATATGCCAAGCAAACAGCATAAAATGGCAGGCAGTGGCCTAATTCCCAGTTGAAGTTGGTTCCATCGTCTGAGTAAAGGAAAGAACAAATAAAAGATAATAAGTTTATTTTAGAACAGAGATAATTAAGAATTTCTTATTTTATATGTGCTCTCTTTAGTTTTAGCTAGCTAACAAGCGCAAAAGTATGAAGGAAGTTGAGGTTCTACTTCAAAATCAATTGGCAATGAGGGGAGTAGCACAACTCCTTATAAACCCAGACTAGGTCCCTTAACTTTCTAATGTGGGACTTTTTACCTTCATATTCTCACAAAGTCTTCACAGAAAATATGATGCATGCACCAATAAGGTGGGGTGTTGTAAGTAAAACCCCCACTCTATAGAGCAGATTTTAGTGTGTTAGTTTGAGACGCAACCCAATAAGCTCTACAATTTTCTCACATTGGCATAAAAAGGAACCACACTTTTGGGTATCGACAGAAATTTGGATGGAGTTATCGGCAAGGGGGAGATTGGCTATTTTTATATAATTTGTGTCTTTAATTTTCCAAAAAATAGTTTAGGGTGTCAATTCTCAATCGGGTTATAGTTCATGAGGAAAAACGGCAGTTTACTTATATCATACAATTGCTCCTCAGTTTTCAGTGTATCTAATTTTCTTTCGGAATGTTACTCCCCAGTTATCAGTGTATCTAATTTTCTTTCTCAATGTTGCACTCTCAGCCAGCCAAGTCTAATCGCTTGGCACCCCCAGGCCCAACCCATCTGGTGTAGAGTCAACGGAGTCCAAGACGAAAAACAGACAGCAGGCCCAACCCAAAGCATGATTGATGGGCCATAAGACCCATTGACTCATAAGTCATACTCAAAACGTATAAGACGCGTTCATCGAGTGGATGTCATAAGTGTTGCAATTGAGAGTGCCGAAATGCTGAGACGAAAACCAACCAAGATCCAACTCAAAATCGAAGACAAAGAGGAACTCGAAGAAGCTCGCAAGCGCTCCGCCGCCGCTTCCGCCGACACTACCACCGCTGCCACTGCTCTCCTCCACCACCTCGACCGCCCCAAAGACACGTCCTCCAAAACGCACCGCATCGGCCTCCCTTCTAATTGAAACGCACCCCCAAACACCAAAACATAACTTCAGACACCCGCCTTATTATGTCTCACATTCTCAAACCTCTAATGGAGGTCGAGGTCAAGCTTAGGCTCCCAAACGCCGCTGCCCACCGCCAAGTCACCACCCTACTCGCGCCGTTCCACGTCAGCACACACCGGCAAGAGAATCTCTTCTTCGACGGCTCCAAAGCCGAGCTCTCGGAGCGCCGAGCCGCCCTCCGCCTCCGCTTCTCTGACCGAGCCCCTCTGTGCGCCGTGACCCTCAAGGCGCGAGCCGTATTGGTCGACGGCGTCAGCCGAGTCGAGGAGGACGAGGAGGAGCTCGACCACTCGATCGGCCGAGCCTGCGCTGACCAGCCGGATAAGCTGATGTCGGCGGAGTCTAGGGTTTTGAGGAGGGTGAGAGAGGAATTCGGGGTTTTGGGGTTTGTGGGGTTGGGAGGGTTCAGGAATGTGAGGGATGTGTATGATTGGAAAGGCTTGAAATTAGAGGTGGATGAGACAAGGTATGAGTTTGGTACTTGTTATGAGATTGAGTGTGAGAGTGCTGACCCTGAAGGGGTCAAGGAGGTGCTTGAGGGCTTCATGAAGGAAAATGGTGTTCAGTATTCCTACTCAGAAACGTCAAAGTTTGCGATTTTTCGAGCTGGCAAGCTGCCTCTTAGTGAGTGAATGTGGTAAGTTTTGTGATAGTTGTTTCTCTATAGAATGTTTTTTGATGTGATGTCTTTGAGGATTTTGATCGCATCAAAATTCAGTTTCTGCATTTTTGTTGACTTTGTGGTTGAATTATGTGTTTTGATGTTTATTGTTGTCATGGAATGTTTTTTTTTCAAGTGATTTTTTTTTTTTTTTTTGAAAAGAAACGATTGTATTGATAATCAAGAGGATAAGATATCCTCGATTAAACAACAAAAGAACCACTGCAACAGAAACAGTAAACAAGAAACAAGCAAAAACAGGGAGCAAGCCAAAAAAAGCTAGAACTACCCCACCCGCAAAAACAACTCTTAGGAGAACTCATCTTAAGACAGCACTAAAGTCTCTCAAGATAATAGAGTAATGGTAATCCTTAAAATGCCCAGTAACAGAAGCCCAAAGAGAAGCCCAAAATTTTACTCTATCCCATAGATGATCAGAGGTCACTCCAGCATACTCTTGGAAAATTCTTCTGTTGCGTTCCATCCATAAATTCCATAACATAGCGTGAACAAGGCAATCCCATAAGGTTCGAGCTCTCTTCCCCCTCCCCGAAACTGTCAACTTGATGCTTAGGAGCTGGAAACAACCTTTAGGGGTTACCCAAATGACTCCAAGTTCGCTTAACAATTTCCACCACAAACTTATTGAGTACGAGCAGTGAATGAATAGGTGGTCGATGCTTTCTGCGCAAGACTTGCACAAGACACACCAATAGGGAGAAAGACACATAATCGGATTCCTCCTCTGAATGCGGTCGCATGTGTTAGCTTTCCCATTCGCGATCAGCCAAACCAAGAACTTAACTTTCGGGGGAGTCTTCGCCTTCCAAACTGAGACAAAAGGGGAGAAAACCTCCCTAGTACCGTTAGAAAGGAGAAAAGATCTGAAGGATTTGCATGAAAACAGCCCATGATCCTCCAGCTCCCAAATTCTTTTGTCTGCTCTCGTATGACTAAAATGAATCTCCCTTAGGACATCCAGAAGAAGAACCACTTCAGCAATCTCGGCTTCAGTCAGATTCCTTCTAAAACCGAAATCCCAATTGATAGGGAACACTGCATCGATAACAAAATCTGAAATGCGATTACCCTTTTTCCTAGAGAGAGAAAACAGTCTAGGAAATAAATCCCTCAATAAGCCTTCCTTCAACCAATGATCCTCCCAAAATCTAACCTTCTCTCCATTTCCAATAGAAAATCTGCAACACTGAAGAAAAGTATTGTACCCCTTTGAAATATCGCGCCAAGGATTTCTGCAAGAACCAGTAACTACCTGTTTAGAATCCCATCCATTGGTATCAATACCATATTTGCTTCTAATAACCTTATGCCACAAAGCGTTGGTTTCAATAGGGAATCTCCACAGCCATTTTGCCCTTAAGGCCTCGTTTCTTTCTCTCAAAGATCCAATTCCCAGCCCCCCTGCTTCTCTACGTCTTGACACCCACTTCCAATTCACAAGGTGAACACTCTTACCTTCCTCCACTCCTTCCCATAAGAAGTTGCGCATTAGAGATTCCACCTTGGCTGCAACACCAACAGGAATCTTGAAAAGAGACAAGTAATAGGAAGGGATATTACTTAACACTGCTTGGATTAAAGTTAACCTTCCTCCTTTAGATAAACAAGCCCTTTTCCACTTTTGTAATCTCTTCTCCACTTTTTCCACTACTGGATCCCACAACGAAGGGGATCTTGGATTGCCTCCGAGAGGAAGGCCCAGGTACAACATAGGCCAACTTCCCACCTCGCAACCCCATCTACTCGCCATAGCTTCCAAAGAATCATTGCTGAAATTAATTCCGAATAGGGCGCTTTTAGCCTTATTGATTTTCATTCCCAAGATTTTGCTAAACAACTCCAACACCTCCAACAGGTTTACCCAAGACTCCTCCCTTTTGTCCAGGAAAAAAATAGTGTCGTCTGCAAACTGAAGATGAGAAACTTCTACACGGTCTTGCCCAGAAACGAACCCATGAATTAGATTAAGTTGTTGGGCCTTTTCAAGAAGTCTACTCAACACATCGCTAACCAACGTGAATAAAAACGGAGATAGCGGGTCCCCTTGTCTCAATCCCCTTGTTGCCCTAAACTTTCCTCTAGGCTTTCCATTTATCATTCTTGAGAAATTGACAGATTCTAGGCATCCTTTGATCCAGCTCCTCCATTTTGGCCTAAATCCCTTCCTTTCCATTACGTCATCCACAAAATTCCATTCGACGTGATCGTAAGCTTTCTCAAAATCAATTTTGAAAACCAGCCCCTTACCTTTCTTTTTTCTGACTTCCTCAACTATTTCATTAGCCACTAAAAGCTGCGTCAAGGATTTGCCTACCCCGAACAAAAGCACCTTGGGAATGGGAGATGGTTCGACCTAGCACCTCTCTCAATCTAGAAGCCAAAACTTTAGAGATTACTTTGTATAGACTTGTAACAAGGCTAATCGGTCCGTAGTCCTGTAACTTTCACAGAATTCCGCCTTTTTTGGGATAAGACAAATGAAAGTCTCGTTAGTAACCCCGTTAACAACCCCGCTTATGGAAAAAGTCTTCCATTACCTTCAACAAGTCTCCCTTAACGATATCCAAAGAAGATTGGTAAAAGCACAACGAATATCCATCTGGCCCCGGGGACTTATCCTTGCCACACTCGAAAACCGCTTTCCGAATTTCCTCCAAATCGAAAGGTCTTTCAATCCAATCGGCCTCCTGATCAGAAATAGGACTCCAATTTAAGCCTTCAACTCCCCAACCAACATTTGTGTTGCTAGTATATAATTTCTGAAAATAATTTATCACCTCCCTTTCTATACAAGATTCTTCTTCCAAGATACCCATCTCCTCCACTTCTAGTTTGTCTATATAATTCCTTTTCCTGAAGCCACTAGCTATTCTCGTGAAAAATTTGGTGTTCCGTCCCCATCTTTAGCCCACTCTACCTTGCTTCTTTGTCTCCATTTCACTTCCTCCTTTAAAACCACCTCTCCCATTTTGAGAAGAAGAGCTTCCCTCTCAACCCTCAAAGAATTATTTAGACCGCCTTGCCCTTCAATCTGATCCAAAACCAAAAGTCTTGTTTCGGTCTCTTTTTTGTCCCTCTCTACATCCCCGAACACTTCCTTGTTCCAAACTTTCAGATTTTCTTTCAAACTTTTTAGCCGCGACATGAACTTATACCCCTCCCAACCTATATGCTGATCTTCGTCCCACCACTTCTTAATCGCCTTCTTACACTCCGGGTGACTCAACCACATGTTTTCAAACCGGAATGGCGTCGGACCCCATTTAAGCTTGTTTGTGTCCAACTCAATAGGACAATGGTCAGATGTGGTCCTTGGCAGAGCTTTATGGCGATAATGAGGATAACATTCTTCCCATCTGTCAGACACAAGGAATCTGTCAAGTCTTCTGCACACTGCATTTTCTCTAAGATTAGACCATGTGAACGAAGCATTGAGAAGGGTGGGATCCCTTAAACCAGTATCTTGAATAAAGTCATTGAAATCCTTCATACTTTTAGTCACTCTTCCCCTGTTCGACTTCTCAGCAATGAATCTGACCACATTAAAATCACCTCCTAGACACCACTTATCTCCGCAATAGCCATACAAGTCTGCCAACTCTTCCCAGAACCTAATCCTCTCCTTTTGCTTACAGGGGCCATAAATCCCAGACAACCACCAGACCGTAGTAGGGTTCAGAGTGAGTTTAATGGAGACCGAGAATTCTCCAACCAAAGAATCGATAACTGAAACAGATTGAGTATTCCATATAATGACAATACCTCCAGACCTTCCCAACGATGGAGAGAACACCCACTCCTTAAATCTGGATCCCCACACGCTGGCCACCAACTGCCTATCAACTTTCTCCTTTTTGGTTTCCTCCAGAATAACTATATCTGGTTTGAGTCTTCTTAGTTGCTCTTTGACCAACAGTCTTTTTCTACTGCTCCCTAAACCACGAATATTCCAGCTAATAATCTTCATTAATGAGAGTTATAATCCCTTACTAACCTCCTAATTTCTTCCTTTCTTCCTGTTCCTTTCTTCCCGGAATCACAGTTGGATTTACATGGTTTGCAGCGTCGTCTGTGGGCCAGATTCTTCTTTAAAGGCATCAGAGAGATGTCCATCCTGCTCAACAGAAGCTTCGATTTACTATCATTTCGTCCCCGACGTTTTCTTCTTTTCCTTGTGTAGTACTTTAGCTCGTGATCAGTCGAGAGGACAAGAGAATTTGGATTGCCTTCACTTTTGATTTTATTCTTATTGAGTGAACTCTGTTAATTTGGATTATGTTGCAGTGTTTTTCTTTGATGGATTTGGTTTTTTTCGTTTGCTAGTTTCATTGTCAGATTGGTTTAGAATTGATATAGTTGCATTTACGATGAAAAAGCTTGAGGTCCATTGTTGATTTTCCTAGTTGTATATCCCGTATGACTGAATAAGCATACTTTCAGCTCTTTAAACTGCTGCTATGGCCTTCTGAGAAGATTTCATATCTTGTTGCTTTTTCCTTGTTTTCAGTTTTACGTCAAGAATGATCCTTTAATGTTGAGTTTTTAAGATTACTTTAAACAAGAAGAGAGGTGACCGTGTTACCTGTTTTATACTTCTACGTTTCCTAGTTTCTTCATCAGTCAGGCCTTTCCCAAGTCTTCATTTGCATCCTTGAACCCAGTTATTGATTCTATAATTGTCATTAAAATCATCACCACCTTTGATCATTGTAGTTTACTTGATTCACATAAGTTTTTTTTTTACTTCTGGTTTATAGCCATTTGTTTAAGTTTCTCAGTTTGATTCACGAGTCTTCATTCATCTCATTTATAGCTCTGTTAACCTTCTTTGGTTTTATATGTGTTTAGTTCCTCCTCAGTAGATTCACTTTTGTCATTTGGTAGAGACAGCAATTGTCGGTTGGTCAGTGTGCAGTTTTTGGCATCCTCAAATATATCTAATAAACAGATTTTGTTGCCATTGTCATTATTATGATGTGTTTCTCATTCATGGCATTGCAACCATGTTCTGTCTCTTTTAAGCTTAAAAATTTGATGGTTGAATGCAAATTCGTGTTGAAATGAAATGCAATAATTCCATATTACCTTACCGTCCTATTAGGCTGTTGAAGGAGCACAATTGGAGTCTTACAAAGTGGGAGAAATGCTGTGATGAAGCAAGGATGAAAGTCAGAATCCCCCGAGACCAGTTATCTCTTCTTCTGCTCCAATCCAAGCTTCGTGGTTTCGCATTTTATTCTCGTAAAACTCCGTTAATTTCCATTGTATGTAATGAATTGCAATAATGTCATATTATATTTTACCATATGACTGAAAGTGCTTCTATTGAAATTTGATGTAGGATATGATGTAAGACATCATAGGATAAAGAACTACACTCAATTCATCTTTTAATACCAAGTGCTTCTATTGAAGTTTGCTATATTCTAGTTTAGTTGCTATAAATACCCCCCAATTGAATCTTGCCAATTTAGTTCGCTACGATATGCCTTGTTCACTGAAAATATGAAGCCCCATGCCTCAACTCAACGCTTTTGTTTTTTGGTTGATATCATGGGCATGCCTTGTTCACTGAAAATATGTAGCCCCATGCCTCAACTCAACGCTTTTGTTTTTTGGTTGATATCATGGGCACCATTTCAACGAAAAGGAAAATGGGTACAAAAAGACGTGGGATTCGTTCATAACTAGAAAGGTATAGTTGGAACACAAGGGCAAGATCACCCATCACATTCTCATCCATGATCTTAAGCTTAACCATCTTTTAAATGAAATCGCGCCCTTGTTTTCTTCATTGTTATTTGCTTACCCTATTTGTTAACCTACTCGAGCAAAACTGCGTTTTTTTTTCTGAGATAACACAAGAACCAAAACAGTTGGGTTCTAGGCATCATATCAAAATAAACTTGAAGGTTCCCAACTTCATAAAAATTGATCTGTCCATGTGAACATGACCCATTAGAAAAATAGCTGTTTAACACAACATACGAAGATACTCTCAATAGTACATCAAACAGGTATATCATAGGTAATCAATAACACTAGAGGTTCATTCAGAAGGATGATTGTAAATTCTACCCTGACCAAACTGACAAGCTAAATTCTGCCTCGCTACTCCATAACACTCCTGACCGAAATCAGAAGCAACACAAGGGCAAAGGATAAGGACTCCTATTCTCACTTCCGCCTTTTAGCAGGTGGCTGTGGAACCTCTTCCTCCTCTTCATCCTCATCTTCTTCCTCTCCATCCTCATCTTCATCATCATCACCATCGTCATCTTCGTCATCATCATCGTCATCCTCATCATCGCTTCCTCCATCGCCATTGGCTTCAGGATCATCCTCAGGATCCCCCCCTTCATCTTCCCCTTCTTCACCTGAAAAGTCCTCATCTCCTCCCTCCTCATCATCCTGGTCATTCACATCATCATCATCTTCGTTGCCGTCTTCGTCATCCTCTGTATCGCTAGCATCTTTGTTTTCCGCACAAGGTTTTTTCAATTTGACAAGTTCTTCAAAAGGAAACCTGCAGACGGACACAATACTCACCCACTTAATTGAATGTAACCTAACAAACCAAAAATGCAAGTACTGGATGAACACAATTAGAACTTTATTACCTTCCAGTGGCAGCAGTCAATTTTGATGCCTTATTGATATCATTTATCACCGATCCAGTCTGAAACAACGTTAACTAGTGTTGGTGAACAGAGTATACAAAGAGACAACGTAACAAATAAGACAGTTCATTCCTTTTCATATTTAATCCAATAGAGACCCAATCCTATCAAGAGAGGCTTCCAAATACATTTCAGTTAGGGATACAGAGAGTATAATGTAAAATTTCATTAGTTGCTCTCAACAATATACATACCATACATAGCCCTGTTGATGACAATGGAAACCAAAAGGGCATTTAACATACAGCCGATAATGCTGCAGGCAACGGCCAGCCATGCGAAACAAGTTCTCAAAATATACTTTATAACTTATCAACAATACCAAATCTGGTCGACAACAAAATTAAAACCCCCCAACACATGGCCTACATCGCTCAATAAGGTGATAAATGAAACAAACTTTTAGCCACATGCTCATTACTAAAACTACCAAATATGCTGTCAATGCAAAATCCGATTCTACAGCCCACCCACAATTACATTTATACACGATATGAAGGATGGAGAGTGCTCATTTGTTATCTTAGAAGCAGAAATGGCAACACCATATCTGCAATGTCTGCGCAAATTTCTTTGCTGCAATCTTCTGTTCTCATGTATTATGTCCTTTTTGTTACCTACAGTTCTAAGATTAAACGAAGGAAAAGGAATTATGGACACTCAATGTATTAATTCAACCATAGAAATTCACAAAGTTTATGAACTTAAGGAAACCAGGGCACATAGAAAAGATTAAGAAAGGTATTGTGTGCGCAAAAAACTACAAACCAACAGCATTAGGACCTCTAAAGAAAACGTCAAGAAATTTGTAACCATCAGTTGTACATCAAAGCATTTGAGTATAGTATCTGCACAGGTTTTTAGACAAGCAAGAAGAAACCAAAGCCACTTTAACACGATGCTACATTTACGCAAGAATAAAACAAAAGGATTCACAAGAAAACCAACATTTCCTAGCACCTGTATATATAAGTACAGGTTTCAGAAAAAAAAAACAATACTGCATGCTGCACAAACAAAGATTAAAATAAGAAAATTGTCACAAGTCAAATTAGAAATCTAAAAAATTTCAACAAGTTCTAGTTCACAAGCAATGAAAGAAAAAATAGCTAACAGAAAAGGTTTGTACTTCACATTCTACAAACTCTCAGAGTTAAAGTCTTAACCAAAGCAAGCGTTTCTCTCCCTCCCCAAACAACCTAATTCACACAACTGTCAAATTTCAGTCCTTAAACTTATCAATAATTAATTATTCAAACTTGAAAACAGTAGTAATAGTAAGACAAAAGCCAACTTCCGAAACATAAGTTCAGTAATAAAGAGATGCACGCTTTTAAGATTTCAAACTCCAAAAACACAACAAAAGCATGAAACTTTAATACTTCAATCGATGTCACAATTTGCCACACAAACTAAATTTGAACAAATAAGAGCACGCAGAGAGAGAGAGAGAGAGAGAGAGAGAGAGATGCTATATACCGCCAAGAGCAGCAGAGCAAGAGAGTTGCGAGCAACAAGAACAGTGTTGACCAGCATTGCTTCCAAAAGAGACCCTACCCACATGCTCTTTTTCTCAGAGGCGTACAAGCTCATCTTCGTTGCTGCAAAAAGAAGCTCAAAATACACTAAAAAATAGACACACAAAAAATCAGAGCAAAAATTGCACAAAGAGAAGAGAGTGTGTGCGTGTGTGAAGGACAGGGAGAGAAAGAGGGGCAGTGTTTTGAAGGGTTATCTGGGTTTGGGGCAAAAGTTTTGTTGGAGTTGGGATGAATGAACCCAGTGAGGTTTGGTCCGGTTAGGGTTTTTGTCACTGGATTTGCTCCTGCCACATTAAACTCTTTGCTTCCACGGCAGATGATATTATATATATGGTTAATAATTGCTGATTAGGTAAGTTTTAAGTATTACTATATTGGCTCATTGGGTACTGTGAAGGTCGTGGAAGTAGTGAAAACTGTTGTGCTTATAGTACTTTTGTGCCTCTTTTTCTTTCTTTCTGGATTTGACTATTAAGTTTTGAAGTAATTGGAAAGCGTTCTCTTTGGATCTAGTGTTAGAAACCAAATGTCAATGGCCAAAAGCAGGATTCGCTGCTTCTCGGACCAAATGTCGTTGGTCTAATTAGTCTATGGTTTCACTAGTTACCATTGTGGTCAATCGAATGAAGAAAACTAATCCACCAGAAAGAGGAGTGTTTGCTTCTTTAAAAGTTTAGGGAGATTGGCGAACAGAGTATCGAGACTGGCATCAAGAGTGTCATTTCATGTGATCTTATCTTATGTAATAATTAATTGAAACGAGAGTAAAACGCAATTTGGCACTTGGTGATAAACGTTCGCCAAAGAGTCCTTAGGGGCATATACTAGCAAACCCCACCACCACCACCATCATCACCCGCTAACGAACAAAGCCCCTCACCATCACCCGTTGATGAGCAAAGCCCAGCATTAGCGACCGTTGAGGACGAACAGAACCCAGCACCATCTCTTGATGATAAGCCTGTTGACGATCAAAGCCCACCACCATCACCCCTGCGGTTGACGAATAATAACTCTGCACTGGATCAAATGACTATTAAGATCTCTCTCATTATAACCCATCATTCTAGTTTCCGTGTGACGAACAAGGCGTAGCACCATCATCTGTAGGTCCTAGGAGTGGTTGTTGTTCTCGATCATTCAATTCAGTCGTGCGTCAACGGCATGCAGTAATTGACGTTACTGGGAAAATATTTCGAAGTCTGGCGTGCAGTGTCTCTAAACCTTTCAATAGGCTAAATCGTCGTTGCTACAAAATGCCTAATTATTAAATCAACTAACTATTATTTATTGCTTTTTGTGTTTAATTAGCTAGCTGCTAGCTAGGACAATATATGTATTTTTTTTAACAAAAATTGTTGATATAGTTGGAATAAGAATATGGTAAATCTATTTTTCTTTGTTTCTTCTAATATAATATAATATTCTGGATGTCTTTCTCCATGAATTTTGCCTCCATTGCATGTTGTAGCGCCAGACGCCAGCCCAGCAGCATTAATTCATTCATGACTTGTGATGCTTTCATTTCATTTCTCGTTGCGAGAATTGGTGCCCAAATTTTCAACTTCTAAGATTACAATATGCATAAATATATAATAGCTAAATGTAGAGGTTCGAGACTCGTACTTAATTGTATTAATTTTAAGTTCCTTATTAAAAGACTACAAGTTGTGTGCCTTTGTGTTGCATTTTCTGTTGATGTACCCAAACCAAACCATTATTTTACAAGTGATGGGCATAAAATAAGATCCAGAAAAATAATCACAATATTGATTTTAAAATTGTGAAAATGAAAATGAGATGACGATATCGGAAATACGTGGGGCCCAGTACCAAAGAGAGAAAATGTGGTGATTTCATTTTGGTAAGGCTTTCAGATTAAAGTTAGAATCTTCACTCTTGTTGTTGTTTTGTCTCGTTTGTACTAAAAAAGGAAAACAAAAATGGAAATGCCAAACAAAGCCTTAAGAAGTATTGGAATTTGCCTACTGACAATCCAAAGGCAAATTCTTTGGCTTCTTCTCTCCCCTCTCTCTACCACCACCGCAGTCAACACGGCCGGCTACGCAGAAAAACCCTAGAACCCCAAATAAATTTCCAATCCTCAATTTATTTAATTTTTGTAGATGAACCAAAATCCCAATGTATTAATCGCGTACAGAAAAAGAAAAAAAGAATAACGCAAGCTCCGCCGGTCGTGTTGCTCCATTTTTTCGTGTGATTGCTGTCGTAGAAATGTCGTCGGAGATCGAGGTCGTCGAGGAAGAGGTCCAAACCCGTGATCAGGAATCTGCGGCTGCCGCCTCAGCCAATTCAACGAACAATGGTGACGCCAATGGGATAGGTGAAGAGAGTCTGCGAAACGACGTGTACACGGCGGCTGCGTACGGAGATTTGGAGAAGCTTCAGACATTGGTGGAGTGTGAGGGTTGCTCTGTTTCCGAGACCGATGGGCTCGGGTACTATGCCCTCCAGTGGGCCGCTCTCAACAACCGCACTGCCGCTGCCCAGTATATTATTGAGGTTCATTATTTACTCTGCACCTGTTTCATTTTTTTTCTTCCCATGGAGCATGGTGAAAAGGGTTTGCTTTGTTCGATGCGTTTGTGAATTGTGCTTAAATTGTATATCAAAATTTGAGATTTATTATTGATTGGTGGCATTACAGTTAAGCTTTGTGTTACTTAGTTAACTGAAAATGCCAACTTATGCTCAGAATGCTTCTATTCTGTCAAGAAAAAAGAGAGGAAAAAGATAACGAGAAATGGTGTATTAGCATTAAACATTTTGCTATTGGTTTTTGTTGATGTCATTAATGATTGTTGTTGTTTTCCTTGAGACAAATTTTAATCCAGGATAAGTGTATTTGTATAACTAGTTTGTTATTTGGTTTTGTTAAATGCCAGCACGGAGGGGATGTGAATGCCACAGATCATACGGGGCAAACAGCATTACACTGGAGTGCAGTGCGGGGTGCAATCCAGGTTGCAGAGCTATTACTCCAAGAGGGTGCTTCGGTAAATGCAGCCGATATGTATGGCTATCAGGTCAGTTTTACTTTTAGTTCCCCTTCACAATTCTAACCGACCCTGCTTATGAGTTTAGTATTTAATTGGAAGTGGATAAGTAAATGGCAGTAATTGTTTTAAATTATAGGTTTGTGGTTTAGTAAGAGCTTCTTTCCCCATTTTGGCTGAAAGAGCCTGAAGCATATGTATTGTACTGATCAAATTTGATATGACCACAGACTACACATGTTGCAGCTCAATATGGTCAGACAGCTTTCCTGTACCATATTGTTTCAAAATGGAATGCTGACCCTGATGTGCCTGATAATGATGGGAGAAGCCCTTTACATTGGTAAGTGATAATATTATCTTTGTATTGTTTGTTATTAGTAATATTCGTTTGTATACCAAATTTTTTTCCTATGGTTTGAGAGTGATTGATGAATTTTTCACCCTTTTCTAGTCAAAGCATGTTTTTCATAATCTTGTTTTCGTTGTGTGAAAGTAAATCTAGTTTTTTTGAGATATTACTTATGGTCTAGTTTTTACTGATCACATAACTTGTTTTTTTCTTTTTGGGGTCTCTATATGGCCATTTTCAATATGATTGGGACACTTATTGACTGACATCAAGCTGTTCTCTTAAAACCCTCAATGTCGAACACAATTGATGACATTTTTTTAATTTGAAATGTGCACTTCTGCAATGGGACATACGTTGATGTTTCTTGCTACAGTTTTGTGCAGTAGATTATATTCTGGGAATGTTTTAGTGTGAAATTTTGTATGTATGTCCATTGGTTATGATTATTTAGTCAAGGACTTGTCCTGTTTGCTCTGTTTACCTTCCTCTGTTCCTATGGGCAAAAGCTTGTTCAGCCAGTTTCATCTACTTTCCTACTCTTTTCCAACGATAAGTTCTATTTTTGTACATAAATAACGTGTACTATATTTTTGCTTATAATATGTATATTTGATTTTATTTTTTTTGTTTTGCTTTTGTGTTTAGGGCTGCATATAAAGGTTTTGCTGATTGTATACGTCTTCTTTTATTTCTGGATGCATATAAAGGGCGGCAAGATAAAGAGGGTAAGTACCACCTGTCTTCCATTATCATATGACTATACGGATTCCAAAATGTTTCACTTATTATGCATGATTATTAATTTATTCTTCATTTTGTGTGATTTCAGGTTGCACTCCTTTGCATTGGGCTGCTATCAGGGGTAACTTGGAGGCATGCACAGTGTTGGTACAGGCTGGGAAGAAGGAGGACTTAATGGTTACAGACAACACTGGCCTTACACCCGCACAACTTGCTGCTGATAAGAATCACAGACAAGTTGCTTTTTTCCTTGTAGGTGTTCCATAACCAAAACACTTTTAACATTGGTTAGTAATGTTACTTATTTGTTTGTTCATTGAATTTGAGGACTTTAGTTGTTGTGCCGTGTAATGATGTGATGTGATAAGTCCTTTTTGTTTCAATTGATTCTTTTCTATTCCTCTTATGTTTTGAAAGAATGCCTTGGTAATATCTAACAAGTGGATACTATCAGTTTTGTTGCTTCCTTTGTTCCCAATATGGCATTTCTATTTATAGACTTACCTGGAAGAGCCCTAGAATAACTTTTTTCCTAGTTTGGTGCTTGTTTCAGGTTTGAGCCTTCCATATAAAATTTATATAATAGAACTCATAAATGAGAGAATGGAAAGAACTGACCATTCTCTGACAACTTGATTTTGTAGGGGAATGCTAGAAGGCTTCTTGACAAACATTGTGATGGGAACAGTCGTCTTGGACAAGTTTCAAAACTAGGACTGGCACCAGTACTTTGGTGTATAATATTTGTGCTCCTGGTGACCTATACTCATTCTGT
Organism: Prunus padus; assembly: GCA_024362665.1. Taxonomy (NCBI): domain Eukaryota; kingdom Viridiplantae; phylum Streptophyta; class Magnoliopsida; order Rosales; family Rosaceae; genus Prunus; species Prunus padus. The sequence goes on from JANFAM010000018.1 coordinate 32,400,347, forward strand.
CATCATAGGTATCTACCCTGAGATCTATTTTAAACTTCTTTATGTGTCCTTAATGTCATGATTACACAATACTTACAATGCCTCCTCCTCCCCTGTTCAATTTGGTTGCAGCACCAAATCTGCCAAAGTTAACAGCTGGATCAGTTTTTGTTGCATGGCTCGGAGTTTTCTTTGCAACTTCTGGGCTTGTAATGTTCTATAGGTGTAGCAGGTATGACTTTGATTATTTGTGAGTTCTTCGATGTTAATTGCCTACTTTATCAGCTGGACTGGCCATCATGTTGGAAATAATTAACTTTCTTAGAACTCCGCTGGTTCACATATATTGTGAAGTATATCTTACTTAGTTATTATAAATAGAGTTTGTAGTCCAATATGTGATCAGTATCTTTCTTATATATGATTATCGGCGTGGTTTGGTCTAAGCCTGTATTTGGTGGGCTGCATGTTTCATTTTCTCATTTTTTTTCTTTTATCCTATGACCAGGCAGTATTTATGTTTAGTTCTTCTAACATGGATATATTTTCACTCTGATAAAGACAGCTTAAAATCAGATTGGTATATGATCCAATATTGTTGCCACTTTTTGGCTCCTTATGTGCTATTGGCTTAACATACTAGAATTGTTCAGCACTCTCAGATAATCAGACTTGTGGAAATGTGATGTTTACTATATTTAAGCTGGCTGTAGACTAACATACACCTACTAAATTAGATATAGCCAACTGCAGTAATGGAAAATAATTTTTGTTTTAAATAAGTCATGTTTTGTTTTGTGCATGCACATGTTGTTTCATGAATGCATACATAGGTTTTATGGTACAGTCTAGAGCAATGTCAATTAATTAAATGTTTCATTGATTTTTTTAAATTGTTCTTATTGCAGCAAGGATCCAGGTTACATCCGAATGAATATCCATGATTCACAAAATATGAAAGATGATGTTCGTACCATTCTTTTCTTTTTCTTCTCTTTTTGCCCAAACTCTTTCCACATATTATTGTTTTTAATTAATGATATAGTGCATCTTTGGCTGTTCCCCTTTGGATTTTCTTCAAGTTAAGGCTTATTGTTATAACTCTCATATAGAAGATGAGAATCATAATGATGCAGCCGCTGCCCAGCGACCCAAACATACCCAAAATACAGAGAGTAGAAGGATAAAGCAATAGAATTGAAGTTGGAATGAAGATAATTGAGTTCTAGGGCAAAATCCCAATAGAAACTCTATAGACTAAAGGCTGAAAATATATTCATCAACAAAAACTGAATACAAGAGTCTCTAAATAGCCTATTTATACTAGAATACAGAAAACCTAATTGACATAGGAAATTAAAAACCTAAACAGGAAATTAAGCCAAATGCTAGTTAGAATAGGAAAACAAAAGAAGTAACTAATAATTTAAAGTAAATAGAACCCTAACCCAATTGACTAACGGGCCTAACTAATCTTAGAGAGCTTCGTAGATGCTCCTGCATCACATAATGTGCTCTTGACTAACAATTTCTAAAAGTTGTGTTGACATGTTAACATTTTATTTGCCATCTTTTACCAGGAACCTCTATTGAAGATTGAGATAAATAACCCTGCCTTGCTAGCTGGCAATTGGTCTCAGCTCTGTGCAACATGCAAGGTGCCATTGACTGCTGACTTTAGTAACATATATGACCCTCATATTTAGTTATCGAACACATTTGTCTAACATGACTTGCTGGCATTGACACCAGATTGTCAGGCCTCTTCGTGCAAAGCATTGTTCCACTTGTGATCGTTGTGTTGAACAATTTGACCACCATTGCCCTTGGGTATCTAATTGCATTGGCAAGGTACATTGACATTGATAAGTTGTGGAGTTCTGAATTTAGTTTTTCAATATCACCCAACTTTTCATGTTCCGATTAGTTTAATCTTTTTCTTTTCTTTTCATGTTATACAGAAAAACAAATGGGATTTCTTTGCTTTCCTTGTTCTGGAAGTTTTGGCAATGGTATTCACTGGAGGGGTTACTCTTACGAGTATGTTCCAAGTTTCTGATTCTATTTTTTTAAGTTTCTTGGGCCATAAGTTCATGTGTGTGTGTGCACGTGTGCTTTAACCTGCTAAAAGAAAATAATTTTATTCTTGCAGGAGTTTTGAGTGATCCAGTCAGTCCATCTTCTTTTGGAGCATGGATTAATTATGTCGCCACTAGTCATGTTGGTGCTCTTTCATTTTTTATCATGGATTTCTTCCTCTTTTTTGGTGTGGCAGTTTTGACTGTTGTACAAGCTTCTCAGGTAAGTCTTTTCTTTTATTGATTTGCTCAATAAAAAAATGGATTAAATAATAGAAAAAATCATTATGATCAGCAAAGTAAATATTTCCAAACTTTGTTCAGGAAAGTAAATAAAACAGTGAAAGAAGTTACCTACTTCATGCTCTATGTAAAGAGTGCCTTAGCACGCTAGTTATTCAGGCAATAATTCTATTTATGGAAAATGTCCATTCATTTTGTAATGAAAATGAAGTTTCCTGATGAATTTTCAAGATAGACTAATTCATCAAACGTGACTTTAATATTGTTGCATATTTTCTTCCTTCAGCCTCTGCAATCCTATGTTATGATATATATATATATCATCTACAAGGGTTTTGTAAAAATTTAGTCTGTATTCTGCGACATTGGATTTTGTTATTAGGTCCATAATCTTTCTCTTGTTACAGATATCACGGAATATTACAACTAATGAAATGGCAAACGCAATGCGCTATAACTACCTTAGAGGCCCAGGTGGTCGGTTCAGAAATCCATATGATCACGGGATCAGGAAGAACTGTTCGGATTTCTTGATCAAAGGTTACAACGAAGATGTGGAATACATTGAAGAATCAGCTCGTGATGAGGAGGAGGGGATTGGAATGAGGCATATGCTGAAGAACTCAAACGTGCAAAATGGTGATGCCTATTCTCACCACACAAATGGCAATAGTCATGTTGCAATCAAAGTAAATTCTAATTCAACATCACATCATGGTCATGCGCATTCTGCCCAGTGCAGCCATAATAACCATGGGAAAACAAAAAGTGATGATGTTCCGTTAGGCTTAGGTCTTGGCCTTGGACGGAACACTGCCCGATCTGTTGTAGCTTCGTGATAGTAAATTAAATTTTATGGCCCGAGTGTAGCTGAAGATGCGTTGTGTATTATAATCATACTTCAGCGTTTTGTAATTTGATTGATTGTCGCTCCTCCTTATAAAGAAGTTGCACGAAATTTGTTTAAAATGATCCTTTCCATGAGTTATGCTATAGCTGTAGCCTGTATGGCTGTAAGATTGATTAACCTCATTTGCCTTGTGAATATTGAGTGCGTCATACTTGTAAGATCTTGGTTTGTGAATCAAAAGAGAGCTCTATCTGTTTATTTTGGCTATTATAATCAACAGAACAGTGCTGTTATAAATCATCATTCGTTTTTATTCAGATCTTGATATTATTTACTTCAAAAGCTCGCCAGGCACTCATTTTTTCTTTTTGCAAGGGCATAAGAACATGATAAAGCCTCTTTATTTTTGTCTTGACCCTTGGTTGATACTCAAATCAAATGCATCTCCTACCGCACTATTCCAATTTCCACCAACCATATACTCACATCGCCAATCTAGCTAGTCGTCTAATAAAACTAAAAGTTAATTTTATAATTCTGCAACTTGTTTCTTGCAAGCTTCTTTATTGTTACCATCATTGCTAACTATCATTATTATTTCCATGAGTCTGATTTTTATTTTTTTAAGTATAAGCGATTAGGGCGGGGTGTACACAAATATTCATTAGATGTTTATGAATTTTAAATCTCTGCCCACATGAGTGAAGATGGAAGAACTCAACCAACTAAGCTATATGTCATTGGCCTTTGATATTCCAATTGTTTCTTGCAAATTGGGGTCCAACATCAAAACTCATTTCTTGCAAGATAAAATCTTAATTTCTTCGTCATCATTTATGTTTTAGACCCTATCCTATAATATTCTCTTTTCATACAAAGTAAACAAATGGATGACTTATTCAACCACCAACATCAACATCCATCATTCCCAGCCAATATAATGAATATAATACAAGAAACCGATAACTTATAAAACAAGGATAAGTGGCATAGGTTACAAGATAAATAAAGGTTAAAGTGCCAGCCCCCACTAGGGAGGGGAGAAACACTTACATAAAACGGGATAGTGTTATTCCCGTCTAATCATTATATGACATATATGATAATTTTTTCATGTGACATTCTATGATTGACCGATAATAACAAAATAGTATAATCCCCGTTTCATACAGGTTTTTGGCAGGAGGAGGATGCATCATGCATGCATGAATGAAACCAAAGCAACTTAAATTTATTCCAAGAGTCTCTCAACGATGCAAGGGCTCAACCCCCAAACCAAAAGGCAGCCTCTTAAAGTTCCTTTTCAACAAATTTGGCCCATTGGTTTTGTCTAGGTAGGCCCATTGGTTTTGCCACGCGGCAATACCTTGCTTTTCCCGCTGTAGAAAAAAAAGTTGAAGAAAAGAATACTCTCAATTTCGACCCCAAAAAAAAAGAAAAAATAACACTCTAAAAGTCTCAAGTGGGGTCGGGCCGTCGGAGCGGGACCCACAGTGACCGCATGGCGTGTCTCTCTATCTCTGCTGTTACGTCTCATTTTCTATCTCATTCATTTTTCATTCAAGGCTCAAAGCCAAAGCTACTCGCGAGTAGGGGGAAGGGTGTGACTATGCCGCGCGAAAAGCCACGTGGCGAAGATCAGATGGGGGTTCGTCTCTCTCAACCTCACCTCTCTCTCTCTCTCTCTCTCTCTCTCTCTCTCTCATTTGCTATTTCAGTTTCAATCCCTCTCTCGCTCTTCTCCTTGATCGTTGAATTATTCGGCGAGACTTGTGTTTCTTTTTCCTTGTAAGTTGTATTGATTATCAATAAGTGATCGCTACAGTTTAGCTGATACTTTTACACTCTCTGTTTCTATTTGTTATCCGAGAAATATGACTTACTCTGCTAAGCTAACTAGGAAACTGAAAAGAAAGAGTAAAGTTTTGAATTTTCATCATCATACTTATTTCATTGTATTTGTTCGTAAAGTTGATTTATGATGTGGTTAATTTTCCTTCTTTTCTTCTTCTTATTATGAAAAAGTATAGTGAAAGGATCTTCTTTTCTGTTACCACTGCCTGGACTGGATAGTTCTTCCCCATAGCTATGTGACCATTCCATGACCAGCTCTTGTGCTTTTCACAACATCCTATGTTCAGTTCAGGGTTTGTTTGTTTTGGTATGACAAGTAAAAACGTTAATTTCCAATGTGGGAAAAGCGGTTCCCACGTTTTCTGTCTATGCTCAACAGTTTGCTAGATATTGCTTCTTTCGTTTGGCTGCTATTTAGCGTATTCTATATATGAATATGATATGCATAATGCATCTATTGTGATGTTGGTACAATAATGTTGTTTGTTTGTTTTTTTTCCTTCCAGGACGGAGAAGAGTTCATGCCCATGAACCTCTATTATGGAATGGGCCGCAATAACATTATTTGGCTGCGTATTTCATGAGATTAAGTGATAAATTCAGTACAAATTAGATGATGGGGGGAATTTGTTCGAGGAAGAGAAACCAACCAGTCATCGAAGATGGCATCCGTACAGTCGTGTCTGCAAGAAGTGGCAGTTCAAAATGGCTGGGACCTGCATCTTTGCGACCTACTGTAGCACAGTCTTCAGGAGGAGCAGGCATTTGCCCATCTCTCTTGGAATTATGCATTTGTAAAATATGCCAGGTACTGGCTTTTTATGGCGCATTTAAGCTGAGCTTGTATTTGTGGGAAGAATTATATATTCATTAATTTTCAGGTTCTCATTTATTTATGCCTGCTCTTTCATATGCTTTTCTGTTACAGGACATCGACAAATACAGTTCGTTTTCAATGCTACCAAGGGATGTTAGCCAACAGATCTTCAACGAATTGGTCTCCTCCCATTCTCTTACTGAAGTTTCTCTTGAAGCTTTTAGGGATTGCGCTCTCGAGGTAATGTGCTAGTGGGTGGTTGAAATTTGAAAATTTGGAAATGCTTTGTCTTTATCTAGATTTTTCTTTTGTAACTGCAGGATATTGGTTTGGGTGAATTCCCTGATGTGAAAGATAGTTGGATGGATGTCATCTCTTCACAAGGTTCATCATTACTTTCTGTTGATCTTTCTAGTTCTGAGGTGACAGATTCTGGATTGGCTCTTCTCAAAGACTGCTCAAACCTCCAAGCATTAACTTATAATTACTGTGACCATGTGTCAGAACGTGGACTTAAACACATAAGTGGTAAAATCTCTGTTTTTTTATTTGTTGTATCTTGGCTATTTTTGCACTAAACCATTGTTCACTGATCTTGTTTATAGTGTGCGTTATTTTCCCATTAATGATATGGTTTGTTTCTGGAGATTATAAGTTATTTAATTTGATCTTATGGTCCAACTTTTTTGTTGTCTTTGATGAGCTGATTGTTAATTCAATAGGCTCTTAGTTTATAGTATACTGGAATCACATGCAGTCCTGTATTCATGCCTTTCTTCTCTATTTTGAACTAATTTCACTTGGATAGTCTTTTGTATCAGTTAAACTTTCCAAATTAGCTTTTTAGTTGGATGATGTAAATGCTTATTGTGACCTTGCTCTGCAGGTCTGTCGAACCTGACGTCTTTGAGTTTTAAAAGGAGCAGTGCAATAAGTGCTGAAGGGATGCGTGCTTTCTCCAGCTTAGTTAACTTGCAAAAGTTGGACCTGGAGAGGTGTCAAGAAATTCATGGTGGATTTGTTCATCTTAAAGGTACCCTGCTTAAAAATGAATTATGTTGTCTAATTAGATGGAGCTTGTCATCCTAGTCTCAATCATCAAGGCTCCTTGTTAATTAGTTAACAATGAATTATGTTGTCTAATTAGTTAACTTGCTGTTCATATGTTTTTCCATTGCTGGGAAGCTTCAAAAGCTCCTTGTTAAGCAGGGCATATGTGGTAGTAAACTTAAACACACAAATGAAAATAGGTGTACTACCCTTTGATGATTTTTGGCTATCTCTTTTATGGGTATGACAATAAGGAGTAGGGTAAACGAACTAACTGAGGTTATGGCCTTCTATTTCATTGTTATGAATTTACCATTTAAGTGGTTAATGGTAGAACTTAGCTATATGAAATTAGTGATTCATTGATTTCGGGTGTAACACATTAGAGTTATATTTTTTGCAGATTTGATGAAGCTAAAGTCTCTTAATGTTAGATGTTGTAATTGCATCACGGATTCTGATTTGAAGGCCATCTCAGGTATTTTTTTCTCAAAGTCATTGTACTCTTTCATTATACTATGATTTTTTAATGACAGAAATGTAGTCCTCTGGAATCTCCTCAGAGTATCCTTGACACTTAATGTTTGATGTATACCTCAAGGAATCTAACATTGACTGATCATGTTACTGATCGTATTGTCTAATGTCCTGCTATATCCAATTTTTGTTCAATGTTCCCAATAAGGTTCAGCTTGATTGTTCGGAAAGAGGAAGCTGCAAAAGCTGTTTCATTTTCAAGGATTTTCCTTGTAGATTGAATTTTATTTGGGATTAATTTTGTTTTCTTGCTTGCATAATATCAGTTTGGATCAGCACATGTTGACTCTTATTTTCATATTTCTCAGGGCTAACTGAACTGAATGAGTTGCAGTTATCCAACTGTAACATTACTGATACTGGTGTTTCTTATTTGAAAGGTATTCTATAGTTAGTGTCATGTTGATGCACTCGATAAATTCTGCTGCTTTCTCCTTAATTTTGTGTTTCTTATTTGTGTGTTTGTGGTAGATGCACACGCATACCCCAAAAAATACCTTATATATAATTCGAAGAATAGTATGGTGACAACTACCTACGTCATAACTATGATAGAGAGAGAATCCAATTTTGATGAATCACTACCATCTAAGCTGAAGCTATACAGCTGCAGCAACAATTCCTGCCCCTTTTAAGATTATTTCTCTTTTATTATTAGTGTTTGTGCTAAGAAACCAAGAAAGGAAAAAATCTTATATAAAAAGGAATGTCGCTATTAGAGAGCAAGGAGATCAACCACTGAGAGACTGGCGATCCTGTTTGACATTTTCATACTGATTTATGGTTTTCTTTAGTCTATCAATTTTCTGGATTATTTTGGTTTATCCCCCATATTGCTTGTTTATCAGTAGTTTGTGAAGCTTAGTTGATTGGTCTTCGTTTGTGCATGGCAGGCTTGCACAAGCTTAGTATGTTGAATTTAGAGGGATGCAATGTTACTGCCTCATGTCTGGAATTTATTTCAGGTTTGCTTTCTCTTTGTTGTTTTGTGTTTTCTAATGATTGTGTAAACAACATTGATAGTTGTCCTTAAGACTGCTATAGCTTTCTAAACAAAAGATTCACTTTAATATTTCTCAAAAAGTGAGCACAACTGTGGGTATTACAGACTTGTCAACAAACTTCTTAAAGGTCTGTATGGCACAATTTTTGCACTGTTATTTAGGCGATAAAGAATACGGGCATCCTATGTTTTGTTAATATTATTTGTTTCCGGTGCAGCTCTTGTTGCCCTGGCATACTTAAATCTCAACAGATGCAGACTATCTGATGAAGGATGCGATAAGTTTTTGGGTGAGTGACAATAGGATTTGTGACCACATGGATCTGGTTATTTGTTTGAAAAGTTGCTCAATCTTTTATATGTTTAACTGGCTGAGTAGTTGGTAATCTTGACTTTGCCACACTAACCATATTTGATTAACAGGTTTACTCAATTTTTGTAATTTTTATGTGGCTCAATAGTTGGTAACCTTGACTTTGCCGCATTAACTATGTTTCTACAGGACTTACAAACTTGAAGGTTTTGAGCTTGGGATTCAACAATATCACAGATGCATGTTTGATGCATCTAAAAGGTTCTCTCTCTCTCTCTCTCTCTTCTATATATCCTCACATCTTATTTTCCTCTGCCAGTCACCAGGATATTAGTTTGCAGTCTGGGGAAGTTTATATCAATTTTTTTACCAGTGTTCTTTCCACTTTTTCCTCTGAGGCGAAAAGGGGTATTCTGACCTGTGCAGCCAGAATAGTGACCTTAGAAAACAAAAGGATATTTTGTTTAGAGTTGAAGAGACTAATATTCACCTTAAAACTATATTGTGGAAGTTAGAGCTTATTTGCAGTATATAATTTTTTTTATGATCAGGAGACTACCATCTTGCGCTATAGTTTTGTTGGATTAGATAAATAGTTGCAAGTTCCTCTATGTAAGATCATACTCGTACATATTTCACAGAACTGTTCTGTATATTGTATTTTCTGGTCACAGCTGACCTGAATGCAAGAGATACATTTGTTCTCAACTTTCTGATAGTAGTCATAAATTTGACTTATATCTGGTAATGCTTCTATCAGGTTTAACGAATTTGGAGGTCTTGAACCTGGATTCCTGTAAGATAGGTGACGAGGGGCTTGCTAATTTGGCAGGTTTGCTATTCTGATTCTACCATTTTTCATTTTGGATTGCAGTAATATGGTTTGCATGGGCTGGTTTCTTTTCCAATATTTTTAAGTGGTATGGAAGTGGGAAGCGGTGCTTCATTCATAACTAGCATATGTATTTTCACAAGGGCCAAAAATGCACGAGGATGGAAGATTGTTGTCCTAACTATTTGCAATTGCATGCATTTGACGAATCTAAGCATGTCCTTTTTTCTCGGTTTAAACAGATTATTTCGCATGCATTTTCATTTTTGACTCTGTTCTCTTTTCTGAACTCCCAGTAGGGCTGCTTGTAAAAGGTTAATGTACAGGATGTAGTTCTTTAGATTCCCAACCCTATGTTTAACCAAGCAGCCAAAAAGATTGTAATAATGTGTTCATATTTCCAATTTGGGTTACTTTGAACTGTGGTCCTGATTTTGAAATAATCTAACTGGATAATCAGTTCAAAGATCAGGATTTGGAATACTAGTTTTGTTGGGAAGTTTGTGTATGACTTTGCTTTATTTGCAATAGAACCTATCTGATTTTATGGTGTTCTTTTTATATGAAGGCCTGACACTCTTGAAGAACTTGGAGCTATCTGATACTGAAGTTGGAAGCAATGGGCTTCGTCATCTCTTTGGTGAGGATCCTCCTGACCGCAGTTGGCTGTTTTCATTATTTGAAAGTTTTCCAATTGCATTGTAAGCTATTGAATATGCGGAAGCTATGGTTTCAAGCTACATCGTTGGATTTAACTAAGGTCCCATTAATGTTCAAAGTTACACAAGGTCCCATTGTTATATTGTTAACCCATCATCCCGTAACATATATATTGGTCATTTGATTTAAATGATTTTTATTTGGGAGGATTGTCATTTTTTGCAGTTTATCCAGTTTAGAATACTTTGTTGTCTATTTATTGTTCTGCAGTTTATTTGGCACATGTTCCTCATTACTGTGTTTTTAATGCATTGTTTTTTAAGCATTAGTTGAGTTGGTTGGTTTTTGTCACTTCCAGGTTTGACAAATCTCCAAAATTTGAACTTGTCGTTCACCCTAGTAACTGACAATGGCTTGAAAAAGTTATCTGGACTGACATCTCTCAAATCAATTAATCTGGACGCTAGGCAGATTACTGATGCTGGACTTGCAGTTATTACAAGTAAGGATTTTTGTGTATTTTAGTTGTACTATTCCTTTGAGTTCTAAACTTTTCTATAATTGGTTTGGCTATGCACTAATCTGGACTTGCAATCACTAAATTTAAGCCAAGATGTCATGAGGTCTACTTTTATAATCATGTGGGATAGGCTTACACTTCAAGGCAGGCGATGCACATTCCTTTTGTATCGTACATCTTTTAGCCGTAGAGGGTATAGCTTGGCCGTTTGTTGATAAAACCTTACTTATGATTGAAGCATTGAGTTCCACTCAAATCAATATTCTTCAAAGAAAATTTGGACGTATTTATCATATATTTGTAATCACATGTTTTAGCTTCACTCCCTTCCTGTGTGTTTGTTGAAGCCTGAACCCTTTTGTCCCATGTGTTGGTGATACAGGTCTAACGGGATTGACACACCTCGACCTTTTTGGTGCACGCATTTCGGATTCTGGAGCAAACTGTTTAAAATGTATGCTCTAAGATTTGCAGTATGATCTTCATTTATTTATATAATGAAACTGTACTCTTTCCTTGGTCTAGTAAACTAAATTTTCTCTGGATTTCTCTCCAAAACTGAGGGCAGTTGAGAAGCCTGAGCTTCCTATGTGGGTATTAGACGCTTGAGGAAGTAATAATTTTGATTACTCTTTTAGATTTTTCACATTATCGCACATGCATGACATTTGCCCCTTTTTAGAAAAAGAAAAAAAGAAATATTTTCCTCATTCATTACATGCTTTCCCTCATCATGAGATGGACTGTGGAATAGAATGGGGAATTTGATTTTACATTTTAACTTCTGCAACTTAACAGTAATTTTCTCGCTCTAAAGTTCATACATTTCTATGTGTTTTGTTTTTCTTTTCTTTCTTTTGTGAAAACAGACTTCAAGAACCTTCAATCTCTTGAAATATGTGGTGGAGGATTGACTGATGCTGGTGTAAAGAATATCAAAGATCTTGTCTGTCTGACATGGCTAAATTTGTCACAGAACTGCAACTTGACAGATAAATCCTTGGAATTGATTTCTGGTATTTTTGGCATCTCTTTTCTAGTTTTCTTCTCCTAGAGCTGTTGTCATATAAGAACAGTATCAGTAAGTCGTGCCAAGTTTGATTTTCTTCTCCTAGAGCATTTGGTGCATTGCTTCAGGGATCTTTGTCGCAACTCTAACCAGATTCCAGCCCCTCAGAGCCTTCCCTTATGACTCAAAGAAGATATTGTTTACGAGCAAACTTAACATTCTATTTTTGATTCATTGTCTCACGGGCCTTTTTCTTATCTGTGAAAATGTAGGATTGACTGCATTGGTGTCATTGAATGTGTCAAATTCTCGCGTTACGAACGAGGGGTTGCAGTATTTAAAGCCATTGAAGAATTTACGTTCACTAACCTTGGAGTCTTGCAAGGTGACTGCATCTGAAATCAGGAAGCTTCAGTCTGCTGCCCTGCCTAATCTGGTCAGCTTTCGGCCAGGATAGATGGGTTGGATGGTTTGCAAGAGAAGATACTATGTAAATAGCCAGCTTGGATAGCTGTGTGTACTGGTAAATAACTCCGTATGGAAAGATCAGAGGGGTCAAGATTTCATTGTGGAAAAACCATTTTGATAAATGTATAGACGGCCTGCCTATATCTGGATGGATAAGAATGTATATACAGATTGTATCCATTTTAATGAAAACCATATTGTGCCGTAACTGAATGGAAAACTATGGTTGAGTTGAGTTTATATTTCTTGAAGTGAACCTCGATGAGAATTATTACACGAGTATGCCAAGTTCCAATATACGAAGGTGTATGAAAGCAAGGGGTAGATTTTGCTAGGGGCGCGAATTGGGTTGGATTGGAACTTCTAGCATCATTCAAGCATGTTACTATCCTTGCAATTATATTTATAAAAGCAATTTTCCATTGCAAACAGCAGCACAAAAGAAACCAATGAAACTGTCAAATAGTGGGCAAAGTCATTCGAACTCGGGTGCAACCTGCACAGTAGAGAGAGGTGGAGCCCATTAATACCCATGTTTGTGTCGCGCAAACTAGTCTTAATATGACTTAAGATATATCAATATTAATATTCTCGATTTACTAACGAGTAATGCTAGGCTTATCACATTTATATAACACATTGTGTACCACCTCTCTAATACACAATGTGTTATATAAATGTGGTATGCCTAGCATTTTCATTTACAATAAAATAATAGTGGTACTTTAGGGTTAGGGTTAGGATTTAAGATTTGATCCAGGTTGCAGAAGAATTCAAAGAGAGAAGGATTGGGCAAGTGAGTCAGTAGTAATGACCAGATAAGTCAATAACGCCCTTATTGATTTTCTCATCTACTAGGGTAGAAACGACATTAACTATTTTGCTTTATTCGCAAACTGGCCTCTAGGTCTGGTGTTGAGGACAAACTGGCCTCATTAACTTCTTTGTTCTTCTTCAGCTCAGCTCCTCTGAGTCTTTTCTCATTAACTTCTTTGTTCTTCTTCAGCTCAGCTCCTCTGAGTCTTTTGCTGCTGAGTGCTGAGCTTCTTCTTCAGCTCAGCTTTTGTTCTACGTTCGATCCAATCCCCAAAAGAAAAAGAACCAAAAAAGCTTAATCCCAAAACGATGTCATTTTGTGTATAAGAATAAGATAAGCCCATAAAATATACACAGAATCTTAATAATTCTATAGTAGGAGGGCATTCCCTTTGTTAAGAAAAGGTTCAGCATTGATAAAAAGCTGGAACCTTAACTCAAAGAGCTAACAGAAATGAACAGAGTTATGTATTAATTATTGTCTTCTTTTTTTCCAGGAGGTTAATTCATCTGGGATTAATTCTTCACTACATGAAAGCACAGATTGTGCCGTCAACTTCCCAAGCCAACCATGGTACAACAATCCCCTTGAACCAAGCCCTCCAAATAACCAGTAGTCGGAGGTTCGGTTTTCGCCTACAATGCCATTGACACAACCCAAAAGGGGAAGTGAGACATGAGGAGCGAGTGGTGGCATTGCCCTCAGGCCAGCCCTGGCTCCAGCAAAGCTCCAATCCTTTAAAGCAGGAAAAATGGCACATGCCTTCGGCAGAAGCTCATTAAGGGCTTCCGTGGCATCATCTGCACATACATTTGGTGATGAGTTTCTTGATTTCCATTCCCATGTTGAGCCTATATATAAACTTCGAGGACCTTGCACAGCAAGCCAAGCATCTGACAATATCGAGGGGCCAAGACTTGGATACTCCTCTCTTCAAACACAGAACTTTACAATATGAGTTTCTTAGATATAGCATTAGGCCATTCATATACCAAACTATAAAGGACAAAAGAAAAAACAGAAATGTCAAATGAGTGATGAAATTTTAACTCCTTTACTAAAGCCTGTTTTATACAAATATAATGCAGAGAAGAACTTTACTCTAAATGATCAGGAAGCTGAAGATGTGCAACGACACCTCTGCATGTCCTCAAAGGAAGCCTCCCACAGAGCTCAGTAAGCATGTCTACCTTCGCACCTAGACACACTATTACTGCCTGGTATTCCCCTAACATCAACTGTAATCAGACACTAACTAAACATGAAAAGATAACTGCTCAGAAATTACTGAACAATCAAAGTTACTAAATAAAAAGTTAGTGTTTTAAGACACTGACAACATGAGCCTAATTAAAGATTGAAATAATGGTAGGGCCATTACCTTCTAGGTCTAGGAGTTTGTGGACAGAACTCTTGTGCAAATGTAATTCTTTTACTCCAACGCCATCAGAATATAGTTCCTTCACCAAATTTTGACATGCTAAGAAGAGTGCCTGGAAAAGGAACCATGAGAACAAGAAATTAACACAAACAAAAATAAAGCATAAGTTACTAAAAAGATAGGAAGGGAGAGGGGTCAGGGGCATAATTATCCAGACCTGTAAATAGCTTTGAGGATGAATATTAACAGCTTCAGGCATATAAAATGAGGTGTTAAAAGGTACACATATACTGGGTAGAAGATTTTGGGCAGCGTCGTTGTCAATGGTTTCTATTCTGCAACTGGCAAGGCAATTCTGGGCATTCTAATGACATAAAACAAAATATACTAGGATCATAATGAGGTCGAAAATCAAGTGTCGAAGCTGTTGTGCCAGTAGAATGATGAGGGAGAATTACATCTTTCAACAACATCAAGTTCTTCATGCTCAGGGCTGGTCTCAAGATGCCCCTGAAGAGAACAATTACAAGACATGCCTATTAGCTAAACTAATGCAAAGATAAAGTGTGAAAGAAAACCCTTCAAGATGTTACACAGCCTAAAATGCATAAGCCCCTCCCCCCACCCCACAAATGCTGCAATGCATCAATGAAGAAGTAGAAGTAGAAGTAGAAGTAGAACACAACCAAAGATTTCAACTTTTTATGGTCTGAGTTCTAAACTTGCAATTAGTAATGGAGGGAAGGCAAGCAAGGCAATTTTCCTTTTTTACTTTCAGAGTTTCCATAAGTCAATTCAATTCAATTTACAAATACTACATTTTGTAATGGAGGAAAATCCAATGGAAATTTGAAACCCAATGTCAACATAACAAACATGAATATTGTGTTTTACCATAACAAAGGCCTGAGAACCCCTTCTCTCTCCTTTTGATTTGTTTTTTTCTTCTTTCCGTTTTTTTTTTTTGCTATTTCTTTTTCTTCTTTTCACTCATTACAATTTACAAAACACACGCCACACTTTTGGTGGGTGATATAAATGAATAAATTCAACTATAATTTTAAATTTTAGTTTTGAGTTTTTGTGCTAGAGTATAGAAGAAAAAGAAGGATAATGAAAGTTATAATGAAAGTGGAGATGAGATTGAGGGGGAAGATGAGATGAGAGAAGTAACAAAAATGAAAACTAAAAACTGAAATCTATTTGAAATTGTTTTCGATTTTGCTACTACTCCCTCCCATCCTATCCTATCTCATCTTCTTCTCAATATCATCCTCACTCCTATTCTCACTCTCATTTTCCTCTATACTCTAACACAAAAAATAAAAAATAATAACTAAAATTGAAATAGTTATCAAACGAGCCAAATGTGCTGGAATAGATAAGTCAATGGATAACCAAACAAGTTGATTGAAATTGAAGTTTCGGTTGGAGGAAACATGGCTCAGGCCTTCTCCAACCCATGAGGGGCTATACTCAAATTTTCCCCCTCCAAAAAGTAACTATTTGGGTTTTACCCGGACTCAAATCGTTTTATATCCCAACCCTTCGAATTCAAATTTTAAGTCCGCAACTTTATTAAATTGTTTAAAAATTATTTAAGTCTAAATTTTTTTTTTATGGATAACTTTTCTTCATTTAATCTTTTTAAATAACTTCATAATTTAATTTTTTGAACAATTTGACCTAAAAAATTGAAATTCCACAAATATAATTTTATTCCAAAAGAAAACACACTACATAAAAAAAACACACAACATAATTGAAAACGCAAGGAGGATTGAAACAATTGTCAATCTCATTCACCATCTCCAAAGCTCCTCCAAAGGTGATCGATCAAATCATGTCGGAGACTGATGCACGTGTGGAGATTGAACTCTATTATGACAAATCATGTAATGAGATTGCGATGGCGATCTTCCCTCTCACGGTTCTTGTACTCACGACCGGCTACCGACCCACCATGTTTGGTGGCTTTATTCTCCAATGAAGTATGGTGGGCAATGACTTGTATCACTCTCTGATGATGTTCCTCATCATCTGAATCATCATTAAACATAAAGGAAAAGATGGCATTGCCATGGTTATCCATTGAAAGCTTGAAATGATGTGAAAAGTATGAGAATGAAGAAGATGATGTGCTTGTTTGGCAAAAAAAAAAAAAAAAAAGATGTGCTTGAAATGATATGAAAAGTATGAGAATAAAAGGAGATTGATGAGATTGACACAGGAAAAATAAATGGAGAAATAGATAAAATATTTTTGGTAGATTATTTGAGAAATGAGTTGGCATTTATAGAGTTTTGAGTGAGTTTTGATGTTGAATTTGATCTAGATTAATTTAAAATATTATTTTGAATGTTGAATTTAAATTTCAACAGTTGGATCTTTTTTTTACCGTTAAAATATCTTAGATTTAATCTAGATTCTTGATTTTACAATTATTAAAAAAAAAAGTATTTCAATTGTTCAATTGTTACTGTTGGATTTGCAACTTCACAGGAGAGCTCCACGTGGCGCAACAAGCTGCCAAAAAGCAACAGCACAATAGAGCTGGATCCCACGTCAGAATCTTTGCACATGGGGAGTTGTTTCAAATGCAGTGTGCTCCACGAATAATTTTGGGTCCGAGCAATACTTGATTGGTATTTGAGTTAAGTTTGAGTTTTCCCAAATTTTGGCCTCTTCATTTTATTGGGTTGGGAGAAGTTTGGGACAATAATTTGGGATTTTTTGGGTTTGGCCCCATGGGTTAGAGATGGCCTCACGATAACGAGCCATTTGACAAAAGGTGCTGCCAATGCCTATGATAATGTAAACTATTTAGAAGATGAATGTGCAGCAGAATACGGATCTTGGAGGCACCCAAAATCTGTATAGCATGGCACCAGAAAATTGTTGCTCCTTCCTGTCATTTCACATCATATAATTTGACGACACTAGTGCACAGCTAAGTAAAGGCCCCATTTCTCATTAAAATTACACAAGCAATAGATAATTGTCCTGCAATAGCTCAATGCTTATGAAAAAGGTTAGAAAAATATTACAGACTTTTATGCTTTACGTAAAATAAGACGCCTTTCTCGCTTGTATTCAACTTCATCCCTCTGGTGCATAATTATAAGAGCTCTTCTCACCTGCCATAAGTAACAATGATATCAATGAAAGCCTCAATACAGACTTCATGATTCGATTATACGAAAAGATGTGGTTTGAAGCAAATGAACACCCATACGATTGCTTCTGCCCAATAGTTTCTTAATAATGGTCTGTTCAGCTATTGTTTCATTGTTCCACAATCACAACATTGTCATTAATTTTATTCGAAGAAATAATTCAAATTGAAAAGCAACAAACGTGGAGGAAGCATAAACGGTAGCTATTATTGGGTACGAAAATCATTTTCTAGTTCTAAAGAATCATATCTTCCACATTTGTTGTTCGTGTACGGAGGCAACTGTAGTGGATATTTAATTAAATGACTACTTACAATAGATTCATTCATCCCCATTCTTGTGAGCTCATCAATCAGCTTTCTCTCTGATATGTGGTTCCCAATGCCTACTCTTCTCCTTATCTGAGTTTCAGCTTGCTGTTTAAGGGAGGAAAAATAGGTTTAAGCACGCATGGGAAAAAAGAAAGAGAAAGATAACAGAGCGAATGACAATCTCTTATTAGTTATTTTATTATTTTGTTCTAGGATTGATGGCAGTGACACAGTTTCTACTAACCTTAATTTCGTTTGCCATCTCAGCTGTAAGATTGACTTGTTGATTTATTCCAGACTTTGCTGCATCCATTGTGGACACGGTAAATAGTCTTATTGCTTCCTTAACATTATCCTCAGTAGCAACATGGCACCTGAATCATAATTATGGAAACAGAGGCGGTTCAACAATAAAAACAGATGCAGTACCACTCTAAATTTGATGTAGTAGCGTTTTTATTATTACAGATCCAGTCCCCATTTTCCTGTTATTAAACATTCCAAACTGGAAATTCTAATCACCATTCAGTATCACTAAATACTTACAGTTTCATTTTTGCAAGGGCCTCACTCAATCTCACAATAGCTTCCAGCTGCCTTACAGTGATTGGTATTGCAGCAGCCTCCCCGGTTTCATTTGCTTGCTGTCTCATGTCCTATAAGAAAATTCACGAAGATGATGTCAATTGGATACTTGCGAACCATTGCATCATTATGCAGACCACACATTAAGAGAGTAATTAACTGGAATTCCCAAAAATCCTTTAGCAATATATATTTTTCTGAGGACCATATGAGCATTTCTGGTATGCCACCTGCTCAAGAATTTTGAATGCCAATCGCCTCAATAGTATAAGCTAACAGCAAGAGTACCTGTCTGATTTTCACATAATTATCCTGCAGCTTCTTGGATGCAGGCTCTGATAAACGGGGGTGACATTCAGTACGGCAATATTGTATGTACCTGCACATGTTACAATGAAAAAGATTCAGCATCTTGTCAATATTTCAATTGCATCATTGTGCAAAGGATGTACGACAGTTTGCTTAACACTATATACCTCTTCAGCCAATTCTCTTCTTTAGAAACTACCCTATTGTCACTCAGAGCTGCGCCAGCAGACGCATGAACCTTTATGATATGACTTGCTATAATCTGTCATTGAAAAGCGGAGTCAAGTTGATGCACCAACTAAATTAGCATTTTTTAATAGGAAACTCAATAATTATATTGATGAAAAGACCGTACAATCAAAGTGATGCAGGAGCATCTACGAAGCTCTCTAAGATTATTTAGGCCCGTCACTCAATTGGGCTAGGGTTTTCTTTACTTTAAATTATTAGTTACGTCTTTTGTTTTCCTATTCTTACTAGGATTTGGTTTAATTTCCTGTTTAGGTTTTTAATTTCCTATGTCAATTAGGTTTTCTATATTCTAGTATAAATAGGCTATTTAGAGACTCTTTTATTTAGTTTTTGTTGATGAATATAATTTCAGACTTGAGTCTGTAGAGTTTCTATTGGGATTTTGCCCTAGAACTCAGTTATCTTCGTTCCAACTTCAATTCTATTGCTTTATCCCTCTACTCTTTGTATTTTGGGTATGTTTGGGTCACTGGACAGCAGCTTATAGCCGCCGCCCTGCATCAAATACAGCAGCTTATAGCCGCTTCCCTGCATCACAAAGTGGACTATACAACCCTCTACCTACAATAAGCAGAAAACATATAGCACAATGACTGACAAAACACACTCAACCCATCATCAAAGAGAAAGGGTCCACCCAAACTGCAATCAAACTATGATACTGCAGCTTCCCAATCCCTAAAAGGAGAAAGAAAGGGCAGTTACTAAATGCAGATGAAACCAAAGCACAAAGTGATGCCAGAATCTAGCCTTGTCCCATATACACTCCACAAGATTCCCCAACCTTGCCTTTGATAATTGTGTTATTATTTTCCAACCAAAACATCACTAGCACACTGCATCTCCACAAAATATTTGCCTTCTCAATAAAGCCTTTCCTTTCTCACCACCCAACTCCATGGGCATTTGAAAGCCAAACTAGAATATAATACTATGCCTTTTGGTTGCATTTAAGTTGTATCATTGTATGTCATCAAACCTGAACCTTCAACACAAACTTTGGAATAACCATTGTCAGGTCCACGTAACTGATCATTATCGTATTCAACCATAATTTCTAATTAGCACTAAGAGATTCAAAGATAAAGTACATGTTAGGTGTTGACATGCCACAAAGAAAAAACAAAAAGAACAAAAAACAATTGCATTCCCTTTCTGGAGAAAAAGTGCTTCAACGTTAAAACACTTTGACCTAGCAAGATCATTATAAATACCTTATCCTGACTGTACATCCTGATATCTTTAACAATGAAGATCAAGTCAAATCTAGAAAGAATCGTTGTCTGCAAATCTATGTTATCCTGTGCAGTCTGAAAGAAGGCAAATGTGTTAATTAATTCTCAATAGGAAGTCACAAGTTGCATTTTAAACTCTTAGAAGAGATAAACCAGGATGATAATGGACCTTAAGATCATCATAACGTCCAGATGGAGGGTTAGCAGCTGCAAGCACAGAGGTTCTAGAATTAAGAACAGTTGTTATTCCTGCTTTGGCAATGGATATGGTTTGCTGCTCCATGGCTTCATGAATAGCAACCCTAAGCCACATTAATGTAAGCTCTTAGAATTCCATAAAAAAGCAAAGGGAAGCACATCAAGATCTATATCTAGTCTGCATTACCTATCCTCCGATCTCATTTTGTCAAACTCATCAATGCAGACAACACCCCCATCTGCCAAAACCATGGCTCCTCCTTCAAGATAGAACTCACGCTGGGTTGCACAGATAAATTGAAATTAGAGAAGTTTTCATACCAAAGGGAAAAGGACAACTACCTAATCAATGAGACAACAATGGCACTTATATGTACAACCCAAAGAAGATCGAAAACTTACAGAACTGCTATCCCTGATCACCGAAGCTGTAAGACCAGCAGCTGATGACCCTTTTCCTGAAGTATACACAGCTATAGGAGCTGTCTTCTCGACAAACTTGAGAAACTTCACAAATGAGTTGAAATCAAATCAGCATGTGTCATTTGTGGCAATGGAAGAAAAGCATAAACTATCTTTATTAAATTTTCATGTGGCTAGGAAAAACAGATCTCAAATTAGCTGGAGATCCTTTTCCACTAAAATGAAGGATAAGAGAAGAACACAAAGTTCACAGTGTTCTCTAGGACTTGTATATTTCCACTTAGCTTGTTGAAAAATAAAATAAATTTAACAGAACCAACCTGTGATTTAGCAGTAGATGGATCCCCCAAAAGTAAGACATTGATATCACCTCTTAGCTTTACACCATCAGGCAAATTCTGTTTACAGATAAATTCATTGGTTGGTTGTTAGCATCAGTAAATCACACAAGTACTAAAAGACCAAAATTCAGGATATACCTTTCTAGATCCCCCAAACAGAAGACAAGCCACGGCCTTCTTTACGTCATCATGACCAAATATAGAGGGAGCAATCTTTGAGCATATACTTGTATAGACATCAGGTTCTGCAGCAAACTTTTTGAATTCTTCTATCTGAAAACATATGAAAAATGGAAAGACAAAACCACGCCATGGAATCAAATCTTTCATTTATCAGGGACATTGTGCTCTTCAAACATCACAATGAGTTCGACCAATACCTCTTCTTGTGTAAAAGACGCGGGACCTCGAGAGTTGGCATCATTTGCTTCTTCTATTCCTACCACTCTGATGTAAGGCTGCCTAACAGCAACTGCTCCTTTATGGCTACATAGAACCAAATAAATTGAGCATAAAAAATCAGCAGTGAAGAGTACTATACAAAGACACTGAAATAGTCATCTCAAGTTATAACAATTCTCACGATGTGGAAGAATTGGAAGCTTGATAGATGCTATAAATGCCCATGATGGTTAATCTTGTGCCAGGCACAATTGTCTGAACAAGATGGCGGTCCACAGACAGAAGCATATTTCTCGGAAGCTCTCCAGTAGGTACATCCTTCAGTAACCAAGGAAAAAAAAAATCATTAATTAAATTAAGATTCCACAATTCAATTTAAACTTCTTTTGCTCATTAAATTAAGATCATCACCTCTGGGTTCTCTTGCAATTTTAAGGTTTGCTGGTCAACATACTTGCTCTTGTCAGGAACCACAACCCATGGATCAAGGGGACAAGGTTCTTCTCCAGGCTAAGAAAATTACAATCCCTTCTATTAAATTTCAAACTAGAAAAGAAAACAATGCAAAAAAAAGCCAGCAAAGCAGGAATAAATAAACAAGGAATATAATAAACCTGAGGAATATGGTTACAAGAGCGAGGAACAATTGCCCCACCAAGGCCTGGCCGACAAGGTACTCTCTGCACATTTTTACAGTTTTTACACATCACAATCACATAAGTCGCCTTTGCCTTGACCCTTGAAGCAGCTATAGTGATCCCGGCAACCTTGACAAGTTTTGATATACATTGTGCCTGCACATCAGCAATGGTTAAAGAAAAAAGAGAGAAATCATCACCTAACTTCAATAAACCCCTAAAAAAGCTCAAATTCTTATTCCCCGTAGTTGAAAGAAAATAAGTTTTATCTTCAACATTCTGATTAAACAAGGATTGATTAGTTCTAAACTTTCATTTTCCCTAGTCTTCCCAAACTTTCTCATCAACCAAACAGAAAACACAAAAAGCCAATCAAACAACAAAGAAGAGAATTCAAACCCCAAGCCGGCGCATTGAAGCTGGGTCTTCTTTGGAGGTCAGCAAAATCTGAACATCCTCAGGCACCCGTTCTTCCAATTGCCCTTCGTTTCCGGGCACTTTCGTCTTCAAATTCGCCAAAACTTGACCCGCTGCGTTCTCAAACTACAAAATCACAAGAAAGGAAAAAAAACGAAATTGAAAAAAGAAACAAAAATAAATAAAATAAAAAGGGGCTAATGAGCAGAGATTGGTTCGGTTTGGTAACCAGAGGCAAGTAATCAGCGGGGGAATTGCGGAGCTTTGCAACGAGGTCGGCATCGAAGGCATCGAGATCTTCAAAGTCAACGAGCAGGTATTTAGGGTTGTGGAGGAGGCTCTCTCTGTACGAAAACACATTCTTCTGGGTCTCGAAGCTTCGTATGAATTCCTTTAATTTCTGCAGAGCCGAGTGGCGGGTGGCGGCTGCGGCATTGCTTCCGGGGTCTCCGCTGTCCCCGCCGAGCGACTGCGCTTGGTCGCTGTAGTAGATCGCTCCTTCGTCCCACCCTGACATATCTCTGCTCTTCTTTCTCGCTCTCTACAATGTAAACTCCCACGTTACCTCTCTAAAATGTTAGTCTGTATCGCCTTTAGGGCAATGGAGGGATGGAGTGCCTTTTTGGCGGGAAGGATTGGCGGGAAATTTGTGGTCGGGTGAGTTGGCAGTAGCACGTGACTTTTATAATAGCCGTCGGATCATGATATATGATCAAGCGTTCACGTAAGTTTAACTAATTTAAATTGTATTTTCTAATTTAAATTCAATAAAATGACTGTTGACAGCAATTAATAATGGGTGTAATATTTTGGCGAAGTTAAAATAATGTGATGTTGTAGTTCTATTCTATGATTCGTAATTCGTGTCATACGTTCCAATTAAGTTTTGCTACATATTTTTATTGTTTTATTGTTTACGAAAAAATAAAAGTCAGTTTAATTATGAGCTTGATTAGACAGTAATTATCTTGCACACTGGTTCTGCTGGGATATAGGAGTCCTTTGCTTTCCACACACAATGAGTCTCTATAGCAATAATCACTCGTAATTAGCATACGTGTATGCATGTAGATATGAATGTGTTTGTACAAATATTCCCTTGTCGAGTGTATGGAACCGTTCTATATGTATGAAAATGTTCTCGCTATATGTGCATGAAAATGTTCTCTTGCCAAACACTCTGGCTCGTTGTGTTACCACATTGTCAATCTGAATCATTAATTTCCCATAATTAATGATTAAGATTGACAATTTGATAACATAACGTGCCATATTGACCGCAAAAGAACATTTTCACATATGCATATATGCACCCACACACTTTTTGTAGAATCGGGCATCTATCATCGTGTTCGGCACACAACTCACAATCATTTTAAAAAAACAAAAATTGTTCTCTGGATTACAGTCTCTCAGAGCAAAAGATTGTGACCATTTTAGTCACTGCTACTTATATAACCTCCGTTTCTCAAGTACCAAAGTGCCCCTTCTGCTGCATGCTCTGCTGCTGCCTTCTTGCTCCCATGCGGTGATCCAAAGCACTCTAATATCACATCTGGAGCTTCTTCTATCTTTACTACAACCTTGAAAGTGAACCTGTAAAGGGTTTGAATTGAGCGTATAAGAAAACAGTATAGAAGTCTAACTGCAAATTTTTCACTTGAAAAAAGATCTTACTACCAGTAACAACCCTTAACCCGAAAATATACACACCTTAGTATTATCGCTATAATATGATATACTTACAATTTTAAGTGGCTTGGTCCTTCTTCATTGCAGCATTCAAACAAAGGTGGTTCCCAATAGTTAGCAGCACAGATTTCATACAAACGAGCTCTTGCTGTTGCTTTGTGTGACCCACCTGGAAGATTTTCTGAGAGTAAGAAAATTTGAGAAATACTCCATACTTGATACCCTGCTAATACAAGAAACAGTACCTCTGGCTTGTGAGTTAGCATCACAGCTAGGATTTCCCCTGGTCTCACTTGGTTGTATTTTGACTGCTTCAAATGAAGGTGGGGGTTGCAGTACAGGTTTAATGCACAACGAGTCACCATTTCTTTCTTCTTTGATATGCACTTTGGAATTAAAATTTCTGTGGCGAGGTTCTTGTACATCAGGAAGCACATCTATTGGTGTCTCATCATATCCGATAAGTTTAGCTTCCATCTCACTGCTTGACTTTAAGACTTCCTCCAAAGATTTTGTCTTGGGTATATTTCCTTGAGCCTGCAATTCCAATAAATGAAACCCCAAAATAGAAGTTAATTACATCAAATCTAAGTGAAATAAGTACCGTATCCCCCCAAAAAAGGGAGACTGCCTGCTTATCCTAGTATAGTAAGACACAAGGTTCGATATAAAAGGTCACACTTATGTGTATTTAAAATGTACTATATATTATAAATAAGGTGTTAGGACAATTGATGAAGCAGTCCTTTATGTTTATGGTTTCGTCACAGAACTCAACAGTTCTAGCAAAAGAAAGTAGTATCTTCAGAGACAAAACAGCAGGTCTAAACAAGATAATCACTATAAAAAAATAAAAATCAAAGGCGTCCCAAATCACAAAAGGAAGCCGATCATGAGGTACCATCAAAGATGGAGCAGTACATCAAAACGTTCATGCAATAAAATGAAAACAATTTCTTTATGTGACATTTCTGCTTGCTCATTATGTGCATAGTGGGGTAATATTTTCAAACCCAAACTGAGATGGCCCTATACCAATAGAAGGCATCCCTCATAACATGGGTGGGCTGGAACTGAGGTGAGCCACCTGGGTCCGTCTCTCGGTTAGACACAATATAATCAGTGTAGCATGAACACAAAGCATACAGTTTTACCTTCAACTCAGCAAAAAGCAGTTTTGCACAAATTCTAATAGCATCCTTTTTGTTCAAGCTAGCCGAGGAAGCAGTTGCAGAAACATTATTCCCCTTCACTGTTGCCTGAATTGAATATGTTTTACTCTTCTTTGATGGTAAAAACTGAAGATCCCATGTATGAGCTTGGCAAAGTTCCCTTAGTTCCCTAATAGGACTAAGCTGCAAGCTGGAAAAGCTCATGATTGGTTTCAGAAAAGATAGCATTATCTCCCAAACACGGTTCAAATTGAACCCTGTATCAAGAAGAATTGCACCCAGACAGGACTCCACCAAATCGCCCAGAGCCTGAAGCGATTAATTATTTTTTTGAATAGAGACAATTGTATTAATAATCAGAAGGAAAAATATCCTTGATTAAAAGAACAAAAAAAACAGTTACAAGCACAAAGAAGCCGTGGCCAAGGTAGCCACAGCAGCCAAGAACAAAACAAAAAGAAGAAACAAGAGCATAGCCTATAAACTAACGGCCTTCCAGTCCAGCAGTATAAGCTGTAAAGGAATCCCCTTGAACTCAGAAGAGATAGATGCCCAAAGCGAAGCCCAGAATCGTATTCGCTCCCATAATTCATTAATCCCATCTCCTTTGAAATTCTCAAAAGTTCTTCTATTCCTTTCTCCCCAAACCACCCAAAAGACTGCCATCAACGCACAATAACCCAACACATACCCCCTCTTCCTTCCACCAAAGAAATTCACCCTTTGAAGCGATTAATTATAATCATTAAAGATTCAGACGAATCAGAGGCATGCTTCAATTCATCTAAACAAAGGAGAAAGAAAAAATCCAGAGGTATGCTTCTTCCCACCACACAAAATGAAAGGTTATAAACAACTTTATTTACAAAGTTTCCCGTCATTACACTATACTATATGAAAGAGGATGGCGTTGGCAAAAAATAAATAAATTATATTTTCCAAGCATGGCACCTTAATGTTGATGGTATAAATTTTATGACTCCTTCATGTTATTGATTGCATATACAGGAAATATCATCTAAAAATAAAAAATGCATTGGATGGAAGTTTGCCTTTTTAATTATTGTCATACACTTGGCATGGCATGGGTTTACTTCTGAAAATTAGTAACATGGAAGTCTAAATGCATACCTTTGGACATTTTGGCCCATCAAGAAGATCCCTTTCTGATGCAGGGGTGTCAATGAAGTCCACATAAACTTTTATAGCCTCTGAAAGGCTACTGGAATCACAGATTAGAAATTTGTGGAAGGACCGATCTACTGCAACATTAGCAAAGGCTTTATTATTCACAGAGACTGATCTCAAATCTGTCAATTGACCAGGCTTCAACTTTGGATAAACTGAATACAGGTATGAGGTGATCAAGTAATCCAAGACAGCATCTCCAAGAAACTCCAATCTCTGATCAAAACCATCAATGCAAAGCAGATTGAAGCGGGCATAATAGGGTTTAGTATGACAAGGTTATGAAGCGGGCATAATACGTATTGTTACAAGTGCAGGCTAGTATGACAAGGTTATTAAGCAGATAAGAAAATGTTTATGTTCCACAACCACAACTGAAGTAAAAATGACTATAGAGGGCATACCTGATAGCAGCCTCCTCCATGCTTGTTGTAAGAAGGATGTACAAATGCCTGTAAGAGCAAACCTTTGTGGAGAAACTGATACTCTAATGAATTTTCAAGGGCAGCAATGTCCATGCAAGCAGATAGTGGGATGTATCTAGTGCTAGCTATGCATACTTCGGTAACTTGTGATGGTTCAAAGTCTACTTGTATACCAATCCATCTAAGAAATGCAGTTGCAGCTTTAAAGCCACTGTCAACTACGAATGCTCCAATAAGGGATTCAACAACATCAGCAATGGTTTTCTTATACAACCAATGGTGACCCTTACTACATCTGACCTCACTAGAATTTGTGTGATTTACAACACTACATAAACCTTGAGAATCAATAGCTTCTATTGTCTCCTTCCCACAAATTCTTGGGCAAGGACGGCCTAAAGCAAAGAACTGAGAGGGTTCAAACGACTGATCCCGTATGTATACCTGAAAAAAAAAAAAAAAAAAAAAGAGCAATGCACTATAATTGCAGAAAAATAAAAAACCCTTAAATGCAAAAAGTGCTTTATTTTTCACTGAATGATCTCAATGTGTGTAGAACATTTAGTATAGGTAAGAGGAAGCAAATTTGCCAAAGATTTTTCAAATTAAACAAGTTGGGAGGTCCCTGAACAAGAGAGAGGACAGCATTAGGCAGAAATAAAACACTTCCATGTCAAACTCCTTTATTTGTACAGATGATCATTACTTCCACAGAATAGTCCTAACAATTTAATTCATGTATTTATTTCTTAAGCACTTCGGAGATAGCATGTTTGTCACCTATCATCCCAGTTGGAAAGAGACCATGAGCATTAGCATCAAAGGGTTGGTTTTATATGTAGTTATCTATTTCAGACCGCATATAGAAACATTCAAAGATCACTAATTGTTAAAGAATCGATAATAGATAATTAGAAATTAAAACCAAAACCAAAACCAAAAATATTTAGCATATTAAAAAGATCATAGATAACAGAAATTTAGAAAATAAGAATCATTTCCAAAAGAAAAAAAAAAATTCATACCTGCAAGTTGCTTCTTGTGGCTAGCTTAAATAAATTGGAATTGTTTACCACATTAGAACGTTTCCTTGTTAGTCCACCTTCATCAAGGGAATCGTGCAAAAGGAAAAAGTGTCGTCCAACTGCAAACTTGAGGAAAGCATCACCAAGTATTTCAAGCCTTTCCAGGGAAAATCGCTCCTGGCACTTCTCCGTTGTGAGTGCTTCTAGAACCTTGTATGAAGATTCAACGCCACAGGATTCAGATTAGTCATTTGAAGATTTGGGTAGTGCAATGGCCAAATTAGACCAATAAAGTATTTATCAAAGCCAATACTCCAAATAACATTATAGAGAAAGGCCTTACTCTCTCAGCAGTAACCTCAGCTCCCTCCGGGAAAGAAACAGATAATACATGCTTCAGTTCGATGGCAACAAGCAAGTTTTCTAGACGGTGCATGATTGATGGTAACAAAGATATTGAACTCCCGATATCTTTTGAAAAGCCTATTACCTTCAACTCGCAAAGCTCAGGAGGCAAGTCAATAAAATACTCATCTAGTTGTTGCGGTCCTGTTTTGATAACATTAAAACCTTCAATATTATTACTTAAGTGGAAAACACTCACAAACACAAACAAATGCAATAAACATTCAGATGAGTCCAAAGTCAAACAAAAGGCTGTTCATTATAATTGATATTCTCATGGGAAAGGAATAAAATTAGGAACCTAAGCTGGAATGAAAGTACTTCAGCCTACTGAAGTTGAAGATTATTATTATACATAGGTTTCTTGTAAGCACATAAATATCTTCATTCTATGATGCACATTAGTAATATTCAGTTCACATACAGGCTATATTTCTTCACAAACAACAAAAATTACATACTGGTTTACTTTCCACTCTTTCTTTTTGGAAATTCTGTTACTGTTCTATAGATAACCATAGTTTTTTCTCCTCTAACATTAAAAAACACAACTTTACTGCATCATTAAGCATAACATGTATACGCATGAGAATATGTATGCATGTATAGATGTAAGTATGTATGTATGATTAGTATGACAAAAATGAAGCAATCTACAAGGTGACACTTCAAATTACCTGAATCTTCTTGCTTTCGGTCGTGTAGCAAATTGTGCAAACAGAAAAGTGGTTTGGCACGCAGAAGCTGTTGCTCAGGGTATTTAAGATGAATGTGAAACCTGCTTGGAACATTTAAGCAAAATTCCCATGATTAATAAATGAGAAGTAAAATCTGTAAAAAGTATAGCGCATTAACGTAAGAGGGATGCCAAAATTCATGTATAAAATCCCTTCAAATGCAAACAAATTCTTTCCAGTAACCAGAAATATATGGAACAAGGTAATATAACATTGCTCAAAATGAATTCAAGCTGATATTAATGGATTCAAGAGGACAGAAAATCAGTTACCTACTTTTTAATTAAATGATCCACATAGCTTAAAGTGCCTGAGTCTTTATATGGGCTGTAGGCATTCCTTTCTTGAACAACATCAGTGATGAAATAAAATGTACTCTTATATGGGGCATAGACTAAACTATTCTCAACATCACTTATGCTTTTGTAACCTGATGCAAGTCGTATATCCGAAGGATGACTTTTCCTGCCCAAAGCATCTCCTGGAGCCCTGAAAACTGGAGATGATAAACATTTTTTGATAGTCCTCCAATCTATGCTTGCTATCTTATAATTGTTACCCAAAGTTACAGGAAGCAACAGGTAGAATGTTGATGAGCTTGATCGACTAAAATCATGCTTTCCCAATGGAACAAACTCAGAAACAAATTCTGTCCGGTCAAGAACAAGCTTGAGGAACATTTCTTGAAAATTTTGTGCCAGCAATATCTGCAAAAGAAATTCAGAATGGTGAGAGAGACAAAAGCAAAAATAATATTTTTTTTCTGAAAGTAACTGCCTACCTCATCTTTGCCAAATTCTGCAAATCCAGATGGGACTAACTTAGTCATAACAGATCTACTACGAGCCAGATGAAGATCAAGTTCCATTGCCTCAGCTTCTACTGGTAGGGGTGCCTTGACAAATAGACCGAAGGTTTTATAGATCCTATCCTCAGGAACAGGGTTAAATTTTAGATAATACGAGCTGAGGGAAACATGATCCTCCAAATTACTCCATGGCTCTTTTAGAGCAGCAGGAACTAGCATTTCATGCAGTTCTGCTCGTGAATCCTCATCTGGCATAAATGGAGACAAAGGGAATTGAATTAAAAATAATAATAAAAGAAACCAAATTCTTAAAAGTGAGTTGACGTTCAACCTTCAGTACTGTCAGAATCAGAAGAGTCTAGCATCAACTCCTCCACATTTGGATTGCCTTGTTGTGGTAAGAGATAGTCACTTAAGGCACCCAATTTATGCAATTCTTCGATGGCTTTTAGACAAGCATCCTTTTTGGCATCTTCCATTGAAGATTGTTGTGTACTGACAATTAGATGAATTGGAGCATTGGAAGGTAAAATTATATGACAAACAGTTCCCTCTAAATCATCAAGAAAAAAGAATTTTGGATTGGGGTCAAAGTACCTGCAACAAGAGATACATCTCAACTCAAATTTATAATTATACAAGTTTTACACAGCTTTTCAAGTGAATGAAGTCATAGCCTTGTTAGGAAATGGACAAAAGCAAATAAAAGGGACCAATTCAGCACGAGGGCATACTCATCATGTGGAAGCTTTGAGCAATACTGGTGTAATAACGAGATGCTATATCCAGAACTGATGGAAGCACCAGATGAATCAACTTTATACATCCTATCCTCTGAACCAATAAATGTCTCGCCGGATGTTCTGAAAGTAATTTCCATGTTCATTTGATCTTCATCTTTTCTGAACTTTTCTATTAAATCTAACTCCTTCTGGTTGCCACTGCAACATAAAAAAATAACAGTCAGTTACTCTAACTTAGAAAGGAAAAGGAACGAAAAGAATGGGCTAACATAAAATATACGCTTTAGAAAAGCACCTGTTTACCAAAAATGCATATTCAGATTGAGGCATCCGCGCACGACCTCGTGATTGTATAAAGCTAGCAACAGTTTCTGGAAGATCAAATCGTATCACAAGGCAGCACGTCTGAATATCTAGTCCTTCTTCACCAACTTTAGTTGCAATCAATAGATTCAACTGTCAAATCAACAAACTAAAGGAATTAGATCCAGTCTCAGTCTGCAGAGAATCATATTATGCATATATATAATTTATGGTTAACATAAAAATATTAACCAATACCTTTCCAGATCGGAACTTATCAAGAATGATGTTCATCTTCTTCCTTGACATACTCATCAATCTAGAGTGGACTCCTACAAGGAAATCACACTTCCAAGATGCTAGAAACTTTAGGCGTTGTAATATGTATGACAAGGAACTCGCAGTAACAATCCTATTTACAAAAATTATGCATTTCATATTTTGTTGCAACCTGAAAAAAGGAAAAAAAAAATCTTTTAATTAATAAGTTACTAACTACCACACATATGGTCAATGATTTAAGGCAACGGAAGATTAGAATACAAGAATAAAAGTAAATGGCTTAGTGAGCACGAAACCAACGATAAATAGTACGATATTTGGGGTCAGATGAAAAGTGAAGACTGCATTCAGATTTTCCATGGTGCCATGCTTAAGTTTTTTGGGAT
The DNA here is from genome assembly GCA_024362665.1 of Prunus padus. Classification (NCBI taxonomy): domain Eukaryota; kingdom Viridiplantae; phylum Streptophyta; class Magnoliopsida; order Rosales; family Rosaceae; genus Prunus; species Prunus padus. The sequence goes on from JANFAM010000018.1 coordinate 32,432,211, forward strand.
TCTCAAAACCTTGGTATCAACTGCATGCTTCTCAGAAACTGCTTAAATGTTTCATTATATTTCATGTGACAGTCACAATGACATAATTGTCATAGAAGACAGAGATGCTACCATAAATACCAACCTGAAGGATGAAAGAATTCCAATCAGATGTAAGAGCTTTCTCGAGAAAAATGGTTCCCTTAAAATCTCTACACAAGATAGATCAGCTGCAATGGCATCTATAGGAACGAGAAAATAAAATTTCATCGTTAATATTACTATAAAAAAAAAATTGTTGTTTCATTAATGATTATAGATCAAAATACTAAAATGAAGTACAGTGAAAGTAGTGATCCACAGATAATTAGAACCACACAATGTGATTGTATAAGGTTACACACTAGATTACCTCTCAAACAGTCAGTAGCAAGGATGTCATCAGCCTGAGTCAGATATTTAACACATATAGTATCATCACCATTATTTCCTTCCTCCTCCATTAGTTCATTCCGTTCAAAGTGATCGCCACTCAGAAGAATATGACTAGCCTTTGAAAGGGAAACAAACAAAAAAAAGGAAACCATAATATAATTTTAAAATATTTAAAAACAAAAACAAAAAGTCAATTAAGAAAATACCAAATACAGTATTAATAACAAATATTCTCCTTTCTTGTAAGTAAAACCGACAGGAAGAAAAAAATATTTTGAGAAACCAATAAAAACATTATAGTTAAGTTCCTTACTTTCAATGCTCCCCAAAGGCCAAGACTTTCCAAGCAAAATAGTATACTATCATGCATTCTGTTCAACAGTTTCTTTGCACTTCTTAGACTTTGGAAGTCATTCGTCTTCTTACCAAGTTCTTCTATACACTGTCAACGACAAAGCAAGAACCACAATAGAGAACAAAAACTTTGTGAACAAGTAAAAGCCAGCCAGTCTAGAACCAAAATAAATGTCAAAACAACATACCTGGCGTTTGATCTGCTCAAGCTTAGTACAATAAGAGTTATAGGGGCTGGATGTCTTCCTTATAACAGGACCATAATCGTACACAGTGATAACAGGAGACGAGACAAAACGATCTAATTCTTTCTTATCTTCAACTGAATAAACCTACAAAATAAGGGCGAAGTTATGGATTTGCTATGAGAATCACAAGCACCAGAATCGTAACAGCAATAGTGCACGCCCAGCCACTGAAGAAAGCCAACCCAAAGAGAATTTGGTTCCAAACTAATGAGCCACTTCTAGGGGATGTCTTGATATTTTGATCAGTCAATTATGTTATACGTGATACTCAGTTATAAAAGCATTAGAATATGTACTGATGGAGAGACATTCAACTAAGAAATTTTAGTGCTATAGAGATTCTTTTGTATTAACAGGCCAATGCTTCCATTCTCTTGAACCTTCAGTTCGAAAAGGCTAAGCAGTTTTCAAAATGTTTATTGTTAACATTTTGTGACTTAAGGCATAGAATTCCCAATGTAGGATTCTATACTCTCAACAAGCTATAAAGAGAGTCATTGTTAACGAACTAGAGCTTAAAACCTGAATAGAAAGCCTTGGCATGGCATGGATCATAATCAAGACCTTGTAAATATGTCAAACAAGAATACAGTCATATGTCCACTAGTGTGTTCCTCATCTTTTTCTTTCAATAAATTTCGTTTCTATTCAAAAAAAGAATACAGCCATATGTTGCACGGGTCCTTGTAAACTAGATGGGTGCTCCGGAGACACTATTTCTAGAAAAAGTTAGCAGCATATTGATCACTTCAAAGAAAATAAAAGACAAGGATTTTCTAACCCATAAATATCTCAAATTTAAAATTTCCACAACCCACCTTAGCATTAAGTAAACTTTCAAGACTATTGATGCTTTTTGATAAATTTGCTTGACTCGAAGCACCTGAAATAGTAAACATGCATGTAAATATTGGGAAATTAAAAGACAAATCTCACTAAAAAAAAAGTCATTAGCATTCTAAAAATGATCAACAATGACTAGAAAAGACACAACGTAAAGGATAATCATCAACCAGCAAGGCAGGGATCCAAGAGGTATGCCATAGAACAAGAAAATCGGTAATAAAATACCATCTCCTTATAGATTCCTGGATGAAGCTTCTATTAGATCTTTCAACAACCTTTACTTCATTTGTTTGTGTGTATCTAGCTATATTTGGACACAAAAGCAGCAAATGGACCCTAAAACAACAGTAAAAACCTCTTCCCCTCCCAATCCTAATAATGGCTGAAATGGACAAACTAAAAGATAGCTGCCTAGCTTATAATCATCTCCCAGCTGTAATGTTTACCTCTAGATACATTGCTTGAGGAATTTAATCAAATTTCTTATCAAAAATTAAATTATACACTCATTAAATTAAATTTTGACAGAATATATACCCACATTGAATCATCCAAGAATGTAAGTACTACCATTTCCCAGGCGATGATTTAAATGCTTCATAATGGTATATAAACCAATGAAAAAGAAGTTTATTTGTATGAACCCATACTATAATAAAGAAGCATACAAAAATGTTTCCAATTGCCTTTAATGACTGAAGGGGCTCTAACCACCGCTTTGAAGTTCCTATATGGCATGTCATCTGGTTTAAGAGAAAGATACTTCAGTTCCACACAAGTTAGGGTATGAATGACATGTAATCTCACCAGACCACTTGCAGCAGGCACGTAAGGATGTTACAATGATTTATGCAAGATAATTTCTAAGTTGAAATGGTGACAGAACTGACCATTGTGATCAGCATGGGGTAAACGTTAATAGGGTACAACACTTAAAACTTTGAACAAACATTACCTTTCCCTACAACTGGAGAGGCAGTCATGCCAAATATACGGGGAAGTTTAGTGACATCAGTTTTGTGGAACAACTGTGGACAAAATTTGTTAAGGTAACTCATGTCAACAAACCAAACTAAGTCTTATAAAGATGCAGATTAGGATTTTTGTTGTACAGTAATGGAAGTGTTTGAGAACTCTTTACTTTCATAATTTCTGCATAGGGATGGCTGCTTTGGACTTGAGCATGATGACACTCATCAAAAATCAACAGTGCAATTGACTCCATCTTAATGAAACAGTGATATAAGTTACGTAGCAGTATTTCAGGGGTCATAACAAGAACCTGCACAAAGAAATCAACACAAATGAAAATGTAATTCTAAATGATGGAGAATTGTGAGAGCTGTATCACAATTGGTAGAAAGAAGAATTATAAATAGTTTTCACAAATCTAGAAAATTCTACTTGCTTAAAGTAAATTCCACTTGGTGAACTTGATAGGAAGCGGATGATATCTCACTCATCTTAGCCTTCTCTAAGTTGATCAAATAGCACTAATATCTGAAAGGAAAAGATGTAGTAGTATACATATATAGCTGGGCATGTGAGTGTGGAATTACAGACACATGTAACATCAGTTTTAAATCTATTAGAGGGTGAAAAATTCCATGTGAGCGGAAAATATAAATAATTATAAATTTTCAGATCAATCAACTAACATTATTACCTCATATTGTTCAATCTCTTTCTCCCAATCTCGATGATTCTTAGATTGGCTAGAGCTTCCACAATAGATCCCAACCTTGAAATCAAGGGAATCTTCAATAACCCTGGCTTGCTGCAATTTTTTAATAAATGAATAAACCCTGATGGAAATTAAAATGTACATGTTTTCTCACTAACATTGTAATTCCTACCAATAAAAATAAGGGTATATCGAATGATTCATACAAATGTAAACTTGCTAAAGTGTGCTGGACCTTGATTGAATCACCATACAGAAATAGCATTATTAGCATTAAGAAGTCATAGGTAGATAATAGCAAGAACATACAGTTTAGATTGGAAGGACTCGCGGAAATATTTTTGTGCGTGTCTAAAATTATAAAAATCAAATCCTGTTTCATTGCGAGGTATTATTGAATAGTAATGTGGTGAGTTTGACAAAACACACCATGGAACTCTTTACAAAATAGCTTCTTCTGAGTTAGCACCAAAAGCTACTGTTAAATTCAAACCCACTTAGTCCAATTGCTATAAGAGTCAAGTCTCAAGGGCACACCTCTATATTGTTTCGGAATAAATCACTACCCACCAGTTAGCTACAATTTGCATCTCAAAGACTCAAACTTAAAGGTAACCAAATATTGCAACGAAAAAGATATTGTCGAGTTGTAAAGAGTAGAAAGAGTAGAACAGCATATCACCTGTTGAACCAGAGCGACTGTGGGCGCAAGAAATATGCATTTGTTGTTTTCAGGTTTGCGTATCAAGTGGCCCAACTCGTATATAAGCAAGACGGCTATGTGGGTCTTCCCACAACCAGTCCCTAGATACACAATTATATTCTCCTCTAAAGCTTTCTTGCATAGCTCCAATTGATACCTTTAAATGAAAAATTAGAAGAACTATAATAGGAAAAAAAAAACATAATAATAAACCTAGAAAACAGCATCTTGATGTTCAAGTTCAAAATCAAACATAAAACCCAGCATTTCATTCATGCTTTCTGATAAGAAGCATTTGGTTCATGTCATTGGTAAAGAAAACTTCTCACAACAAAAAAACAAAAATCCACATCTTACAGAAACACGAGTGATAAGTCTAATGAGAGCATTACTTTTCCTTAACTAAAACTCAATATCTCACATTTTCCTACGTTCACCTTTATTTTCCTCCACATTTCACAGGAACAAAACAGAGAAAAAGCAATGTGCCCAAAAAGAAATGAAAGAAAATGCAGGAACAGCGAAAAAAAATAAGCAAAATCCAGTTAACAATGTAGTGGAGAGAGGAGCCAATCATACTTTCTGGCGACCTTCCTCGGGTCCTTGTCTGGCTTCGGAGCTCCAGCACCCGATTCAACCCGATCATCATCAGCCCCAGAAGAGGCACCCTGATCAGACGGTGAAGAAGTTGAACCAGCGTCGTCCATGCTACTGGCGGTGAGAGGATCGGCTTCGCAGTTAGGCGTTGAGCGTTGGCCGAAGCAGAGCGTGAGGCTCTGAGAGTGAGTGTTGTTTCTTGTTTCGCTCAGGTTGCGTGTGCGCTGTGTGCTTGTGACTCGGTGTGTTCGTACTTCGCAGCGTAGGCAGCTTCTGCTGCTGCTGCTTGCGAAGAGGGGGTTGGTTTTGGTTGCCTTTACTTTTCTTGTTTGCCTTGCTTAAGCACAACTTTGAGTGGGTCCGGTCTGCTTTGCACTCTGGATTTTGAGTCTTATGTATTAGATAGCTGACTGGTTGACTTGCTGAGTCTAGTATCCCTCTCCTCCCGGGTTTTCTTGCGTTTTCAAAAATGTTTGAGATAAAATCCTATAAATAATCAAGTGAAGAACAAATGCTTTGCCTTAGCATAGAAATTCTTTTGCATACTACTAGGGTAAAGAATGTATCTTTGTAATAACAAATGATTGCCTTAGCATAGAAATTCTTTTGCATACCATCTGGGTAAAGAATATATCGTTAGTAATAACTGATCATCTAATTAGCGCCTGACACGTTGAATGTTAGCGTTAGAGGACGAATGTCAAGTGAAAATAAGGTATCTTTTGTAATAATTGATCACTTAACTTAAATAGCACGCGAAAGGATAAAGTGAAATTCTTTTGCATACAACAAAGGTAAAGAATGTATCTTTTGCAATAACAAATGATTCCCCTAGCATAGAAATTCTTTTGTGTGCTATAAAAGGTAAAGAATATATCGTTTGTAATAACTGATCACCTAATTAGCACGTGACACGATGAATGTTAACATGTAAGAGGATGAATGTGAAGTGAAAATAAGATATCTTTTGTAATAATTGAGCACCTAAACATCATGTGAGAGAATGAATACGAGCACGCAAGAAATAATGTATATATAATAATTTATCACACTTAACCTAACCAACACATGACATGATGTACATTCATCATCTCATGTGATAGAGTACTTGACATTGTTTTTTTGTAAGTTGTAACTTGATATCATAATTTTTATTCATTTCTAATGCAATTTCATAATATTTTGATAACAGAGCCAACACATATGAGGGTGAATAATAAGGATTATAAATCTATATTGATGATTGATATTACATATCACAATATATATTCCAAAAGTCATGTGTGAAAGAAGTCCATGCAATTTCCTAGTCATTGATGGTATGGAGGTGAGTTTTTTTGCGTTCGATGTTGAGTGAACTTAGAGTATCTCCAACCAATATGCCAATTCCAATGTGGCAAGTTTTGACAAAAAATAAAGACAGTTTTAAGCCTCCAACCGAGATGCCAAATCCTAGCTGGATTGACATCCTTCACTTTTGCTGTCAAAATTGACAGCCCACAAATTGAGAAGTCTTTTATTATTTTATTATTATTTTAATACTGGACCCACTCATTCTCTCCTCATCAATATATAGTTTTTACGCTACTTAATATTTTATTCTTAAATATTGAACCCACTTGCCTTTAAAAATAATAAAATAATATGTATATTTGACATATCGGTTGTATAAAAAGTTTAACAATATATCAAATTGCCACATAAGCCATCAAATTTAAATTTGATGTTTAGTATTTGACATCTCCCTTGGAAATGCTCTTACAAGAAGTCATATAACCTTGAAAAGATAAATATTATTAAATTATTATTATTTATTTTTTTGGGAAAGATGATAAATACTATTAAATTAAAAACTAGTTTGATCATAATGAATAATTAAAATGACTTGATGGTCGTCGCTCCAAATTCCAGCTACTTTGCAAATGATCTCAGTTATTTTTCTTGTAGTTAATGCTCAATACCAAAAACAAAACAAAAAAGAATGGACAGATTTTATGATCCAACTTTAGTTGGGTCGGGTACTAGTTTGGGCTTGGGTCTGGGCTTTGTTTTGACTAGCGACGCTTTCCATGGGCTAGCATTTACCATGTTGCCTCCTGCTTTTGGGCTGTTATGGATTCACATTTTGCAGACAAACAAGTTTTTGCTTCAGCAACAGAGCATCATGAGCATGCCCCCCCGCCGCAGTTGCCTTCACCACCCCTCCAAACTACGCCGCCAGGCTGGCTCACCTACTCGCCCTCAAAGGCTTCAACCCAATCTCCTCTCCCACGCTCATCGTCCAGCCCACCCCATCCACCATCTCCGCTCTCAAACCCTACCTCTCGCCAACCCCTTCCCTCGACCTCTTCTCCGCCATCGCCTTCCTTTCACGCACCTCAATCACCGCCCTTTCCGCCGCCGCCGCCGACATCAATCATCCTCTCCTTTCGCCGCACGGCGATTCATTCATTATCGCCGCGCTGGGCAAGGATGCCGAGCTCATGGACGACAACTTCGTCCATAAGCTCTGTTCAAATCCTAACCGGGTTAGAACTTTAGTCCCTCCGACTGCGACTCCGAGCTGCTTAGTTGAAGCGCTCGGAGACGGACGCAATCGGAGAGTGTTGTGTCCAGTCCTGGTCGTGGTGGGATTGGTTGAGCCTCTAGTGGTCCCGGATTTTCTCCGAGACTTGGAGGCCAAGCGTTGGGTTCCGGTTAGGGTTAATGCGTACGAGACGCGGTGGGCCAGGCCGGGGTGCGCTAAGCAAGTGGTGGAGAGGATTGAGGAGGGAGCGTTGGATGCGATGGTGTTGACGAGCACTGCGGAGGTGGAGGGGTTACTGAAGAGCTTCAAGGAGTTTGGGCTGGATTGGGAGATTGCCAAGAAGAGGTGTCCCAAGATGTTGGTTGCGGCCCACGGGCCCATCACGGCTGCTGGGGCCCACATGCTTGGGTTTGGCGAGCTCTCAATTTGATAGCTTTCAAGGCGTCGTTGATGCTTTACACGCTGAGATTTGAAGGCTGAGCTAGATTTGAAGCAAAAGTCTCATGGGAAAAGATTGTGAAACAACTGCTTCTGTTAAATTAAATACCAAGGGCTATGGAAATCGGAAAAACACAACAAACTTGTACTATATTATATATATATATATATATATGCCATTAATATTAATATTATACAGCAAAAACATTTCTAATGCTTTATGATAGAAACAAGCTAAGAGAAGAACAAATTGACTACAAACAGAAACAGCAAACTCTCTCAGTTAAGTACTTCATCTTGTGTATATATATTGTTTTTAATTGGTAATATGCATCTAAAATCATAATCCTGCTGCTGCGGCTTCAAAAGTTGGGTTATTTTTCTTATTGCTTTTCCACTCTGATAAAAGCTTTAATGTATTCTCCATTGATGGCCGATCAGATGGCCTACTCCTAGTGCAACGTGTAGCAACCTCAAGTACCAGTTTTATCTCCTCTCGCACCGGAACGTTCGTACCAACTTCATTATCATTGAAAATTTCTCTCAGAACAACTTCCCTTGACTTGCTCTGTATGCTTGCTCCTGAATTCGTCAACCTGCCATTGCTTAAAATTTCCAGCATCATCTCCCCAAAGCTGTATACATCCCTGTAAAGCTCGTCTTTTGTGGAACTATTGGTATCACCTGTCCAAACGTTTACAAACAAAGTTTTCAACAACTGCTTTTAGGTCCAAACAAAAGAATGAAATGAACAATGATAGAATTGATAGAGGCACAAAAGAAATTGAGTTGTTCAGATAATTCTCCTTCACACCATATAGATATCTCTTTCAGAGCTTCTACATGCAAAAGAGATTTGCTAGTCTTCGTTGTATCAGGTGACTGACTCTACTTTTATGCACTTCACAAACTTTCTTGTTGGGCACTTCACTTATATACTTTGGTTATGGAACTGATGATGGAAGGCCTTAAATTACATGTCTGGCATGGCAAGGTAAAACTTTTTGAAGACAACTATCACATAATTGATCATCTCTACTACACGAAAGAACATATTTTGTTATGCGTACCTGTATCCCTTGTGGAAGTTGCTGCTGCAAATGAACCCTTGTTCAACTCGAGCAGATGCTTGAACCCAAATTCTGTCAACTGAGGTTCCATATTTTCATCAAACACAATATTACTTGACCTCAAGTCTCCATGAGCAATTGCAGGATAACAGTCATGGTGAAGGAAGCATAATCCCTTTGCAATGCCGATCACAATTTCGTACTTGGCTGCCCATTCCATTTTCACTCTTATCTTTTCAGCCAAATTTCCATTGGGGGTGTAATCGTACAAGAGATAAGCCAGATGTTTGTTGTAGCAAAATCCGAGCAATCGAACTAGATTCTTATGCCTTGCATTCCCTATTTGGGTAATAAATTCCAACATAACTCCCATTCTCGTTGCTCCCCATTCAATCTTCTTCACTGAAACTGTGATTCCTGTGGGCAGAACTGCTTTGCATGCTGAAGCTGACAATGGAGGCAATGCATCCATGGATTCTATAGAACTGAAGCTCATCAATACATCATTTGCTGTGAATTGAGGAAGTCCAACAAATGAGATCATCTTCCATTGGCTTTTGCTGCCTCTTTGGATATAAATTATCCCCAGAACTGATAGAGTAATGAACATAATTACACCTGCACACAGTAGCAGGACCCATATAAGCTTCCCGGTGCCTCTGCTTCCAAATATCGCCACTGAACTCGGACATGGTCTCAGAGGTTTTCCACATAGCTTTGGATTTCCAATGAATGCGCTACTTCCCATTGCTCTTAATAGCTTTGCAGAGGGAATGGTTCCAGAAATATCGTTGAAAGACACATTTACAAGTAATAAGCTCGAAGAAGAACCAAACTTGGTAGGTATTGGTCCATTGAAACTATTATGTGACAGGTCTAGGACACCTAGGGCAGGAAGACCTGCAAGCTCCTCAGGGATATGACCTGATAAATTATTGTTAGCTAAAACAAACCTCTCAAGAGCCTGGCAGTTAGAAACACTTTCTGGAACAGTTCCTTCTAAACTGTTCGTGCTCAGTTCAACAACAGATATGGATTTGCAGTTTTGGAATGGGGGAAGATAGCCAATGATACCACATGAAGATGCAGAAAAATTCTGAAGAAGTGGCGAAGACCATGTTTCTGCACGAATTGTGCCCCCTAATTCTGGATTATTAGAAACATTGAAGTACTCAAGCTTGGGAGCTTGCGATATATCCATTGGAATCCCACCAGTAAGCTTGTTCCCAGATAAGTCAACATATGTGATATCAGGAAGACGGCTAAATTTCAAAGGGATCTCACCGGAGAATGAGTTATCTTCAAGTCGAAGACGAACAAGAGAAGAACAATTTGAGAGAGATGTGGAAAGACCGCCTGTAAAATTGTTTGAAAAGAGCATCAACTTAAATAGCACACCTTGCAAACAGATATCTGGTGGAATGCTGCCATTGAAGTTGTTTGTAGAGACATCCACCCACTTGAGGTTTGATTTCCTGCCCAAGCTCTGCGGAAGGTTCCCAGAGAAGAAATTGTTCCATATAAGAAGAGTCTCTAGTGAGGGAAGCTCTGCAATTCCTTCAGGAACTGTGCCACTCATGTCATTGTAAAAAAGACTGAGCAGTCTAAGGCTCTTCAACTCTAAAAGGCTCTCGGGGATAGGCCCAGAAAGCAGATTATCAGAAAGATCCAAGCTTGTGAGAGGCCTGATTTTGCTAAATTCCCCTGGTAGCAATCTACTGAGCTGGTTTCTGAAGAGAAAAAGTGACTCAAGCTTGGTGAGATTGCCAAGTTCCCTTGGTATAGAGCCAGAGAGGTTTGCAGAAGCAATATCAAGATACTGAAGCTCACTCATGTTGCCCAATTGCCATGGGATGCTTCCCTGATAAAAATTGTAGCCAATCTCCACATGGGTGACTGTTTTGAGCTTGCCCAGTTCTGGTGGTATGCTTCCACTGATCATATTCCCTGCAAGATGAAGAAACTCCAGGCTCTTGAAAGAACCATATTCTGATGGGATTGGTCCCTTGAAATAACTTCCAGCTAAATTGAGGACCTTGAGATGTGGAAGCTGTGAAACCCCAGCAGGCAATGACCCTGAAAAGCTGTTGCTAAAGGCATCAAGCACAACCAGGTTCCCAAGATCTGAGACTCCACCAGGAAAGTGACCAGAAAAGTTGTTTCTGCTAATATCCAAGCTTCTCAGACCGGTGAGGTTGAAAATTCCCACAGGGAGCTGGCCAGAGAATGAGTTGTAACTGAGGTTGAGATCAACAAGCTCAGTGAAGACGTTAAATTGCTTTCCAGAAATTGCACCACCAAGCTTCTTCATTGACAGGTCTAAACCAGTAACACTGGAGTTCTTGTTACATTTGACACCGGACCAAGAACATGCGTAGATTTTCCCAGATGGGTTATTTCCAGAAGGCACAAACCAGTCTTCCAAACTACCATGGTCATCTACAAGCTCAGATTTTAAGCTCAGAAGGGTGTCTGAGTAAAGATCAGCTGCTGAAACCGCCACAAAGAACATCAAAGGGGCAAGCAGAAGATTTAAGTAGAATAAGCAATGGAAAATCTCCATCGGAACTCGCAGTTGAGATGAGAGAGGGACAATTTTAGAGACCCAAAGAAATAAAAATGTGTCAGATTATAATAAGGTATGGGTACCCCTTTTGGTGAGACTTTAGCGAGCGATGCATGGGAACTAGCGAAAGAAGGAGGGCTCAACAAAGAAAGGGAATGTGATTGGCTGATATACTTTTTGATTAGTTGAAATGAGAATATAATAATTAAGTTGTATATTGGTTTGCTTTTGGGAGCAAGAGGGGACCTCTATTTGCTTTTGGGTTTATTTGGATGGTGTTGGCCATTAAGAATAAAGCTTTCATCTCACAGGAAGGCAGGGCATCTCTTTTTCCTTTTCACCGGAAAGAATCCAATAAGAGAGCAGTGACTTGAATTCTGAATTGGTATTTGCGCACGGTGGGACATACGTTAACCGGAGAAAGGATCCATGTTTAGGTGATCGAAAATAGTAATAGCATCTTCATTCCAAGAGGTGTAAATTGGAGTGGTAAACCGCATTTACATCTCTTTTACCCCTCAGTGTTACATGTAAATGTCGTTTTTCTTCTAATGTGATGTATGTAAATTGGAGATGTAAAAGGACATGAAAAAAAAAAAGATTTTATATCAAGTTGAAGCAAAAGCTATCTCACATTTTATATGTTTGAAACCCACCACTTTTGCATTATCTCTCCTCAGTTTCAACATGTGGGCCAAGCAAATGGGAATGTAAAAATATATGTAAATGTCATTTTTATTATTTACATTTTCCGACCAAATGCTATATTTGCATTAATTTACACCTTACTATTGGAGCAGCTTCTGGCAACTCTATTAATTTATTTTGGGTGTTGATTTAATTGTAGATAGAGAGATGTATACCTGGAGAATAGTGAAGATAATAACATATGGAGAAGATAGCTAAGAAAAACCCTAAGGGAGAAGAAGATGAAAATAGCGTATGATTTTTCACGTAAAAAGCGTGTTTTCTTTTTCCTAGCCTTATAATTAAGCTTGAATTATCTAAACTAGGGTGTGTGGGTTGAATTAGTTAGTCGGGTATGGAGAGTATTAAAAGATAAATCCATTTAACATAATCAATTAATTAAATAATACAAGTTGACATCAAACAACTGCAATGGACTGTTTACTCATATTCATAGTCTAATACGGTGTTACAAACATACCCTATGTGTAAATGTCATTTACATCTCCTTTTACACCCTTGTAATGGAGATGCTCTAAAGGTGTATTCTGTATAGTCTCTTTCGGCTGGATGGCTTCAAGCAAATTGCTCCTCACTATTATCTTATAACTTATAAGAAGATATGTATTCTTTGGTAATTATTAAAGGGTAGTGATTTTTCCACCCCCCTTTTATCCACTTACACTCCTTTTTTTAATAATATGTATGTTCTCACTCTCATAATATCTTATAGTAAAATGTTAATAGGGAGTGTAAGTGGATAAAAGGGGAGTGGGGAAATCACTACCCTTATTAAAAGACTACTCTGTTTAGGCCTAATAAGTAACAACCACCTTTGTGATGTTCAGGTACAAAGTTTCACTCAAAAAAGATTCCAAGTGCAACTTAATATGGGATAGATAAATCATAATACGGGATTTAATTGTTTAATCTATTATTTTAGGAGTGTCAACTGTTCTTTGACTGTGATTGTTATAAGATAATCTTCTCAGTAATGATGGTCCATAATGCATGTTCATCACCTTTTGCTGTTTCCTTGCAATAATGGCTGTCACCTACAGTGTTCATGGTGCACAGCAGCACGAGGCATGAGAAACACTCTCGTGCAACGGGATATAACTTTTTGTTATTCTCGATCTTTAACACAATGATATGTGAGATAAGTTTTTCACATCTCATCTCATATGTCATTGTGTTATTGGTTAGCAAAATAGTTACAAGTAAAGTTTTCTAGGTGGGCACAGTATAAATAATTTCAAAGCTTTGAGAAAAATATGAAGAATACATATCAGGGACACAGTTTCAAAGCTCAAAAAAAGAATTTATATGCAGCCAAATCAGCTTCAAGGTAATAACTTGTTGTTAATGAGATTGTAATAAGGACAAGAATTGATCAATCTGATTGAGGATATTTGAAAAGAGAGTGGCAGGTGCTGAGCAGCAGTGCAATGCCAGTGCGGGGGGAGGGAGGGTAAAAGAGTAAAGACAAGGTTGCTTGCTGCTGCTGATCTATAAAAGAAGTCACCTTTTTCTTGATTTATGATTTTTTTTGGTCGGATTCTTGATTTATGATGAGCAGAGCCTTTTGTGTCCCTCGAGGGAAGGACATTCACAAAAGGGTTTCGCCCATTCTTGAATGTTGACCTTAACAGTGAATTCCAGGGATGAGAGATCGTGTGGGTGGATGCGTGCGTGCGTGCGTGCGTGTTTTCTTGAACCTTATTGTCCATAACATGTTTGCTATGTAGATATATAATATGTCCATTTTATTGAGCAGTAAGCTGTGGCCTCTATGGCAGTGGCCTCCCAGGAGGCTTGACATTATATTACATACAGTGGAAACATTTTGCCTTTGTTAAGTGTGTAGGTATGGATTATTTAGCTTAGGGGCATTGAAAAACTTCCACGTCTTTCTACCTTTCTTCTCATGTCACTGATTAAAGGATGGTAGTGGTAGAAATAGGAAGAATGAGGCAATGAAACGAGAATAGGGAAGAATTTCTCCTATAGATGGGTGGGTTTGTGATGAAATGTGAAATGGGTCAACATCTACTTTTAGGTTAAAACGTGTGATGCCCAGAAGAAAAGCAAATAGAGGAAACATAACTGGCTGGAACAGAGGAAAGTAAAACAGTTAAAAGCATTAGAGTTTTTAGAATAAATGTATAGAAAGGACCAGAAAAGCCTGTCTTATTTATTATTATCAGTACAGAAGCAGAAGCACTTATTTTGGTTTAATTAAAATGGAAAAATCTAGGGCCATACATACATGATACATTCATACATGTCATGCAAATCTCTGTTGATTCAAAGGAGACGGTGCCAATTGGTAATTCAAGTTTTGGGTTTACCATTATCACGGCTCACGAGACCAGAGGGGCCTGCATGTAAGCAATGCTTCACTTCACACACAGAGCTACCTACCTTGACAATTAAATCCATCGGGAAATCTCGTGACTCTCTCAATGCAAATCTGCTGCAAGACATTGTACATTTTGATTTTGTCATTGTCTCTTTGGCCCAAGTGGAAGTGATGGTACTATAAATGAGAGATCAAAACATGGTATCTCGTGTTTTAGCCCGGAAGATGATGCAATGGTGTTGATAAAAGCAAAAACACAAAAACTAGCCGAAGAAGTTTCCGACCGACAGGTAGGTTTGAAATTGAAAAGCAAACTTCACTATTTCAACCTCTGCTTTGATTTGAATTGGATTTGCGTTTGTCCGTGTGCTGAGAGAACACCACATCTTTTTATTTACGAAAATAATTTACCTGAATTGGATTCCCATTAAAGTCAAAAAGTGTAGGAGAGATTTGATCTGATACCTCCGTCATCCAATCATATATATCAAGTACAATTAAAAATATAGTAAACTTAGATTTTCTCAGATATTCTGTTTTACCCCATTCTTCATATGTGGGGCAACCTCTATCTCTATGTATGAACAAAGATACCCACTCATCACCTTTCTTGAAATGAGATATGTTGTACATGAAGTTGGGTCTAATTTGGGAGAAAGATTTTCATTCCTGGAAATAACATTTTTCGCTATTCCGACCAATAACGACACATAAGATAACTCTTTTACATGTCTTTATGTTGTTATTAATCGGGAACGTTACAAGTAAGTTTTTCTGCTAATTTGGAAATTAAAACAGGGAAAACATTTGGTCAAAATATTTTAGTGGTGCAGAAACTAATAAGCAAAATGGGATTAGCATTTTGCTAAAAAAAAGGCATCAATCAATCAATCATGCATAAAGTATTGTAGAATACATAAAAGAAAAGAAAAGCAGAGATAGAGTGGGTGGAGTTAATAAAGTGATTGAAGAAAAGGACCCTCTTCATCCATCACTACTGATCTAACTCTATAACACTCATCTATTTTCAATTATAGTAGTTTTCACTTGTGTTTTTGATTGTTAGTAATAACCCTTAACCCTGTCTTAAGCGGTACATCACCATCAGCATAATCCCCCAACCTAGGAGAGAAACTCTCATCTAACGCGAATAGTGCTTTTTGCTATCCCATTACATGTAAGTTTTTTTGCCAACTTAGATAACATCATTCGGGATTTCGTAAAAATATATATACATACATAGACAAGGGAATGCCAAAGACAAAATTTAAAGAGAAAGCAGAAACTATTCTGAGAAACATAATTTTATTACCACAGTAACTGTATAACCTTCACATAAACGACTCTCAATCACCAAAAGTAATGTTCTGTAACAACAATAAACTCTCCGACAATAACACTTCCCAGAAAACTATGGGAGAGGAGTTTTGATGTATGTGTTTCAGCCTATATATATACATGGTTGCAATTTACTTGTTTGCGCCTCTGTTTTTTTCACTGCATTTTTTAGCGCACACAGCTTAAAATCTTATATTATACAGCATATTTTGGAATAATTGAAATATCATTTTGTTAAGTACATCTTCTGCAAGAACAGTTTTGTAGGCATCAAGGAACTCAACTCAAGTAAAGAGAAAGAAAAATGAAAATGAAAGAAATCAAGTATAACATCCTATACACTGACCAAGTATCAACTCAAGTTTGGTCCTTGAACCTGCAAACTGAATTTGGATAAAGAAATCAAGTGGAAGAAATGGTCTTCCATCTTTGTATTACTTTATATTTCATGTGATAACAGTCAATTAATGTTTTATGCTACAGTAGACCGTGTAATGCAATTATGCAAAACAAAACCCCGGTGACTCGGAAAAAGAAAAAAAAACAACCCCGTTGAAGCAAAAGCTCAGACAAAAGGTCGTAAAAATGACTAAAGAATGTTGATACAACATCAAACCTCCAAACGGACAGCAGAGTCGAGCCTCAGACAATTTAGTCGAACAGTCCCAAGAATGTACTCGGGCAACTCCACCTCCTCTTTTGCCTGCAAGCAAAGTATGTCCTTATCACATGCAACCAGGTTACATTAAGGAACACTGTTCTCAAGAATGCAACAATCATAAAGACACAAACCTCTATCAAAATGGCAAGGTCAACCACTATGCTCGTGACATATCCTAGGACAAGTCCAATGACACTCCTCGCTACAGATGATGATCCAATATCCACATCAATCTGAAAAATTGAAGTAATTTATTTCATTAAAGAAAAACAAGCAGAATATAGCAGGACAATCATTAGAGACGCCCCATAAGAAATCAGGAAAGGTTAATAATGCTTGACATAACAGTTTTAGTTCTACACTTCAAGCAAGTACACTGTCAAGTAAGTCTGCGCTTTTATCATAGAAAAATTGCTTTAGAAAAAAGCCACTCATAGATTTGATATTACTACAAATAGTTATAGATTCTTTGAAAGTTTGTTCAGTTACTAAACTTCTCAAACTAGAAATAACTCAAAAATAATTTGACTGAAAGTTGAGGATCACAATAATATGATAAAATTACCTCTAGAAAGTTGCCTTGTCTGAAATATTTGCAAGTCACAGCTTTCCCCAACAAGCAAGCTTTTGTTCCAACAGCACGCTTGACCATCCAATACCCCTGTACCAGTAGACAACCATTAGCTACTCTTTTCCATCAAACATAGAGTACCCACATGCGTATGCATACTTTAGAGTTAAAGCATAACATACCTCAACGATACTAGGAATTAATTTAAATCTTGCATCACGAAACATGTCACTCCCATCCACAAATTGAGCAAACAAAGAACCTGGCTTTGCAGGTCTGTCTGAAGCATAGTAAAGTGCCAAACTATAGTTTGGTTTTGCGGGAACCTAAAACATAAAAACGACATATCATAAAGATGGTAAGAGGGCAGTTCACTTATCAACATAGTTCAATGTATATCTCTCATTATCTTCTAAAGCTAGCATTATTGGTTAAGTATGAGACATATATCAAATAATTGAGACAAGATTGGGACTACTTGTCCATTTCCATCTGCACTTCTGTAAATGACAAACAGCCATCCCATTTCCTATCAAAGGAATGGTTTGGGAGGAATTCATATATGTACCTGGAGATTAATGACAAGTACAAATGGAAGCTTCTTTCCCGCCTCTGACTGAAATGACAGAAATCAGAAATGAACTTTCCAATTAACAATTTACCTTATCAATATAAAAGCAATTCGAACAAGAAAAACTAACTCTACCTGAAGAAGACTCTGTGGATGGAGTGCAATCCTATCTAAGCTTTTATCAACTTTGAACCAATCTACTGCTATGAGCTTGAGAAGGGGATCTCCTCCCATTACCTGGAATGAGTGAGTAAGCAATAAGCATAAGAAGATGACCGGAAGTCATCAAATTTCATGCAGAATGTTCCAAAGAAAAAAAGGGAAACTAAACCAAACACCACATATGGAGCAAATGTACAAACACAGTGCAATTTCTCAGTCAAATTAGATCAAAGCAGAGTACAGCCCACCTTGGAATTGTCCTTTAGGTAGTTCTTTCCCCTGATCATAAATCCTGTACCGCTTGGACATGTCCAACAGTTTGTGTCAGCCTCATCCTTCCCTGTGCGCAATGAACCACGGAATTGGCTTGGATCAATCATGACAGGAGCCACTTCAGAATCCAGTTCCTTATTAGCATCTGCAGCTGTATCCAGAATGACCTATACTTCAGCAATGACAAATTTTTAAAAAGGGTAAACAATAATGACAAACTAGTCTTCAAATGTATTCATGTCTTTTGGTTTTTAAATAAATAAAAAAGCTTTATAAAAAAGAAAGCAAACAGAAGGGACAACATTCTAGTACGCAGGAAGGTTACATAAGATAGCTTCACTCTTGAAACTGATGATAATAATTTATAGTACAATAATAGGTCAATGCATAATTAAAAGTACTTAGAAGGGAGCAAACCTGAGGTTCGCTTCCGGGCCAAGTTCAATTTTGAATCCTACAAAGTATGGAGGATGGCTATTAATATCTGGAATTCAAAATAATATCTCAATACAAATGTGAGCTGCAATAATTGGACCACAAATAGTGTTCCATTCCAAGATGAAGAAAACCAGAAAAGGAAAACCTTATTGTCAAGTTCTTCGTCAGAAGATGAAGAGTCCGCAGATATTGCATCATAAAACTCATCCTTGACTTCAGACTCCTCAAATTCAGCATTGGAAACGGAAACTTCGGATAGTTTTGATTGGATAACTGTAGTAGAAGATTCAATTTTGAGTGCAGGATTTGCTCCAATATATTCCTTAAGACCTGAACAATTACAGAAACAAAGGAAACATAACTGCCTTTGCAATAAACGTTTTACGAAATACTTGAGATATCTCATGTTATATGGTTTTGGAAGCCAGTTTAAGGGTAGGTTGAGTGACAGTTCTCACAGCAAGGTTTTTTATTATTATTATATTTTTTTTATAGCATAGAACACTCGGATCATTAGTTCAAAACAAAACAGAAAAATATAGATAATTAATTTCCCAACCTCCCACTTGGCACAATAATGCATAAGGTACACTCTTTTCAAACTTTGAGCAGTGATTTTTCTTCCATCTGCACCAGCCCGCAGAATTTATCTCTAACATTTGAGTGACAAGACATCTTGGAGTATTTGAACCCATGGAAGTGTTCAAATTTCTAATCTCCCAAGTAGATGCTGCGATACAAATTAAAAACATTAAAAAACACAAAGTTAATGAAGAAACAGAGACTTTCTGATAGCAGAAATTGAGCTTCATTGATGAGAACAAATAAAAACAAGCATCATCAGATTTGGAAAAGAAAATGTTATCAAGTGCTACAAATCTGTGCTAGCAAGCTTCACTAATGATCAATTTCTTCTGTAAAGCAGATAAAATCTCTTACGATTTATTTTTGTACGACGATATCCAGATCTTGGAGGCTTCTTCTTATGAACAGCTGGGAAATGCAAGATTGCTGCATTAAGATTAACAAAACATATCAGCAAAATACGAAGGCAAAAGCCATGTTCTCTTGAGGACAAAAATGAAGCAAGCAATAGTTAAGCTCTACTCCCTACTTCACAAAGTGAAATTATACTCAGTTTGATAATGCTGAAATTTATATTGTCTTACTATATGTTCCGTCTTGTCCGCGAAACCATTGCCTAGAAAAGATAAAATCTCTTTTCGAATGCCACCTGTATAACATGTTAAGCAACAAATGAATACCTCACAATGACGAAACAATAAACAGAATGCAGACTGACTTTATTATGTTAAGAAGCCATGTTCTATTAACTAATGCATTGCAAAATTTCCACTATATATAAAACATTAAATAAGGGCTTGATCAATAAAATTAAGACCAAGGTATTTTCTCAAAGATTAAAGAGAGGTAGTCACGTCTAACATCATTACCGAGTAAGATACCTAGGATCAAATGTCCCATAGACAACATCCAGGTGCCCATCATAAGAATCTAACAGCTCCAAGTCACCTGTCAGCATATCCCACCTGAAAAGAAAATTATTAGACAGAGAAAATTTGTATAGTAATACATTTATTATGTAAGACAACTTACTCATATCTCTGATGTCGCTCAAGGTTTAAAAGCACTTCGAAAGCAGTATCTGCACTTGCATCGATGACAGCAACAGCCTTGACAATAACACCTTTACCACTCTACCAACAGTGGAATTAACAAAGCATGAGATGATGCTGAGAATGTGATTCATTCTCTTACATGCGCACACAAACAAACACACAGATGCTGCCACACATATACAGCTAAATGTATCTATCTATCTACAATGAGATACCTCAGAGTTAGCAACATCTTCAAATATTCTAACACCTGAAACCAAAAACAACACATGCATGAAAAAAATAAATCAGAAGATTGCATGGTTCACTGAAATCACCAAACTGCAGTCTTAAAATTCAGTAAGAGAAAGAGATAATTATTCTTTGCCTGCTGATGTCTATCAAGTGAATAGTAAGAGAAGAATACCATTAATTGTTCGCACACATTTCCACTCATATGCTTCAATTGCATCACCAATATCTCTTTCGAAGTATCCATCTGTACTACCATTTGCACCCAAGCTTGAGGACTGGCACAAAAGCGTCTCTGGTCCTGTAATACAAAGATAAATTATTATTTTTATTAAACATGTAAAAGAACTTATGTAAAAACATAAGCATCCGATATAACCAAGCACCCAAAAAGACTATTTTTTAAACCAGGTTGTATGCTGGCCCAACAATTATACAGATGTGTACAGTGGTAAGTGTCGCAAATATGCTAACTTCGTCAATTTAACAAAAAAATTATTTTTCTAACATAAATTTCAATAAATATGTCAATTCAATGACCAATGACCAATGAACTTTGGGACCCTGAACCAACTCAGTCCCATTGTAAACATTGAAAAATAAGCCATTTACATACCATCTTACCTTGCCCAATTCTTATAAGATTTTTCAATCCATTTGCATAGCGCCTTACTCTAGGTCGATGGACATCGAGATTGAGCCTTCCACATTATAAAAAATTATGAGTCAATATTAACAGAGCAAGAAAAAAGGTCATTTAAAAAGAATATGATATGCACAATGAAGAGAATCAAATTAATTGACTTAATGATATGCCTGCATGGCAGGCCATTCAAAAGACATTAAAAAAGAACACGATAATAGAATATAACAAGTTATAGGTATAAATGTGGAATGCAAGCATACAGATTCCATCATCATATGGAATCCAACAATAAAAACGTGGGTCCTTATCAACATGGCTAATATGAATTACTATGCACGTGTATCACCAATCCAGGAATTATAAGCGTACTCGGTCTCCATGTTCAGTTTGTTTCTGGCACTACCTCCTCTTGTCAGCTCGAACTCAGCCTGTAATCAGAAGCGGAGTTCCATTGTATTAAACACAACAATGAACTGGAAACAAGCAATGCTCAATCACATTCTGAACTACAGTTTCAACATTTGGAAAATAAAGTACCGGCTTACAAGGACCAAGGTAAATGTTCAGTTCGCAAGGTAAGAACACTCTCTACAAGGAAAAGTGCCGCCCAGATTTTATACTAATTTTTTTTTCTACGTTAGCCATGGAATTTTGGTAGGAAACTTGACGTACCTGTTGCTTGGCTTGATCAAAGGCCTCCAGCCATTTTTGGGCTTCTCCAGCCGTAGCACAAGCAATCTTCAGAAACCAATTAATTGTCAACCATCTCATCAAATAAGAGAAAATAAAACCCAAATGTAATGTGTAAAAAGAATCATTTCAACAAGCCTATGAAAATCACACAGTATGAGAAATGGCTCAAAACTAACAAACACTTGTCAAGATCACCAATTCAGTATATGAAAATTCACGAAAGTAAGGGAAAAATATAAAACTTCTAAATGCAGGGGTTGGGGATGGGGCAGCAATGATCACTTAATTTAAAGTTCAAAATCAGATGAATTAGGGATCAAATGGGTAGGAGAATTGCACGCACAATCATATACACACACATAAAAAACAGGCACGTCATCACAAATGAAGATATATGACTGAATCTGGAACAAAACGCACCATAACTCTATACAAACATCATTTCTTGTAAACTGGAAACAATGACATTCACATTCTAGCAGTAGCTGCAAAAAGGAATAGTTAATATGGCGCCAAAACTTACTTCTCCCTTCTTTGATTCATCCAATCGATTGAAAAACCGTAGAACGTAAACATCCTGCAAAAAGAGAGAAACAAGCATCCACGGCTACAATAAATATCGCTTAAACTTGAAAATGCTCAATATTAATTAATAAATTCAACGGCATTGTATAGAATCACTTAAAAGTTAAAAGTAGATATAAATACATTTGGTATATGGCCTTACCCCATAGTAGACCTTTCGACGCCCAACCTCCTCCAGCATAAGTGTAGGCCCAACAACGCCCCTCCGAATGGGTTTCTGGCCGAAACAAATCACACAGAGCATATATTTACAAAGAAAGAAATTGAAAAAGAAAATGGAATTGGTAATTAATTGAGTAAGAAAGGAATTGAATTAGGCTCACAATGCCGGGGTTCTCGTGAGGGTCACGCTTGTACATCTCGACATACTTGCCGCGGATGAAGAGGAAGCGGAGGTGACAATACTCGTGGCCGATGGAGTTGACGCCCAAATGATAAACCCAACCAAAATACTCAAATGTGGAGGACCCTCTCTGATCTTCTCCTCCTCCTCCGCCGAGTCCCAGTAATCCGCTCATCGTGCTCACCTCGGACCGTGCGCTCCCCACCTTCTTCAACGTCGACGACGACGGAGACGGTAACGCATCCATCGTGCTCAAAAGCTAGCCTAGCCTACTAGGAGGCAGAGGCAGGGGAAGCTATATGGCTAAGCTAAGCTATATCCTATTAATTAATTAATTAATTAATCGGGAGCTGCTTAGGTTTGTGCAAGAATCGATCCTTCTCCCTCGGAAACGATTGGGGGAGGTCAGAGAGGAGCAAGAGAGAGAGAGAGAGATCATGGAGGGAGGGAGAGGGAAGAAGATGATGATCACTCTCCCACTGCTTTCGTGTAATCTGTATTTGCTATATTTGAATTCTACTTTCTATATTTTCGTACTTTATAATTAACCAGCGGGAAAATGGGTGTGGCCTTCCTTCCTTCCGAGCGTACGTTTACGTTGTTGGTGTTGTGAGCTCCACTTCAGATTGATGGAAGGGGGTCAAGTCAACTTGCAGAATTTGGCAGTACACGGACTTGCTACGTAAATTAATAAACGAAACGCGTCGTATTTATATTTGTATACCCTTGTATTTTATTAAATACGGAATTAATTTGGACACTTCCTAATAAATAAGCTAATCTTCCAAATGAATAAAAAAAGTGCATTAATGACCAACTAACCTTGTACAAGAAGTACATTATTGACCAACTAACCTTTTGGAAGGACGATAATAATCAAAGTAAAGGGACCAATTATATATTTGTTTGGTTTTTTTATGTATCAATTTGGCATTACCGGGAAAAATAACTCGTATGGTTTTAATTAGTTTTTGTTTTAATGCATGACACGTTTTTTCTGCTTTGGTTAATACATGGAATGGCATGTTTTCCCTTTTGGGTAATGCATAGCATGTTAGTTTTAAGATAATTGAATGGTTTAGACACGAAGGGATTGGGATTGGGATCAAGTCATGAGTGCAGTATAGCTTTACCCCATCCCTCTCGGGTCAGAAAAACTTGTATGGAACGGGGATAGTACTATTTTGCTATCCTCGTCCAATCATGGTTTGTCACGTGAACAAGTTATTACACGTGACATACCGTGATTGGTCGGGAATAGCAAAATAGTTCTATCCCCGTTCCATGGAAGTGTTTCTCCTCTCGGGGGGTGAGATTCTTACAATTAATCATTTTTCCATGACCTTTTGCCTTGTAGTTGTAGGCGCGGCCGCCCATCCATCCTCATTCAGCAAAATTTAGATACAAGGAAGTTCCAGACTTGGATCCTTCTAATTCAAGTAAAACCAATTCCCAGGACCACTCAACATCAACCAGACACATACTTTTCATTCTAGGTAAATTCTTTCAGGTCAATGTAGAGTCACTTCCACATTTCTCCTTTCAACTATCGGAAGATGTTCAAGATGTTTTCCAATGACAGATTTTCTAACATCAGATGATTACGTTCATCTTCAATGAGTTCTGTACACTAGCCAATTAAGAAAAAAGGAATTTTGGTGCACCACCCAGATCAAAACTAAAAAGCTCACAACATTTAATACATTGATAAGCCAATTCTCACCCAACATAATTCATAGGAACTTACTACTACCAAACTTTATGACAAACATAAATCCGGAATTTCAGCAAAATGCCAACAGATCATCCCTGACAGAATTACACTACCCTTCAGTTGGATTTCCTCCTTGGTCCACATCATATTCCTCATCGTCATCATCCTCGTCCTCATCCTCATCCTCCTCATCATCATCATATATGCTGCTCCGATGAAGCCTACTGACTTCACTATTTGCATCCTCTTCACTAAGAAATTCCAGTCCATACTTCGTGTCTCGGTGTTTAACCAAAAGCCAGCGCAGCAATCTATCTTCCTTGTTCAAGTAATGCAGCTCCTTGTTGATGTTAGGTGTAGCCATCATCGTCATTTGCATTAGTTGACCCTATACCATATACCAAATTCATTTCTAATAAAATTTATCTGGTCAAAATGAGATAAGAATTTGTCTGTATTCACAAAGAAATACCGACTAGACAACATACGGAGATAGAAAAAGGACAGAATCCTATGAAAGTATCATCCATGATTTTTCCATACACTGTCCTTTCTAATTTCTAGGTTTGAAACTCAAATTAATTATGTATCAGCAGGAAGCTTCAGTGGCGTAACCCTAAAGTTATAGCAAAATAGAATCTAACAAGTTCACTTTGAAAACATCCGCAAATGCAATGCAATAAACAATAGGCTTGCTCTCACATTGCAAAATGAAACAAATTTTTTTTTTTGATCGAGAAAATGAAACAATTCAAAACAACTAAAAGAGGCCGAAATCTAAGTTACAATAACAACTATTTCAATAAAACAATTCAAATTTACTAGGTTGCAGAAAAAACAAACCCACCTGATAATATCTGCCATCAAGCTTCTTAATACCATAGCCCAACTGAACAGTGCCAAATGACTTCATGTCAGTAAGAACTCCATTTCTTCTGTAAACATGTTTGCTTACTCTAGCAACCAAGTCCATCAGAGCCTCCTTCTTTACATGGGGTTTCACCAGCAGCATACAATCATACAGAGGCATTTCTTTCTCTTTTCCTTTTCCTTTTGTACAGCAGCTGAACAGGCTGGCTCTTTAAAACTGTACAGAGGCATATACACAAATATCATTAACAGCAATCCAAGGCCCACAAATTACAAACCCTAAATGAATGAAACAACGAACTTCCAACAATCTGGTATAATTTATGAATTATATTCACAGTTAAATTTAAAGTTTATTAACTCCATTAAAAATTAATTTGTCAGCAACACAAAGCTTCACACATAATAATAATCTCCATGAATCAATTATAAGAAATCAAAAAAGAAGCCGCTCTTCATGTTCACAGTTCACAGGTCCATTTGAGGACCCAAATAAAGATGAAAATTTAAAATTTTCAGCATCCCATTGAAAATAAAAATAATTTCTTGTCTATGAATCCATATAATGCCTGATATAAAGCAAACATAAAATGAACCAAGAATTGGAAAATTAACATCCAAGAATGAAACAATTGCGTCCAAAAATGAAAATCCAAAGGGAAAGCGGCGGGGAAGGAGCTCAGTACCTTGTAGTCTTTCTTAGGGGACTGAGAAAGCTTCAAACAGCGCCCGCCAAGACGGAGGAGAAAGCGAAGGCGAACAGGCCGATAAAAATGGAGTTAATATCATTTTCTGTGATCTCTAAATCTGCGCCGTAAATTATGATCAAACGGATGAAAATGGGCCACGTTCCCCAAATATTTTCACCTAAGACCAGCCCAATCCAATTTATTGATGGATCAACAATCTCACTAGGCCTAACCTCACCCGTTGAAGCGGTTGATGTGCAATAGAAAAGGCCTGCCTCAGTGTCGTTCGTGGTTCAAATCGATCCGTTCGAAGGCCGGACCTCAAACAAGGCGATTACAGACTCAAACCGCCATAACAATAAACATAAAAAAAGGCCCAAACCGCCCAACGAAAGTCTGTTGACAAAGTCAACACGTGTTGATGGGAACAAACGCTACAGCCATTCACTTGAAGACACGTGGTTCGCTGGTCCCTACTCTTCTCGGCAAGTAGAAATTTTTAAATGATCCGGGTACACCACGTGACTGGTGCACCATCCAATAGACTTAGAACATGTGGAATTACTCTCCAACTTATTGCATTGTTTTTTATGACATGTAGGCGGATTGTATTGGAAATATTCCACATGTCCTACGTCTAGTGGATAGTACATCAGCCACGTGATATACTGGGAACACCCAAAAATTACTCCAACTGGAGGTCCTTACCCATACATATCATTAGTCCTTCTATCGTACCAAATTTACAAACGCACCAATACACAACCAATCGCATGGTTACTTTCGTAATTTTGAAAAGAGAAAGTGGGACATGATAATTTATTATCGGTATAAATGCAAAACCAACAAATTGAGAGTATTTTTGCTCACCACTTTAATTTAAGGTGTACTTTCACTATTATGCTCAATACTTGATACGTGTCCATAAACATAACCATAGTTAACTTTTTCGACAAAAAAAAATTATAATTAATTTTTATTTTGTATTTATGAAACCATGATTATACATATGAATATGTGTCAAGTGTTAATGATAATGATGAAAATACACATTTTGTTAAAATGATGAGCAAAAATGCTCCTAGTCAAATTTCACCCAGCTGGTAAAGCCTACCCAAGCGCCTTGGACGGTTCCAAACCTCACGCCACGTCACGTGAATTATCGAAACCTCTCTATAAATGCACACATACAGATGCTATGCAAAATATAAGCCATTCCTTCTACTGAAACAAATTTCCAGAAAGCAAAAGCGTAGCGTCAGAAGAATATCATTTTCTTTTTCCATTTTCATTCTCTCCTTTCTCTTCTCCTCAGGGAAAATGGTGACGGCGATTCTTCGCTCCCAGGATTGCCTTCGGGGGCGGTTTCGCCACGAAGTCCTAACCCTAACCCCTCGCTCCGGATCACGCCGAAGCCCTAATTTTTCTAACCCGAACCCAAATCCCAGCCCCAACTATGCCTCTAACGCTAATCTTCATCAATCTCGCCGCCGGAAGAGAAGTCCGATGGGATTCCAATCCAATCAACATGATCGCGCTCAAGATCGGTACTCTGATCGTGCCATGGTTGCGAAGGTCCCGGCCAAAAACCTGGTGATGGGTCAGGTCAAGATCCTGAAGCGCGGGGAGGCCTTGTGCCCGGAGAAGAACAGGCGAGGAGTCGGAGTTGTTTCCGGCGATGCTGGCAAGCCGAGGGCAAAGAGCGAAGAGGTTCCAGATTTGTTACTTGGATCCACGGACCGTTTGGGCCCCGACCCGGAGACCGTGCAAAAGCAGATTAAGGTTGCAGAATTCAAGGTCATGGATGCGATTTACGCTGGATCGAGCGCCTTCTACGCATCTCCACCCCCGAGCTCAGTGCCTTTGCCTGCTTTTTTGGGAAGGAACGGCACGGCGACGAGCGATCTGCGTCGGTTGCTGCGACTCGATTCGGTGTGACCACACTGGGGTATTCGATGGCTGAAAAGCAGGGGAAAGGGTCTGTCTTGGTAATCTGGCAGTAAGGGTGCTTGAATCGGTTGATAGATGATGAATACGAGAGAGAGTTGAAGGTTAATACGAAACGAATAGTTGAAAAGTGTTGGCTTTGTCTCAATTGCATCCTTTATTTTTTCAAGAGGAAGTTATATTGAGTGCGAGCAAATGATAGCGTGTTGTTGCTATCTTTCTTAATATGATGAAAGAAGAAGAAAAGGAGCAAGTAGTAGGAAGTTTGGGTCTTGCTTTGTATATCCTCAAGTACGAGTAATGTGTGTGAGTTTATGGGCTCATAGAAGTTAAAATGATGTAATTGGAGTCTGCGTCTGTTTCGTCTTCTATTCTCACTATGATGTTAGGTAGTGTGTACTCATAACTCATCAAGAACAAAATAATGTGTTAGTTTTACATTTGTTGGAATAAAATCTTAGATTTGTACTGCTTAATGCTGCAGGCAATCATTTTGTCATGTTTTGCAAGTTCTATCTCTCCCGAGTCCCGCCGTTGGTTTTAATGTTTTTTGGATGCTTATCTTTGTTGTTGTTGATGCCAAAGCCTGGCTTTGTGTTTGTGGGAATCAACCTTGGGAGGGGAACTGACTTTGGTGCTGATGATGGGAAATGGGATTCGAAGTTTTTCTTGCTAGAAATGGTTTTGGGAATAATATAGGTGCCTTGCCCTGCCCCAACAACAAGGCTGCTGCAATTTCATTTCTTCTTGTTAAATAAAAGAATAAGTTAAAACCAAAACCTCAGGCTCACACAAGAAGAAGCCAGCAGCACTGCAAGGCACAAGGCTCAATCCTGTGATCAAATAAGAAATGGACCCCCTTGAATGATTGTTGGGGAATATCCCAATCAATCAATATTTCTTTCTAGTATTGAAGGCAAATCTGACTGATGAGGTGGGAGGTGGAGGTGGAGGTGGAGGGTATCTTTTCTCAATATCAACAAGTAAATAAAACAAAGGGTTTAAAAAGACAAGTCACAGCAACTCATTCAAGGCTGAGTGTGAGTGGAATCTAAAAATATCAAGATGAATGTACAATTAATTTGTCATCATCTCTCAGTCTTATCATATCAACAAATACCATTTCATTTTATTTCGTTTATTGATTACGTTTACCATTTTGATTAGGCCCTTCACTTCACTCAAAATTATAATTAGCAGAGAGTCAAAGAGTTATTATTTATGCATACCATGTTGCGTGCTGTGCTGTGCTGTGCTGGGATGATCCTCTCTTGTGTTGTGCGGTCCAACTAATCTAGGAGACGTCTTTTCGTGAATCAACTACTTATTCCACAACAAAGTCACACTAATTTATTTCCTATCAAATCAATCAGAACAGAAATTAATTTCATTGGAAAGGTTTTATTACATTTTTCTTCTCTTCTCTATATATCCCTGCTTTAAGCTTCCATGATAATGGCCACTGCTGCCTAGAAGCAAACTCCTCAATTTACTGACAGAAATCATTTTAAAAGGTGTAGAATTCATCCTTGTTTGTTGGCTAATATACTTACATGTGATGCAGACTACACATATATATTATCTACCACCTTCTTTTAGTTTCCACTCAAAATATACCACTTAAGAATCCCCTGCAATTTGCAAAGGAAAGAAAGAGTTAAAATAGCATACCAGAGCATTGAGGCTACAAACACTTCTGTAAGTTGAAGGTTTCTTACCAAAATCCCATGGCCTTCTTACTCTCATTTCTGCAAAAAGTTGATTGAGATGGAATCATTCAGTCAGGGAAGTGCTGCTCTATCAATTTTAAGGAATGAAACAAAGATAAGGGCTAGTGTTTCCATGAAAACAAATGATCCTTAATGAGAGTTACCTAGGCTTTCCTTCGAAAGCATCATTCACTTCATCCGTAGTTGGCTTTTCAGGAAATGTAGACACGATCACATACTTCTCTTTCCCAGAAGGGTCATCCAGCCTCTTGTACAGTTCATAACGATATGGATAAGACATCCTAAGACATGAGGTGAAAAATTAAATGTCAATGTTCATAACATTTCAGGCATGGCATAGTGGAGTAGCAAGTCACACTAAGCTTACCTGAGAGCACCCATAATTGGATATTGGGTTCCTGCATAATAGAGAAGCCGAAAGAAATAGCAATTTTCGAATGATGAAGCATACTCCAATCTCTTGTCGCGCCCCATGGTCTTTAAAAGCAAACACAGTCAAGAAATTGATTGGTTTCTATCAAGTTAATTGAAGTCACGAGTTCTTGACTTACTTGCATGATT
Organism: Prunus padus; assembly: GCA_024362665.1. Lineage (NCBI taxonomy): Eukaryota > Viridiplantae > Streptophyta > Magnoliopsida > Rosales > Rosaceae > Prunus > Prunus padus. The sequence continues at coordinate 32,462,370 of JANFAM010000018.1, forward strand.
CCACTCGAAGCAGGTAAATCCTGAAATTAAAAAAACTCTATCAATATATCCACTTAAAAACAAGAAATTCGGGTGAATATGCATAATATGATACCAGGAAAGACCCTGGATCAGTCAGTGTACTACTCATAAGCCATGACTTCAAAGTGAAACAATTTCATGATTTTAAATTAGATTTCCTATACAAAGTTTTAAGTAATGAGGAAAGGGAACAAATGTGGATAAGAATTACTTGGAAATGTGGATATCACATAACTATAACTGCAAATCATTTCATCAAGATGTAGCATAGAAACTAAACCTTGAGCCTGGGATTGATAAGAATTACTGGTCGGTCCCCAGCAGCATCAGTCATAGCTCTTAGATCCTGTAAATTTAATAAAAGGGCTCTTAATAACAACAGAAAGGTACAATTGCTCTTAATAAAGCATGTCAAGTACAATTGCTCTCTCCAACTATAATAGGGGAACATTCAACCATCAAGATACTTACATCAATAATACAATTCCCAACAGCATTTTGAGGAGCTACTAAGATAAACAGGTCATCTTGCTCATCTACCTCTTTTCCACCTGCACTTGCCAAAAGAGAGACTAAGGGTATGGATATCATAATCCTCTCCTGTAGAACATATTTGAAAAAAAGGTGAATTTTCATGTTAAGTGGAGCAAGCAACTAGCAGACAAGGACTGAATCTCCAATGCACCAATCATTGATGTGGAGAAGAGTTGTGTTAATGTGTTATACTCATCATCAAGAATTCATAATGGAAGGAACATATCCCAAATGTCTCGAGGCATTTGGAGGACCAATATCTAGAGATGCGGTACACGAACATCAACTATCGAGCTGACAAATGCATGACATTTCTGTACCTATAGAACCAATATTGATAAACGTCCCCATAGCCTCATATTCACCCCAATCCATGAACTCCAAGATTTTTCGAGTGCCAGCCAGCTGTAATGGCATTCCAGCAAGAGCACCTTCCCCCATAGAGCCTTGAACACAAACCTGACAAGCAAAATTTTGGATGACTGTTGGAAGAGCTTACATTATTTTTGGACACTAATCTAAATCAGTAGCAACCAGGACTAAATTACCTTGACATGTTTCCCATCATCAGCAAATGAAAGAGCAAGAGATCGAACAAGTTCCATTAAGGTGCCTATTCGATAAACATCCTGTGCATCATAAGATATGGTTAACTCCAAACAGATTTAGGAAAACTAAGGTAAATGTCCCTTACCATTTCTGGGTTCAGCTCTGGAATATTAATTTCCACCTGCCAATTTGCAAAGACAGATTAAGCCAAATAATAGAGTTACCGAAACGGAAGATGACAATAAAATAAGACTGAAAATGATTATGTGTAACATAGTGGATGATGTCTCCAGATTAACCAGACCCCTAAGTCCTAACTGACATAAATGCAATCCCCTGTTTACCAAGGTTATTTGATGTCAGTCAAGAAGGGGTCCCAATAACTACAGCATCTCGCCTAACAGTGTAGTAGCCAAAAAGAAATACAATGCCCAAGAAAGAGACGATATGGTAAGGCTATGAGTTTGTCCACTGCTCCAAAACTATATTAGACGATATGTTCTAAGTTCTAAGTGGGAACTAGGAAGACAAATTTCCTCTTACTAAAGTAAGAATAATTCCCTATGATAAATGGTTGAGAATATAAAGGAGCATCGCACAACCCAGCTTGAAAATGGGTTACAAAATCAACAGAGATATTTATATGTACCAAGCACAGTTCACCTTGGTACTTGAAGTTGTATTAACATGCCTTACCAGGCCCAATGGTTAATATCCATGGTCACCTATGCATTAAATTTTATAAGTAGAAATGACTAATAAGAAACCTTTAGTCGAGTTCTTCCATCATTTATTGATCTTTGGGTGGCCCGCAGCACATCCTCATAGAAATATTTCCTGATGTCTCTAGAATGTGGAATGTTATTCAATTTAGTAGGAATTCCCCTCCAGTTATCCTGTAAAATTGCAAAAGAAAAATTAGAAAGGAACTATAACAAATTATTTATCTGGATTAAAGATGACTGATTCTATAACTAAACAGTCACATTTATAACTAAACATATACCTGGACTGAAGTTGACTGATTTGATTTCCCTGGAAAATGGAAAATTCTTAAAATCATCATGTACAGTAATTTAAAAAACTCATTTGGGAACAAGTAACGTCACCAAAAATAGATTAAGACTCTCTTACAAAATCTATAGAGGAAAAAGTTGCACACAATCTGAGAGCTACTCAGCTCCAGATAAGTATTAATCACTTAAGTTAGGACAAGCTCATATAATGAGCTTCAGATCCTCAACAGACTTACCTAATTTCATCTTCGTTTCTTTATCTTTCTGCACTTGTGACAGTATAGAGTCTATTACTTCAAAAACTACTTCCTTAGTATGGTTCCCATCGATCTGTGGTTTCAAGAGCTATAGTGTAAAACATGAAGTCCTCTACACAGATTCATATAAAGAGATGGGAAAAGGAAAAATGATAACACTATATCAATAAACACTCACCTTTTTCATTATGTGCGAGTAAGTGGTTGAGATTGCATCTGCATTTTGCTTATATATTTCAAGGCGTGACTTCACCTAAATGGAAAACGGAATAAAGTCAAAAGCTTCGGAGGCCCTATTTGATGGAATTTACCTAATCTGAACTTAGTATATCCTACCCGATCAAAAAAAAAAAAAAAAAACTTAGTATATCCTATATCCTTTCATACTAATACTATATACATCCTAATGGATTTTAGCTGCTCCAAAGTGTTGCCACATCAAATATAAAGGAAGAATGGCCAAAATATCAAGTTACATGTGCATATTAGAAAATCACTTACAAGTTACATGTGTTTATGAGAAATCACTTGGAATAACAATGTAGGACAGAAATTCATGATGTCAAACCGTACCTTTTCCTCGGTGTCATCAGGACGAGTAACAAGTCTTGCTTTAATTTCCTCAGTCTCTGGAGGGAAACTTTTTAGATGGTAAATCTTCCCCGTAACTGGGTCTAGCCTTCTTCCAATACATCTGTCGATTAGAATTTCATCAGGAACCTGAGTATTAAGAAATAACGACTATGTAAAGATCATTTGTACAAAGTTTGTATGGATGCAACTGAGATGACTAATTGGAAAAACTTCTAAAAAATACACATGCATGAAACTACTTCTTTTCAGCGAAGTTATAATTTCCTTCCCAAATGTCACTCACCAAAAGACACCGAACCATATTTGTCAAAACTAAGATATTATGAGTTGGAATTAAATGAAACAGCTAACATACATCATAAGGAATTCAATAGAAGTAGAAAGCTTCCAAATACAAGACTCACATACATCTAATACAATGTAAACATCTGGTATTATCTTCAAGCTTTGCAGGCTTTGTGCTTGGTTAAAACTTCGGGGGTAGCCATCTAGAAGCCACCCATTTTTTTTTGCATCTTCCCTTGATAATCGCGCTGTGACCATCTACAAAGCAAGTGATTTCGATACGACTACCAACTATTTGATAAGGGAAACATACACAATGTAAGATTTTGAGTCATGAGTTGATGGAATACCGCAGTCACAACTTCATCAGGGACCAGACGGCCAGCATTCATGAACTCTTTGGCTTTGTTTCCAATTTCTGTCCCAGATGACACTTCAGCTCTTAGAAGGTCCCCCGTTGATATGTGTACCAATCCAAACTGAAGAACCAAGAAGAGAGAGAAAAAGAACTCATCAGTCAGGCCCTTCTATATATGAAACAATGAACAAGTAACTTGTATCTATTAAAATGGTTACCTTGCGGACAATCAATTCACACTGAGTTCCTTTGCCTGATGCCGGTGCACCAGATAACATCACCTTCAAGGGCTCTTTTAAAGAACACTTGAGTTTCAGGCCCTGCCAAAAAACAGAACAGAAAGTGTACAAATTAATATTCTTATTTAAGAAAAAAAGAAAGAAAATTGGCATCAAGCACAAGGTTCATATCTTCTTCTTTTTTTTCTTATACATTGGATTTGTAGGTAATCCTCAAATGGGAATTGCTGTGGAGTCGCAGAGAGCAGAGACGATGAGAAGATGGTTCAAGCGAAACAGAGGAAGAAGAAAAAGAAGAAGAAGAGGGAAAAGGAGAAAAAGGAAACAGAGAGGGAGAATATAAACTGCAGGAGTGAACTGGGGAGAGTGAGGTGGGCAACATTCTTCTGCACACTGTGTATGAAAGACAGAGAGAGAAAGAGGAGAGAGAGTTTTGGGTAGAAGTTTAAGCAATGGAGGTAAAGGCAGGCCAACAAGTTTAAGCGGCTGATGCTAACGGAAAATCGGACACCACAAGTTATGTTTTCTCGATTGGAGCTGTCTTTTGGTGGGTTTTGACAGTTTTGTCCTGCTGGCCATTTATATGATAGGGGCCTCTCTCTTTTGGGAGGCGAGGCAAGGCAAGGCAAGGCTATTTGCCTTGCGTTTTTGTTGAAGATCGAGGCTTTGTAACCGAGGGAAGCCCTCTCTTAAATTAGAAAGAACAGCTAGCTGTTGTTGGTATCTTTACAAAAAGTCTGAATTTTGGATCACTTCATTTTCTTCTATTTTCATTTTGTTTCATCAGTTCTTATCAAATATCATTAAGCTACTAAATAAAAAAATAAAAAAAATCTTCCTCATGTCGATTGATTCTTCCTACTCATGCATTGGCTATAACTGGTTAGAACTTCAGTTGGTTTATAGTTGTATCTGTGTCCTCCATAGTTGAACTTGTTTATTGGAAAATAGAAATTGGACATGAGGGGTACAGTATAGAGACATTGGTGCTCTAATTCATACAAATTGCCTGGCAGATATGCGCCTAGCGCTGGGAAGAAAATCAGATAAAAGAAGCATGACATGAACAAAACCACTACAATGCCACAAAATGTAGAAATAATAATAAACAGCTTTTGCATTCTAAAAACCATACAAATGAATCGAGTACAGAACGATACGACTCTCCTATCCGCCAGAATGCAAATAAACTTCAGTATCAAAGCTATAACCCATGATGTCCATCTATTAAAGAATTTAGCAAAACTGGACGAATTATTGTTATTACAATGAACTAAGTTCCCTAACACAACAAAATGTAAAAGTAACACATGATAGAGAACATCTGTAGAGTTTGCAATCTTTCTTCCCTTAATGATATCATTCACTGCTACTCTTTAAAGTGCCAATCTTTGAGTCGCCAAAGTTCTTCAGTCCAGCTTCACCGAAGAGAACAGGTAGTGCACAAACCAGAATGATGAAAGGAATCCAACTGTGCCTGTCGCAAGCATGATGGCCACCACCATGAAGAGCGAGTACCCCAAGTAAAGCGTGGCTGAGACAGGTCCACTCAGGCTCTTAAGATCAAATACAAGGTAGTTTATGGAGTACAAGAAAATGTATATGGCAACCGAACCAGAAGCAAAGAAGGACTTCCACCACCATTTCCAGTCCTCCACACAAAGATGCATGTAGGTTAGAACTAGTGAAACCTCAGCACAAACCACAACGAGAAGGATCAATACGATGAAGAGAAACCCAAACACATAATAAACACGGCCCATCCAAATGCTAGACATGATAAAGAAGAGCTCAATGAATAGGGTGCCAAACGGGAGAGTGCCAGCCCCAAGAACCAACAGCCAGGATGGGTATTTCTGTGCTGGGATTTCTCTAGGAATCTGATTGGTCCGTACTGGGTACTCAATGTGAGGTGCCTTGGCCCCAAGGTATCCACCAATGAGGGTAAGGGGAACAGATATGCAGAACCAGAGCAAAAGGAGAATAACAAATAGAGAAAATGGAATGGCTCCTGTGCTGTGACTACCCCACAATAGGAAATTCAGAGTGGTCAGAATCAAAAAGGCAATTCCAGGGAAGAAACAAGCAACCTTCCATGAGACAGAAACCCATCCCTTGTGATCTCCACAGCCAATTGTCCTCCAAAGACGAACAGCAACATAACCAGCTGCGATACCAAGGATCATATAGAAAAATAGCATACCTGTAATAAGTGTCCCTCGAGAAGCTGGTGACATGAACCCAAGTGCAGCAAACAATATGGTCACCACTGCCATCCCGAGGATCTGAACCCCATCACCAACCATTATACACAACAGGGAAGCATTGCTTGGCGCACGGAAAACATCTCCAACAACAAGCTTCCAGCCAGACAACTCCTCATTCATCTGTGCTTGAGCCTCTTTGTCAAGCTCTTCATAACGAGTAAGATCCCTCCGAACAGTCCTCAAGAAGATCACAAGGACAATACCAGCAAGGAAAGTAATCACCATCAGAGAATTGAGAATAGAGAACCAATGGACTTTGGATCCCTCCATCTTCAAATAAGCATCCCACCGGGAGGGCCACTTGATGTCACTCTCCTCAAATTCAACCTCATATGTGAAGACAATTGGCTGTTTTTCATTAATGGGCATTGCCACAGTGGTGGGATCACATTTAATAGGAGCAGGGTACTTTTCATACATTTTTGACTTCTTCACAGAGTCTGCATTATGCATGAAACTGCAAGGTATCACCTCAAATCCTACAATAATATACCCGGGCACATCTGAATCTGATTTGGCAACTGTTGGGATCGCCTCTGCCCCATCACCAGTACCCATCACACGTGCTACATTGGGCTCCTCGTACTTATGAACAAGTACCTTGAACTTCAAATGATTAAAGACATAGTACACATCCTTAACCTTAATTCCTACTGGATACCCAGTCCACCGCAACACAAAGCCCTCCTTCTTGGTATAACGGATCGCAGGCAAATTATCGAGAATCAAATTGACCTGATACATCTCATCAATCCTCTTCTTCAAGAGATTAAACTGATCTCCTGACAATGGACCCGTTTGACATAAGAAGATCTCAGACTCATTGGTGTGCATCTTAAACCGATATGGAGAGTTCTCAATGCGGTCTCCCATGAGGAGCTCACCAAGATTCTCAGCACTGTCCTTAACCCCATCTTGGGGCTGACAAAAGGGCAAACTGTAATAGCTAAAGGGTATTTCTGTATCAATTGAGGTCAGAGAGTTCACTTTCACCCCTAAGGTGTTCCCGACAACGTACTTGTGAGGGTAACTACCCGGAAGGTACCACCCATATCCCGATTGAAATATCAAGAAAATAGTCAGAACCCAGGTCCTAAGTCGATGAGAAAACTCCATTCTTCAAGGTTTGTGTCAGATCTGGGAGACCCCGAAGATAAAATGAGCAAAATTAAACCAAAATTTAGCAGTCTCTATATGGGTTTTCAAATTCAAGGACGATTCAGTTATCAGACTATAACAGCCACAGTATTAAAGATCTAGCAATAACCACACAAATAGCAAAATAACTTGTTTTGTTTCTTTTTCTTTTTCTTTCAAATGAAGTGAGGATCTAACTGACCTTTAGCAGAGTGTCAGACATGGACAACCCAGAGAAGACGTCTCTGAGTGAATCAGCAGAGATCTTCGAGCACCGGAAATCTGCTGGGTTTGGGATTTTAGGAAGGGAAAGGCCAAATAGGAGTGAGGATTGGGGCGCAATGCATAGACAATCAATATATGATTGGTCTTTCTTCGAGAGAGCGCCACCGTTTTGGCCTTTTTTTCGCGATGGATCCTAAATGCCCCTACACAATGTCTGAAATGCCAGATCTGATCTCGGCTCAAGTCGCATTTGCTTGATTTAACATTTTCATTAATTGGTGTCCTTTTCCGCGAATTGCTATTTTGCCTAATTTATTTATTTATTCATTAACTGGATGAGACTTTTTATTTATTTATTATTTAAGAACGTTGTTTTTTTTTTTTGGGTCAAGATTTAGGAACGTTGTTGTTAAGTCATTAACACGGCGGTTAAACTACAGGAATAAAAGAAGAGAAAAAAAGTCATTTTCTTATACAATAATGCTATAGATATCAAATTTATGCATCAAATTTGGATCGCAAAAAGTCATTTTCTTATACAATAATGCTATAGATACCAACTTTTAGTGCTATTTGGAATCAATTTGAAAAAAAAAGGCAAGATGCCAAACTGCCAATCTTTGATTTCAAATAGAAGCTGAGGGGGTAAAGTGCTAAAACAATTACATGTTGTATTACTATCTGTCAGGATATATATATTTTGCCATAAGTCAACTTCTTCAATCACTGCTTTACACGATAAAAAAAAAATGCATCTCTCTGCCGTGGATCCATTTTTAAATTTTTATTTTTTGAGACAGTGGATCAAATTAATTTTAATCTGGCAGGCAAGATGGGAAGTAAAGACAAATAAGGCTCAATCAAGATCCAACAATATAGTAAAGCATATCTTAAATGATTCCAGTAATCACACAATAACATACGTGCTACTCACTACTCACATTATCATCCAAGTACAAACTTTATTTGAGACCGCTGGAAAGCGGACGTTGTTCCGTGACCATGTTTGTATCTCACAAGACAAGCCCATGTGAGAAAACCAGCCTTGCAGAAGACCTTTAGTAACTTTGCTGCAAATTTCAACAAGGCTTCAAATCACGAATAAATACCGAAAGAAACCGACATGGTGGCCTGGCATTTGAGGGTCGTCACCTTAGCACACGTTTTCTTTTCAATGATAAAGTAGAATGTACAGACAGATCTATGGTGTGAGTAAAAGACAACTAATAAGTTAAACATAATGGTAATACATGTGTGTGCAGAATTAGCACAACTACAAGGAAACGAAATTGAAATACAAATTAGCTTAGCAATTTCAGCAACACATAATATCTTAACCTGAGGCACCTAATCCCCTCGATTTTGGTAGCCTGACTGCAGCCAGAGGGTTGACAATGCCTTGTGAATCTTTCCCCAAACCCATGCCTTCAACAAAACCCATCTTTGCCATCATCTTTGATCCAAATCCTCTTGTATGTTTTTCAAAAGATCCAACTCTCTGAGGTTGAGAAACTCTCTGAGGTTGAGAAACTCTTTGAGTTTGAGCTTTGTTTTTCACTGGATTACTTTTTACTGGGGTGTTATTTACTGGAAGGTCAACCGTGTTGGAAAATTCCACACCCAACCCAAGTGATTTAGGCCGTTGGATCACTTCAATGGGCTCTACCATACCTTGCCCATCTTTTCCTAATCCACCACCTTCAATAAATCCCATTTTAGCCAACATTTTGGATCCAAAACCCTTAGTGTGTACCTCAAATGAACGAAACTCAGCTGCTTCAACAACACCCATATTTTTAGAACTTGGGTCTATTGAATCAACAGTTGCACTCTCAGTCGCTGATTGCATCACGCCGCTTGACACAAATGATACTGGTTGATTGGCATATGAATCCATTTTTCCACCAAGTTTCTGTTCATAGGCTCTGCCACTGCCACGCTTGGCTGCGATCTTCGGTGTCTTTCTTTGAGTGTAATGTTTAGATTCTGGTGGCTTTAAATCAATTCCTTTTCCAATTTTCTTTGACCTGCTTTTGTCTCCACAGGGCTCAACAACAGAAAAATCAGCATCCTCCATGTCAGCTCCAATCAGCTGAAATACAGAAAATAATCACTCAATTTTGCTGCACAGATATATATACCAAAATTCTCCTATGCGGACATCCGGAAGTTATTATCGTGCGGACGCCATGTATTTTCTACTACCCCTCCCTGCTTTCCTCGTTTATAATGGCATATGCACGATAATAACGTGTGCACATTCTATATATAGGATTCAAGTATATAGTGACACAATTCATAGCAGAATCAGAAAGGCAACGAGAAACAATAAAATATGAATAAAATGGGCCAGACCAGGCAACATGTAATTATAACTATGAAATCTAATGAACCTTTTCAAGACGAAGTCTATCACTTGCTGATGGCATGCCCGTGTGTTGTGTCCGCATCACTGTTACAAATCTGGGAAAAGAAAAAACATCAACACCATGTTTTCCTTTTGTAGAAAACACAAGGAAATTATGTACCTCTTCTTGCCAGATCCTTGGCAGGAACTCCTCAGGCGATAAATTGCTGCTAATCGTTGCACCTAAAATATCAAAAGCACTATCTATCAAAGAAAGACTTTGATGGACACCCCTTCAAGGGATTTTTAAGCACACTCCAAAATGGCTACAGAACTTAGGTTAAACCCTAACTTTCATTGTTATATTGCGGTCAAGAATCTGAGACATGGTAACAAAAATTTAGGCTTCAAGCTAACAATAAATCTCTAAATTTCAATGCTTTGGGATGAGTTTTGAGTGTGTGTGTGTGTGTGTGTGTGTGTGTGAGAGAGAGAGAGAGAGAGAGAGAGAGAGAGAGAGAGAGAGAGAGAGAGAGAGAGAGAGAGAGAGAGAGAGAGAGAGAGAGAGAGAGAGAGAGCGAGAGCGAGAGAGAGTTAAACCAATTTCAATTTCAACAAAAGTTACACAATTAAGCACCTCAAACAATATTCCACTAAATAAAATTCCTAGATGATCCATGCGAGCAAAAGTGCAAAAATTGGAACTGCAAGGATTTACAAATTGCAACTTAAAAGATAAATTAAAATTATGTACCTGGGCACAATCCCGGGAATGCATAGGTTGAAAAGAAAACATGTCCACTCCGTCCAAAACAATCTGCTCTATTTTCTACAATAGAAAAGAACAAAGCTGTAAGATAGTGTGTGGTTGCTAGAATGAATAAAAAAATTGAAATTGTGAGAGGAATGAAATAGAATCAAAATAAGAAAAGAACATAGAGAGTTAAAAGATCAACAAGGAATGTCATTGGTACTATCCAAGGTTCATTCCAGTTAACCCGACACTACCTAAGTTCTTTCAGAGAGTCAAATGTTTAGAACCAGCTTGGACAGCTCTATTTATATTCACAATCTAACTAAAATGCATCACACCATATATACTACATGAGTATACTGATCGGTACACAACTTCACTGAAAAAAAAAACAAATAATTTTACCAAATTCATTTTCTCAAGATCAAGACCTCGCCGTAGCATTCTCTCCCTACGCTTCACAGCAATCATTTCTTTACGATGTTTCTTTTTTGTACCTGAACGGAAAGTTAGAACAATAAATAGTATGAACCGAAAGCATGAAGGACTATCCACCAAAAAAAAATTACAATATCATAGAGGAATCCTGTCTCTGATGCACAATAGATCCTCAAACATTTATTACCCCAAGGTAGGTGGGCAAATTTTCCCACACAGTCATTCAATGGAGATCCTAACTATCTACTTTTTATCAAATTCCATTTCAAAAAGGATACTAGGAATGCTAGAAATTATGGAATATAAGAGCAAATGTCAGAGACATATTAACTTGGCACTCAAAGAGAGCCATATCACATCCCCTTCATGGAAAAGACGCATGTTAACCAAGTTAAACATATGAAAGCAAAACTTAAAGAGATAAGCATATCTTAGCAATCTTATACCAGGAAAATGTCTTGAGAATTTACTCCTTTGAGCTTCTGAAGGCCAAGATTGAGGAAACCTAGCAACGGGCTTCTTTTTTGCAAAAACAGTTCTCGGATCCTTTACAAGCATTAGGTCATCTATAGCCAAAGACTTAGCATGTCTTTCCGTCACATTGTATTTCTTCTGTGACTGGACCTTCCTCCTACCATATTCTCTAGATGCATCCTGAAGAGCAATTCCGCCCAACTTCTGTAAAGTCTCATCAAAGCCACTCCTCAAAGAGCTATTCTTATCCGGATCATTCAATTCCTGTCCTACCAACCATTTGGAACTTAAAATGCTGTCACTCCCACCAATTCCCTCTAAATAATCTTCTGCAACCTCGTCATCTATATCTGAATCACTATCAGACGTGTCTTCAGAATCTGCACTTTCGGATGATCCAAGTATTCCTCCCGGCTCAGAAGAGCCTGAGCTTCCTTCATATGGCGACTCTACATTTTCATCTTCTTCACTTTCTTCATCAGAAATATCTTGGGTATATAATTTCATGCCTCCAATTGACAAAAATCCTGAGTTTTTCATAGGAGACGACATGTCTGTTGGCAGCTCTTCAGCCATCTCATCGCCAACTTCACAATCCATCCCCTCATTGACATCCATATCTTTCTCAGAAGACAACGAATCAAAACATGAATCTTCTGGGTCTTCCAGTTGCTTTGACGAAGCTTCAATACCACTTGCGGTTCCCTCAAGTTCATCAGAGAACCCCAACCCTCTATGAGAGCTTTCACCTAACACAAAACTTGCACCGTAGTGATAAGTAAATTCCACTTCGTGGGGACTTGAAGCTACTGTCTGGTCCACATGAGCTAAAATGTGGGTATTCTTGAAATCAACTAAAACCAAAGGGCAGGACTCGTCCATACTTTTACCTACATCATTTCCCTCGTGTAGTCCTGGATGCAAACCCTCCTGTTCACCATCAAAGCGTATCGAAACCAAGTCCATTAAAAAAAGAAAGACAGGAAAATCAGTTTCAATCTCATAATAGTCTCCCTCTAAACATAAATTTAACTCGTTTGCTCTCTGACATTGCTGAGGTTACATTTTAACAAGATAAACTGTAAAAGAAATGTTTAAAGAAGAAGCTTTGATCAAATAGGACACACCTGACGTTCAAAGGAAGGGTACTGATATCCTATAGCATTAACATTAGATTTCCGAGACTCACTTTTAGAACCAGAAGCTACTTTTGCTCCCAATTCTGAGGCAGATTTGTTATTCGAACTCGGATTTTTCCCTGAAATTCACAACCAAAACGAAATCCAAAACAGAAGCACAGAGGAAATCGAATCAGAACAAATGGAAAAATATAAGCAATTACAAGTCCAATCTCTTAAATCCCTGTTTGGTCGCTCAGAAAAATTTGGGAAACAACAACAACGAATAAAAAAACTCAGAACTTTTTCCAATCTGGGAGTGTAAAATGAAATCAACCCTTACCCAGTTCATCAAAACAAACAAATTTTGGCTATCTGATGTAAGAATCTTCAGTTCAATATAGGCTAAAAATGAATCAAAACTATCATTTTCCATCTCACTTTCCTCTGTTTTTCCCGGGAATCAATTAGCAAAGTATGATCATTGATAGAGGTAAAGGAAGGACCTCGGAGAGACGTTTGGGGGGACGACCAATCAGATAAAACACCACCCTCCACAAACAGAGCTCCTCGAGAATTGGATTTTGATGATGATGACGACGATGTTCTTCTGCTGATCCAATTTACTTTGTTGTTATCATTGGTGTTGGGTCTTCTTCTTCCTCTTCCTCTTCCTCCCGCCATAGCTGCGCGTTTTGCCTCCAAAGAGAGACGGAAACTCAGATGATATCTGATCAGTTGGAGCTTTGGATACACAGCGAAGGGTCTTCTGGATCTTGACGGTCGCAGTCAAAGCCCATGCATGTGGTTCTATCTGGACCGTTGAGTAGATCAAACCAGTTGATGACTTGTAGAATATGCTAAGCAGAAACCATGAGGCCTGCCCGAAAAATGGTCCAATCTTCACCAGCAAGGCAAAAAGGTCCGAGCCCAAATTTAAGTGGGCCTGCACTGACTAATTCAATTTGCGAACTGTTCTTGGACTTAGCGGCTGCAATCTTCTCCTGTACGGGTTGGCCCGAAGCAGTACCCGGCTTTTTCTTTGCCCTAAAATTTTATTTTATTTTTAAAACACACAACTAAAATTGAAGTATATTATTATTGTTTTTTTTTCTTATACAAACGATAATCTAAACAACTCTAACTTTAATCAAATTTACGAAGAGGGGCAAACACACTATCTTGCCAACTACAACTATATTAATTTTTATTAGAGAAACTACAACTATATTATTATTAGGAATGTCCCATCTGATCATGCTGCCATAATGGGCAGTGGACCATAGCTCAGCTGGATAGATGCAAGGGAGATTTACTATTATACCAAATATTGGGGTCTAAATTATAAAAAAATCATACATGAAATTGACTTTAGAAATATACTCAAAACTCATTTACAACATAATAAAGAGACTTCAAACTTCCAATAATTACAAAACTACCATAGTTTTCTTAAAATAAGCCCAATCCCAAAACCTCATTAATAAAAAAACTCGAAACACTCAATAGGGTATTAAAGTAATTTAATAATTAAAATTAAATTCATTAGGGCATTAAATTCATTTTTTTGGGGTTTTTTTTAATAGAAATTAAATGGTGTATAGTTTATATGTATTATTAGTGCTAAGAATGAATATTTAACTAAATAGCTCTATATGCAAAGGCAAGGGCATATATACGTACCACAAAGTTGGTTATTGGTTTGATAATATTGTATGTATGTTTTGTTTGCTGGTTCTGGATGTGGTTGCATAGGTAGTTGAAAGAAGAAAACCCATGACATGAACACAAGTGGGGCATTACCAGATTCATATTGGCATGGCATGGCAGGACGGATATTGATATTACTATAAATTTATTATTTACATGATAGACGGTCTAAAACCACTCTACAAATACAAAATTTGCCAACTTTATTAACTCCAAAGTTTTTTCACTAGGCGTGACTGACTGACAGGTGGCAACTTCAATCTGCAATATCATTGTTCAATTCAATGTTGACTTTAGCTACTGGGATGGAAAAAACTTGACTGACGCTAAAAGAATTCTAAAATTAACTAAGTATATCATACTATCAAACTATTTATTGAATTGCTAATTTATCTTAATATAAAATGACAAAAAAGGATACATTAAATTGTGAAACAAATATAATTTTAATAAGTACATTTTACTAACGCGAATGCTTTGCTTGTTTTTTCTCAATCTGCTTGACTTTTCTTTTAAACATGCCACATCATTTAAAAACCATCTAAAACATGACACCACATATTTTTCCCTACACTTCTCTTCTTCTCCATCTTAGCATTTGGACAGCCGAACTCTTTCCTTTCTCAAAACCAAGCCCAGCAGAACCTCTTCTCTTTTCAATCACTCTGCTTCTCCAATTTCCCTCCACAAAAGTAGCCACACGAATCATATTGGGACTTATATCTGCAAGCAAGGCAATCAAAGTTGTTTTTTGGTTTTAGATATTGGATTCATAAAATAAAAATTAAAAATCATAAAGAGAAAATAAAAACTGACCTCATGAAATACTGTGTTTCTTGGGAAAAAAAGATTAAAAAACCCAATGAGAGTGATATCCCTTACTGAGTATTACTTATTATTTGATTTAGGAAATATCAAAGAGTGATTTTTGAACGTTTTTGTACAGTTAAAAACTTTGAGAATCAAAGTATGGAGGAAAGGTTATTGCGGGGAGATGAATGTTGTTGGTTTTTTTTTTCTAGAGATAGAATTAGTGTGTATCATAGATTTTTTTTTTTGGTAGTGAAATAGGGTGTACTTAGTTAATTTTACATTTTGATTTAAATATTATGGTGTATTTGCAAAAGACCCACTAGTGTAGTGGTTTGAAACAATTGCTCCCTCAAGAAATGTCATGAGTTCGAGTCCTAGCAATCGTTCAGTGTGTGTGAGTTTAAGGTTCGTTTAGCATCACTCAAAAACTTTCTTGTAACGGTAATATCATTGTTTTTCCATGTGTCATTTTGTTATTAATTGGGGATAGTTAATAGTGTTATCCCGTTGCATAAGAGTGTTTCTCATTGGGATGGGGGGCATCTTTCATCATTATAACACATTTAATTTGTAGGGATCCCCTAGCCTCTGCATTTACCCGTCTTTCATAAAATTTAGACCATTTAATTAATCCAATGTTTATGAGTATGCCATTTGCCTACAATAAGTTTATTTCCTTTATTTATAAACTGACGCCATTTACCTCTGTCTTCCTCTCCCCTCTCCCCTCTCCCCTCTCAACTCATCTCTCTCTCTCGTTTCTTCCTCTGTGTCCTTGTAATCTGTTTTTTTTTTCTTTTGGCTTCTTCTTTACTTTAATGTATAGTAATTGAAGATGGGTACCCTAGGATTGAAGAAAATTAAACAACCAAGCTCAATCGTCAACCAAAATATATAGCAATCAGTTGGGTGTCGGCTGATGACTACAATATCAAACAATTGTTGTAGTATTTGAAATTTGATAGCTATTGATTGGAGCAAATTTGTGACTTGCATGACTTCTTCTCGACTTTTAAAGCCAAATTTCTTCCAAGATTTTTCAATTTCTCATATTAAGGGTTTTTATATATTTAATTATAGAAATCAATGTTGTATAATCTAGCTCTTAGAGGTTTTTCACAAATCACCATGAATACTAATTGAAAAAAGAAGAAGTGATTAGAAGCCAAAATTGATCCTTCATATTGAACTGACGAGAAAATAATGTAAGAGAAAGAAATGAGCTATATAAGACATAAAGAGAAGATAAGTGAGAGAGTTGAACGCGTTAGTTTATTGAAAAAGGAAACAAACTTATCGTAGTAGATGTGGCAAACGCATAAACATTGGATTAGTTGGATGGTCTAGATTTTATGAAATGCGGATAAATGCACCATCCTTAAATGCAAAGGCTTGGAATCTAATTTGTAGGCACGATAGGCCCCAATTTCTCTATCTAACTTTTGATTTTTTTGTTTCTCCAGTAAATGCAAATGGCATTGACTCACTGGAGCCTCTTCTCCCTGAGAAGGCGTTGGCTGGTTTGGCCTCTCACCTGTCCCATGGCTCTCTCACATGGGTTGCTTCCAATCTCACGTGATATTACAGAAACAATTCGTTCATAAGTTGCTGCTGCATGCTACTTGGTTTCTAGACTAGATCCGATCCCAAATTGTACTTAATTTTTATTAATTAGATGAATTTTAATATTCATTATTGTGTATAATTAAGTAATGAAAGTTGGCTCCTAATCCCAACAAGCAACCAAAACCCATTTTACAGTTTTACATGCTATCTATTACACTTGTTGTTAGGTGGTGTTGGTGTGGAATCTGGAACGGAAGGAATGCATCTGCTTTAATTCTGTACAAGGCACCATTTCATTTCATTCACGTGCTTTCATTTCTTCATCTTCAATCACAAGTATGTTTGGGAGTGCTTTTTTAGGAAGCACTTTCGCTTATAAGCGCTTCTAGCAAAAACGCTTTTATTATCAAGACGTTGAAATTTTCATAAGAAATCGAAGTGCTTATCTAGAAAGCGATTATATGGCTCAAAAGCGCTTCTAAACTTTTCTGCCAAACGCTGTCAGAAGCGCTTTTGGTTATCAAAAAGCGCTTTTAATTGTTCAAGAAGCACTTTGATTTCTTATGAAAATTTCAACGTCTTTATAATAAATGTTAGTAGTAGTAGCTAGCCCCACGAAAGTTGATCTTTTGCCTTCACAAGTAAACTAGTGTAGCTAATTAATCCCACAATCGCAATTAATTAACCAGTTCGTGATTGGTAACCAAATTATGATATTCAGGGACGACATCAATATTGTAGCTAGCAATACGGCAATATATATACACGTTATGTAGGATACCAAACGTACATGATCTACAAATATTATGAGTTTTGTATTTGTTGGTAACTTGAGACCCTAATTTCTCTCCTAACTCTTGGTAGGCACATGGACAAGTGCATGCCATTGCCAAGCCTCATAAATGGACATGTACTGAGTCTATTAACCGACCCAAAAAACACACGGCTTCAACGCTTAATTTACTGCCGCATACGTCGATGCACACACATAGACAGCAAGCCCAAAAGCTGACAACCAACTTTTGTCTTGGCACCGAAACCTTTTGGTTTTTCACTATATAACACCCAACAACCATGTTCTATAAATGCCCACCTCTCTTCCTCATCATAACCCCCAAAAACAACTTCTATTTTTAGAGGGGGTGGTGGTGCACAACATTGTTTTGTCATTGTGACCTGTTCCAAAACGGAAAAATCAAGACCACCGCACGTCAGATCGCATATGGCCTCCACGGGAGCCGCCGCGGATGGGCTATTCCGGTGTGTTTACGAGGGGTGCATAGCTGGGTCTGATGTCGGGGTGGAGCGGCGGCCTTACCACCGCAACTGCGGGTGCGCGCTGCATAACAAGTCACGTAACAAACAATGTACGCACGGAGGGCCTAAGTGCAAGAAGGTGTCATATCCATTGAGGCGGGCTTGGAGCGAGGGCTCTTTGGCTTTGGTGGCTGCTTCTTCTGCTCACTCCTCACCCTCTTCTTCACCTGCTCAGCATCATCATGCGGTGGCGGTGGGGAGGCAGCAGCAGCATCCTCAATTGGGTACTTTGTGTGATGATGATCAGGAGGAGGAAGAAGATGAGAATATTGTTTTCTTCAAGGTTTGATATGTACTATCTATGATGATGAGTACTAAATACTACTAGTCTTTTGATCCTCATTACAAATAAGTAGATACGCTCTGTTCTAATAACTATTGGAACCCAGTTGACAGATTTCACAATCAAGTTTTGTAATTATAAATATTATTTTTGACTTAGTTTGTAGATTTTCTCATCTTATTATCAATGCCATTTTTTGATTCTGCCCTCATCCAAGAAGAACAGCATCAATTAATCATCACACATACATATATATATATATACATACATATATATATATATATATATGGTCTAACTCTAATCAAAATGGTGGGTTTGTATTTGGTGAAGTAATAGAAGTTAATCAAAAACTTGAGTTTGAAGGATTTTTGGTGGATCCTCCTCAATCTCCTTGATTCAAAACCAAAATTGGGGATTCAGCTGCTGATATTCCATTGGAACCAGTGACATAAACATAATCTTTGATGAGGTTTTTCTGGAGTTTCCTGGATCCAAGATTAAATTGCAGTGGAGTTGGCCATGGAGAGACGTTAGCTAGCAGAAAGAAAAGAAAAGAAAGCCTAGAGCAGCGGTCCAGTCCAGTCCAGGTTGTAATAATCAGCCTTTGAGTGTATGTGTTTATCAAATAATCAAATCAAATGCCAATAAAATTATAGAATACAAATGGTGCAGCAACAGCCACACACGTATTCTTGGCTGGATGACTCATTTGGTCGGCTACCATGTTCATTCAATCACCGCATAACAACTTTTAATTAATATTATTATACCAAACCAAACACAGGAAAAATAAAAAGTAGAAGAAGAAACAAAAGCAAACCGAAGAAATGATATACAAATGAAAATGGCATCCATGTTCTGTTCAGAAAATGGTGTCCATGCCATGTGGGGTCTCAATCAGTCTCTCGTTTCAGATGAATCATATGTAAATATCAATTAAAAATGGTGTCTTTTTCTCATTGAGTGAGTGAATAAGATAACTATTAGAAATTTTCAAAGTCTTCATTGAAGCTGGCTTGATGTTGGTGTACCGCATGGAAGAGAGAGAGAGATAGAGAGAGAGAAGGACAAAAACATAAAAACAAAGAAAAAAGAATGAAGGGCTCCGTCTTTGTAATAAACTGTGTGTGTGTACCAAGAAAAGTGTACATTGAAAATACAAACTAGAATTCAGGTGGTGCCAAATATAGTTCTTGGAGTCAGTACAGGTGCTGCCAAAACAAAACTGAAACAATTAAGTAGTGAGCAAAGGAAACATCATAGACAAAGATTAGAAAGGTGGAGAACACAAAGGAGTGGGTCGGAGGACTATATAATTTTGTTGACTGCAAGTGTGCATCCCCAATTAATTACCAACAATATATATATTGTTCGTACCAAAAACAGCATAGGCCCTGTTCTGCAATTTTGAAAGTCAAACTTTGGGTGGACGGAAGGCCCAAGGCGTCAAAGACTCATCCTACATTCGTAAGAGCCCAAAATGGGAGTCAGCCGAGCCCAATGGCCCTCCAACGCAATTATTGATGACAGAACCGACCCGCATTTCACCGAAACCCGAGCTGCACTCGTTGATGGGCCCACATCAACCCATGTCGGGCCCACATCCTAAAACAGCTTACCCTCTTCCCGAGATACAACCTATAATGGGCCAAGACTTGCGAAAAACGGCAGTAGTCTCCCTAAAACAAGGACTAGCCTAAAACTTCAACCCGTCAAACAAGCAACAGATAACAACCCAAGCACCAAAGATGCATACAACAGATATATAACAGCCTCCGGCCAAACTAATTCAACCCAAAAGGTGATACAGAGCAACTAAGAGTACAAGAGCTCAACAATGAATAAAATAATAGAATACAAAGTTTAGGGTTCAAGGATGACAATCCTACCCTTCCATCGAAGCTCGAGAAGAGAAGCGCACAGTAAAGGTGTCGAAGCAACTACGGTCCTGGGGCGAAAAGCAGAAAGAGTGTGAGTGGACAAAAACAAGGTTTCTCATACTTAAATCAAAGTAGTAACCCCACTGCTTAAAACAATGCAAACATGCATATTGAATCATTTATATACTTGAAAACCGTACTAATTCAAAGTACGTGAAAACATTTCCAGCTTAAAACCCCTTTTACATTTCCCGAGGCAAAATCCTCCCAAAGCAAATCCCACACAAGTTTATAAAATATAAACAAAAGGATTTATTAACGTAAAAGGATAAGGATGGAATAAAATCCACATAAGGTAAAACAAACCTTAAAATGACGAATAGCTTGCTTACAAAGAAGCAAATCAAACTTGACAAAGAATAAAGATAATAATTGCAGTTCAAAATATTTATATATATATATATAAATATATATATATAAAACAGGATTTACAATCCCACAAGTAAAACCTATAAAGTAATCGAAATCAAATCAAGTACTACAACCAAACAGTAAATAGTTTCCCAAGCATCCCCAAACTCACAATCATGTGCTTACAAGCACGACAAGCAAGGAACGATCCTCACTAAAAGAAATATGAATACGAATGTACTAACACACGCGTATAGGTAGTATAACTATAACACACACAAGTACCGGAAAACAATCCAACAGGGGATCATCTCGATCGACACCGCAGCCTCAACGACACACCGGCCTGTGGTTGAGCCGTCCAAAGTGGGACTAAACTCACAGGACTATATGGTAAAACTTACCAACCATACCTCCGAAATAAATCTGTCCTACGCGCGTAGACTACCCAATCAAGGGTCTACAGCTACACCCGTTAAGGTATGCACCGGATCGTATCATACCGTGATCTAGGTAACCGTATCATCAAGATCGTAACAGGGGAGGTACAATACAAGGTGCTAACAAGACTCACAACAATCGCTACACGATAACAAGATATATATATATACATACACAATGTACCCAACCCCAAAACACCAACATCAGGACATACACAAGTCCATCAAACATATAACCCATATATATATACTCAAAATCAGGACATCACTGTCCAAAACATATATTTCTATATTCAAAGTATTCACAAGGGTCAAACGACCGCATAACAGATTAATATTAAATCAAACATCTTTTTCATTGAAAAACCATATTTAAATCTTATTCAATGCTAAGGTCAAGCATACTAAATCATGATAAAATCTACAGTCTCTAAGACGTCAAATATAATGTATAAACATATATATATATATATATCAATATATATATATATATAATCAAGTGTTGAAAACTCTTTTCTTAAAGTGGATAAACATATGTATATATATATATATATATATCAAGGTACATATATATATATATATATACAACCAACGTATGGTGATCCTTTTCTCAAAGTAGATATACCTATATATATATATATAAGTAATATATATATATAATCAAGGTAAAGATATATCAATATATATATATATATATATAACCAAAGTATGTATACATATATATATATATATATATAGTTATATAACCATTTTCCACTATTACAAGTGTTTACTCAAAGTAGCGATACATATATATATAAGTTTATATATATATATAATCAAAGTATACGTATTATAAATCATAGGGTTTTAACCCTAAAACCGAATATGGAATCAAACGGACTATGCTAACGTCCATATATTCAATTATATAATTAAAATATAATAAAACGGTTTCAAGCTTAAAATAGCTCATTTGTATAATTAAAATCCGATATGAAAATCAACGGGCGTTGTCCACGTCCCGTTCAATACCCAAAAGTATAAATGCTAATAAAATAGCCATCAGGGCCCCACATAAAACCTGGCAACCCAAATCATGCATTAAACTCAAATGCAAACCTTTTTAAATATAATAAAATCAAAGTCAAACCAAGACTTAACATTCAAGATTTAAAATCATTAAATCTCCACTCATGCATTTCATGCAATTCATTCAGATCATGCACAGTAGAAAACAAAGTCCACTCACCGTTGGTCCTATGCTGCACAACCCTCAAAGGGTCCCGCCATGTGTAGAAGAGTCAACGTACTCTAAAGCGATAGATACGAGAATTGAATTAGTACCGTGAACGTCACGAGAACCGTAAACTTAAACTCTAACAACAACCCACTTAACGCGGTAATGCACGCCCCTACGAAGCGATTCCAAGGTCAAACCGCCTTACAACTGGGGACCGCCCCGAAGACTCACGGCCAACCGGCGGTCAAACACCCCATTTCGGTCAACCCGGGCCCGCGGAGCCCAAGACCTCCACAACGATCTAGACCTTCCTAGAAGTCCAACAAAGTCAACTACACGACAAACAGACCTCGGGAGACACTTGGTCAACCCCGGTCAAACTTGGTCAAACCGACCCGAGTGGGTCAAACCGGACCCGTGGGTCCCATGACCTCCAAACTCAGATCCGAAAGTTCCTAGGGGTTCAACACGACCTAAACAACGTGTCCTCAAAGTTTGGTCTTGATCCGACGGTCGGATTGCTCACGATCGTACGATCGGACAATTACGGTTTAAATCCTAACTTCAAGTCATCGATCCGGAGTATCCGGGACTCCGAGTCACGATCCGTCAAATCCTATACGATCCTAGAATTATCTAGATCCACATATCCAAGAATGGACACGATCCAACCGTTCAAACCTATCGAACCCGAGAATCACGCAATAGGCGAGATCCGTTCGATAACCAAACGATCTCCGAATTGAGATCCGTCAACTCCCACGCGTTCACAGCGATACGAGGATCATTAATGACCCAAGAACCGCCACCAAACCGCCACCACGCGCCGCCACACGCGCCACCGTGGGTGGCGGGTGTCTTGAGCAGTTCAGGCCAAACTTGAAACTCCACCACTTCCTACACCGCCCACCCCAAACGACTAAGCAGCCCCTGGGAAGCTCAGAACCGGGCTGAGCCGCCTCTGAACCGGCCGGAAACCACCCTGAATCACGGCCAAACCGCCAGGGGTTTTGGCCGGATCTGGGTTATTTGAGACGGCGGCTACGCCGCCCACCGGTGTCGCGCACCCACCAAAACAGAGAGAGGAGGGAAGGGTTACCTTTGGTGGCGGAGCCGTGACTGAAGCCGTCGGAACAGCTTGCCACGAACGTCGGAAATTGGCCGGAAATTGCAGAGCTTGCCACGCATTTAACGCCGCGAGTCACCCTCCGAGAATGGATGGGTTAGGATCGCACGGCCACCGACTTTCGATTGCGACTGGTCTCGAGCGCAGTGCTCTGCAGTTCGTCGGAATCAAGAGAGAGAAGGAGAGAGTCGGTTCGGGAGAGAGAGACGCGCGACGGAGGAGAGAGAAGGTTACGCGCTTCGATTGGTTATCGCTTTTTATATTATTTTATTTGATTTCTTAAATTACCATTATGTCCTCAAACTATCCGAAGCTCGTATCGAGACGCCCGCCTGGCCAACGGACTCGCTGACTTTCCGACGCAATGGCGCAACTCGCTTCGCCAAATTCCGTCCTGAAAATAAAGTGGACCAAAATGCCCCTTTAATTACTTAAATCCAATTAATTCATTTTAATTCCTTTTAAATTCATTTAAATTATCCAAATTAATTAACTTATTAACTAATTCATTTTTATATAAAAATTGGGTCAGGGTCGTCACAATTGACCAAAAAGTCCGTGGTCAACAAATCGCTTCGGAGACACCAGCTCATCGGACACAAATGTCCGATGCTTTATGTTTCTTTCTAAGTAGAAATGCCACGTCTCCTTTCGGACAGAAAAATGTTCGAAGCGAATACCTTAAGGAAATCTCTCTCGAGTTGGATTTTTCAAAGATTGGTTAAACCTCACCACGATTTGGTTTAATAACTGGGAAATCCGAACATGACCCACCAAATCAGAGGAAGTATGGTTTACATCAAGTGGAGGAGCGTAGTAAGTAGAGGCGTTTCACACCACCATTAATGCGATTGCCACCGTATTTAATGCGGTATGACCACTATTCCCATCAGAAGAGGTCTAACCCATCAGCACGAAATATTGGGAGGCCATCCCCAAGATTTTCTAGTTCAAATCAACCTGCAAGATCGCCCCACTACACACCAAAAAATCTTCACTTTGACGATTTCATGTTCATTTACGGGTCACATCAGCAGGAGCAGGTTTTCCGCAAGTGGCAAACAGGCTACGACCATCTACGACTTCGGCCAAAGAGCCATCCAGACGCCACCAGCAAGGGGATTAGTCTGCCTATATATACTAAGTCTCAATGACAGCGCGATGACACACAACTTCAGCCAAAAAGCCAGACTCAACGTCTCAAAACCAAGATTCAACGTCTTAGACTCAATTTCTTGCAAAGTGTCTCTTTGTAGACAAAGCCAAGATTTGACTCAACTCCCTTCGCTTTCTTTGAGTTCCCAGTTGACAACTCCTTGTTGGAACTCTCTTCTTTTCCCAAACACATAGCTCTGTCTAATTCCCAGTTTACAACTCCTGATTGGAATAACATTGCCATTGTTTGTAACCTATATGCTCTGCCAGCAACGCTTGGTATGATTTGATAGTTGGTTTCGATTTCCAGCTCACCCATTTCAAAGCAAGTCTCCCTACCTGCGATACGAGCTAGTTTCTGGTCGCAAGTACTACTAGTTTGCCAGCATCGGACAACACGACATTGTCGCAGACAGACCATTGTTTTCTGTCCGATACTGTAGACTTTTTGTCCGATTGTACCATTTTCAGCTTTTCTTGTTTGTTGATTTATTGTAGCTAGATGAGTCTCGGTCTCATCAGGCTTGGATTCGATCATCAATGAAAATATTATGTTTATCGGACCGATTTTAGTACAAAGATTTGGCATTGAGTGTTCAGTCCGATCAACGGACTAGAACATTGCCTTTCCTGCAGTTTGCTTAATTATACTTGAAACATTAAAAGTCCTCTTCATTGAGGCAGAGAAAGAACCTATCTAAAGCCAGATTCCACTCTTTGGAGCATAGTGGCCTTGGTTATAAGAAAGGATAAATGAGCGTAGTCATATCCATAAACCCTTCCTCTTTCTACTAGAAGAGTATCATTAGTAGTGGCACGCCTTTCGCATCCCTTCGAGGAACAGTCTCCGAACCCATATCAGGTTCCTTAAAGCACAAGCAAACCAAACACAAAGCCGCTAAGTTGCCAAAGTACAGCCTGCTCAGCAACTAGGGGCATCACAAGGTGTTCAAGCATTTCCAGACGAACATATATATATATATATATATATATATATATATATATATATTCATATTTAATTCCTACGTGTTTGGAATGCGAATGTTAATACAGGAGAGGATCCAATTCAATCCAAGTCCTTGTTTTTTTTGGTACAAGTGAAAGCGATAATCTAAATTAAAGGGGAGGCATATTTCTCACACACACAACTATAAAGCCGTGGGAATTCAAACGTGAGACCTCGGATTTGCAAGTTAAGGCCCTTTTACACTAGGCTAGACCCCGTTGACAATCCAAGTCCTTTTAAGTAAAGCCAAAAGGTGCTCATGGGAAGTACCAAATAGCCATGCCAATGCCATTGGTTTCTGGTGAATTTATCTACTTTTAAGCTATCCGTTCCTTTCAGCATCAAATTACATATAAACAACATGCTATTCACAGCCTCAGATGACAACAGAACATAAACAAGAGAAGATGTCAATGAAGAAACAGAGGTAAGTGAAGCTGAAAAGTAAATAAAATATAAATGTGCAATCCTCTGTTTTTCTTCGAGGATACCAGAAAAAATCTTATATATATCTCTACAGAGTTGTATACAAATTAACAGATAGACTGGTACAAGCCTCTTTAAAGGACGACATTTTCTGATTACCCACAAAAAAAAAAAGCAAAAAGAATTCTGAGTAGAATGAAATTCTGTCCGTTCTTAATATAATATGGAAGGGAGACATAAAGCCAAGAATGAGCAGTCAAACAGGTAAAATGGGCAAGTATCCTTGGACGCACCAAATGCATTTAAATTATTATTCTCTCTGAAGTGTAAATGTGCGGCTAAAACGGACAGAAAGGCAATATGGAAATGAAAACCCATTTGCCTCTGTCACAATACCAGTTTAGTATCTTTAATTTAATAAAATATTTAAATACTAATTATTCACTAAGTAAATAATAATTAAAACATAACTATTAAATAAAGTAATAGAAAAGAGAAATCAAGATTATGGTATTTAAAGAGTACAGCCGCACGGCTATACTTAAAAATATTCTATTTAAAGAGTATAGCCGCACGGCCAATAAAAGAGTATAGCCGCGCGGCTATATTTTTAAGACAGTCTATTTACAGAATAAAGCCGGACGGCTATACTTCTAAGATAGTCTATTTCTAGAGAAGAGCCGGCCGGCTATACTCTTTAATTGGAATAGTATAGCCGAGCGGCTATACTCTAACATTTTTTTTAAAGTTGCTATTTAGTAATTAAATAATATCTTAGCCTTATTTAAATAATTTAATTAGTAATTGTGTTTTAATTATTATTTCTTTAGTGAAGAATTAGTATTAAATATTTTAATAAAAATCCTTGGAAATTTTGTTTTGGTACACAAGTATTTTAGTATTCCAAAATTGGATTTTAGCCTTCAAAAGCCAATCTATTAGTCTTGACTCTCTTAACTTAAGTCCCTACATTGAGAAGCTGAATTTCTCAAACACAATTGTCTTCTTGCCTAACTACCTTGACAAGACCACATGAAGACAAAGCCAAAAAGAACAATGTTTGTTTTGCAAGAACCACCACCATAGCAAACTTCTCTTGAGTTCAACGTGCCTACAGTAAACCTCTCTTGAGTTCAACGGGACCATCCTTGTTCTATACAAATATGTAACAAAAGCACTTCCAAAAAAAGTAAATGTAAAAAACAGCAAGCAAGATTTTTAAGAAAAGTAAATCACACATATGCTCACTTGCACTTGCACATAAAGCTTAGGAAAGAAGAGAAGTAGGAGGGAGGAATACCTGATAATACATAAAGTCTCAGTGAAAAAAAAGCATCTCATCATAATTTCTTCTTTTGAGAATGGAACCGGGCAAAATTCACCTTCATTTCCTTTTTCTGCATGACGACACCCCTCTGCCATACAAAGATAAATCCAGGTCACCTACTGGCACAAGGAGTTTCAGTTTAAACAAAGGCATGGTTCCAATCAAATAAGTTACAAAGATTTGTTTCTGGTGAAGCAAACAAGGTTAGTTAACTTAATTCACAACTTCGTACGTAGAATTAGTTTCAAAGCCAAACAACGTTCTAATTTGATTTCTAAGTTGAATGCAATCTGTCTCTTTCCTCAAAAGACTGAATCACATAGAAGGTTTCAGAAGAGAAAAATATAAATAAAAGAAACTAACACCACTTCAAAACAGAGTCGTTGTCGAGACTAACAACATAACTATAAAAACCCTATCAAACAAGTTAAAAACGTTAACAGCCTCCAAAATCCAACAGTAGCTTCAATACCATGCCAAACAGACAAAATCCAAGTCAAGGAACCCTTACGCGCCAGTTGCTGTAGTTCCTAGAACTTGATGTCAAATATGCAGTGCACAATAATATAATAGAACTTGTTAGGTAAATAACGCCTCTGTGTATCAATATATGCTAAGCCAAGCCAAGACAACAATAAATCCGACCAATACTTATTAGATACCAAAGCCGAGCCTCAAAGATAAAGCCAAGTCGAGTTCAAAGCCGAACTGCCCAAGAAAAAAACTCTTGTCTTGCTCTTTTTCCAATTTGGCAAGAATACCACCATACTACACTACGTGGGAAAAATAATAGCACAAACATTTTTCTTGATTTCCCCCACAGTGTCTGTTTGAAGGAAGCCTCTCAATGCGGGACTCCGAAATTGACCGAAGGCCTTGCCATAACCCATAAGAACTGCAGTTGCGCTCTGCACAGGTCCCAGGGGGGTGTTTGCTCCAATGCTTGTCAAAGGAACATTTCCTTTCCCAAGAAACAGTCAGGGTGTGACGGTTCCTTGTGCATGCAGGCAGCAGCTTCTTCCAAATTCTCTTCTCCTCTCGTAGACGACATGTCCACGTCCAAAGGAAACAGAGGAAGTGTGAATGGGGTTCATAATCCTGCCTTGTCACATAGACAATAGACAGAGGTTTTCAGAGGCTAGCTCGATTATACGGTGATTACCGGTGAGTTAGAGCAAGTGCAGCGGTACAAGCCCGGGGGTGTGGGACCCAGGGGCCCGAGCCCAAAAACAGGTTTCCAGCGGTAGGGGAGCCCAGGGGAGAGCGGGACCCACGCAAACTGGGCAGGCCCGCGGGGAGGGAGCCCGAGGCCCACCGGGGGTGACGTCGGCCGGCTCGGTCAAATTTTTTAGTTGGCGCGTGCGTTACGCGCCAACGGTAAAAAATTTGACCAGCGCCGACGTCAGCAGCCGTTCGCAACGGTAACTGCCACGTGTCGCTACTGGTGGCTCCGATCGTTTTTGAAATCCAACGGCTACAGTGATTTTGGGCCAAAAATCTTTAAAAATCTTTAAAAATTCAAAAATACCAAAAAATACTAAAAAAGTATGCAATTTTTTCTATAAATACCAACCAATATCCTTCACTTTCAACACCAAATACTCATATATTTTCATCTCCTTCTAATATTTTTCACTTTCTACACAACATTTTCTTCACTTTCAAGTGTCATTTTTTTCCCATCTTATGGCATCATCCGTTGAAGCCGGAGTTCCATGGTCAACCATTGAAGATGTTTTGTTGTGTGAGTCTTGGGTCCACGTTAGTCATTGTCCGATCACGGGCAATGAGATGAAGTTCTCTCATATGTGGAAAAAAATTCATGCCGAATTTTTGGAAAGATCCGGTCGATTCGGAAATGGCATTGGCTAGTAGGTGGAAGCTTTTGAATAAAGAGTTGGGCAAATGGAGAGATGCGTTGGCAAAAGCGATGGACAACCATCGAAGCGGCCAAAATCTTAGCGATGAGGTATATTATTTGTAATTTCCGTTTTATTAAATTTAATGTCCTCATTTTTTGTAATGCTTCTTGCATTTCTAATATTTTTTGAATGTATGTTGCAACCCTAATATAAAAATTAATGTTTCTTGCAATTTTAATAGTTTTTTGAAATGTATGTTGCAACTCTAATTTTTTTTTAATGTTTCTTGCATGTTTCTTGCATTTTCATTATTTTTTTAAATGTTTCTTGTATTTGCATTTTTATTTTACTTGGCCCTTGCATAACTTGCATTTCCTTTTATTTTTAACTATTTCTTGATTTCCATTATATTTTTTTAATAGATTATGCAAGCACAAATGTGGTTTGGTGCTATTGGGCAAGGGAAAAAACTTTCAACCATGAGCAATGTTGGGAGGTGGTGAAGAATTGTAAAAGATTCCAAATTATTCCCACGGGCCCGGCCGTCAGTGTTGAACGAGACGCCCTCCATAATTCAACGGCATCGGATTCACCTATGGAATCCCCGATGAGTGAAGACTCACTAATTGAAAAGGCCCCGAGGCCTATTGGGAGAAAAGCGGCGAAGGCGAAGGCGAAGAAAGGGAGTAATGATACATCTAAATTTTTGGAAGAAATTGCAAGGCAAAGTGCAATGAGAATTGACATAGACTTGAAGACCCAAGAACACGAGAGGGCAATTCAAGTAGAATATGCAAAAGAAAGAGAGTTTGCACGCAAAGAAAGGATTGAGAAGAAGGACCGAGAAACCATGGCCATGGATACAACCCATATGTCCCTGAAACAAAACAATATTGGAAGTTAGAACGAAGGGATGTTATGAGAAGAAGACTTTTCCGTGACCAAGACGATGGACCTAGCAACACGGATTGGTTAAATAATCAAAACCATTAAGTTAGTTTGCAATAGTTGTAATTCATGTATTTTATTTAATTAGTAGTAATTTTTAATTACTTGTATTGGTTTTATTTAATTAGTAGTAATTTTTAATTACTTGTATTGGTTTTATTTGAGTCATTAAAGAAAACATTCAATAAAACATCTTTTCATTCAAAATATTCCATACATCAAACAAAACATAATTAAAAATAAAAACCACAACCAAAGCATCCCTTAAAATAAAACATAATCTAAACATAATTAAAAGTAAAACTTCTTAACTTCACTTCATTCACCGTCATTGCCATTCACCGCCCATAAATGCTCCATCAAGTCAACTTGACGTCGTTCGTGAATATAAGACGATTGCATCATCGTGATATCGATCAATCATACGGTCCATGAAACGTCCGTCCCTAACCAACGGGTCAGGCTCCAATGGTTCTCCACTTGGTCCCACGGGCCTTTCATAAACTCTTGTCAAGGCCGTGTTCATGGGATCCGGTTCGTAC
Organism: Prunus padus; assembly: GCA_024362665.1. Lineage (NCBI taxonomy): Eukaryota > Viridiplantae > Streptophyta > Magnoliopsida > Rosales > Rosaceae > Prunus > Prunus padus. Next base: position 32,493,017 of record JANFAM010000018.1, read on the forward strand.
ACCTCTACAAAGATCGTAATCATACTCATCCTCCACAATCATGTTATGAAGGATGATGCAAGTCATCATTATGCTCCTCAGCACCTCCTCATCAAGCATGCGCGCCGCACCCTAATAATAAGCCACCGGGCTTGGAGGATACCAAAACACCTCTCCACATCTTTTCTCAGTAACCTTCTTGATAGGCAGCAAATAACTTTTGCTTCTGGGATTGGGGATGGGGAATTGATTTCACAAATGTAGTCCACCTCGGGTAGATGCCATCTGCAAGATAATACGGGTCCTGGTAGACGGTATTGTTGATTTCGTAGGTGATTTTCGCTGCACCGCCAAAACGTCGTTGAACACCGGTGATTGACCCAAAGACGCTCAAATCGCTTTGAGATCCGCAACTCAAGAAAGCATGCCAAACCCATGTATCAAATCCGAACGGCTTCAAGGATGATACTTTTTGCCCTTTTCGATTCCCATAGTCTCCTTGCCAGCGGTTGGGCAATTTTTCCATTGCCAGCATGCAATGATGCTACCAATCATTCCTGGAAATCCTCGAGCTTTGGCTTTTTGTAAAAGCCGGTGGAGGTCCATGGGCGTAGGTCTGCGCAGTATTCTCGGGTGTACAGAGTTTCAACTGCGTCACAAAATCTTACCAAGCTCTCTAACGTAGTGGACTTCCCCATCCGGCAATCTCATCCACCGATCGCAGATGCACCATACGCCAACATTCGTATAACTGTTAACTTTGCTCGAAGAAGTCCCGCAACCCCAAAGCAAAGATCACACTTTTGAACAAAGTAGTCATCATAGTTGCAAATAGCATGCATGATTTTATTGAACAAATGGGGTTTCATTCTAAATCGCCTTCGAAAATCAACATCAGAATACAGAGAAGTTGGGATAAAATAATCTTCAATAAGATTCTTACCCCGAGAATGCCTATGTCTTTCCACATTCGGGCCACGACCGACTTGTGAACCACGGCTCTGGTTTTCTTCATCAAGCATTGCCACCGCTATGACAATTTGCTGATCTAGGTCTCTCTCGCGCCCTTTGCCTGCAGCTCTTCTACGCCTTCTTTCTCTAGTTTCTCGCTCTTGCCTATCCAAGATCTCGTCAATGTCTCGACATTGAGAATGGAGTATGAATTCTAAAATATGAGAAATGAAAATATAGAGAAGAGCCTCCTGGTTTGAGAATGGTGTGAGAGGTATGAGTGAGCCTGGTTTTATAGAAAAATTTAGGCAGATAGAGATGACACGTGGCGCGATTTTAGAGGGTGAAAATCTTATCTCAAATTTGAAATTCAAATGAAATTTATCTGAAATTTGAAATTCAAATGAAATTTATCTGAAATTTGAAATTCAGATGAAATTTTTGAAATTTGGAATTGAGATGAAATTTTTGAAATTTGGAATTGAGATTAAATTTTTGAAATTTGGAATTGAGATGAAATTTATCCTAAATTTGAAATTCGGATGAAATTGATCTGAAATTTGAAATTGATTAAATTTTTTGAAATTTGGAATTCATATGAAATTTATTCGAAATTTGAAACCGAAAATCTTAATAAATATTGACACGCATTTAATCCAAAAATCTTATCCGAAAATATTATCCAAATTACTTGTTTAGGTTACCAAAAAAAAAAAAAAAAAATGAATAGTAGTTGCCATGGCAAAAGGTGGAAATGCGTATTACTTTATTTACACTATTCAACGTGAATAAGCCTAGTTCCCCCTCCCCTTGCCATGGCAACCCCCAACGGGTGGAGTTGCTCTTAGAAGAGATTGAAAGGTTAGTTAGGAAGCGAGAAGCAATTTTAATTGTGAAGTTTCTCATGATCTTATTCATGCTCCAGCACTAGTAATGAAACATCAAATTGATTTTCAGGAAATATTGGTGCTTTGTGGGGTTTGAATTTTAATTGTAAATTCTACTGAGTACAAATTCTTCCTGTAATTAAACATCATTGTCACCTTTCTTCAATACAACTGAAAATACCAGTTAAAATAGCAGCCCGTAAGTGAAACACTGCGTTTCACTAACCCTATCTTCACCTTTTTTTGGACGAACCCTATCCTCACTTATCTCTCATCTCTCGGCCTCCGTATCCTCCCATCTCTCTCTACCTCCATCGTCTCTCATCTTTCTCTGCCTCCATCATCTCCTCTTGCGCGCCCTTGAAATAAGGTGAGCCCAGCAGCAGCTTCAAAGGAAAGAAGAAAAATTCTAAGATACCTCTGACGAGTAGAGAAGAAGCCGTCGCCCCCACTGGTTGGGTCGAGAAGAGTAGAGAAGCAGCCACCGGACCCGCCCAGGCCGCCTAGGCGGGCGCCCAAGCGCAGCCTAATTCCCTGGCGCCTACCCCTAACGTTTAGGGTGAACTCGCGGCGGTGTTCTCCCGCCTAGGGCCTAGGAGCGCCTAGGAGCCGCCTAGGCGGCCGCCTAGCGCCTAGGCACCGCCTAGGTCCATTTTTCAGAGTTTCTTCTTCTTCTTCTTCTACTTCTTTTTCTTCTTTTTTTTGTGGTCGGGGATAAAGAGATAAGAAAACATGTAAAAAGGGCATGAAAGATGAAGAAAAATTAATAAAATAAAAACAAAAAATTATTTTTAATTTTACTCAACAATCATTTGATATTAATTAGTCCTTACCAGCCCTTAAATGTCATATGAATCATCGGATTTTTGATTGGGATTGGCCTAATGCATGAAAGCACTTGTGATAATAAGAGTAGAACGGAATTGTTTCTGTTCTTAATATGGAGGAGACATAAAGCCAAGGCAGAACCAAGCTGGTGGGTGTCGAGGAAGAATCACAAACGACGAAACTCACTTTTGCCGGCGAAATAAAGTAATTAGAAAAGAGAAATCATGAATATGGTATTTAAAGAGTATAGCCGCGCAGCTATACTTCAAAAGTTTTCTATTTAAAGAGTATAGCCGCGCGGCTATACTTTTAAAATAGTCTATTCACAGAGTAAAGCCGCACGGCTATACGTCTAACATATTATATTCTATTTCTAGGGTAAAGCCGCTCGGCTATACTGTTAAAGTGTTCTATTTGTAGAGAACAGCCGACCGGCTATACTCTTTAGTTGGAATAGTATAGCCTTTCGGCTATACTCTTAAAATATTTTTTTTAAAAAGTAGCTTTTTTTGTAATTAAATAATATCTTAGCCTTATTTAATTACTTTAATTAGTAATTGTGTTTTAATTATTATTTCTTTAGTGAATAATTAGTATTAAATATTTTAATAAAAATCCTGGAAATTTAGTTTTGAGAATAGAGAATTTAAGCACACACATAAGCATAGATAATTTAAGCACACACACATAAGCAAAATTTAAATATTTCATACGTTGAGATATCACAAACTTGAAGTTAACAGAAGACTGGACTAAATATATGAAGTGAAAATTCTCACTAATTTTGAGTTGAAGGCAATTACTTATTTGTTATCAATGAAAACGAAGAACAATGACAGATGGTGCACAGATGGTGTAGTGGATCAAGGAAACATGCACCGCCCACTCTAACATATGTACTACAACATCAAAACACCTCCAAGTTTGGGCATTGGAAGCAGGATCTCTTTCTTTTCAATTTGGTAAGGAAGCAGAGCAACTCCTACTTTGTCATATACCCAGCCAGCACAAAACTTGGAGCAGGAAGGCCAGCAACTTTTTCTTTTTCTTTTTTTCCTTTTTTTTTAGTTTGTGGGCGAAAATAAGAAAGGGTGATCAACATGTGACCTAAAAGGCTAGAATTCTGCATACATTTCAGAAAGTATAGAGCAATGCTATGGATCAGGTTGCTAAGCTTACTCAAAATTAACTAAATTAAATGGTAAATTTGAAGCCGATTTACTGTTTGAATCTCCTTGCAAAGCCGAAACAGATACCCAAAAATAACCAGGCGGTGGATTCAATTTTAAGCATCCCGAATCCCATCCCATAGCAGAAAAGAAAACACAACTGCCTCTATCTTTCTTCACACACACAGATTACATAAACAGTGGCTGGCTAATGTGCAAATTATCTTCACTCATGTTGGATATTATCAAACAAATAATACTATCATTTCGTAACAACATGCAGATTGATTCAAGTGCCAATAGAAAAGAAGAGAATGTATCAATTCTTTATAAGTGGGAGTCTTCCTACATGTGCTATATGCAAGGTGGGCCTAGGGGAGTGGAACTTGAATTTACCCGAACTCATTTTGTATAAAAATAAAATAAAAAGCACAGTGCAAAAAAAAAAAGAATTAATTACTATTTATTAAGTAATTTATGAAATGAGTAAAATATTTAAATATTCAATCAAATAATAATTAAAACATAATTACTAATTAAAGTAATTTAAAAGACTAAGATATTACTTAATTATAAATATTAAATTAAAAATGTTGGCCAAAAAATAAAAGTAAAGAAACTAATTTTATATGTTTACAATTTATAAATAAATAATAAAAAGCAAGAAAATCTCTCTCGGCAAAATTACACGTTTTAGACTTCTTCTGACAAAACAATCCATGCCGACGAACGTTCATTGGTAAACATCTTAACCGGCAACATTTCGCCGGGATAAATCTGTGCTGACAAAATTTCGTCGAGGAAGGACCTAAAAAAAAAAACTAGCTTAGTATCTTTAATTTAATAAAATATTTAAATACTAATTATTCACTAAGTAAATAATAATTAAAACATAACTACTAAATAAAGTAATTAGAAAAGAGTATAGCCGCACGGCTATACGTAAAAAAATTATATTCAAAGCGTATAGGCGTGGCTATACTTTTAAGATAGTCTATTTACAGAGTAAAGCCGCATGGCTATACTTCAAAATATTATATTTAAAGAGTATAGCCGCACGGCTATACTTAAAAAAATTCTATTCAAAGAGTATAGCCGTCTATTTACAGAGTACAGCCGCACGGCTATACTTCTAAGCGCCCGACTATATTCTTTAATTGGAATAGTATAGCCGTGCGGCTATACCCTTAAAATATTATTTTTAACCTTTTTTTTTTAAAGTTGCTTTTTAGTAATTAAATAATATCTTAGCCTTATTTAAATACTTTAATTAGTAATTGTGTTTTAATTATTATTTCTTTAGTGAATAATTAATATTAAATATTTTAATAAAAATCCTTGGAAATTTTGTTTTGGTGCCCAAGTATTTTAGTATTCGAAAAATGGATTTTAGCCTTCGAACTAAAATCCAAGTGACAACATGATTCGATAATATCAACTACTTGTTGGCGTTAGATTGAAATACACGAACTTGAGACCCACATTGGAAAAGAAGAGAATGTATGAACTCTTTATAAGTGGTAGTCTTCCGACAAGTGCTATATGCAAGGTCGGCCTAGGGGAGTGGAACTTGAATTTACCTGAACTAATTTTGTATAAAAATAAACAGTAAGAAAAAAGAATTTAAAAGAATTAATTATTATTTATTAAGTAATTTATGAAATGAGTAAAATGTTTAAATATTCACTAATCAAATAATACAAAAAAATAATTACTAATTAAAGTAATTAAAAAAGACTATGATATTACTTAACTACAAATATTAAATTAAAAATGTTGGCCAAAAAATAAAAGTAAAGAAACTAATTTTATATGTTTAAAATTTTTAAATAAATAATTAAAAAAGCAAGAAAATCTCTCCCGACAAAGGGTAGTCGGCACAGGTCTATACCAGCAAAAGTTGCAGTACGAAACACACCATATGATACAAGAGATTCATCATCTCACCTCTAAGTGGAGAAAAGCGATGCTTGCAGCCTTCTACACAAATTAATACAAGAGATTCAAGAGAACTGATAAGAAAATAGAATGACTACAGCCGAAGTTTCTGGGATAATGTTTCAGAGTGTGTTTGAAGGAAGCCTATCAATGCAGGACATGGAAGTTGAGCGAAGGCCATACCATAAAAACTGCACTTGTGCGCTTCACAAATCCAAGGGGGGTGTTTGCTCCAATGCTTGTCCTCAAAAAAGGAACATTTCCCTTCCAAAGAAACTGTCATGGACCGACGGTTCCCTGTGCATGCAGGCAGCATCCACTTCCACATGCACTGGAAATAGAGGAAGTGTGGCTGGGGGTTCATAGTTCGGCCTTGTCACAAAGACGATATATAGACACCTTTCAGAGACTAGCTTCATTCGATGATTACGGGTGAGTTGGAAGAAATTCATTAGAAAGTGAGAAGCAACTTTAATTGTTAAAGTTTCTCATGATCTTATTCTTGTCCATAATTAGTGCTACTCCAGCACTAGTACTCAACATCAAATTGATGTTGAGGAAATATTGGTGCTTGTGGGTTACTTTCTTCTTCTTCTTCTTTCATCCAAATGTAAATTCTGCAGAGTTTATATTCCTCCTATAATTAAACATTGTCACATTTCTCTCTTTAATACAATGCAACTCAAACTGCATACATACAACAGACTGTCGAAGTTCACATGTTCGTCTATTCCTGATTCTACACTCTACTCTGTTAACATTCTATCTGCACTGTCTATGCCTCTACAACCTCTACAACATTATTAGCATTTGAATCAAGCAAATTTGGTTTTGTTTTGTTTAAAAAAAAAATTCTAGCTTTCATTGTATTTCACACAGATTTCAAGATGAAGATCATTGTTAATTAGATTTACATAGGGCAACAACAAATAAAGCATGGCATTGCTTAGGCAATTCAACTACACGCATGTATCATGTATGGACAAAATGCAGGCTTGAGTTATTTAAATTTTTTAGGCGATTTATAATTCTATATAAAATATAGTCAAAACAAGGAGAAGAAAGGAGTTTCTTTTCCTTTTCTTTCTTTCAAATATTTTTAGTTTAATGGACAAGAATTTCTAACTACGATACAAAGAAGATCGATGGTGGCAATTGATGTTGTAGCATTCTGATACAAGGTACCCCTCTCTCTCTCTCTCCCTCTCTCTCTCCCTCTCATGCATAGATACAATCAAATGCAAATGACATGCCATCGTCTCTGTTGCCTGTCTCATTAGGTAAATAGATCTTTGATTTTTGGCCAATACCAAACGCAGAGCAGGCCATAGATTTTTACAAACCAGTATTATGACAACTTTATTACTGCTTACTCAAAAGAGAGTGAAGATAAGTGAGAATTATAACTGAAATTTGTGAGAGGTGTACTTACTGATCTCAAAGTACAGAGGCACAAAAATATTCAATTTCATTGTACAAAGCAACATAACATTTGGCGTCTCGAAAACAAATATCATATCATAACATTGATTCTCAGAATAAACAGAAGCTGCTGCTCATGAGGTCATAAAGCTACAAGGTTATTACTACTAATCAGAATTCTGGTACGGCCTTGCTGCTACCAAAGCATGACCCTGTATTTCTCTGTGTTTTTTCTTTTCTCATTTTTAAGCCCAAAACAAAAGAGTCAAAGTTGTTTAACAAAAACTATAAGAAATGTCCCAAAAGAGACAAGAGGGGCCTTCTACTCAACAGCATGATTCTTCTTGTGAAAAAGTCGAAGTTATACAACATTTTCTATGTTCTCCTAAAATCGCCAGTGGGGTCTTCCACTTGAATTAAGTAACAGAATGATCTTCACCAAAAACAAGAGAGAGAGAGAGAGAGAGAGGACACTACGAAAACCAAAATGATGTTGCATAGAAACAATCACAATATAATTGGTAACAAGATTAGTTAAAAGACGTTATTACGGAGAATACTATCCTAAAACCCCACAATTGGCTTTGGCTTCTTGCCTAACTACATTGATAAGACCACATGAAGACAAAAGCCAAAAAGAACAATGTTTTTCTTTTTGCAAGAACCACAACGATAGCAAACTTCTCTTGAGTTCAACGTGCCTAGAGTAAACTCCTCTTGAGTTCGACAGGACCATCCTTGTTCTATACAAATATGTAACAAAAGCACGAACAAAAAAAGTAAATGTGAAAAAGAGCAAGCAATATTTTTAAGAAAAGTAAATCACACATATGCTCACTTGCACTTGCACAGAAAGCTCAGGAAAGAAGAGAAGTAGGATCCCAATACCTGATACATAAAGTCTCAGTGAAAAAAAATAGCATCTCATCATAATTTCTTCTTTTGAGAACGGAACTGGGAAAAATTTTCCTTTTTCTGCATGACGACACCCCTCTGCCATACAAAGATAAATCCAGGTCAATCCTACTGGCACAAGAAGTTTCAGTTTAAACAAAGGCATGGTTCCAATCAAATAAGTTACAAAGATTTGTTTCTGGTGAAGCAGACAAGGTTAGTTAACTTAATTCACAACTTCGTACGTAGAATGAGTTTCACAGCTGTTGTGCAAATTGAATTGCACTCCCCTAATGATCTTGTTGTTAATAGACTTTGTAACACACACAATGATGGATGAATCACACACACACACAGAAAATAACCAAGCACAAGTGACACAAGATTTATAGAGGTTCGGCCAACTCTTTGCCTACTTCCTCTTGGTGATCCCCTTGAGAAATTCACTTCATGAAAGAATAGGTTACAACTTTGGTTTACAAAGAAAACCCCCTTAGAACTCTATTCTCTCCCAAGCTCTCTTTTCTCTCACACCCCTTGCTCAACACTTTGATGCACTTGTGAACACTCTCTCACCCTTGGTGTTTCCCTCCTTGGTTTCTAGACTTACAAGACTCCAACCCTTGAGCTCTCTCTCTCCTTGGCTTCCTTGGCTTTTCTCCCAAGCCCTTAGCCCTTTGAACTCCTTTGGATTTCTGATTCCTTGGCCTTAGCACTTTGCACTTAAGCTCTCAAGCACAAGAGCACTAAACACAAAATACTAAGCACACCTTGTAATGTCTGCACTTCCCACTTAAGTAGACAAGTGGGAAGCCTCCCAACATCATTAGCCACCCTGTAAAGCCTCTAACATGTGGCAAACCAGCCACCCTAAAAACCAGATCCATGATTCAAGGAAAGTATAAGTGGTAGGCAATCATACAACCCACCACTCTATACTTAATGTAGTTAAAGACTTTCCCTAGTAGCTGCCATATGCCCTAGCACTCAATTAAGACTTTTGGAGGCACATGGAGTTGGGTAGGGATCTGACCCATGTGAAAAAGCAACTTGAAAACGCGTGGAAACCATTCAAGACAGATCGCATGCGACCGGTCGCGCTTCTTTGCGACGGTCGCTTACACCGATTCAACACTCTTCCAATCTGCTGCATGCGACCGGTCGCCCAAACCTGCGACGGCCGTCGCTTCGCGTTTTTCTCCAGCTCTCCAATCTGCTTCAAAACGACCGGTCGCTCAAAACCTGCGACCGGTCGCTTCTCCCGAAGCTTGCATACTCAATGTGAGCCAAATTTCCAACAATCTCCACCTTGGCGAACCATTAATCACCCCGTGAACCATTGTTGACCTCTAGAACATCTTCAACCTCTTAGAAATCGTTCTAGTAATTTCCAAGATCTCCATCATGGCAAATCAACCTCTTGCCTCAATGCACCTTAGGTGAGAAGGTGCTCCACCCAATCCTAGACTTGGGCAACCTGGATCCCTTGTGTAGAAGAGAGACCCTCCATGCCAAATTCCTTGCTCCTTGCCATCTTAGAGCCTTGAATTTGTGACATGCCTTGGTATGGAAACTTCATACCAAACCTTTGCTCTATAAATCCCCACTTAGCCAACCTTGCTCTTGGATTTAAGAACACCTTTCTTTTCATCAATGCACCCTTCCAACTTTCCCGCTTCATGCTCCCTATGGCACTTCGAAACGTGGCTGGAACTTCTTGGTCCATCCATCCAAAACATAGGGACGGTTTGATGGATTCCTTGGGCCCGGACCTTGCTATTGACGATGGCTCCACCTCAAGTAGAACCCCTTTGTGAGTTTGTTGTTGTTGCCCTACTTCTTCAGCCCTTGTGTCAAGCTCCACCTCAAGTGAAGACTTCCCATGACCACCTTTGGCAAGAAGCTTCTTTTTAACAACATCCTCCACATCATCCCTTGTCTTGACTTCACCTTTGTGGACATTATCCTCCACAGCTTCTACACCTTTGAAATCAAGCTCCCTTGATGATGAATTGTTAGTCACACAACCTTGACTAACCTTCCTTGCCCAACCTTTCTTGAGCACAACTGCAGCTACATTATGTTGGCTTGGCTCCTCCTTGACATTAAGATCTTTTGCCTGCTCTTCCTTGGTAAAACTCCTGCACCACTTGCAGCTGTACCACCCAAGAGCTTGTATGTGTTGTTTGGTTGAATCTCCCCCCTCATAACCACAACAGAACCTTGTGTGACTATGAGCTTCCCTCCTTTGGCCTTGTACGAATACCCTTCTCTATCTAGAGAGCCAAGAGAGAGTAGATTCGTTCTTAGTGAGGGCACAAACCTTACCTCACTAAGACTCCAAACTTCACCGCCTTGCAACTTGATCTTCACAGTCCTAAGCCCAAAACTTCACAAGTAGTTTTGTCTCCCAACATAATCTTGCATACCTTCTTTGCCTCATATGTGTCAAACATCAACTTATTTGAACACACATGATAGGAACATCCGGAATCTAATATCCATCTTGAATCAGAATTTTCACCCGAAGAACTTGCCACGACGTCCCCGTTACGCTTCTCTTCCGTAACCGTCAAAAGTTCACCATCCGCTTCTTCAAAAGTCACGTTGGCTGCACCCGAACCTTCGGCCTTCTTCATCTTGTTCTGCTTCTCCTTCCACACCGGACAATTCCGCCTCCAATGGTCCTTAGACCCACACTCAAGCATCCTTCATCGTCCTTGGATTTAGTATTCCTCCCGTTGCCTCTATTGCCTCCACGCTTGCTTGAACGGCCCCCTGCGAATAGACCCGCATCTTTAGAGTTCTCCTCCGAACGTTGGGACATCCGGTGATGCGTCATCACATCTTGCACCACCTCCTCAAACTTCAGAGTACTCTTCCCGAACATAAGCGTCGTTCGGAAATGCTTATAAGACGGAGGCAAGGATGTTAGCAACATGAGTGCCTTATCCTCCGTATCATAAACAACTTCCATCCTTTGCAAATCAGCAACACACCTATTAAAATTGGTTAGGTGCTCCATCAGATTTCCACCTTCTTCCATCCGAAGATTAAGAAGTTCCTCCTTGAGAAAGAGCTTGTTGGATAGCGACTTTCCTGCAAACATCTCTTCAAGCTTCTCCCATGTTTGCTTCGCTGTGTCTTGCATCACATTGATGAGCACCTCATCCGCGATGAAGTTCTCAATGGCTCCTCTAGCCAACTCGTCTAGAACACCCCACTCCTCGTCTGTCATGGTCAGTAGGCTTCTTCTCCTTGCCTCCCAAGACAACGATGAGATTTTGCTGTGTAAGGGCTGACTTCATCCTTCTTTGCCATAGCGTGAAGTTCTCCTTCCCCGTGAAAGGCTTCAACTCCACCTTCATGCCGACGACTTGTGGTTGCCTCTGTTGCATAGAGCTACTTCCACCTTCAGCTCCTTTGTCACTTGCCATCTTCAACACCACTAGCACTTGCTGCTAAACCACACTCTGATACCACTTGTTGTGCAAATTGAATTGCACTCCCTAATGATCTTGTTGTTAATAGACTTTGTAACACACACAATGATGGATGAATCACACACACACACAGAAAATAACCAAGCACAAGTGACACAAGATTTATAGAGGTTCGGCCAACTCTTTGCCTACTTCCTCTTGGTGATCCCCTTGAGAAATTCACTTCATGAAAGAATAGGTTACAACTTTGGTTTACAAAGAAAACCCCCTTAGAACTCTATTCTCTCCCAAGCTCTCTTTTCTCTCACACCCCTTGCTCAACACTTTGATGCACTTGTGAACACTCTCTCACCCTTGGTGTTTCCCTCCTTGGTTTCTAGACTTACAAGACTCCAACCCTTGAGCTCTCTCTCTCCTTGGCTTCCTTGGCTTTTCTCCCAAGCCCTTAGCCCTTTGAACTCCTTTGGATTTCTGATTCCTTGGCCTTAGCACTTTGCACTTAAGCTCTCAAGCACAAGAGCACTAAACACAAAATACTAAGCACACCTTGTAATGTCTGCACTTCCCACTTAAGTAGACAAGTGGGAAGCCTCCCAACATCATTAGCCACCCTGTAAAGCCTCTAACATGTGGCAAACCAGCCACCCTAAAAACCAGATCCATGATTCAAGGAAAGTATAAGTGGTAGGCAATCATACAACCCACCACTCTATACTTAATGTAGTTAAAGACTTTCCCTAGTAGCTGCCATATGCCCTAGCACTCAATTAAGACTTTTGGAGGCACATGGAGTTGGGTAGGGATCTGACCCATGTGAAAAAGCAACTTGAAAACGCGTGGAAACCATTCAAGACAGATCGCATGCGGCCGGTCGCCCGATTCTTTGCGACCGGTCGCTTACACCGATTCAACACTCTTCCAATCTGCCTGCATGCGGCCGGTCGCTTCAAACTGCGACCGGTCGCTTCGCGTTTTTCTCCAGCTCTCCAATCTGCTTCAAACGACCGGTCGCTCAAAACCTGCGACCGGTCGCTTCTCCCGGCTTGCATACTCAATGTGAGCCAAATTTCCAACAATCTCCACCTTGGCGAACCATTAATCACCCCGTGAACCATTGTTGACCTCTAGAACATCTTCAACCTCTTAGAAATCGTTCTAGTAATTTCCAAGATCTCCATCATGGCAAATCAACCTCTTGCCTCAATGCACCTTAGGTGAGAAGGTGCTCCACCCAATCCTAGACTTGGGCAACCTGGATCCCTTGTGTAGAAGAGAGACCCTCCATGCCAAATTCCTTGCTCCTTGCCATCTTAGAGCCTTGAATTTGTGACATGCCTTGGTATGGAAACTTCATACCAAACCTTTGCTCTATAAATCCCCACTTAGCCAACCTTGCTCTTGGATTTAAGAACACCTTTCTTTTCATCAATGCACCCTTCCAACTTTCCCGCTTCATGCTCCCTATGGCACTTCGAAACGTGGCTGGAACTTCTTGGTCCATCCATCCAAAACATAGGGACGGTTTGATGGATTCCTTGGGCCCGGACCTTGCTATTGACGATGGCTCCACCTCAAGTAGAACCCCTTTGTGAGTTTGTTGTTGTTGCCCTACTTCTTCAGCCCTTGTGTCAAGCTCCACCTCAAGTGAAGACTTCCCATGACCACCTTTGGCAAGAAGCTTCTTTTTAACAACATCCTCCACATCATCCCTTGTCTTGACTTCACCTTTGTGGACATTATCCTCCACAGCTTCTACACCTTTGAAATCAAGCTCCCTTGATGATGAATTGTTAGTCACACAACCTTGACTAACCTTCCTTGCCCAACCTTTCTTGAGCACAACTGCAGCTACATTATGTTGGCTTGGCTCCTCCTTGACATTAAGATCTTTTGCCTGCTCTTCCTTGGTAAAACTCCCTGCACCACTTGCAGCTGTACCACCCAAGAGCTTGTATGTGTTGTTTGGTTGAATCTCCCCCCTCATAACCACAACAGAACCTTGTGTGACTATGAGCTTCCCTCCTTTGGCCTTGTACGAATACCCTTCTCTATCTAGAGAGCCAAGAGAGAGTAGATTCGTTCTTAGTGAGGGCACAAACCTTACCTCACTAAGACTCCAAACTTCACCGCCTTGCAACTTGATCTTCACAGTCCCTAAGCCCAAAACTTCACAAGTAGTTTTGTCTCCCAACATAATCTTGCATACCTTCTTTGCCTCATATGTGTCAAACATCAACTTATTTGAACACACATGATAGGAACATCCGGAATCTAATATCCATCTTGAATCAGAATTTTCACCCGAAGAACTTGCCACGACGTCCCGTTACGCTTCTCTTCCAGAATCACAAAAGTTCACCATCCGCTTCTTCAAAAGTCACGTTGGCTGCACCCGAACCTTCGGCCTTCTTCATCTTGTTCTGCTTCTCCTTCCACACCGGACAATTCCGCCTCCAATGGTCCTTAGACCCACACTCGAAGCATCCTTCATCGTCCTTGGATTTAGTATTCCTCCCGTTGCCTCTATTGCCTCCACGCTTGCTTGAACGGCCCCTGCGAATAGACCCGCATCTTTAGAGTTCTCCTCCGAACGTTGGGACATCCGGTGATGCGTCATCACATCTTGCACCACCTCCTCAAACTTCAGAGTACTCTTCCCGAACATAAGCGTCGTTCGGAAATGCTTATAAGACGGAGGCAAGGATGTTAGCAACATGAGTGCCTTATCCTCCGTATCATAAACAACTTCCATCCTTTGCAAATCAGCAACACACCTATTAAAATTGGTTAGGTGCTCCATCGATTTCCACCTTCTTCCATCCGAAGATTAAGAAGTTCCTCCTTGAGAAAGAGCTTGTTGGATAGCGACTTTCCTGCAAACATCTCTTCAAGCTTCTCCCATGTTTGCTTCGCTGTGTCTTGCATCACATTGATGAGCACCTCATCCGCGATGAAGTTCTCAATGGCTCCTCTAGCCAACTCGTCTAGAACACCCCACTCCTCGTCTGTCATGGCTGTAGGCTTCTTCTCCTTGCCTCCCAAGACAACGATGAGATTTTGCTGTGTAAGGGCTGACTTCATCCTTCTTTGCCATAGCGTGAAGTTCTCCTTCCCTGTGAAAGGCTTCAACTCCACCTTCATGCTGACAGCTTGTGGTTGCCTCTGTTGCATAGAGCTACTTCCACCTTCAGCTCCTTTGTCACTTGCCATCTTCAACACCACTAGCACTTGCTGCTAAACCACAGCTCTGATACCACTTGTTGTGCAAATTGAATTGCACTCCCCTAATGATCTTGTTGTTAATAGACTTTGTAACACACACAATGATGGATGAATCACACACACACACAGAAAATAACCAAGCACAAGTGACACAAGATTTATAGAGGTTCGGCCAACTCTTTGCCTACTTCCTCTTGGTGATCCCCTTGAGAAATTCACTTCATGAAAGAATAGGTTACAACTTTGGTTTACAAAGAAAACCCCCTTAGAACTCTATTCTCTCCCAAGCTCTCTTTTCTCTCACACCCCTTGCTCAACACTTTGATGCACTTGTGAACACTCTCTCACCCTTGGTGTTTCCTCCTTGGTTTCTAGACTTACAAGACTCCAACCCTTGAGCTCTCTCTCTCCTTGGCTTCCTTGGCTTTTCTCCCAAGCCCTTAGCCCTTTGAACTCCTTTGGATTTCTGATTCCTTGGCCTTAGCACTTTGCACTTAAGCTCTCAAGCACAAGAGCACTAAACACAAAATACTAAGCACACCTTGTAATGTCTGCACTTCCCACTTAAGTAGACAAGTGGGAAGCCTCCCAACATCATTAGCCACCTGTAAAGCCTCTAACATGTGGCAAACCAGCCACCCTAAAAACCAGATCCATGATTCAAGGAAAGTATAAGTGGTAGGCAATCATACAACCCACCACTCTATACTTAATGTAGTTAAAGACTTTCCCTAGTAGCTGCCATATGCCCTAGCACTCAATTAAGACTTTTGGAGGCACATGGAGTTGGGTAGGGATCTGACCCATGTGAAAAAGCAACTTGAAAACGCGTGGAAACCATTCAGCACAGACTGCATGCGACCGGTCGCCAGTTCTTTGCGACCGTCGCTTACACCGATTCAACACTCTTCCAATCTGCTGCATGCGGCCGGTCGCCCAAAACTGCGACGGCCGCTTCTGCGTTTTTCTCCAGCTCTCAATCTGCTTCAAAACGACCGGTCGCTCAAAACCTGCGACCGGTCGCTTCTCCCGAAGCTTGCATACTCAATGTGAGCCAAATTTCCAACAAGTTTCACAGCCAAAGCAAGACCAAGCAACGTTCTACTTTGATTTCTGAGTTGAATGCAATCTGTCTTTTTCCTCAAAGGACTGAATCACATAGAAGGTTTCAGAAGAGAAAAATATAAATAAAACTAACACCACTTCAAAACAGAGTCGTTGTCGAGACTAACAACATAAATCCAAGTCACAACGTGATTCGATAATATCAACTATTTGTTGGCGTTTGATTGAAATAAACGAACTTGAGGCCCACATTGGAAAAGAAGAGAATGTATCAACTCTTTATAAGTGGGAGTCTTCCGAGACATGCTATATGCAAGATGAGCCTAGGGGAGTGGAACTTGGATTTACCCGAACTCATTTGATATAAAAATAAAATAAAAAGCATAGTCCAAAAAAAAAATATTACTATTTATTAAGTAATTTATGAAATGAGTAAAATATTTAAAATTCACTAATCAAATAATAATTAAAACGTAATTACTAATTAAAGTAATTTAAAAAGACTAAGATATTACTTAACTACAAATATTAAATTAAAAATGTTGGCTAAAAAATAAAAGTAAAGAAACTAATTTTATATGTTTAAAATTTATAAATAAATAATTAAAAAAAGCAAAAAATTCTCTCCCTACGACATGTTGTTGGCACAGGTCTATACCGGCAAAAGTTGCCGGATTAGACTTGTCCCGACGAATCTAACCTTTGCCGAAGAAAGTTCGTCGGGCAATGTCTAAGCCAAAAAAAATTCACTGGGATAGATCTATACCGACGAAATGTCTTCGGGGAAGGCCTAAAAAAACAAATAGCAGTTTAATATCTTTAATTTAATAAAATATTTAAATACTAATTATTCACTAAGTAAATAATAATTAAAACATAACTACTAAATAAAGTAATTAGAAAAGAATAATCAAGATTATGGTATTTAAAGAGTAAAGCCGCACGGCTATACTTAAAAAATTCTGTTTAAAGGCTATATCAGCGCAGCTATAGTTAAAAAATATTCTATTTAAAGAGTATAGCCCCGGGGCTATACTGTTAAGATAGTCTATTTACAGAGTAAAGCCGCACGGCTATACCTCTAAGATAGTCTATTTGTTGAGAACAGCCGACCGGTTATACTCTTTAATTGGAATAGTATAGCCGTGCGGCTATACTCTTAAAATATTCTTTTTAACATTTTTTTTAAAAGTTGCTTTTTAGTAATTAAATAATATCTTAGCCTTATTTAAATACTTAATTAGTAATTGTGTTTTAATTATTATTTCTTTAGTGAATAATTAGTACTAAATATTTTAATAAAAATCCTTGGAATTTTTGTTTTGGTACCCAAGTCACAACGTGATTCGATAATATCAACTATCCAAGAATGGATTTATCTCAATAATGTTGTGTATAGATTATTTAAGAACTCTGTTTCTAACCGTCAAGTCATAAGTGCACGTATAATAGGCAATTCAGCGTACCTCATTTTTTGCAGCTTCTTCATCTTTATAGCCTGTTTTTAGCAAAACATCATGCACAGCAGTAAGATCCATCCTTGCAGAAGCCTTTCCAAGAGGAGAAAGCATGGTTGGAACCGCAACAGTATTTCTAGGAAGGCCCATTAGAACATGAGATGCCGCCTTTATAAACAAACCATATGAGCAATCAGAACGTATCAGGACGTGTTGGTGCAGAAAAAGGTCCGCGTTGGAAATGTCCTCCTCGTGCTCGAGAGCTGGGTCCCTCGACAATATAACGCCCCGTCTGGCTCGAATGAGTTCTTTTCTATGCCTCAATGAAGAGGACTTCAATATTCTTTCAATCATGCATTCATGGCTTGGAAGATACGAATAACGAATGGTACCTAGCCAAATAGAAAAACCAAGGTTATGGTTAATGATCCCTTGGGTGGGTTCGAAAAACCTTAATTCGGGCCCATGACATTAGCCATTTTGGGCCCAGATATGATGATTCAGGCCTAGGAGAGTCCCTGTCGTCGGGCCTAAAGAAGCCTTGGTTTCAGACTTAAAAAACCCTTATTCGGGCCCGTTTAGCAATAAACAGTGTTATTTTCAAAGTAAAGACTTGAATATAAATTGCAAGAACGATAAATAGCAGAAACGTAAGGTGCATGTAAATTAAATTGAAGAGAAAGTAAAGTCCCTGAGAAAAGGAGATTTCTCTATCCATTCTGGGAGTGAAAACAAGTTGAAACAAAAGCCAAAGATTTCTCTATTTAGCTTGGAAAAGGCAAATTACAGTAATAAAGAACTCGATAACAAGATGATTGGAGATTTCTCTATCCAATCAGTTACAAGTTTGAGCTGATTTTTACAAGGTAGCTAGCCCGAATGTTTAAACAGAAATCATACCAAGAAGATGGCAGAGCAATAAAAGATAAACGCAGGAGTTGTCAACTGGTTATCTGAGGAGAGTAGGTTGTTTGAATGCTTGAAGATTTTTCAAGTTATAGACGTTGAGTCTGATTTTGGAGAGAGAGTCCTCGAGCGCTGATGTGGAGCTTCTATATTTATAGACAAAATATACAACGAAGGCGGTAGCGGGAAGAAACTTGGGTACAATTTTGAGTCTGAATACTTTTTCCTCGTGAGTTGGTCCCTTAATAAAATAAAAGGGATATTTTGAATGAAGATTAGTCTTGAGGGGATGGATCTTTGAGCCTCCTCAGTTTGAAAGAGTGGAAGAACGACGGCTTCTTTTGGTGTTTGTCGTCAGACAGTCGGCGTGCTTTCTGCTAAAAGACGCAAGTCCTATCGCTCTAAATGGCGAGAAACCCACTCCTGCTTTTTACGTGAGTCACTCTAGCCAAGCTCAACCACTTCTGACGTGGTGGGTCTAGCTTAGGATATTGGTTCAAAAAGGTGTGAGCTTGTTTTCTTAAGCTCTGAAGCCCAAAGAAACAGGTGTTGAAAAAGAAGGGCCCTCTTTGGGCTTGGGCCTGAAAAGAGATAAAATACCAAATTTGGCATTTTACCAAATATGGTACAAACATGACGGAAAAAAGAATATGCTGTCACCTCTTTCTGAGGATAAACAAAGAAATAGTAATTTCATGATCTGAGGATAACAGGATATATCACCTCTTTCTGCTTTTGAAGTGGTGCAACGACTGTAAGAAGAAACTTAATATCTCCTCTATCCCTAGCCTAGACATTTGGAAGCAAGTTCAACCAATTTAGTGGCATCATCATTCACATACTGCCCTTCCAATGATGAATCCATCAACAACAATACATTCTTTTCCCTTATCAAGTCCAGTGCCTGGAGATACAATAATCACTTAAACAATTTTTGTATCTTTAAATGTAATCTCACATCAATTAATTAAGCTAAACAGAACCATTTCCCAACTTTGCATTCCCAAAAGACCTTGAAATTAATGCAAATTGAGCTGAGGAAGAATCACAAACAACGGCAAAATACTGAACCTAAAAGTAGTGGTTTCAAGTAGACTTACTGAACATAAACTGTTTGTAAAGTCAAATTCTCACTTTCTTGTTGAATTTAAGACGTCAATGATACCAAACATATCAAAATTATAAACCAAGTGCACGACCTAGATACATACTGAATACAGTGAAAACAAAACATTCAAAAAACGTTAAAGTTTTACAGAATGCTAATGAAACAAGCAGAAGGATCCTAAAACATTATGTAAGAAGCAACATTTGGAATCCTGAGATCATCACCAAAAAAATATTTGCAGAACGGCAATACAGAATCTACAGCCTATGCAGTAGAAATGTCAACGGATTTACAGAAGAAATAAAAAATATCCTGAAAACCTCACGAGGAGAACAATGTAAAGGTTCATGGGATGTAAGTCCACGTACATGGCTTGGAGGAATATGCTTGCCACTCAAAAGGTCCAAATGGACAGTTCCATAACTATAGATTACACTCTCTGGAATGACCCTGCCTGCAAAGTTTGACACTAATCAAATACGCTGAAAACTGGTTTTCATATCTCCAATGATATTAAGTTATCAACCAAATCTGGTTAAACTATAACACCACCATGGGACGATACTAAGACAATGATACGTGGAAAACTGGATTTCATATCTCCACTGGTATTAAGTTGTCGATCTTTCGTCCGGGATGTCTTTTTTTAATTATAAAAAAAAAGACCAGTTTAGTATCTTTAATTTAATAAAATATTTAAATACTAATTATTCACTAAGTAAATAATAATTAAAACTTAACTACTAAATAAAGTAATTAGAAAAGAGAAATCAAGATTATGGTATTTAAAGAGTATAGCCGCCCGGCTATACTTCAAAAATATTCTTTTTAAAGAGTATAGCCGCACGGCTATACTTTTAAAATAGCCAATTTACCGAGTAAAGCCGCACGGCTATACTTCTAACATATTCTATTCTATTTCTAAGGTAAAGCCGCCCGGCTATACTTTTAAAATATTATGTTTGTATAGTAAAGCCGCACGGTTATACTTTTGCTATACTCTTTAATTGGAATACTATAGCCGTGCGGCTTTACTCTTAAAATATTCTTTTTAACATTTTTTTAAAAAGTTGATTTTTATTAATTAAATAATATCTTAGCCTTATTTAAATACTTTAATTAGTAATTGTGTTTTAATTATTATTTCTTTAGTGAATAATTAGTATTAAATATTTTAATAAAAATCCTGGAAATTTAGTTTTGGTACCCAAGTATTTTAGTATTCCAAAAATGGATTTTAGCCTTCAAACTTAATCCAAGTCCCAACGTGATTCGATAATATCAACTACTTGTTGGCGTTTGACTGAAATACACGAACTTGAGACCCACATTGGAAAAGAAGAGAATGTATCAACTCTTTATAAGTGGGAGTCTTCCGACACGTGCTATATGCAAAGTGAGCCTAGGGGAGTGGAACTTGGATTTACCCGAACTAATTGCGCTCTCGGTGTGCAGAGTGTTGCTGAAACAAACAGAAAGGCAATGTGGGAAAATGAGAAAATGATGCTCCCTTTTATAATATGCATTCCCAACAGCACTTCCTTCCTCCCAATAGTTTTTCTGTCTACCACTTTAAGTTTTCTTATGCAACGAAACAGCTCGCCACAATAAACGATAAAATTGCAGGATCATGTCAAAATATGTGCCTAGTGTTTTACTATAACTTCTAGCTAGACAAAGATATCAATTCCAAAGTCAGCCTTAGTGGCAACTGGGGAAATCTCAGTTGTACGAAACTATATGTGCTAGGAGTACCAAATGCCAAAGCTTGATCGAATCCTCTAACTAATTCACTGCTTCAACTATTAGACAACCACTTGCCCCGATAACTTCAAATGGCAAGACGTGCAAATCCGTCATGCATGGCGGAGAGACACATGCGAAGAGAGAGACAAACATACAGGTGCAGCTCCACCGTGCACCTTAGAATAAAATACTATTAGCTGCACAGCCAGCCTTAACATAAAATACTTAGAATGACTAGCGCAGGAGTTGCTGGGATGATGTTTCAGTGTGTGTTTGAAGGAAGCCTGTCAATACGGGACACCGAAATTGAGCGAAGGCCTTACCATAAGAACTGCAGTTTCCCCCTGCACATATTCCTCCTGTAATTAAACATTATTATCACCTTTCTTCAATACAGCCGAAAATACCAGTTAACTTAAAATAGCAGCCCATAAGTGAAACGCAGCGTTTCACTAACCCTAACATAACCTTTTTTTGGACGAACCC
Organism: Prunus padus; assembly: GCA_024362665.1. NCBI lineage: Eukaryota > Viridiplantae > Streptophyta > Magnoliopsida > Rosales > Rosaceae > Prunus > Prunus padus. The sequence continues at coordinate 32,514,518 of JANFAM010000018.1, forward strand.
TATCCTCCTCACTTATCTCTCATCTCTCCGCCTCCGTAACCTCCCATCTCTCTGTACCTCCATCGTCTCTCAGCTTTCTCTGCCTCCATTATCTCCTCTTGCGCGCCTTTGAAATAAGGTGAGCCCAGCAGCAGCTACAAAGAAAAAGAAGAAAAATTCAAAGATACCTCTGACGAGTAGAGAAGAAGCCGTCGCTGCCACTGGTTTGGTCGAGAAGAGTAAAGAAGCACCCACCCGACCCGCCCAGGCCAGCGCCCAACCGCCGCCTAACTCCCTGGCGCCTACCCCTAACGTTTAGGGTGAACTCGCGGCGGTGTTCTCCTGCCTAGCGCCTAGGAGCCGCCTAGGTCGATTTTTCTGAGTTTCTTCTTCTTTTTTTGTGGTGGGGGTGGAGATAAGAAAACATGTAAAAAGGGCATGAAAGATGAAGAAAAATTAATAAAATAAAAACAAAAAATTATTTTTAATTTTACTCAACAATCATTTGATATCAATTTGTTCTTACCAGCCCTTAAATGTCATATGAATCATCGGATTTTTGACTGGCATTGACCTAATGCATGAAAGCACTTGTGATAAGAGTAGAACGGAATTGTTTTTGTTCTTAATATGGAGGAGACATAAAGCCAAGGCACAACTAAGCTGGTGGGTGTTGAGTTTTCTGCATATTTTTAATATAAAGAGTATAGCCGGGCGGCTATACGTCAAAACTATTCTATTTTAAAGAGTATAGCCGGGCGGCTATACTTTAAAAATATTCTATTTAAAGAGTACAGCCGTACGGCTATACCTTAAAATAGTCTATTTATAGAGTAAAGCCGTTCGGCTATACTTCTAACATATTCTATTCTATTTCTAGGGTAAAGCCACTCGGCTATCCTTTTAAAATATTAAGTAAAGCCGAACGGCTATACTTTTAAAGTATTCTATTTGTAGTGAACAGCCGTCCGGCTTTACTCTTTATTTGGAATAGTATAGCCTTGCGGCTATACTCTTAAAATATTATTTTTATCCTTTTTTAAAAAAAGTTCCTTTTTAGTAATTAAATAATATCGTAGCCTTATTTAAATACTTAGTAATTGTGTTTTAATTATTATTTATTTAGTGAATAATTAGTATTAAATATTTTAATAAAAATCCTGAAAATTTAGTTTTGGTACCCAAGTATTTTAGTATTACAAAAATGGATTTTAGCCTTCAAACTTAAATCCAAATCACAACGTGATTCAATAATATCAACTACTTTTTGGCATTTATACACGAACTTGAGACCCAAATTGGAAAAGAAGAGAATGTATCAACTCTTTATAAGTGGGAGTCTTCCAACACGTGCTATATGCCAAGGTGGTCCTAGGGGAGTGGAACACGAAATGTTGTCGGCACAGGTCTATGCCGGTAATATTTGCTGGATTAGAACACTACCGACGAAAATCATCTTTGCCGGCGAAAGATCTTCGACCAAAAAATTATTTTAATTTTACTCAACAATCATTTGATATTAATTAGTCCTTACCAGCCCTTAAATGTCATATGAATCATCGGATTTTTGACTGGGATTGGCCTAATGCATGAAAGCACTTGTGAGAGTAAGAGTATAACGGAATTGTTTCTGTTCTTAATATGGAGGAGACATAAAGCCAAGGCAGAACCATGCTGGTGGGTGTTGAGTTTTCTGCATATTTTTAACGTAAAGCCAACTCACAACAACTAACAATTGAAAGAGTAAATCAGAACAATACAATTAGTTCACTCTCAACAAGTCAACAATTATCAGAGCATCCACTGTCCACTGAGAGAGAGAGAGAGAGAGAGAGAGAGAGAGAACTTTATATTAAGTTTGCAAGTCAGTGATTGGTAGGACAATAACTTGTATAACGAAAAGTGATGCTTGCAGCCTTCTACACAAATTAATACAAGAGATTCAAGAGAACAGATAAGAAAATAGAATGACAGCCGAAGTTTCTGGGATAATGTTTCAGAGTTTGTTTGAAGGAAGCCTATCAATGCAGGACATGGAAGTTGAGCGTCTCAAGAACTAAAACAAAACAAGACAAAAAATTATTTAAAAGCAAATTTGTGAGTGTTGGACCTACAAGTAATTGTTATACATTGAATCTGTAAGTGGTGGGCTACTCTTATTCCTCTCTAGAAGTTCTTCCAATGCTCTCACCAAACCAGTTAACTATATAGCAAGGCAGATTGATAAACCACGATGCACAGAGAGTGAAGGTAAATAAGCCAGTGAATCACGAATGAAATCGTACAAGGATCTGCTACTGGATATCATCACTAAGCAGGTGGGTTTAAGCTTTCTGCAGATTTTATTTACTGAAATCGTACAAGGACCTGCATGAAACACACAGTAAGCCAAACTCATTTTTACCATTGACATTCTTTCACATATCACATAATGCAATGTTAAAAAATCTTTCACAAATGTAAATGACATGCCATCGTCTCTGTTGCCTGTATCATTAGGTCAATAGATCTTTGATTTTTGGCCAATACCAAACGCAGAGTAGGCCATGGATTTTTACAAACCAGTATTATGACAACTTTATTACTGCTTACTCAAAAGAGAGTGAAGATAAGTGAAAGCCTTAAGTAGGTGTGGTGGTCATTGATCAACCATAAAGCAACTGAGAGGACAACCTAAATCTGTGCAAAATACAAGATACATGACAGCCCTGCTTGCTTCATATGCCAACTAAATGCAAAGTAAATAGGTTAATTCAGATAAGTGAGAATTATAACTGAAATTTGTGAGAGGTGTACTTACTGATCTCAAAGTACGGAGGCACAAAAATATTCAATTTCATTGTACAAAGCAACATAACATTTGGCGTCTCGAAAACAAATATCATATCATAACATTGATTCTCAGAATAAACAGAAGCTGCTTGCTCACGAGGTCATAAAACTACAAGGTTATTACTACTAATCAGAATTCTGGTACGGCCTTGCTGCTACCAACAGAGGCCTTCTACTCAACAGCATGATTCTTCTTCTGAAAAGGTCGAAGTTATACAACATTTTCTATGTTCTCCTAAAATCGCCAGTGAGGTATTCCGCTTGTATTAAGTAACAGAATGATCTTCACCAAAAACGAGAGAGAGAGGACACTACTAAAACCAAAATGATGTTGCCTAGAAACAGTCACAATATAATTGGTAACAAGATTAGTTAAAAGACGTTATTACGGAGAATACTATGCTTAAACCCCACAATTACAACGACTGCTAAAGCCAATCTATTTGTCTTGACTCTCTTAACTTAAGTCCCTACATTGAGAAGCTGAATTTTTCGAACACAATTGTCTTCTTGCCTAACTACAAAGCCAAAAAGAACAATGTTTGTTTTGCAAGAACCACCACCATAGCAAACTTCTCTTGAGTTCAACGTGCCTACAGTAAACCTCTCTTGAGTTCAACGGGACCATCCTTGTTCTATACAAACATGTAACAAAAGCACTTCCAAAAAAAGTAAATGTAAAAAACAGCAAGCAAGATTTTTAAGAAAAGTAAATCACACATATGCTCACTTGCACTTGCACATAAAGCTTAGGAAAGAAGAGAAGTAGGAGGGAGGAATGGCCACCAGAATAGCTGCGATGAAAAATTATAATCCCAATACCTGATAATACATAAAGTCTCAGTGAAAAAAAAGCATCTCATCATAATTTCTTCTTTTGAGAATGGAACCGGGCAAAATTCACCTTCATTTCCTTTTTCTGCATGTCGACACCCCTCTGCCATACAAAGATAAATCCAGGTCATCCTACTGGCACAAGGAGTTTCAGTTTAAACAAAGGCATGGTTCCAATCAAATAAGTTACAAAGATTTGTTTCTGGTGAAGCAAACAAGGTTAGTTAACTTAATTCACAACTTCGTACGTAGAATTAGTTTCAAAGCCAAACCAAGACCAAGCAACGTTCTACTTTGATTTCTAACTTGAATGCAATCTGTCTCTTTCCTCAAAGGACTGAATCACATAGAAGAATAGAATGACTAGCACAGGAGTTGCTGGGATGATGTTTCAGTGTGTGTTTGAAGGAAGCCTCTCAATGCGGGACTCCGAAATTGACCGAAGGCCTTGCCATAAGAACTGCAGTTGCGCTCTGCACAGGTCCGAGGGGGGTGTTTGCTCCAATGCTTGTCAAAGGAACATTTCCTTTCCCAAGAATTTGGCAGCAGCTTCTTCCAAATTCTCTTCTCCTCTCTTAGACGACATGTCCACGTCCACAGGAAACAGAGGAAGTGTGAATGGGTTTCATAATCCTGCCTTGTCACATAGACAATAGACAGAGGTTATCAGAGGCTAGCTCGATTATACGGTGATTACCGGTGAGTTAGAAGAGATTGAAAGGTTAGTTAGGAAGCGAGAAGCAATTTTAATTGTGAAGTTTCTCATGATCTTATTCTTGCTCCAGCACTAGTACTCAAACATCAAATTGATTTTGAGGAAATATTGGTGCTTTGTGGGGTTAGTTTCTTGATTTCTTCTACCTTCATCCGAGTGTAAATTCTACCGAGTACAAAAAATTATTTGTAATTTTACTCAACAATCATTTGATATCAATTTGTCCTTACCAGCCCTTAAATGTCATATGAATCATCGGATTTTTGACTGGCATTGGCCTAATGCATGAAAGCACTTGTGATAAGAGTAGAACGGAATTGTTTCTGTTCTTAATATGGAGACAGACATAAAGCCAAGGCAGAACTAAGCTGGTGGGTGTTGAGTTTTCTGCATATTTTTAATATAAAGAGTAAAGCCGGCCGGCTATACTTAAAAAATATTCTATTTAAAGAGTAAAGCCGCACGGCTATACTCTTAAAATAGTCTATTTACAGAGTAAAGCCGAACGGCTATACTTCTAACATATTCTATTCTAATTTACCTTTTGTGGAAGATGCATTGATGAGATTGGCTTCATTTTGGAAACACCACAAATGGTATAACATATTGCTAGCATTAAAGTCAAATGGTTCATGGTTGTGTGGCTTATTAGTTTCTTTTTGAAATTGTGGATGTTTATTTGTATGTATTAATGGTAGAATTGTGTGCAGTGAATTGAATCATGTAAATGTCTGCGTCATGTAGATGACCTTGGTATATAGGAAGAATTTCTAACTTTTGCATATATGCATCTAAATTAATTCTTGAAGCATGAGTTGAGGTAGGTGGTTGTTATTGATACATTAATCCAATTATTTGTATTTGCATACAAATAAAGACTCAATTATATATAAACTTAGTGGAATTTATAACTTTAACAACAAACAAAAAGCTTTTAGTTTGGAAGAAAACAAATGTACATGTCAATTTGATAATTATAATAACCAAAAAACTTACATTTAATTATTTAAAAATTATTATTATTAAATATTAAAATAATTATTTTTTAGTCCAATACAACACCAAACATAGGTCTTCACTATTTTACAATCCAGCTTCTTAGTCCGACGCGGCACCAGACATAGGTCAGTACTTAATCCAGCTTAGTCCAATCTAAGCTAATCCGAGACAGTCCCAGGATTTAGTCCAGTCCATGACAGTCCGCCGTACCAAACGATCCCTTAAAATATTATGTTTGTATAGTAAAGCCGCACGGCTATACTTTTAAAGTATTCTATTTGTAGTGAACAGCCGTCCGGCTTTACTCTTTATTTGGAATAGTATAGCCGTGCGGCTATACTCTTAAAATATTCTTTTTATCCTTTTTTTTAAAGTTCCTTTTTAGTAATTAAATAATATTTAGCCTTATTTAAATACTTTAATTAGTAATTGTGTTTTAATTATTATTTATTTAGTGAATAATTAGTATTAAATATTTTAATAAAAATCATGGAAATTTAGTTTTGGTACCCAAGTATTTTAGCATTCCAAAAATGGATTTTAGCCTTGAAACTTAAATCCAAATCACAACGTGATTCAATAATATGAACTACTTGTTGGCGTTTATACACAAACTTGAGACCCAAATTGGAAAAGAAGAGAATGTATCAACTCTTTATAAGTGGGGATCTTCCAACACATGCTATATGCAAGGTGGGTCTAGGGGAGTGGAACTTGGATTTACCTGAACAAATTTTGTATAAAAATAAAATAAAAAGCACAGTCAACAAAATAATTTAAATTAATTCATTACTATTTATTAAGTAATTTATGAAATGAGTAAAATATTTAAATATTCACTAATCAAATAATAATTAAAACATAATTACTAGATAAAGTAATTAAAAAAGACTAAGATATTACTTAACTACAAATATTAAATTAAAAATGTTGGCCAAAAAATAAAAGTAAAGAAATTAATTTTATATGTTTAAAATTTATAAATAAATAATAAAAAAAGGAAGAAAATCTCTCCCGACGAAATGTTGTTGGCACAGATCTATGCTGCCAATATTTTCCGGAACCGATGAAACTCATCCTTGCCTGCGAAAGGTCATTGGAAAAGGTCTAATCCGGCAAAAGGTTGACAGGATAGATCTGTACCGACGAAATTTCATCGGGGTAGGTTTTTAAATTAAAAATACAAGTTTAGTATCTTTAATTTAATGAAATATTTAAATACTTATTATTCACTAAGTAAATAATAATTAAAAAATAACTACCAAATAAAGTAATTAAAAAAGAGAAATCAAGATTATGGTATTTAAAGAGTATAGCCGGCCGGATATACTACAAAAGTATTCTATTTAAAGAGTATAGCTGCGCGGCTATACTTTTAAAATAGTCTATTCACAGAGTAAAGCCGCGCGGCTATACTTCTAACATATTCTATTCTATTTCTAGGGTAAAGCCGCGCGGCTATACTTTTAAAGTATTCTATTTGTAGAGAACAGCCGACCGGCTATACTCTTTAATTGGAATAGTATAGAAATATTTTTTTTTATCCTTTTCTTAAGTTGCTTTTTTGTAATTAAATAATATCTTAGCTTTATTTAAATACTCTAATTAGTAAATAAGCCAGTGAATCACGAATGAAATCGTACAAGGATCTGCTACTGGATAGCATCACTAAGCAGGTGGGTTTAAGCTTTCTGCAGATTTTTAACATTTCGGATTTACCTGCATGAAACACTCAGTAAGCCAAACTCATTTTTTCCATTGACATTCTTTCACATATCACATAATGCAATGTAAAAAAATCTTTCACAAATGCAAATGACATGCCATCGTCTCTGTTGCCTGTCTCATTAGGTCAATAGATCCTTGATTTTTGGCCAATACCAAACGCAGAGCAGGCCATGGATTTTTACAAACCAGTATTATGACAACTTTATTACTGCTTACTCAAAAGAGAGTGGAGATAAGTGAAAGCCTTAAGTAGTTGTGGTGGTCATTGATCAACCATAAAGCAACTGAGAGGACAACCTAAATCTGTGCAAAATACAAGATACATGACAGCCCTGCTTGCTTCATATGCCAACTAAATGCATAGTTTAGTATATTCCAACCTTGAGTTGAATTTTTAAATACCTTAATTCAGATAAGTGAGAATTATAACTGAAATTTGTGAGAGGTGTACTTACTGATCTCAAAGTACAGAGGCACAAAAATATTCAATTTTATTGTACAAAGCAACATAACATTTGGCGTCTCGAAAATAAATATCATATCATAACATTGATTCTCAGAATAAACAGAAGCTGCTTGCTCACGAGGTCATAAAACTACAAGGTTATTACTTCTAATCAGAATTCTGGTACGGCCTTGCTGCTACCAAAGCATGACCCTGTATTTCTCTGTGTTTTTTCTTTTCTCATTTTTAAGCCCAAAACAAAACAGTCAAAGTTATTTAAGAAAAACTATTAGAAATGTCCCAAAAGAGACAACAGAGGCCTTCTACTCAACAGCATGATTCTTCTTGTGAAAGAGTCGAAGTTATACAACATTTTCTATGTTCTCCTAAAATCGACAGTGGGGTCTTCCAGTTGAATTAAGTAACAGAATGATCTTCATCAAAAACAAGAGAGAGAGAGAGAGAGAGAGAGAGAGAGAGGACACAAAATGATGTTGCATAGAAACAGTCACACTATAATTGGTAACAAGATTAGTTAAAAGACGTTATTACGGAGAATACTATGCTAATTAAAACCCCACAATTACAACGACTGCTAAAGCCAATCTATTTGTCTCGACTCACTTAACTTAAGTCCCTACATTGAGAAGCTGAATTTCTCAAACAAAATTGGCTTCTTGCCTAACTACCTTGACAAGACCATATGAAGAAAAAGCCAAAAAGAACAATGTTTGTTTTGCAAGAACCACCTGTTAATGTGAAAATAGTGAACTGATTTAGAAATGTAATTGTTGTTTAGTGTTAAGGCTTAGCTCATAGGCTGAGTCAGTTTGTTAAGTCTTATAGGGCTTGACTTGGACAGGTGTTTTAATCTTAATGGTAGTGTAGTTGGATGGCTGAGATTGAGGCTAGGAGCTGTCTAGCTCTCTCTCTCCTCTAACGGTCTTTTTGTGCGTGAGTGAGCTAATAGGCTCAGATAGTAGTGTGTGCTCATCAACACATATAGAAAAATATACAGAAGAATTTCAGTACCATTTTTCTCTTTTCTTCTCTGAGACTCTCTCTTTCATTAGCTGCAAATGTTGATCAAACACTAACATGGCCTCAGAGCCAGGTTCGATCTAATTTTCTGGGCGTTGTGACTGTGTGGTTGGGCTCGAATCTGAAAGCAAAAGCTTATTGCGGGATTCTTGAGCTCGAATCGGAAATCTAGACTAACATGTCTGGATCTGGAGGAGGAGATCTCAGAGCGCCAATCTTCAATGGCGAAAACTTCGATTTCTGGCAGATCAGGATGAAAACCATCTTTCGATCACACGAGCTATGGGAAATGGTCGAAAATGGGTATAAGATTCCGATGAAGAAGGAGGAGCTCACGGAGGCAGAGACGAAGCTATTGCGTGAGTATGCTGTGAAAGATGCCAGAGCATTAGGCATCATTCAAGGAGCTGTGTTCGATCAGATCTTCCCAAGGATTGCAACTCAGGAAAGTGCGAAAGCTGCATGGGATATTCTAAAACAAGAATTCGTGGGTGACAAACAAGTAAGATCTGTGAAACTTCAAGGTCTTCGTAGAGATTTTGAGTATACACGTATGGGTGATAGTGAGACACTTTCTGGGTATATTGCTAAACTGTTTGACTTAATTAATCACATGAGAAGCTATGGTGAGGATTTAAGTAATCAAAGAATTGTCCAGAAATTGTTGATTAGCTTACCTAAATCCTATGATAGTATTGCAGCAGTGATAGAGAATACTAAGGATCTGGATACTATTGATGCACAGGATGTAGTTGCTATTTTGAAAGGGTATGAGCAGAGGCTTGATAGACATGGTGAGAATGGTGCAGAGAAGGCATTTGCTAGTTTGAATATTGGATCAAAATTCAATCGGTCCAATAATCAAAACTATCAAAATAAGTCTCAGAATTCTAAGTGGAAACCATGGAGTAACAAAGCTGAAGGGAGTAATAAGACTAGTTCTTATGAGGCAAGTAATAAGGCTGGTTCTTATGTAAAGAATGAGGCAACAAAAATTGGAGACAAGTGTAAGTTTTGTGATAAACTTCACTATGGAGAGTGCTGGGTTAAGAACAAAGTCAGATGTCACAAGTGCAACAAAATTGGACATATTGCACGATATTGCAATACAAACAAGAATGTTCAGCAAGGAAATTTTGCAAATCAGATTGAGGAAACTGGAAATCTGTTCTATGCAAATCACACTGAGACAGAGAAAAGAGTAAGTGAAGAGTGGTATATAGATAGTGGTTGTAGTAACCACATGACATCTCGAGAAGATTTGCTTGTTGATATTGATAGGAGAGTGAAAGCCAAAGTTCAAGTAGGCACTGGAGTGTTGGTTGATGTAGCAGGAAAAGGAACTTTGGTCATTAAAACTGCAAAAGGCAAACAGTACATAAAGGAAGTCATGTTGGTACCTGGTCTTGCAGAAAATCTACTTAGTGTGGGACAAATGACAGATCATGGCTATTTCCTCTTGTTTGGAGATTGTAAGGTTGACATATTTGATGATAGAACTCTGCAACATTTGGTAGTAAGTGTGAGGCAGAGAGGAAACAGATGTTTTCCATTAGTTTTCAATACAGACACAGAGTTTGCTTTGAAAACTAGTGTGCAAGAGTGTTCTAAACTTTGGCATAGGAGGTTTGGACACCTGAATTTCACAAGTCTCAAGTTGTTACAGAAGAAAGAACTTGTACTGGGGCTGCCTGATATCCAAGAGCATGATGCTGTTTGTCATGGTTGTGCAATGGGGAAGAATCATAGAGAGGCTTTTCCACAAGAATCGAAATGGAGAGCAAAGGAACCACTAGGACTGATTCATTCAGATATATGTGGTCCTATGCAAACACCAAGCTTGGGAGGAAACAAATACTTTATCACATTCATTGATGACTATTCAAGAATGTGCTGGGTATACTTCTTGAGAAACAAGTCAGAAGCACTTCATGTGTTTAAGAAGTTTAAGGTGATGGTGGAACTGCAAAGTGGGTTCCATATAAAGAGATTGAGGACAGATAGAGGAGGGGAGTTCAATTCACATGAATTTGTGCAGTTTTGTGAAAACTTTGGAATAGAAAGGCAGCTTACTATTGCTTACTCTCCCCAACAAAATGGAGTGGCAGAGAGGAAGAATAGAACAGTTATGGAAATGGCTAAATGTATGGTTCATGAGAAGGAGCTACCTTACAACCTGTGGTGTGAAGCAGTGAGCACAGCAGTGTATTTGTTGAATCGAAGTCCAACAAAAGCTTTAGAAAGCTCTACACCTTTTGAGAGGTTCAGTGGAAGAAAGCCAGGCATTAAACACTTAAAAGTGTTTGGTTCAGTGTGTTATCCTTTAGTTCCAGGAGCTGTGAGGCACAAATTGGAAGCAACAAGTGCTATAGGTGTTTTCATTGGCTATGGCATCTGTGAGAAGGGATATAGGATACTGAATCCTATAACTCAGAAAGTACTACTCTCTAGAGATGTGATCTTTGATGAACATGGCAAGTGGGATTGGGAGAAGCACAAAGTCAAGGAAATCTGTATACCTCTATCTACAAACAGAGATACCGATTTGGATAGAATTTCTGATGAGTTGGTAAATCAAGACCAAGTGAATTCTGATGATATTCAGGTTGAAGATGAGATTCCTTTAGCTACTGAGGTGGAAGAATCAAGTAGTCATTCTCAGTATGATGATACTCCATTAAGATATAGGAACTTAAGTGAAATATATGAGAGGTGCCATGTATGCATTGTTGAGCCTGAAAGTTTTGATGAGGCTGCAAGGGATGAGGCATGGATAAAGGCCATGGAAAGTGAAATTAGCATGATAGAGAAGAATCAGACTTGGAATTTGGTAAACAGACCATTTGATAAACCTGTGATTGGGGTAAAATGGGTATACAAGACCAAATTGAATTTAGATGGATCAATTCATAAGAACAAGGCCAGATTGGTTGCAAAAGGTTATGCACAAAAGCCAGGAATTGATTATAATGAAACTTTTGCACCTGTGGCCAGATTGGACACTATAAGGACTCTCATTGCTTTGGCTGCAAAGAACAACTGGAAATTGTTTCAGTTGGATGTGAAATCTGCTTTTCTGAATGGGGTACTTGAAGAAGAAGTTTACATTGAGCAGCCAGATGGATTTCTAGTGAAGGGTAAGGAAGATAAAGTGTACAAATTGCACAAGGCTTTGTATGGATTGAAGCAGGCACCTAGGGCCTGGTATGGAGAGATTGATTCCTATCTTGTGCAGTGTGGTTTCATAAGAAGTACCAGTGAGGCAACCCTTTATGTGAAGTGTAAAGGCTCAGAGATAGTCATTGTATCCATATATGTTGACGACATTGTTTACACTGGTAACTCACAAGAATTGTTGCAGGAATTCAAGTCTGATATGATGCAGAAGTATGAGATGACAGACTTGGGTTTATTGCATCACTTCCTAGGAATGGGGGTTATACAAAATGATCATTGCATCTTTCTACATCAGAGGAAGTATGCTTCTACTATCTTACAAAAATTTGGCCTGCAGGAGTGCAAATCAGTGAGCATTCCTCTTGTTCCAAATGACAAACTGAGGAAAGATGATGATAGTGGAGCTGCAGATGAGGCTCAATATCGAAAACTGGTTGGTAGCCTGCTTTACCTTACTGCAACAAGACCAGACATAATGTATGCTGCTTGTTTGTTGTCAAGGTTTATGCACTGTCCAACTAACAAGCATTATGGAACGGCTAAAAGGGTGCTTAGATATATTCAAGGCACTCTTGATTTTGGCTTGGAGTACAAGAAAGGAGAAGGGACAGTTTTGATAGGCTTCTGTGACAGTGATTGGAGTGGTTCAGAAGATGACATGAGGAGTACATTTGGATATGCTTTTACTTTTGGTAGTGGGGTGTTTTCTTGGGCATCTGTGAAGCAGCAATGTGTTGCTCTATCCACAGCTGAAGCAGAGTATATCAGTGCTTCAGAAGCTACTGCACAGGCTACATGGCTAAGATTTGTGTTGGAGGATTTTGGTGAAATGCAAGCTGTTGCCACACCACTAAACTGTGACAACACCTCAGCAATTGCAATCACCAAGAATCCAATCTTTCATCAGAAAACCAAACATATAAATCGAAGATATCATTACATCAAAGAAGCTCTACAACAAGGGGTAATCGATCTGCTCTATTGTTCTACAAAGGAGCAAGTAGCTGACATTTTTACTAAGGCATTGGCAAGGGAACAGTTCTCTTATCTCAGAGAATTGCTTGGAGTGAAATCAGTTCACAATTTGAAGGGGAGTGTTAATGTGAAAATAGTGAACTGATTTAGAAATGTAATTGTTGTTTAGTGTTAAGGCTTAGCTCATAGGCTGAGTCAGTTTGTTAAGTCTTATAGGGCTTGACTTGGACAGGTGTTTTAATCTTAATGGTAGTGTAGTTGGATGGCTGAGATTGAGGCTAGGAGCTGTCTAGCTCTCTCTCTCCTCTAACGGTCTTTTTGTGCGTGAGTGAGCTAATAGGCTCAGATAGTAGTGTGTGCTCATCAACACATATAGAAAAATATACAGAAGAATTTCAGTACCATTTTTCTCTCTTCTTCTCTGAGACTCTCTCTTTCATTAGCTGCAAATGTTGATCAAACACTAACACCACCACCATAGCAAACTTCTCTTGAGTTCAACGTGCCTACAGTAAACCTCTCTTGAGTTCAACGGGACCATCCTTGTTCTATACAAATATGTAACAAAAGCACTTCCAAAAAAAGTAAATGTAAAAAACAGCATGCAAGATTTTTAAGAAAAGTAAATCACACATATGCTCGCTTGCACTTGCACATAAAGCTTAGGAAAGAAGAGAAGTAGGAGGGAGGAATGGCCACCAGAATAGCTGCGATGAAAAATTATAATCCCAATACCTGATAATACATAAAGTCTCAGTGAAAAAAAAGCATCTCATCATAATTTCTTCTTTTGAGAATGGAACCGGGCAAAATTCACCTTCATTTCCTTTTTCTGCATGACGACACCCCTCTGCCATACAAAGATAAATCCAGGTCATCCTACTGGCACAAGGAGTTTCAGTTTAAACAAAGGCATGGTTCCATTTAGATAAGTTACAAAGATTTGTTTCTGGTGAAGCAAACAAGGTTAGTTAACTTAATTCACAACTTCGTACGTAGAATGAATTTCAAAGCCAAACCAAGACCAAGCAACGTTCTACTTTGATTTCTAAGTTGAATGCAATCTGTCTCTTTCCTCAAAGGACTGAATCACATAGAAGGTTTCAGAAGAGAAAAATATAAATAAAAGAAACTAACACCACTTCAAAACAGAGTCGTTGTTGAGACTAACAACATAACTATAAAAACCCTATCAAACAAGTTAAAAACGTTAACAGCCTCCAAAATCCAACAGTAGCTTCAATACCATGCCAAACAGACAAAATCCAAGTAAAGGAACCCTTATGCGCCAGTTGCTGTAGTTCCTAGAACTTGATGTCAAATATGCAGTGCAAGGACTATCGATGGAAACTTGGCAAACAAGAGATCCACCATCTCAACACTAAATGGTGCAATTTAATATAGTAATGAAAGCACACAACCATATTAGAATTCCCCATGAGTGATTAGTGGGTCGTTTACTTGTATAACGAAAAGTGATGCTTGACTCAGACCTTTGTTAGTTTGTTGCATAGATTTAGCCACCAACCCAGCACAATAATATAATAAAATGAGCAGCCTTTCTGAGTTGTTAGGTAAATAACGCTTCTGTGTATCAATCTATGCAAAGCCAAGCCAACAATAAATCCGACCAATACTTATTAGATACCAAAGCCGAGCCTCAAAAGATAAAGCCAAGTCGAGTTCAAAGCTGAACTGCCCAAGAAAAAAACTCTTGTCTTGCTCTTTTTCCAATTTGGCAAGAATACCACCATACTACACTACGTGGGAAAAATAATAGCACAAACATTTTTCTTGATTTCCCCCACGCCCCATTTATCATAACTTGCATATAAATGTTTTAGTAGCATGCAAAAGTTTCAACACACTCAAACAGAACATACAGCCATACACAAACGCTTGGCTACTCTTTGCTCACAGCCAGCCTTAACATAAATATGTAAGAGACTCAGAGAAGAGAGAAGAATAGAATGACTAGCGCAGGAGTTGCTGGGATGATGTTTCAGTGTCTGTTTGAAGGAAGCCTCTCAATGCGGGACTCCGAAATTGACCGAAGGCCTTGCCATAAGAACTGCAGTTGCGCTCTGCACAGGTCCGAGGGGGGTGTTTGCTCCAATGCTTGTGCATGCAGGCAGCAGCTTCTTCCAAATTCTCTTCTCCTCTCGTAGACGACATGTCCACGTCCAAAGGAAACAGAGGAAGTGTGAATGGGGTTCATAATCCTGCCTTGTCACATAGACAATAGACAGAGGTTTTCAGAGGCTAGCTCGATTATACGGTGATTACCGTGAGTTAGAAGAGATTGAAAGGTTAGTTAGGAAGCGAGAAGCAATTTTAATTGTGAAGTTTCTCATGATCTTATTCATGCTCCTTTAATGAAACATCAAATTGATTTTCAGGAAATATTGGTGCTTTGTGGGGTTAGTTAGTACAAATTCTTCCTTTAATTAAACATTATTGTCACCTTTCTTCAATACAACTGAAAATACCAGTTAAAATAGCAGCCCGTAAGTGAAACACTGCGTTTCACTAACCCTATCTTCACCTTTTTTTGGACGAACCCTATCCTCATTTATCTCTCATCTCTCCGCCTCCGTAACCTCCCATCTCTCTCTACCTCCATCGTCTCTCATCTTTCTCTACCTCCATCATCTCCTCTTGCGCGCCCTTGAAATAAGGTGAGGCCAGCAGCAGCTTCAAAGGAAAGAAGAAAAATTCAAAGATACCTCTGACGAGTAGAGAAGAAGCCGTCGCTGCCACAGGTTGGGTCGAGAAGAGTAGAGAAGCAGCCACCCGACCCGCCCAGGCCGCCTAGGCGGGCGCCCAAGCGCAGCCTAATTCCCTGGCGCCTACCCCTAACGTTTAGGCTGAACTCGCGGCGGTGTTCTCCCGCCTAGCGCCTAGGAGCGCCTAGGAGCCGCCTAGGCGGCCGCCTAGCGCCTAGGCACCGCCTGGTCGATTTTTCAGAGTTTCTTCTTCTTCTTCTTCTACTTGTAGAGAACAGCCGACCGGCTAGGCGGCCGACGAAATAAAGTAATTAGAAAAGAGAAATTAAAGATTTTGGTATTTAAAGAGTATAGCCGAGCAGCTATACTTCAAAAGTATTCTATTTAAAGAGTATAGCCGCGCGGCTATACTTTTAAAATAGTCTAAAAGCCGGACGGCTATACGCCTAACATATTATATTCTATTTCTAGGGTACAGCCGGTCGGCTATACCTTTAAAATATTATCGGCTATGCTTCCAAAGTGTTCTATTTGTAGAGAACAGCCGACCGGCTATACTCTTTAGTTGGAATAGTATAGCCGTTCGGCTGTACTCTTAAAATATGTTTTTTATCATTTTTTTTAAAAAGTTGTTTTTTTGTAATTAAATAATATCTTAGCCCTTATTTAATTACTTTAATTAGTAATTGTGTTTTAATTATTATTTCTTTAGTGAATAATTAGTATTAAATATTTTAATAAAAATCCTGGAAATTTAGTTTTGAGAATAGATAATTTAAGCACACACATAAGCAATAGAAAATTTAATTACACACATAAGCATCGATAATTTAAGCACACACATAAGCAAAATATAAATATTTCATACTTTGAGATATCACAAACTTGAAGTTAACAGAAGACTGGACTAAATATTTGTTGTCAATGAAAACAAAGAACAATGACAGAATGGTGCAGGGGATCAAGGAAACGTGCACCTCTCTCTCTCTCTCTCTCTCTCTCTCTCTCTCTCTCTCTCTCTCTCTCTCTCTCTCTATGTATATATGCGCACACACACACATACACACAGATTATATGGTGATATAGCCCGCACCGCCACTCTAACATATGTACTACAACATCAAAACACCTCCAAGTTTGGGCATTGGAAGAAGGATCTCTTTCTTTTCAATTTGGTAAGGAAGCAGAGCAACTCCCACTTTGTCATATACCCAGCCAGCACAAAACTTGGAGCAGGAAGGCCAGCAACTTTTTCTTTTTTTCCTTATTTTTAGTTTGTGGGCGAAAATAAGAAAGGGTGATCAACATGTGACCTAAAAGGCTAGAATTCTGCATACATTTCAGAAAGTATAAAGCAACGCTATGGATCAGGTTGCTAAGCTTACTCAAAATTAACTAAATTAAATGGTAAATTTGAAGCCAGATTTACTGTTTGAATCTCCTTGCAAAGCTAAAACAGATACCCAAAAATAATCAGGCAGTGGATTCAATTTTAAGCATCCCAGATTCTCATCCCATAGCAGAAAAGAAAACACAACTGCCTATCTTTCTTCACACACACAGATTACATGAACAGTGGCTGGCTAACAGGCAAATTATCTTCACTGATGTTGGATATTATCAAACAAATAATACTATCATTTCAGAACAAGATGCAGATTGATTCAAGTGCCAATAGAAAAGGACCTAAAAAAAAATACGCCGGGATAAATCTGTGTTGACAACATTTCGTCGGGAAGGACCTAAAAAAAAATACTAGCTTAGTATCTTTAATTTAATAAAATATTTAAATACTAATTATCCACTAAGTAAATAATAATTAAAACATAACTATTAAATAAAGTAATTAGAAAAGAGAAATCAAGATTATGGTATTTAAAGCGTACAGCCGAACGGCTATACTTTAAAAATATTCTATTCAGAGAGTATAGCCGCACGGCTATACTTCAAAAAATTATATTCAAACCGTATAGCCGGGCGGCCATACTTTTAAGATAGAGTAAAGCCCAACGGCTATACTTCAAAATATTATATTTAAAGAGTATAGCCGCACGGCGATACTTCAAAAAAATTATATTCAAAGAGTATAGCCACACGGCTATACGTCAAAAAAATTATATTCAAAGAGTATAGCCGCACGGCTATACCTTTAAGATAGTTAGAGTAAAGCCGAACGGCTATACTTAAAAATAATTATATTCAAAGCGTATAGCCGCGCGGCTATACGTTTAAGATAGTCTATTTACAGAGTCCAGTCGCACGGCTATACTTCTAAGATAGTCTATTTGTAAAGAACAGCCGCCCGGCTATATTATTTAATTGGAATAGTATAGCCGTGCGGCTATACTCTTAAAATATTCTTTTTAACTTTTTTTTAAAAAAAAGTTGCTTTTTAGTAATTAAATAATATCTTAGCCTTATTTAAATACTTTAATTAGTAATTGAGTTTTAATTATTATTTCTTTATTGAATAATTAATATTAAATATTTTAATAAAAATCCTTGGAAATTTTGTTTTGGTGCCCAAGTATTTTAGTATTCAAAAAATGGATTTTAGCCTTCAAACTTAAATCCAAGTCACAACGTGATTCGATAATATAAACTACTTGTTGGCGTTAGATTGAAATACACGAACTTGAGACCCACATTGGTAAAGAAGAGAATGTATTAACTCTTTATAAGTGGGAGTCTTCCGACAAGTGCTATATGCAAGGTGGGCCTAGGGGAGTGGAACTTGAATTTACCCGAACTAATTTTGTTTAAAAATAAACAGTCCAAAAAAAAATTTAAAAGAATTAATTATTAATTATTAAGTAATTTATGAAATGAGTAAAATGTTTAAATATTCACTAATCAAAGTAAAGCCGCGCGGCTAAACGTTTAAAATAGTTTATTTACAGAGTAAAGCCGCACGGCTATACTTCTAACATATTCTATTCTATTTCTAGGGTAAAGCCGCGCGGCTATACGTTTAAAATATTATGTTTGTATATTAAAGCCGCACGGCTATACTCTTAAAGTATTTTATTTGTAGAGAACAGCCGCCCGGCTATATTCTTTAATTGGAATAGTATAGCCGCGTGGCTATACGTTTAAAATATTTTTTTTTAACAATTTTTTTGTAAGTTGCTTTTTATTAATTAAATAATATCTTAGCCTTATTTAAATACTTTAATTAGTAATTGTGTTTTAATTATTATTTCTTTAGTGAATAATTAGTATTAAATATTTTAATAAAAATCCTGGAAATTTAGGTTTGGTACCCAAGTATTTTAGAATTCCAAAAATGGATTTTACCCTTCAAACTTAAATCCAAGTCACAACATGATTCGATACTATCAACTACTTGTTGGCGTTTGATTGAAATACCCGAACTTGAGACGCACATTGGAAAAGAAGAGAATGTATCAACTCTTTATAAGTGGGAGTCTTTTGACACGTGCTATATGCAAGATGAGCCTAGGGGAGTGGAACTTGAATTTACCCGAACTAATTGTGCTCTCGGTGTGCAGAGTGTTGCTGAAACAAACAGAAACACAATGTGGGAAAATGAGAAAATGATGCTCACTTTTATAATATGCATTCCCAACAGCACTTCCTTCCTCCCTGTTAAAAAGTAATGCACATTTGTGCTTGATAATTCTTGAAGAATTTAGAAGAATCTAGAAAAAAGAAGAAACCACAAGAAGTATCCACCAACTTTGACAAAGTCAAGCTTTAAGATACAATTGTTGTAGGCATTCTAGAAAAGTCCACATAAAAATCTTGTAAACTAGTGGCTATGAGAAGAAAGCCAAGTCAATTGGACTTGGGCAATGGCGGTGGATCATGTCTATAAATAGACATGGGAGTAATCTAAATGAAGTGTGGAGTCTAACAAGAGAACTCCCAAACAATGGGGAGCTAAGAGCTACCCAAAATCAAAGTATGTTGAGGGCCAAATAGCCCGAACTAAGCTAAGAGAGTGTGATGGCCAATAAGCCAAATCTATGAAGAGGGCCAATTAGCCTAATCCTATGTACAACAAGTCATGTACTATTCTCCTCCAAATCTAATAAAATCCCTTTGTTTCAACTATTATCTCTTGTCCTAAACCCCTTCACTCTTAAACCAACAATGATATCAGAGCACCACTCGCCTCACACCCCCTACAATTCCAACACTCCCAATAGTTTTTCTGTCTACCAATTTAAGTTTTCTTCTGCAACAAAACAGCTCGCCACAATAAACGATAAAATTGCAAGATCATGTCAAAATATGTGCCTAGTAGCCTACTCAGTTGTATCTTGTGTTTTACTATAACTTCTAGCTAGACAAAGATATCAATTTGTGTGTTTGAAGAAAGAATAGAATGACTAGCGCAGGAGTTGCTGGGATGATTTTTCAGTGTGTGTTTGAAGAAAGCCTGTCAATGCGGGACACCGAAATTGAGCGAAGGCCTTACCACAAGAACTGCAGTTGCCCCCTGCACATATTCCTCCTGTAATTAAACATTATTGTCACCTTTCTTCAATACAGCCGAAAATACCAGTTAACTTAAAATAGCAGCCCGTAAGTGAAACACAGCGTTTCACTAACCTTATCATAACCTTTTTTTGGACGAACCCTATCCTCCTCACTTATCTCTCATCTCTCATCTCTCCGCCTCCGTAACCTCCCATCTCTCTGTACCTCCATCGTCTCTCAGCTTTCTCTGCCTCCATCTCTCTGTACCTCCCTTTGAAATAAGGTGAGCCCAGCAGCAGCTACAAAGAAAAAGAAGAAAAATTCAAAGATACCTCTGACGAGTAGAGAAGAAGCCGTCGCTGCCACTGGTTTGGTCGAGAAGAGTAGAGAAGCAGCCACCCGACCCGCCCAGGCCGCCTAGGCGGGCGCCCAAGCGCCGCCTAAATCCCTGCCGCCTACCCCTAACGTTTGGGGTGAATTCGCGGCGGTGTTCTCCCGCCTAGCGCCTAGGACCGCCTAGGAGCCGCCTAGGTCGATTTTTCAGAGTTTCTTCTTCTTCTTTTTTTGTGGTGGGGGTGAAGAGATAAGAAAACATGTAAAAAGGGCATGAAAGATGAAGAAAAATTAATAAAATAAAACAAAAAAATATTTTTAATGTCATATGAATCATTTGATATCAATTTGTTCTTACCAGCCCTTAAATGTCATATGAATCATCGGATTTTTGACTGGCATTGCCCTAATGCATGAAAGCACTTGTGATAAGAGTAGAACGGAATTGTTTTTGTTCTTAATATGGAGGAGACATAAAGCCAAGGCAGAACTAAGCTGGTGGGTGTTGAGTTTTCTGCATATTTTTAATATAAAGCGTATAGCCGGTCGGCTATACTTCAAAATTTTTATATTTTAAAGAGTATAGCCGTCCGGCTATACTTCAAAATATTCTATTTAAAGAGTAAAGCCGTACGGCTATACTTTTAAAATAGTCTATTTACAGAGTAAAGCCGAACGGCTATACTTCTAACATATTCTATTCTATTTCTAGGGTAAAGCCGCGCGGCTATCCTTTTAAAATATTATGTTTGTATAGTAAAGCCGGACGGCTATACTGTTAAAGTATTCTATTTGTAGTGAACAGCCGTCCGGCTTCACTCTTTATTTGGAATAGTATAGCCGTCCGGCTATACTCTTAAAATATTCTTTTTATCCTTTTTTAAAAAAGTTGCTTTTTAGTAATTAAATAATATCTTAGCCTTATTTAAATACTTTAATTAGTAATGTTGTTTTAATTATTATTTATTTAGTGAATAATTAGTATTAAATATTTTAATACAAATCCTGGAAATTTAGTTTTGTTACCCAAGTATTTTAGTATTCCAAAAATGGATTTAGCCTTGAAACTTAAATCCAAATCACAACGTGATTCAATAATATCAAATACCTGTTGGCGTTTATACACAAACTTGAGACCCAAATTGGAAAAGAAAAGAATGTATCAACTCTTTATAAGTGGGAGTCTTCCAACACATGCTATATGCAAGGTGGGCCTAGGGGAGTGGAATTTGGATTTACCCGAACAAATTTTTTTATAAAAATAAAATAAAAAGCACAGTCCACAAAATAATTTAAATTAATTAATTACTATTTATTAAGTAATTTATGAAATGAGTAAAATATTTAAATATTTACTAATCAAATAATAATTTAAACATAATTACTAATTTAAGTAATTAAAAAAGACTAAGATATTACTTAACTAAAAATATTAAATTAAAAATGTTGGCCAAAAAATAAAAGTAAAGAAACTAATTTTATATGTTTAAAATTTATAAATAAATAATAAAAAACGGAAGAAAATCTCTCTCGACGAAATGTTGTCGGCACAGGTTTATGCCGGCAATATTTGCCGGAGTTGAACCGACGAAACTCATCTTTGCCGGCGAAAGATCGTCGGGAGAGGTCTATCCGGCAAAAGTTCATCGGGATAGATCTGTACTGACGAAATTTCGTCGGGGTAGGTTTTTTAACTTAAAAATACCAGTTTAGTATCTTTAATTTAATAAAATATTTAAATACTTATTATTCACTAAGTAAATAATAATTAAACCATAACTACTAAATAAAGTAATTAGAAAAGAGAAATCAAGATTATGGTATCTATTCTCAAAACTAAATCCTGAAAATTTAGTTTTGAGAATAGATAATTTAAGCACACACATAAGCAAAATATAAATATTTCATACTTTGAGATATCACAAACTTGAAGTTAACAGAAGACTGGACTAAATATATGAAGTGAAAATTCTCACTAATTTTGAGTTGAAGGCAATTACTTATTTGTTATCAATGAAAACAAAGAACAATGACAGAACGGTGCAGGGGATCAAGGAAACATGCACCTCTCTCTCTCTATGTATATATGCGCACACACACATACACACAGATTATATGGTGATATAGCCCGCACCGCCCACTCTAACATATGTACTACAACATCAAAACACAGAAGTTTGGGCATTGGAAGAAGGATCTCTTTCTTTTCAATTTGGTAAGGAAGCAAAGCAACTCCTACTTTGTCATATACCCAGCCAGCAGAAAACTTGGAGCAGGAAGGCCAGCAACTTTTTCTTTTTCTTTTTTTCCTTTTTTTTAGTTTGTGGGCGAAAATAAGAAAGGGTGATCAACATGTGACCTAAAAGGCTAGAATTCTGCATACATTTCAGAAAGTATAAAGCAATGCTATGGATCAGGTTGCTAAGCTTACTCAAAATTAACTAAATTAAATGGTAAATTTGAAGCCATATTTACTGTTTGAATCTCCTTGCAAAGCCAAAACAGATACCCAAAAATGATCAGGCAGTGGATTCAATTTTAAGCATCCCAGATTCTCATCCCATAGCAGAAAAGAAAACACAACTGCCCTATCTTTCTTCACACACACAGATTACATAAACAGTGGCTGGCTAACAGGCAAATTATCTTCACTGATGTTGGATATTATCAAACAAATAATACTATCATTTCAGAACAACATGCAGATTGATTCCAGTGCCAATAGAAAAGAAGAGAATGTATCAACTCTTTATAATAAGAGTATCGGATTTTTGACTGGGATTGGCCTAATGCATGAAAACACTTGTGATAATAAGAGTAGAACGGAATTGTTTCTGTTCTTAATATGGAGGAGACATAAAGCCAAGGCAGAACCAAGCTGGTGGGTGTTGAGTTTTCTGCATATTTTTAACGTAAAGCCAACTCACAACAACTAACAATTGAAAGAGTAAATCAGAACAATACAATTAGTTCACTCTCAACGAGTCAACAATTATCATAGCATCCACTGTCCACTGAGAGAGAGAGAGAGAGAGAGAGAGAGAGAGAGAGAGAGCATTGGATGAAAACTTGACAAACCAACTTACACTAAAAAGTAAAGATTCATCATCTCACCTCTAAGTGGAGAAAGCTAATATGATAATGAAAGCACAAAATCATATTAAGTTTGCAAGTTAGTGATTGGTAGGACAATAACTTGTATAACGAAAAGTGATGCTTGCAGCCTTCTTCTATATAAATGCTTAAGAAAGCATGCACAAGTTTCAACACACTCAAACACAACATACTTAGCTACACATCCCACACTGCTGCTCGCAGCCTTCTACACAAATTAATACAAGAGATTCAAGAGAACAGATAAGATAATAGAATGACTACAGCCGAAGTTTCTGGGATAATGTTTCAGAGTTTGTTTGAAGGAAGCCTATCAATGCAGGACATGGAAGTTGAGCGAAGGCCATACCATAAAAACTGCACTTGTGCTCTTCACAAATCCAAGGGGGGTGTTTGCTCCAATGCTTGTCCTAAAAAAAGGAACATTTCCTTTCCAAAGAAACTGTCATGGACCGATGGTTCCCTGTGCATGCAGGCAGCATCCACTTCCACATGCACTGGAAATAGAGGAAGTGTGGCTGGGGGTTCATAGTTCGGCCTTGTCACATAGACGATAGATAGACACCTTTCAGAGACTAGCTTCATTCGATGATTACGGGTGAGTTGGAAGAAATTAATTAGAAAGTGAGAAGCAAGTTTAATTGTTAAAGCTTCACATGATCTTATTCTTGTCCATAATTAGTACTACTCCAGCACTAGTACTCAACATCAAATTGATGTTCAGGAAATATTGGTGCTTGTGGGTTAGTTTCTTCTTCTTCTTCTTTCATCCAAATGTAAATTCTGCAGAGTTTATATTCCTCCTGCAATTAAACATTGTCACATTTCTCTCTTTAATACAATGCAACTCAAACTGCATACATACAACAGACTGTTGAAGTTCACATGTTCGCCTCTTCCTGATTCTACACTCTACTCTGTTAACATTCTTTCTGCACTGGCACAGTCTATGCCTCTACAACCTCTACAACATTATTAGCATTTGAATCAAGCAAATTTTGTTTTGTTTTGTTCTTTTTAAAAATTCTAGCTTTCATTGTATTTTACACAGATTTCAAGATGAAGATCATTGTTAATTAGATTTACATAGGGCAACAACAAATAAAGCATGGCATTGCTTAGGCAATTCAACTACACGCATGTATCATGTATGGACAAAATGCAGGCATGAGTTATTTAAATTTTTTAGGCGATTTATAATTCTATATAAAATATAGTCAAAACAAGGAGAAGAAAGGAGTTTCTTTTCCTTTTCTTTCTTTCAAATATTTTTAGTTTAATGGACAAGAATTTCTAACTACGATACAAAGAAGATCGATGGTGGCAATTGATGTTGTAGCATTCTGATACAAGGTACCCCTCTCTCTCTCTCTCCCTCTCTCTCTCCCTCTCATGCATAGATACAATCAAATGCAAATGACATGCCATCGTCTCTGTTGCCTGTCTCATTAGGTCAATAGATCTTTGATTTTTGGCCAATACCAAAAGCAGAGCAGGCCATGGATTTTTACAAACCAGTATTATGACAACTTTATTACTGCTTACTCAAAAGAGAGTGGAGATAAGTGAAAGCCTTAAGTAGGTGTGGTGGTCATTGATCAACCATAAAGCAACTGAGAGGACAACCTAAATCTGTGCAAAATACAAGATACATGACAGCCCTGCTTGTTTCATATGCCAACTAAATGCATAATTTAGTATATTCCAACCTGGAGTTGAATTTTTAAATAGGTTCAAAGTAAATACCTTAATTCAGGTAAGTGAGAATTATAATTGAAATTTGTGAGAAGTGTACTTATTGATCTCAAAGTACAGAGGCACAAAAATATTCAATTTCATTGTACAAAGCAACATAACATTTGGCGTCTCGAAAACAAATATCATATCATAACATTGATTCTCAGGATAAACAGAAGCTGCAGCTCACGAGGTCATAAAACTACAAGGTTATTACTACTAATCAGAATTCTGGTACGGCCTTGCAGCCACCAAAGCATGACCCTGTATTTCTCTGTGTTTTTTCTTTTCTCATTTTTAAGCCCAAAACAAAACAGTCAAAGTTGTTTAAGAAAAACTATTAGAAATGTCCCAAAAGAGACAAGAGGGGCCTTCTACACAACAGCATGATTCTTCTTGTGAAAAAGTCGAAGTTATACAACATTTTCTATGTTCTCCTAAAATCGCCAGTGGGGTCTTCCACTTGAATTAAGTAACAGAATGATCTTCACCAAAAACAAGAGAGAGCGAGAGAGAGAGAGGACACTACGAAAACCAAAATGATTTTGCATAGAAACAATGGCAATATAATTGGTAACAAGATTAGTTAAAAGACGTTATTACGGAGAATACTATGCTAAAAACCCACAATTACAACGACTGCTACAGCCAATCTATTTGTCTTGACTCTCTGAACTTAAGTCCCTACATTTAGAAGCTGAATTTCTCAAACACAATTGGCTTTGGCTTCTGGCCTAACTACATTGATAAGACCACATGAAGACAAAAGCCAAAAAGAACAATGTTTTTCATTTTGCAAGAACCACAACGATAGCAAACTTCTCTTGAGTTCAACGTGCCTAGAGTAAACACCTCTTGAGTTCAACGGGACCATCCTTGTTCTATACAAACATGTAACAAAAGCACAAACAAAAAAAGTAAATGTGAAAAAGAGCAAGCAAGATTTTTAAGAAAAGTAAATCACACATATGCTCACTTGCACTTGCACAGAAAGCTTAGGAAAGAAGAGAAGTAGGATCCCAATACCAGATACATAAAGTCTCAGTGAAAAAAATAGCATCTCATCATAATTTCTTCTTTTGAGAACGGAACTGGAAAAATTCACCTTCATTTTCCTTTTTCTGCATGACGACACCCCTCTGCCATACAAAGATAAATCCAGGTCAATCCTACTGGCACAAGGAGTTTCAGTTTAAACAAAGGCATGGTTCCAATCAAATAAGTTACAAAGATTTGTTTCTGGTGAAGCAGACAAGGTTAGTTAACTTAATTCACAACTTTGTACGTAGAATGAGTTTCACAGCCAAAGCAAGACCAAGCAACGTTCTACTTTGATTTCTGAGTTGAATGCAATCTGTCTTTTTCCTCAAAGCACTGAATCACATAGAAGGTTTCAGAAGAGAAAAATATAAATAAATCTAACACCACTTCAAAACAGAGTCGTTGTCGAGACTAACAACATAACTATAAAAACCCTATCAAACAATTAAAAACGTTAACAACCTCCAAAATCCAACAGTAGCTTCAATACCATGCTAAAAAGACAAAATTCAAGTCAAGGAACCCTTACGGGTCAGTTGCTGTAGTTCCACCATCTCAACACTAAATGGTGAAATATAATATAATAATGAAAGCACAAAACCATATTAGAATTCCCCATGAGTGATTAGTGGGTCATTTACTCGTATAACGAAAAGTGATGCTTGACTCAGACCTTTGTTAGTTTGTTGCATAGATTTAGCCACCAACCCTGCACAATAATATAATAAAATGAGCAGCCTTTCTGACTAGTGAGGTAAATAACGCCTCTGTGTATCAAATCAATCTATGCTAAGCCAACAATAAACCCCACCAATACTTATTAGATACCAAAGCCGAGCCGCAAAAGATAAAGCCAAGTCGAGTTCAAAGCTGAACTGCCCTAGAAAAAAACGCTTGTCATGCTCTGTTTTCAACTTTGGCAAGAATACCATACTAAACTAGTCTCTGAATTCAACAAGGGTACGTGGGAACAATAATAGCACAAACATTTTGCTTTACTTCCCCCACACCCCATTTATCATAACTTGTATATAAATGTTTTAGAAAGCATGCAGAAGTTTCAACACACTCAAACACAACATTCAACCATACACAAACACGTAGCTACTCTTTGCTCACAGCCAACCTTAAAATAAATACGTAAGGGACTCAGAGAAGAGAGAAGAATAGAATGACTAGTGCTGGAGTTGCTGGGATGATGTTTCAGTGTGTGTTTGAAGGAAGCCTGTCAATGCGGGACATCGAAATTGAGAAAAGGCCTTACCATAAGAACTGCAGTTGCGCTCTGCACAGGTCCCAGGGGGGTGTTTGCTCCAATGCTTGTCAAAGGAACCTTTCCTTTCCCAAGAAACAGTCATGGAGTGACGGTTCCTTGTGCATGCAGGCAGCAGCTTCTTCCAAATTCTCTTCTCCTCTCGTAGACACCATGTCCACGTCCACAGGAAACAGAGGAAGTGTGAATGGGGTTCATAGTTCTGCCTTGTCACATAGACAATAGACAGAGGTTTTCAGAGGCTAGCTTGATTATACGGTGATTACCGGTGAGTCAGAAGAAATTGAAAGGTTAGTTAGGAAGTAAGAAGCAATTATAATTGTGAAGTTTCTCATTATCTTATTCTTGCTCCAGCACTAGTACTCAAACATCAAATTGATTTTAAGGAATTATTGGTGCTTTGTGGGGTTAGTTTCTTGATTTCTTCTACCTCATCCAACTGTAAATTCTACTGAGTACATATTCCTCCTGTGATTAAACATTATTGTCACCTTTCTTCAATACAACTGAAACTGCACACATTACATTACATACAACAGACTTATTCAAGGACTGCCCAGGCCGATTTTTCGAACACTATTAGTAGAGAGTTTCCTCTTCTTTTTCTTTTTCTTTTTCTTTTTGTGGTGGGGCCAGAGAGATTAAAAAAAGAGGTGAAGAGATAACAAAACATGTAAAAACGGCATGAAAGATGAAGAAAAATTGTCGGGTTTTTGACTGGCATTGGCCTAATGCATGAAAGCACTTGTGATAATAAGAGTAGAACGGAATTGTTTCTGTTCTTAATATGAAGGAGACAGGGGAAGAATCAAGGCAGAAGTAAGCTGGTGGGTGTTGAATTTTCTGCATAATTTTAACTCATTGTCTCCTGCACGATGCACTCAATAAACCAAATGGGAAAGTTGAAGTACATTGTGTTACTGAAAGAAACAGGCAGAAAGGTAATGAAAACAAAATAGTAACTCATTGTTTCCCAATAAAATGATTTCCCAATTTTAATTTCCATCCACTGCAAACTAACCAACTCACAACAACTAACAATTGCAAGAGTAAATCAGAACAGTACAATTAGATCACTCTCAACAAGTCAACAATTATCATAGCATCCACAGAGAGAGAGAGAGAGAGAGAGAGAGAGAGAGAGAGAGAGAGAGAGAGAGAGATAATGGGGCATCAAGCTGACAACACCCTTCTTGACATGGAGTCTCTCATCTTGCATGGGAGAGACAAAATACAGACAGAGAGCATAGATGCAGCCACACCATGCACCTTGCAAATCAATAATGAAGTGAAAATGGAGATTGGGAGTTTTGAACCCTAAAGCAGCTGACAATATCACCAACCTAAGTCTCTGGAAAATACAAGATACACACATCACTTTTGGTTCAAATTTAAAATAGGTTCTAACTTCTTACATTACTTCAGATACGTCGTACATGAGAACTATAATTGGAGCTTGTGAGAAGTTCACTTACAGATCCAAGTACATATACAAAACAAGACAGTTGCATTGTGTTACCAACTTATCACAAAAAATAAAGCCAACCATTTTCAAATTCATCGTACAAACCAACACGACACATGAAGTCTCGACGCACAGAATGCATTGCAAATATCATATCAGCACATTGGTTCTCAAAATAAACGGAAGCAACTTTACGTGCAAGGTTATCAAGATAACAAAGCCTGCATATAGAAATGACCATGAAACTGATGAAAGCAGTAAAGCAAGTATTCTCACTTCACTGGTATTAGATTTCTTTTACCAACAAATAGAAACGCGCTGCATCTATTTTGATAGTGTTTACCACCTTTATGGTAGTGAAGTGGTTATTAGTTATTACCAATGAGTTTTCTGGTATGGTCTTGGTACTGACAAATCATGACACAAAGGAAGAGAGCCATTGAGATCCATCATTGTTAACATAACGAGATTAGTTAAAAGAAGTTATTATGGAGAAAACTATGTTAAAATCCCACAGTTCCAACGATCGCTAATGCAAGACAATTTATTTGTCTTGGCCTGCTCTCTCTCTCTCCCCCCCATGTGTGTGTACGGGCAAACCTTAAGGCCCCACATTGAGAAGCTGATTTTCTCAAGAAAAAACAATTGCCTTGTTGCATAACCACTTTGACAAGGGCACATGAAAACAAAAGCTAAAAAGAATAATGCTTTTGCAAGGACCACCATAGTAAACTGATCATATTACCACAAACTTCTCCTGAGCTCAATCAGGTAACGAAACCAAGAAAAATTCTACTCTTGGTTACTCCAACACTTCCGTGAAGAAATACCATCCTTGCTCTATATAAAAACGTAACAGAAAGCACTTTCAAAAAAACGTATGTAACAGAAAGCAAGCAAAAATTTTAAAGAATTAAATTCACACACACACACACACACACACACACACACACACATACACACTCACACTCGAACCTTTACAAAGAAAGCTTAGGAGAAATGGCCACTGGAATAGCTGCCATGATGCTTCAAAGTGTCATTGAAGTAAGTATATCAATGCATGATATGGAGATTGAGTATAGGCCATACCATCGCAATTGCAGTTTTGCACTGCATAAGTTGAATGGTATTTGCTCTCCAATGCTTGCCCTCAACAAATGAATATTTCATTCCCCAAGAAACAGCCTCAGTCTTCTCTGTGGCTCATCAGTATGGAACAAAAAATACCCAATGCGCCACGTCATGTAGAGGAAAAAATTTAGAGGGCTTGACACAGCAGAGCAAGAAGAAAAAGGTCAGGAAACTGAGATTCATCTGTTTCTCTCTCGACTCCTCTCTCGCCGCCGCCCCCCAAAACACCCCCTCTCTTTCGAGTTCAGATCTTCTGTACCCCTTTTTCTCTGTCCCTCTCTGTCTCTTATGTATTTGATTGACACGTGTGTCATTAAAGAAACATCATATTTTTCAATTCCAGTTTTTGCCCTTGTTAATTAAAAAAACAAATCTGGCTGAATGTTCCCTCCTCCTCCATCGTTCCCCTTCCCCCATCGTCCCTCCCTTACCAATGACAGACCTCCAAAACCATCCCACTCCCATCCAGCCCATCCCTTTCAGTTTTTTTATTTATAATTTTCAAACACAAACAACAAAGGAAACTAACCCCAGCTTTCTCAACCATGGAATTATAGCAAAAATCAGTCAATACTGCCATGTTTTGCATCTACCAGTTGAGTGCTGAGCTTTGATTTTCTTTTTATTTGAAGTGTTTTATATATATATATATAAATATTGGGGTGGGGACGGCGGGAGGAGAGTGGAGGAGGAGGGTAAGGGATGATGTAGGTGGAGGGCGGAAGAGGAGGAGTGGGGACGGCGGGAGGAGAGTGGAGGAGGAAGGGATGGGACGATGTCGGAGGAGGGGTGGGGACGGCAGGAGAAGAGTGGAGGAGGAAGGAAGGAACGACGGAGGAGGTGAGGGAAAGGGGAAAGGACAATGGAGGAGGCGTACATACAGTCAAAAAAATATTTATTTTATTTAATTAGTAAGGGTAAAAACGGAACTACAAAATATGGTGTTTCTTTAATAATAAATTGGGACACGTGTCACTCAAATACATAAGGGACAGAGGGGTACAGAGAAAAAGAGGGACAGAAGATCTGAACTCCTCTCTTTCTTCTTGTAAACATCATGTCCTACTTTCATTTACTCTTTATGACACAAATTGCACACAAAAGATACCAATATATGTTGTTGGGCTCAATAATGTAATTAGAAAAGATAAATTAAGTCTATTTACATAGTAAGGCCGAACGGCTATACTTCTAACATATTTTATTCTATTTCTAAGCGGCTATACTTTTAAAATATTATGTTTATAAATAAAGAATAAAAAAAGTAAGAAAATCTCCCTTGACGAAATTTTGTCTACACATATCTACGCCGTCAATATTTACCAGAAAGACCTCTCCCGATGAAACTCATCTTTGCCGACAAACGATCATCGGGGAAGGTCTAATCCGGCAAAAGTTCGCCAGCTTAGATCTATGCCGACGAACTTTCGTCGGGGAAGGTTTTTTATTTTTTAAAATACCAGTTTAGTATCTTTAATTTAATAAAATATTTAAATACTAATTATTCACTAAGTAAATAATAATTAAAACATAACTACTAAATAAAGTAATTAGAAAAGAGAAATAAATATTATGGTATTTAAAGAGTATAGTCGGCTATACTCCATAAATATTCTGTTTAAAGAGTATAGCCGTGCGGCTGTACTTTTAAAATAGTCTATTTACAGAGTAAAGCCGCACGGCTATACTGCTAACATAGGGTAAAGCCGGGCGGCTATACGTTTAAAATATCATGTTTGTATAGTAAAGCCGCGCGGCTATACTTTTAAAATATTCTATTTGTAAAGAACAGCCGCCCGGCTATACTTGCTTTTTAGTAATTAACTTATATCTTAGCCTTGCAATACTCTTTCATACTCTTAAAATATTCTTTTTAACATTTTTTTTAAAAAGTTGCTGTTTAGTAATTAAATAATATCTTAGCCTTATTTAAATACTTTAATTAGTAATTGTGTTTTAATTATTATTTCTTTAGTGAATAATTAGTATTAAATATTTTAATAAAAATCCTTGGAAATTTTGTTTCGGGACCCAAGTATTTTAGTATTCCAAAAATGGATTTTAGCCTTCACACTTAAATACAAGTCACAACGTGATTCGATAATATCAACTATCCAAGAATGGATTTATCTCAATAATGTTGTGTATGGATTATTTAAGAACTCTGTTTCTAACCGTCAATTCAGCGTACCTCATTTTCTTCATCTTTATAGCCTGTTTTTAGCA
Source organism: Prunus padus (assembly GCA_024362665.1). NCBI lineage: Eukaryota > Viridiplantae > Streptophyta > Magnoliopsida > Rosales > Rosaceae > Prunus > Prunus padus. Next base: position 32,546,735 of record JANFAM010000018.1, read on the forward strand.
AAATATCATGCACATCAGTATGATCTATCCTTGCAGAAGCCTTTCCAAGAGAAGAAAGCATGGTTGGAACCACAACAGTATTTCTAGGAAGGCCCATTAGAACATGAGATGCCGCCTCAATAAACAAACCATATGAGCAATCAGAACATATCAGGACGGAAAAAAGAATATGTTATCACCTCTTTCTGAGGATAAACAAAGAAATAGTAATTGTTAATCAATATCAACTGAAGAACTATGAAGAACAATTTCTAGAGAGAGAGAGAATGAGATATCAGGGATAGATAGAGAGAGAGATAGCAGAGAAAATGAACTTTCTTTCTTAATGAACAAGTAATGCAGAATACACTACTATTCATACACAACCATCTTAACTAACTAACCATCACAACGTCTAATCTTATGCCAAGTGTCACAATCCTATCATACTCTAACATCCCCCCTCAATCTCTTGCTTTGATAAACCAAGCATGAGATTGTGACAATGAGTACGGAATAGAGGAGCACTTAAGCCTTTGGTTAATATATCTGCAAACTGTTCTCTGGAAGACACAAACTGCACAAATAGCTGTTGTTTTGCCACTCTTTCTCGAACAAAATGAACATCGATCTCAATATGTTTGGTCTTCTGATGTTGAACTGGATTGAAGGATAAAGCAATCGCGGATAGGTTATCACAAAAAAGCACCAGTTGCTGAGCCATTGGAACCTTCATAAACACCAGTAATTGTTTGATCCAGTCAAGTTCTGCAGAAGTAGTTGACAAAGCACGATATTCTGCTTCAGTGGAAGAGCGGGAAACAGTTTGTTGTTTCTTAGAGGACCAAGACACAGGATTGGAACCAAGAAACACAACCAAACCGGTAGTGGACCGCCGATCATTTGGATCTCCTGCCCAGTCAGCATCACTAAATGCTGTTAAGTTCAAGTTCCCTCGATTATAGTTAATGCCTAAGTGCATTGTACCCTTCAAGTACCGAAGAATCATCTTGACTGCAGTGAAATGTGTCACCATTGGATTTTGCATAAATTGACAAACCTGATGCACAGAAAATGCAATATCAGGTCGGGTGAAAGTCAAATATTACAAAGCTCCTACAATACTTCGATACAAGGTGGGGTTCCCATAAGGCTGACCATCATCTTTGAGCAATCTGTGATAAGGAAGGCAAGGAGTATCACACGCTTTGGCTTCAATCGTTTCAGTTTTGACAAGTAGATCTTGGACATACTTAGACTGTGACAAAAACAATCCAGTCTTGGTATGGGAAATTTGAATTCCCAGAAAATAATGCAAATCTCCTAAGTCTTTGATCTCAAACTCAACTGTGAGAGAGTGAATAACCTTGGAAATTTCATTGATAGCACTGCCAGTAATTATGATATCATCAACATATACCAATAAGATGACAATGCCAGAATCCACTTGTTTCACAAATAGAGATGAGTCGGAGTATGTATGTTGAAACCCCAATGTAGGTAAAAAGGAAGTGAACCTGTCATTCCAGGTTCGGGGAGCTTGTTTTAACCCGTATAAAGATTTATGAAGTTTGCAAACCAAAGTTGGATTATGATAATCTTCAAATCCAGGAGGTTGAGCCATGTACACCTCTTCTTGGAGAATACCATGCAAAAAAGCATTCTTGACATCTAGTTGGCGTAACGGCCAACCAAAATGTGCGGCAAGAGCTAAGACAATTCGCACTGTAGTTGGTTTAACTACAGGACTGAAAGTTTCCCCATAATCTTGACCTGGTTCTTGACTGAACCCTTTAGCAACTAATCGCGCCTTATGTCGTGCAATAGACCCATCTGCATGCTTTTTAATCTTAAAAATCCACTTACATCCCACCAGATTCTTGTTATGAGGTAATGGCACCAAACTCCAGGTCCCCTGAGAATGAAGAGCATCGACTTCCTCTTTCATAGCAGTCAACCAAACGGGAACTTTTAAAGCAGTCTTGTAATTGGCAGGCTCAACTAAGGATAAATCAACACCCCCAGACTCCTGTAAAGTTGTTAGAAAAACCTTCTTCTTCACAATGCCACTTTTACTTCGAGTTTGCATTGGATGCAGATTCATAGGAGGAACCTCAAGAACTACTTGCATGGATTCAGGTTGAAAAGAGTCAACCAGAGTGGCAAAATGCCAGTTGACAGGGCTTCAGCATTGGACTCAGGTACCACAGGGATTGATGATAAAGATGGAGATGCGCCAGTAATGAACAGAGGTGATGGTGAAGAGGATGAAGCAGGAGTATTGTTAGGTGAAATGAATGTATATGATGCAGTAGTGTCATGAGATGTAGGCAATGCAACAATATTGTTAGGTAGCCGAAGATCAAATCAAAGACAGAGATAGCAGAAGCAAGAAGTCGGATCAAAGAATCTGCGTGAGCGGTAACCTGGCTCTGATACCATGTTAATCAATATCAACTAAAGAACTATGAAGAACAATTTCTAGAGAGAGAGAGAATGAGATATCAGGGATAGAGAGAGAGATAGCAGAGAAAATGAACTTTCTTTCTTAATGAACAAGTAATGCAGAATACACTACTATTTATACACAACCATCTTAACTAACTAACCATCACAACCTCTAATCTTATGCCAAGTGTCACAATCCTATCATACTCTAACAGTAATTTCATGATCTGAGGATAACAGGATATATCACCTCTTTCTGCTTTTGAAGTGGTGCAACGACTGTAAGAAGAAACTTAATATCTCCTCTTTCCCTAGCCTCAGACAGAAGACATTTGGAAGCAAGTTCAACCAATTTAGTGGCATCATCATTCACATACTGCCCTTCCAATGATGAATCCATCAACAACAATACATTCTTTTCCCTTATCAAGTCCAGTGCCTGGAGATACAATAATCACTTAAACAATTTTTGTATCTTTAAATGTAGTCTCACATCAATTAATTAAGCTAAACAGAACCATTTCCCAACTTTGCATTCCCAAAAGACCTTGAAATTAATGCAAATTGAGATGAGGAAGAATCACAAACGACGGCAAAATACTGAACCTAAATTTAGTGGTTTCAAGTAGACTTAATGAACATAAACTGTTTGTAAAGTCAAATTCTCACTTTCTTGTTGAATTTAAGACGTCAATGATACCAAACATATCAAAATTATAAACCAAGTGCACGACCTAGATACATACTGAATACAGTGAAAACAAAACATTCAAAAAACGTTGAAGTTTTACAGAATGCTAATGAAACAAGCAGAAGGATCGTAAAACATTATGTAAGAAGCTACATTTGGAATCCTGAGATCATCACCAAAAAAATATTTGCAGAACGGCAATGCAGAATCTACAGCCTATGCAGTAGAAATGTCAACGGATTTACAGAAGAAATAAAAAATATCCTGAAAACCTCACGAGGAGAACAATGTAAAGGTTCATGGGATGTAAGTCCACGTACATGGCTTGGAGGAATATGCTTGCCACTCAAAAGGTCCAAATGGACAGTTCCATAACTATAGATTACACTCTCTGGAATGACCCTGCCTGCAAAGTTTGACACTAATCAAATACGCTGAAAACTGATTTTCATATCTCCAATGATATTAAGTTATCAAACAAATCTGGTTAAACTATAACACCACCATGGGACGATACTAAGACAATGATACGTGGAAAACTGGATTTCATATCTCCAATGATATTAAGTTGTCGAACTTTCGTCGGGGATGTCTTTTTTTAATTATAAAAAAAAAGACCAGTTTAGTATCTTTAATTTAATAAAATATTTAAATACTAATTATTCACTAAGTAAATAATAATTAAAACTTAACTACTAAATAAAGTAATTAGAAAAGAGAAATCAAGATTATGGTATTTAAAGAGTATCGCCGCCCGGCTATACTTCAAAATATTCTATTTAAAGAGTATAGCCGCACGGCTATACCTTTAAAATAGCCAATTTACAGAGTAAAGCCGCACGGCTATACTTCTAACATATTCTATTCTATTTCTAGGGTAAAGCCGCGCGGCTATACTGTTTAAAATATTATGTTTGTATAGTAAAGCCGCACGGCTATACGTTTAAAGTATTCTATTTGTAGAGAACAACCGCCCGGCTATACTCTTTAATTGGATAGTATAGCCGTGCGGCTTTACTCTTAAAATATTCTATTTAACATTTTTTTAAAAAGTGGCTTTTTATTAATTAAATAATATCTTAGCCTTATTTAAATACTTTAATTAGTAATTGTGTTTATATTATTTCTTTAGTGAATAATTAGTATTAAATATTTTAATAAAAATCCTGGAAATTTAGTTTTGGTACCCAAGTAATATGTATTCCAAAAATGGATTTTAGCCTTCAAACTTAATCCAAGTCCCAACGTGATTCGATAATATCAACTACTTGTTGGCGTTTGATTGAAATACATGAACTTGAGACCCACATTGGAAAAGAAGAGAATGTATCAACTCTTTATAAGTGGGAGTCTTCCGACACGTGCTATATGTAAGGTGAGCCTAGGGGAGTGGAACTTGGATTTACCCGAACTAATTGTGCTCTCGGTGTGCAGTGTGTTGCTGAAACAAACAGAAAGGCAATGTGGGAAAATGAGAAAATGATGCTCACTTTTATAATGTGCATTCCCAACAGCACTTCCTTCCTCCCAATAGTTTTTCTGTCTACCACTTTAAGTTTTCTTATGCAACAAAACATCCCGCCACAATAAACGATAAAATTGCAAGATCATGTCAAAATATGTGCCTAGTAGCCTACTCAGTTGTATCTTGTGTTTTACTATAACTTCTAGCTAGACAAAGATATGAATTCCAAAGTCAGCCTTAGTACGAAACTATATGTGCTAGGAGTACCAAATGCCAAAGCTTGATTGAATCCTCTAACTAATTCACTGCTTCAACTATTAGACAACCACTTGCCCCGATAACATAAAATGCCAAGACGTGCAAATCCGTCATGCATGGCGGAGAGACACATGCGAAGAGAGAGACAAACATATAGGTGTAGCTCCACCGTGCACCTTAGAAACCAACAAAGAAGTGAGAAACGTGGAAAGCAATAGCACAAAGGTACTTCGTTGATTTCCCCCACACCTAATTTATCATACATTAATCCCCTTTTCTATATAAATGCTTTAGAAATCATGCAAAAGTTTCAATACACTAAAACACAACACACAATTACCATATACAGCACACTTAGCTACACTTGCTCACAGCCAGCCTTGACATAAAATACTTAAGAGATTCAGAGAAGAGAAAAGAATAGAATGACTAGCGCAGGAGTTGCTGAGATTATGTTTCAGTGTGTGTTTGAAGGAAGCCTGTCAATGCGGGACACCGAAATTGACCGAAGGCCTTGCCATAAGAACTGCAGTTGCCCCCTGCACATATTCCTGTAAGCATAAATGAGGGTTTTACACTCATCCTAGTGGAAAACAACTCATATGCAGAAGTAGAGTCCATATACAACAATGCTAGCTGCTTATACAGAGTGTAAACCAGATAAACTAAAGCTATAGCAATCCTACAAGTTGTGTTATAATAATATAAGATATAAACAAAAGCTGTAAAGCTGTAAAGATAATAAAACTGTCCATGTGCAGCCATTCACTTTGTGTAATGAGCATCAAGATATCTTAGTTAAATAACTAATGAATGAAGAACATGGAAACAGAACTTAGTGCTTTAGGAAAGGCTTTGCAGTTTTCTTTAATGGGAAGAGAGCTGTAAAGTATAGCACCATTTCAGTATAAATATGATAGGTCCCTGCTCTCTCGATCACACTGCAGAATCCACCCCTCTAGCCCCATTGATTGTACTGCATAAGGAGATCGTAGAGTTGCAGAAGCATCTGTCATTGAAGCAAGCATGCCTTCATCAAAGATCAACAGTCCAGATTTACATCTAAGTGATCTTGTGGTATTGTGAGTTTCTTAAAGAATATAGCAGATTTATTTTTCAGTCTTACATACAGATTTATTTTTCAGTCTTACATTTGGTATCAGAGCTACCTCACAATCCCTTGAATCCTTAATACAGATTAATTTTCGATTCAGTTCTTTTATATGCTATATCTGTCACTAATCTGTTTTTTGAGTACAGAAAAGATAGCTATGGTGATCATGTTCATAGAATGGTGTTATGCAAAATGATATTGCCAAAGCACTTCAGTTTGCATTACATCTTACTGGTTCCTGGTTTTATATGATCACCAATTGCATTGTAATTCATAACATGTGAACAGTTCATGCCAAAGCAAGATTGTTCTATATGGTTCGAATGACAGTGGTATAATACAATATATGATACATATGAATAATAAAATCTTTCTGCCTAAAGGTGAAAGTTTTTTATAAAGCTAATTCATATGGTAATCATGTGTTGGTGTTATAATAAAGAAAACATCATATACTCTGTCCAAAGATGAGAATATGATGCAGATTTGGGGATAAAGATTTTCACATTTGCATATTCAGTGAATGACAGTTTTGAATGCCCTTTCCATGAACCTCGGCTTCATAAGAGCCACTTACAGGAATTAACTACAGAAAGTGGAAGGTGGATTTGCTTATTGTTCTTGGAATTATGGAGTTGGACCTTGCATTGAAGACTAAAGAACTAATGTTGCAAGCAGAGGAAGCACAACTACACAGACCTAGGCTCATGAGAAATGACATAAGGCTAACAAAATTGCAGGTTTAGGCTCATGAGCAATGACAGAAGACTAAAGAGAACCTTGAGAGTAATTCAATGTCAAGAAGTATAAATTGGTTCTGCCTTTAATTCAATACCTGCCTTCGATTGCAGGTATTTATGAAGAGATGTTAGCATGCTTTATAGACACGAATTTGTTGTGTATACATTGAATTACAAGCTTTGATATATGCTGGAATTTCTTTTCAGCATGTTTATAATTAAGTTTTGGTTATTAATCAGTTATAATGAATCTGGAAATTCTGATATGCTTTAATGCAACTTTAGTAAAAGGAATATATAGTATACAACCTTGCAAGGAAAAGTCTTGACTTCAGAAAAACTATAAGGAATAGAAATAAGGAGAATTAAAGTTGTCTAACAGGGTGGTGTATAAATGAATTGGCTTGATTCTAAAGATTGAAGTATATAGCTTTGTTTTTGGGTGTTGTAGCAAGAGCACTTGTTACAGAATTTATTTTCATATCGTAAAGAGAGATAATTTTCATCACTAAAGAAAATAAAATCAGAGATGAGCACCTCGTTGCCATCAAAGATAAATTTCCCTACAGATTTAACTAAAGTTTCTGTGATCATGTTTAAAGAAAGATTTTGTATTGGTTGAATTGCCAAAGCACTTCTTCAAATACAACATCTTAAATATTCAAGGCTAAATGATCAAAATTGCATTATGAAATTTTCCTCTCAAATGAGGACTAGTATGGTTCAATTCATAATGGCACAAGATAAGACATGTTGTGGTTTAGTCTTGTGATCTTGTTTTTATAAACAGGTTGTATTCTCCTCAAAAGTGAGAATATAGCATACATACAATTGTGGGAAAAAAGATGTTTTTGATAGCCTAAAAGAAACTTGAACTTTTACATGACAACTCACTTTGTTAAAGAGCATCTTTTTTTTTTAAAGTACTCTATTCATTTAAATCCTCTGCAGTTTGTTTCAAGAATTTCATATTGTTTTTGTTTAAAGAACACTGACTTATTTGGTTTAGTTTTCAAGTGATATGGAGTAAATACAGTTTGGACACATAAGTATTTCAAAAGCCCTTAAGGTACACGTCAGTTTCTCATAAATTTTTGTTCAGTTTTCAGTTTTGAAATCTTAAGATATGATGTCTGTTTGGATATTTCTTGTATCGAATTAGCTCATGATAAAATTACATGATAAAGTAGACTTTCTAAGTTTTCTTTAGACACTGATTTCATGTATATTTGTTAAGAATTGAATTTTTGGTGGATTTATAAAGTTGATAGAGATGCACAGAAGTTTTCCTGACAGATTCTGGACTATGAATAAAGATTAATGAATGACTCATCTAAAGCTTTTCAAATGACCTGTGGATTTTGCATGATGAACATATATGTGTCTTCTTATGAACTGCAAATTTTCGTGGTTATTGAATATGGATTATAATTATTGCAAATTTGAAAGTAACCTTTGTTCTGGAAAAGTTTTGTGCTGGCAGGTTTTATAAAGTTAAGTTTTTAAGTCTTTTTAGACCTTTAAAGAGACATAAAACGACTCTAAGTTTTTGTTGTGTAAAGATTTATGTCTTTAGTTTGATTCTAAGTAATTTGAGGTTAATCAAACTAATAAAGAAATTGTGACAATTTTTCAAGTGAGTACATGTCGTTGCTGGTTTTTTTTTTTATTTGGCATGTTCTGTTTTTGTTTTGATGCACCTGTGGTGTTGTGAATTATTTAAAGTAATACTAAGTGGTATGATATTATCTTATCAAAGTATACTAATTATCATGTTTTAAAGTTTTAAGTTTTTGGTGTATATTCAGTTCAAGAGTAGTGAGTGTTTTGTCCAAGTGGGAGAAATGTTGTATAGTTTTTGGACTTCACACTCATTGCCCTATTTTTATAAGCTCATTATATTCATTCACCAAAAGTTTTTCAAGTTGAGCCACCACCCTAGTTTGTAAGATCCTAAAGTTTACTCACCAAAAGGTTGAGCTATAGCCTAAAGTTAATTACAGCACATTTTGCATGCTTGCATGCTCATGAAGTTTTAGTCACAAAAGTTTTTCACTGATTTGTTTTGGTTGTCAAGCTATTCAGTTGAAATTTAAAGAATGCATCAATTAAGAAACTCAAAGTGAAGCCATAGCCTAAGGTTAATTGCAATTTTGAGTTATTTTGGCTTTGGCATATTTTACAGGATTAATATGGTTAAGATTATGTTTTTGTATGAACATATAGAACGAGTATGTCTAGTTGTTCATATTTTCCTAAAGGAACTTGAAGGTATTTAAAACTAAAGTTCATATAGATGTGCTAAGGTTGTGATCGTTACTAAGCTTTTATACATGTTTTTATGCTTGTAAAAGAAAAGATAAAAGAAGAAAAAGTTACATTGCTATTAAGGTTATGATATAGCAGATCAGTGGGAGCTTAGTTTCTTTTTCGTTTTGTATGTTATATATAACTTACAACTCATCTCATGTCATAAGGATTGTTTTCGTTTTGCTTAAAAGATTTTAAGGATTAATACGTAATATGAAGTTTTAAAGTTGAGATTGATACAGAATATAAACTGTTAAATTTGGGATTAATACAACATGTGATTTGTTAATAGTTGTGTTGATCCATAATGAAAATATAGATGTAAAGCTATATAGATAATACATAATCTGGTTTGCTTAAGAGTTTGTGGGTTAAAGAAATTTTAATTTTGACAACCAGTCGGAATGTTTGGCTAAATTGGTCTCTTCAGGGTTTGAACATTGAAACAATAGAGAATTTCAAGCTTTTAAATAGGAATTAATATGGTTTGTTAATTGCCTTAAAGATTGCTTATGAAGGTAGGATACAGTCAGTGGTATTATAGTTACTAGCATCACATTTTTTTTTATGTTGTATTAAGTATAATCTAGTCCAATGTTGGAAACGCTCATTGGAATGCAGTAAAGAAAGTGTTTAGATATCTGCAAAAGGCAAAGAGTAACATGCTGGTTTACAAGAGAGATAAAGTTTTTTTTGCAGGATGTCCAGATAGTTTGAAGTACGTCGAACTCTGGTTATGTATTCTTGCTGGATGAAGGGGCAGTTTATTGGAATGAAGATTGTTGAATCTATTGCCATGCCTATATAGATTTATTGTAATATTAAAGGAGCAGTTATATTCTAAAGAAATTATTAAAGATTTACAAGTACCAAGCATTTTCTTGCTGGTTAAAGAATAGATCAAGGAGAGGCATGTCAAGATGGATTACATAGACACAAAGTCTGTGATTGCAAATCCACTTAATAAAGTTGTGTCATCAGTAGCTGTTTTAAGAGCCATGTTGAAAAGATGAAGATCTTGGAAAGCATTCACTTAGCAGAATAGTGGGAGAAGCATTTCATACTTGGCTTCATTCAGGTTTTCTTATCTCTGCGTTTAAGATTGAATTTGTTTTGAATGTGTATCAAGTATTTCAGTTTGTTGATAAAGATTATTGATAATCATTTAATATGGTTAATTTGTTAAGGAACCATGATTATCAAAACTCGTAATGACTAGAAATAGTCTTAAGGAAGTCAAGCTGGATGTTATATATATGCATCAAGTTTTCAGATTGTTGATAATCATTTTGGTTGAATTGAAATTAAGGAACCGTGATTATCAAAACTCAAGAATTGACTAGAAATAGTCTTAAGGAGGACCACTGGATGTTTCATTATAAAGATTCAAGTACACGTTACACAATTCAGTTTTATATGAAACATTGATCAGTTTGTATCTGGTTGGTATTCCATGTAGATAAAAGTTTTTGTGTACATGATCTTGGGGAATGTTTTAAGTTTAATGAACATTGCTCCCTCTGGTCTTGCATAAATACTTTTGTCCGACAGAACTTGATTAAAGGACTTTGTTGTTGTGAACTCATGGCCACACAGTACAACTGCATTTGAGCTATGGATTGAGTGTTAGCCCTAGTGGGAGAATGTAAGCATAAATGAGGGTTTTACACTCATCCTAGTGGAAAACAACTCATATGCAGAAGTAGAGTCCATATACAACAATGCTAGCTGCTTATACAGAGTGTAAACCAGATAAACTAAAGCTATAGCAATCCTACAAGTTGTGTTATAATAATATAAGATATAAACAAAAGCTGTAAAGCTGTAAAGATAATAAAACTGTCCATGTGCAGCCATTCACTTTGTGTAATGAGCATCAAGATATCTTAGTTAAATAACTAATGAATGAAGAACATGGAAACAGAACTTAGTGCTTTAGGAAAGGCTTTGCAGTTTTCTTTAATGGGAAGAGAGCTGTAAAGTATAGCACCATTTCAGTATAAATATGATAGGTCCCTGCTCTCTCGATCACACTGCAGAATCCACCCCTCTAGCCCCATTGATTGTACTGCATAAGGAGATCGTAGAGTTGCAGAAGCATCTGTCATTGAAGCAAGCATGCCTTCATCAAAGATCAACAGTCCAGATTTACATCTAAGTGATCTTGTGGTATTGTGAGTTTCTTAAAGAATATAGCAGATTTATTTTTTCAGTCTTACATACAGATTTATTTTTCAGTCTTACATACTATGCTAAAACCCCACAATTACAACGACTGCTAAAGCCAATCTATTTGTCTTGACTCTCTTAACTTAAGTCCCTACATTGAGAAGCTGAATTTCTCAAACACAATTGTCTTCTTGCCTAACTACCTTGACAAGACCACATGAAGACAAAGCCAAAAAGAACAATGTTTGTTTTGCAAGAACCACCACCATAGCAAACTTCTCTTGAGTTCAACGTGCCTACAGTAAACCTCTCTTGAGTTCAACGGGACCATCCTTGTTCTATACAAATAGGTAACAAAAGCACTTCCAAAAAAAGTAAATGTAAAAAACAGGAAGCAAGATTTTTAAGAAAAGTAAATCACACATATGCTCGCTTGCACTTGCACATAAAGCTTAGGAAAGAAGAGAAGTAGGAGGGAGGAATGGCCACCAGAATAGCTGCGATGAAAAATTATAATCCCAATACCTGATAATAAAGGCATGGTTTCAGTTTTAGTTTTAACAAAGAGTTTCAGTTTCAGTTTCAGTTTTAGGATAAATCCAGGTCATCCTACTGGCACAAGGAGTTTCAGTTTTAACAAAGGCATGGTTCCAATCAGATAAGTTACAAAGATTTGTTTCTGGTGAAGCAAACAAGGTTCGTTAACTTAATTCACAACTTCGTACGTAGAATGAGTTTCAAAGCCAAACCAAGACCAAGCAACGTTCTACTTTGATTTCTAAGTTGAATGCAATCTGTCTCTTTCCTCAAAAGACTGAATCACATAGAAGGTTTCAGAAGAGAAAAATATAAATAAATAAAACTAACACCACTTCAAAACAGAGTCGTTTTCGAGACTAACAACATAACTATAAAAACCCTATCAAACAAGTTAAAAACGTTAACAGCCTCCAAAATCCAACAGTAGCTTCAATACCATGCCAAACAGACAAAATCCAAGTCAAGGAACCCTTACGCGCCAGTGCTGTAGTTCCTAGAACTTGATGTCAAATATGCAGTGCACAATAATATAATAAAATGAGCAGCCTTTCTGACTTGTTAGGTAAATAACGCCTCTGTGTATCAATCTTTGCTAAGCCAAGCCAAGCCAAGCCAACAATAAATCCGACCAATACTTATTAGATACCAAAGCCGAGCCTCAAAAGATAAAGCCAAGTCGAGTTCAAAGCTGAACTGCCCAAGAAAAAAACTCTTGTCTTGCTCTTTTTCCAATTTGGCAAGAATACCACCATACTACACTACGTGGGAAAAATAATAGCATGCAAAATTTTCAACACACTCAAACACTTGGCTACTCTTTGCTCACAGCCAGCCTTAACATAAATATGTAAGAGACTCAGAGAAGAGAGAAGAATAGAATGACTATCGCAGGAGTTGCTGGGATGATGTTTCAGTGTCTGTTTGAAGGAAGCCTCTCAATGCGGGACTCCGAAATTGACCGAAGGCCTTGCCATAAGAACTGCATTTGCGCTCTGCACAGGTCCGAGGGGGGTGTTTGCTCCAATGCTTGTCAAAGGAACATTTCCTTTCCCAAGAAACAGTCAGGGTGTGACGGTTCCTTGTGCATGCAGGCAGCAGCTTCTTCCAAATTCTCTTCTCCTCTCGCAGACGACATGTCCACGTCCACAGGAAACAGAGGAAGTGTGAATGGGGTTCATAATCCTGCCTTGTCAATAGACAGAGGTTTTCAGAGGCTAGCTCGATTATACGGTGATTACCGTGAGTTAGAAGAGATTGAAAGGTTAGTTAGGAAGCGAGAAGCAATTTTAATTGTGAAGTTTCTCATGATCTTATTCTTGCTCCAGGACTAGTAATGAAACATCAATTGATTTTCAGGAAATATTGGTGCTTTGTGGGGTTAGTTTCTTGATTTCTTCTACCTTCATCCAAGTGTAAATTCTACTGAGTACAAATTCTTCCTGTAATTAAACATTATTGTCACCTTTCTTCAATACAACTGAAAATACCAGTTAAAATAGCAGCCCGTAAGTGAAACACTGCGTTTCACTAACCCTATCTTCACCTTTTTTTGGACGAACCCTATCCTCACTTATCTCTCATCTCTCCGCCTCCGTAACCTCCCATCTCTCTCTACCTCCATCGTCTCTCATCTTTCTCTGCCTCCATCATCTCCTCTTGCGCGCCCTTGAAATAAGGTGAGCCCAGCAGCAGCTTCAAAGGAAAGAAGAAAAATTCAAAGATACCTCTGATGAGTAGAGAAGAAGCCGTCGCCGCCACTGGTTGGGTCGAGAAGATTAGAGAAGCAGCCACCCGACCCGCCCAGGCCGCCTAGGCGGGCGCCCAAGCGCCAACTAATTCCCTGGCGCCTACCCCTAACGTTTAGGGTGAACTCACGGCGGTGTTCTCCCGCCTAGCGCCTAGGAGCCGCCTAGGCGGCCGCCTAGCGCCTAGGCACCGCCTAGGTCGATTTTTCAGAGTTTCTTCTTCTTCTTCTTCTTCTTTTTTTGTGGTCGGGAGTGAAGAGATAAGAAAACATGTAAAAAGGCATGAAAGATGAAGAAAAATTAATAAAATAAAAAACAAAAAATTATTTTTAATTTTACTCAACAATCATTTGATATTAATTTGTCCTTACCAGCCCTTAAATGTCATAGAATCATCGGCTTTTTGACTGGGATTGGCCTAATGCATGAAAGCACTTGTGATAATAAGAGTAGAAAGGAATTGTTTCTGTTCTTAATATGGAGGAGACATAAAGCCAAGGCAGAACCAAGCTGGTGGGTGTTGAGGAAGAATCACAAACGACGAAACTCACTTTTGCCGACGAAATAAAGTATTTAGAAAAGAGAAATCAAGATTATGGTATTTAAAGAGTATAGCCGCGCAGCTATACTTCAAAAGTATTCTATTTAAAGAGTATACCCATGCGGCTATACTTTTAAAATAGTCTATTTACAGAGTAAAGCCGCACGGCTATACGTCTGACATATTATATTCTATTTCTAGGGTAAAGCCGCTCGGCTGTACTTTTAAAATATTATCGGGTATACTTTTAAAGTGTTCTATTTGTAGAGAACAGCCGACCGGCTATACTATTTAGTTGGAATAGTATAGCCGTTCGGCTATACTCTTAAAATATTTTTTTAATCATTTTTTTTTTTATAAAAAGTTACTTTTTTTGTAATTAAATAATATCTTAGCCTTATTTAATTACTTTAATTAGTAATTGTGTTTTAATTATTATTTCTTTAGTGAATAATTAGTATTAAATATTTTAATAAAAATCCTGGAAATTAAATTTTGAGAATAGATAATTTAAGCACACACATAAGCAATAGAAAATTTAAGCACACACATAAGCATATATAATTTAAGCACACACATAAGCAAAATATAAATATTTCATATTTTGAGTATCACGAACTTGAAGTTAACAGAAGAACAATGACAGAATGGTGCAGGGGATCAAGGAAACATGCACCTCTCTCTCTCTCTCTCTCTCTCTATGTATATATGCACACACACATATAGCCCGCACCGCCACTCTAACATATGTACTACAACATCGAAACACCTCCAAGTTTGGGCATTGGAAGAAGGATCTCTTTCTTTTCAATTTGGTAAGGAAGCAGAGCAACTCCTGCTTTGTCATATACCCAGCCAGCACAAAACTTGGAGCAGGAAGGCCAGCAACTTTTTCTTTTTTTCCTTTTTTTTAGTTTGTGGGCGAAAATAATAAAGGGTGATCAACATGTGACCTAAAAGGCTAGAATTCTGCATACATTTCAGAAAGTATAGAGCAATGCTATGGATCAGGTTGCTAAGCTTACTCAAAATTAACTAAATTAAATGGTAAATTTGAAGCCAGATTTACTGTTTGAATCTCCTTGCAAAGCCAAAACAGATACCCAAAAATAATCTGGCAGTGGATTCAATTTTAAGCATCCCAGATTCCCATCCCATAGCAGAAAAGAAAACACAACTGCCCTATCTTTCTTAACACACACAAATTACATAAACAGTGGCTGGCTAACAGGCAAATTATCTTCACTCATGTTGGATATTATCAAACATGCAGATTGATTCAAGTACCAATAGAAAAGAAGAGAATGTATCAATTCTTTATAAGTGGGAGTCTTCCTACGTGTGCTATATGCAAGGTGGCCCTAGGGGAGCATAACTTGAATTTACCCGAACTCATTTTGTATAAAAATAAAATAAAAAGCACAGTGCAAAAAAAACAAGAATTGAAAAGAATTAATTACTATTTATTAAGTAATTTATGAAATGAGTAAAATATTTAAATATTCAATCAAATAATAATTAAAACATAATTACTAATTAAAGTGATTTAAAAAGACTAAGATATTACTTAACTATAAATATTAAATTAAAAATGTTGGCCAAAAAATAAAAGTAAAGAAACTAATTTTATATGTTTGCAATTTATAAATAAATAATAAAAAAGCAAGAAAATCTCTCTCGACAAAATGTTGTCGGTAAAGGTCTAAGCCGGCAAAATTACACGTTTTAGACTTCTCCCGACAAAACAATCCTTGCCGACGAAAGTTCGTCGGTAAATATCGTAACATGCAACATTTCGCCGGGATAAATCTGTGTTGACAAAATTTCGTCGGAAGGACCTTAAAAAAAAAAACTTAACTTAGTATCTTTAATTTAATAAAATATTTAAATACTAATTATTCACTAAGTGAATAATAATTAAAACATAACTACTAAAGTAATTAGAAAAGAGAAATCAAGATTACGGTATTTAAAGAATAAAGCCGAGCGGCTATACTTCAAAAATATTCTATTCAAAGAGTATAGCCGCACGCCTATACCTCAATATATTCAAAGAGTATAGCCGCGCGGCTATAGTTTTAAGATAGTCAGAGTAAAGCCGAACGGCTATACTGCAAAACATTACATTTAAAGAGTATAGGCGCACGGCTATACTTCAAAAAAAAATATATTCTAAGAGTATAGCCTCGCGGCTATACTGTTAAGATAGTCAGAGTAAAGCCGCACGGCTATACTTCAAAATATTATATTCAAAGAGTATAGCCGCGCTGATATAAGTTTAAGATAGTCTATTTACAGAGTCCAGCCGCACGGCTATACGTCTAAGATAGTCTATTTGTAAAGAACAGCCGCCCGGCTATACTCTTAAAATATTCTTTTTAACTTTTTTTAAAAAAAGTTGCTTTTTAGTAATTAAATAATATCTTAGCCTTGTTTAAATACTTTAATTAGTAATTGAGTTTTAATTATTATTTCTTTATTGAATAATTAATATTAAATATTTTAATAAAAATCCTTGGAAATTTTGTTTTGGTGCCCAAGTATTTTAGTATTCAAAAAATGGATTTTAGCCTTCAAACTTAAATCCAAGTCACAACGTGATTCGATAATATCAACTATTTGTTGGCGTTAGATTGAAATACACGAACTTGAGACCCACATTGGAAAAGAAGAGAATGTATCAACTCTTTATAAGTGGGAGTCTTCCGACAAGTGCTATATGCAAGTTGGGCCTAGGGGCGTAGAACTTGAATTTACCCGAACTAATTTTGTATAAAAATAAACAGTCCAAAAAAAAAATTTAAAAGAATTAATTATTATTTATTAAGTAATTTATGAAATGAGTAAAATGTTTAAATATTCACTAATCAAAGTAAAGCCGCGCGGCTATACTTTTAAAATAGTCTATTTACAGAGTAAAGCCGCACGGCTATACTTCTAACATATTCTATTCTATTTATAGGGTAAAGCCGCTCGGCTATACGTTTAAAATATTATGTTTGTATATTAACGCCGCACGGCTATACTGTTTAAGTATTCTATTTGTAGAGAACAGCCGCCCGGCTATATTCTTTAATTGGAATAGTATAGCCGTGCGGCTATACTTTTAAAATATTTTTTTTAACAAATTGTTTTTAAAGTTGCTTTTTTATTAATTAAATAATATCTTAGCCTTATTTAAATACTTTAATTAGTAATTGTGTTTTAATTATTATTTCTTTAGTGAATAATTAGTATTAAATATTTTAATAAAAATCCTGGAAATTTAGGTTTGGTACCCAAGTATTTTAGTATTCCAAAAATGGATTTTAGCCTTCAAACTTAATTCCAAGTCACAACGTGATTTGATAATATCAACTATTTGTTGGCGTTCAATTGAAATACACGAACTTGAGACCCACATTGAAAAAGAATAGAATGTATCAACTCTTTATAAGTGGGAGTCTTCCGACACGTGCTATATGCAAGGTGAGCCTAGGGGAGTGGAACTTGAATTTACCCGAACTAATTGTGCTCGGTGTGCAGACTGTTGCTGAAACAAACAGAAACGCAATGTGGGAAAATGAGAAAATGATGCTCACTTTTATAATATGCATTCCCAACAGCACTTCCTTCCTCCCAATAGTTTTTCTGTCTACCAATTTAAGTTTTCTTCTGCAACAAAACAGCTCGCCACAATAAACGATAAAATTGCAAGATCCTGTCAAAATATGTGCCTAGTAGCCTACTCAGTTGTATCTTGTGTTTTACTATAACTTCTAGCTAGACAAAGATATCAATTCCAAAGTCAGCCTTAGTGGCAACTGGGGAAATCTCAGTTGTACGAAACTATATGTGCTAGGAGTACCAAATGCCAAAGCTTGATTTAATCCTCTAACTAATTCACTGCTTCAACTATTAGACAACCACTTGCCCCGATAATTTAAAGTGCCAAGACGTGCAAATCCGTCATGCATGGCGGAGAGACACATGCGAAGAGAGAGACAAACATACAGGTGCAGCTCCACCGTGCACCTTAGAATAAAATCCTATTAGCTGCACTTGCTCATAGCCAGCCTTAACGTAAAATACTTAAGAGATTCAGAGAAGATAAAAGAATAGAATGACTAGCGCAGGAGTTGCTGGGATGATGTTTCAGTGTGTGTTTGAAGGAAGCCTGTCAATGCGGGACACCGAAATTGAGCGAAGGCCTTACCATAAGAACTGCAGTTGCCCCCTGCACATATTCCTCCTGTAATTAAACATTATTGTCACCTTTCTTCAATACAGCCGAAAATACCAGTTTACTTAAAATAGCAGACCATAAGTGAAACACAGCGTTTCACTAACCCTATCATAACCTTTTTTTGGACGAATCCTATCCTCCTCACTTATCTCTCATCTCTCCGCCTCCGTAACCTCCCATCTCTCTCTACCTCCATCGTCTCTCAGCTTTCTCTGCCTCCATCATCTCCTCTTGCGCACCTTTGAAATAAGGTGAGCCCAACATCAGCTACAAAGAAAAAGAAGAAAAATTCAAAGATACCTCTGACGAGTAGAGAAGAAGCCGTCGCTGCCACTGGTTTGGTCGAGAAGAGTAGAGAAGCACCCACCCGACCCGCCCAGGCCGCCTAGGCAGGCGCCCAAGCACCGCCTAACTCCCTAGCGCCTACCCCTAACGTTTAGGGTGAACTCGCGGCGGTGTTCTCCCACCTAGCGCCTAGGAGCCGCCTAGGCGGCCGCCTAGCGCCTAGGCGCCGCCTAGGTCGATTTTTCAGAGTTTCTTCTTCTTCTACTTCTTCTTCTTCTTTTTTTGTGGTAGGGGGTGAAGAAATAAGAAAACATGTAAAAAGGGCATGAAAGATGAAGAAAAATTAATAAAATAAAAACAAAAAATTATTTTTAATTTTACTCAACAATCATTTGATATTAATTTGTCCTTACCAGCCCTTAAATGTCATATGAATCATCGGATTTTTGACTGGGATTGGCCTAATGCATGAAAGCACTTGTGATAATAAGAGTAGAACTGAATTGTTTCTGTTCTTAATATCGAGGAGACATAAAGCCAAGGCAGAACCAAGCTGGTGGGTGTTGAGTTTTCTGCATATTTTTAACGTAAAGCCAACTCACAACAACTAACAATTGAAAGAGTAAATCAGAACAATACAATTAGTTCACTCTTGTTAGTGTATGCAATTTGTGATTTTCTTTTGGCTTCCCTTGACAAGTTTGTAATAGGACAATCATTGTTTTTTTTTCCAAGCTCAAGTTTAGATTAAGAATAGCTACATTAGGTGTTCTTATCTAGCTGCTATCTTTTGGTGGTTCATGCAATTTGACAAAGGTAACTTGTGCATTTCATCTTAAGCATTCAATTAAATTCCTGAGATTATGACTAGTCATCTGTTTCTCGTATGACTAGTCAACTTTTGCATCTGGAGTATTTCCAGCTCATTATTTCCAGCTGGACCCCACCAAACTTTTTTTTCCTATTCTACGAATTTTTCTCAGCTGCCATGTGGATTTTTCTGACCTAGGAATGTTTGGGTAAAACCCTAATGATTCTACATTTGGTAGCCGTCACTTTTGGGAGAGATTTTTGAAAGGGGTTTCTTTTCTCCTTTGCTCTTCTTCTTCCTTGAGTGAACCTTCATTTTTATCTATGGGTTTTTCTAAATTGATTGGGTAAAACCCCAATCATTCCTCTTTGGGCTGCCATCCCTTTTGAGGATTGTTTAAAAAGGTTTTTGCAAACTCTTTTGCTCATCTTCTTCCTCAAGAGAAAAACACCATTTTTTCATCTATGAGTTTTCTAAATTGATTTTTCGAAAATTGCTTTTGAAATATGAAATCTACATCTAGCTAGAACATATACATCCTCATATATATCTAGGTTAGATTCAAGATTGGTTTCTTCAAGAGTATGGTTTCTTGAAGAAATTGGTCTTTTCTCTTTGAATCCAAATTGTTGGTTTCTGTTTGAGTTGGGCTTGCAAGTCGGTGCCATGGGATGAAAGAGTCGAGAAGGAGCTGCCATTGCCATGAATGACTGAGCTTGAAGCTTTGCTAAGTTGGAGAAGAAGATTGCACAAAGGAGGTATAGCTTATTTTCCTAAATAGACCTAGGATTTCTTGAGCTTGCTTGTGTATTCTTTGTAAGAATCTTCTTTGCTTAGTGGATTGCCTGGTCGGTTGATGACCCCAGTTTTTCCCAATGGTGGGTTTCTGGGTGAACAAAATCTGGTCTGCATCTCTATAATTTTCTGGGTTTGTGTTCTTGATAGTTGACTAGTCATCGGATGTATTTCTGGGTTTATGTTCTTGCAGTTGACTAGTCATCATTATCTGCTGATTGTTGTTTACTTGTTTATATTGCTTTCACACACTTTCACCATAGTTGTTGCTAGCACAGGGGATGCCTAGATTGACGGGTCCTTCTGAGTGCCTAGGTTGTCACGTAGTTATCTTAGGATTGCAGGTACATTTTAGCATGCTTTGTGTGTATTCTTGATTGTGATTGTTCATGACTAGCAGTTGACTAGTCATAAGTTCTTGGTCAAGGTCTAAAGTGTGTGAAGATTGTTGCGTTGTGTTTAAGTGTCGTAAAATTTACCCCTCTTCACATAAGTACCAATTTCAACTCTCAACAAGTGAACAATTATCATAGCATCCACTGTCCATTGAGAGAGAGAGAGAGAGAGAGAGAGAGAGAGAGAGATAGAGAGAGAGAGAGAGAGAGAGAGAGAGAGAGAGAGAGAACATTGGATGAAAACTTGACAAACCAACTTACACTAAAAGTAAAGATTCATCATCTCACCTCTAAGTGGAGAAAGCTAATATGATAATGTAAGCACAAAATCATATTAAGTTTGTTGATACCGTGACTAACCGAGCAACTAGGAGTCTCACATCGGAAAACTACAAGAGATGGAAACTCCCCCTCACCTATAAAAGGAGACCACTCTCCACTTAGAAAAGGATCCCCCTATAGTGGGCTTTGTATTTAGTCATGGGCTTCGCCCTACTTCTCTTTATCTTTGGGCCCAGCCCCTTGTACAAATGTAAAATACACATTATTAATGAGAATACACTTCTCCGTGGACATAGCCCATTCATTATGGGTGAACCACGTATATCTTCGTCTTCTGTATATTTATCGCTTGCCCAAATCTTCATACACATACTGAAGGTCCTCACCTTCATCCACCACACCACATCACTAAGTTGGACTCAATCTTGGCTGAACCATTTTGAGCATCAACAGTTTGGCGCCGTCTGTAGGAATCGACACAAGAAGCTTCACGTTCTTCCATTCCATTAGTGCTCTTCAAAGATCCTCTCATGTGCTTTTGGCAAAACGCTACGGCTCTTGGCCCTCGGCCTCGCCCCCAGCTCTCGGCCCTTGGCTCTCATCCCTGGCTCTCGCTTTTGCCTAAGCTCACCTTTGGCACCCCCGTGCCTAGGCACATTGCCTTGCAACATGAAAGCTTTGTGTCACCTTCAGCATTCCCTTTGCCTTCGGCACCCCCGTGCCTAGGCACATTGCCTTACAACATGCAAGCTTTGTGTCACCTTCGGCATACCCTTTGCCTTCGGCACCCTCGTGCCTAGCTACATTGCCTTGCAACATGCAAGCTAAGCTCACCTTCGGCACTCCCATGCCTAAGCTCACCTTCGGCACCCCATGCCTAAGCTCACCTTCGGCACCCCAATGCCTAAGCTCACCTTCGGCACCCCCGTGCCTAGGCACATTGCCTTGCAACATGCAAGCTTTGTGTCACCTTCGGCATTCCCTTTGCCTTCGGCACCCCCGTGCCTAGGCACATTGCCTTGCAACATGCAAGCTTTGTGTCACCTTCGGCACCCCCATGCCTAAGCTCACCTTCGGCACCCCAATGCCTAAGCTCACCTTCGACACCCCCGTGCCTAGGCACATTGCCTTGCAACATGCAAGCTTTGTGTCACCTTCAGCATTCCCTTTGCCTTCGGCACCCCCGTGCCTAGGCACATTGCCTTGCAACATGCAAGCTTTGTGTCACCTTCGGCATACCCTTTGCCTTCGGCACCCTCGTGCCTAGCTACATTGCCTTGCAACATGCAAGCTAAGCTCACCTTCGGCACCCCCATGCCTAAGCTCACCTTCGGCACCCCCGTGCCTAAACACATTGCCTTGCGACATGCAAACTTTGTATATTTGGCATCCCTTCGCCTTCGGCACCCTCGTGCCTAGCCACATTGCCTTGCAACATGCAAGCTTGTGCATTTGGCAACCCCTTTTGCCTTCGGCACCCCCGTGCCTAAACACATTGCCTTGCAACATGCAAGCTTTGTATATTTGGCATCCCTTCGCCTTCAGCACCCTCGTGCCTAGCCACATTGCCTTGCAACATGCAAGCTTTGTGTCGCCTTCGGCATCCCTTTATCTTCGGCACCACCGTGCCTAAGTTCACTTTCGGCACCCCTTTGCCTAAGCTCACCTTCGGCACCTCGTGCCTAGGCACATTGCCTTGCGGCATGCAAGCTTTGTATATTTGGTATCCCTTCGCCTTCGCACCCTCGTGCCTAGCCACATTGCCTTGCAACATGCAAGCTCGTACATTTGGCAACCCCTTTGTGCCTTCGGCCCCCCGTGCCTTCAGCCTATACCTTCGGCACCTCGTGCCTAGGCCATTCGCCTTGCCACATGCAAGCTTTGTGCCTTCGTCCTCCTCCTTGGGCACATCACCTATAGCACTTTAGCCCAAGCCACGGCCTCAACATCTCCATGTTTGCTCAAGCCCAAGACCTTTGGCA
The DNA here is from genome assembly GCA_024362665.1 of Prunus padus. NCBI lineage: Eukaryota > Viridiplantae > Streptophyta > Magnoliopsida > Rosales > Rosaceae > Prunus > Prunus padus. The sequence continues at coordinate 32,569,510 of JANFAM010000018.1, forward strand.
CCTAGCTCCTCAGCTCAAAGCCCCGACCTTCGGCACCTAGCTCTTCAGTTCAAGCCTCAGACCTTCGGCACCTAGCTCATCAGCTCAAGCCTCAGACCTTCGGCACCTAGCTCCTCAGCTTATGCCTCGGCCTAGCTCCTTAGCTCAAGCCTCATACCTTCGGCACCCAGCTCTTCAGTTCAAGCCTCAGACCTTCGGCACCTAGCTCCTCAGCTCACGCCTCGGCCTAGCTCCTTAGCTCAAGCCTCATACCTTCGGCACCTAGCTCTTCAGCTCAAGCCTCCGACCTTCGGCACCTAGCTCCTCAGCTCATGCCTCGGCCTAGCTCTTCACTCAAGCCTCGGACCTTCGGCACCTAGCTCATCGGCTCAAGCCTCGGACCTTCGGCACCTAGCTCCTCGGCTCATGCCTCGGCCTAGCTCCTTAGCTCAAGCCTCATACCTTCGACCTAGCTTTTCGGTTCAAGCCTCGGACCTTCGGCACCTAGCTCCTCACTCATGCCTTGGCCTAGCTCCTCGGCTCAAGCCTCGAGACCTTCGGCACCTAGCTCCTCGGCTCATGCCTCGGCCTAGCTCTTCGATTCAAGCATCGGACCTTCGGCACCTAGCTCCTCGGCTCAAGCCTCGGACCTTCGGCACCTAGCTCCTCACTCATGCCTCGGCCTAGATCCTCGGCTCAAGCCTCGGACCTTCGGCACCTAGCTCCTCGGCTCATGCCTCGACCTAGCTCCTTAGCTCAAGCCTCGGACCTTCGGCACCTAGCTCATCAGCTCAAGCCTCAGACCTTCGGCACCTAGCTCCTCAGCTCATGCCTCGGCCTAGCTCCTTAGCTCAAGCCTCATACCTTCGGCACCTAGCTCTTGATTCAAGCCTCGGACCTTCGGCACCTAGCTCCTCAACTCACGCCTCCACCTAGCTCCTTAGCTCAAGCCTCATACCTTCGGCACCTAGCTCTTGACTCAAGCCTCCGACCTTCGGCACCTAGCTCCTCAGCTCATGCCTCGGCCTAGCTCTTCAGCTCAAGCCTCAGACCTTCGGCACCTAGCTCATCAGCTCAAGCCTCAGACCTTCGGCACCTAGCTCCTCACTCATGCCTCGGCCCTAGCTCCTTAGCTCAAGCCTCATACCTTCGGTCTAGCTTTTCAATTCAAGCCTCGGACCTTCGGCACCTAGCTCCTCGGCTCATGCCTCGGCCTAGATCCTCGGCTCAAGCCTCGGACCTTCGGCACCTAGCTCTTCACTCAAGCCTCGGACCTTCGGCACCTAGCTCCTCAACTCATGCCTCGACCTAGCTCCTCGGCTCAAGCCTAAGACCTTTGGCACCTAGCTCTTCACTCAAGCCTCAGACCTTCGGCACCTAGCTCATCAGCTCAAGCCTCAGACCTTCGGCACCTAGCTCCTCAGCTCATGCCTCGGCCTAGCTCCTTAGCTCAAGCCTCATACCTTCGACCTAGCTTTTCGTTCAAGCCTCGGACCTTCGGCACCTAGCTCCTCGGCTCATGCCTTGGCCTAGCTCCTCGGCTCAAGCCTCGGACCTTCGGCACCTAGCTCCTCGGCTCATGCCTCGGCCTAGCTCTTCGATTCAAGCATCGGACCTTCGGCACCTAGCTCCTCGGCTCAAGCCTCGGACCTTCGGCACCTAGCTCCTCGGCTCATGCCTCGGCCTAGATCCTCGGCTCAAGCCTCGGACCTTCGGCACCTAGCTCCTCGGCTCATGCCTCGACCTAGCTCCTTAGCTCAAGCCTCGGACCTTCGGCACCTAGCTCATCACTCAAGCCTCGGACCTTCGGCACCTGGCTCCTCGGCTCATGCCTCGGCCTAGCTCCTTAGCTCAAGCCTCATACCTTCGGCACCTAGCTCTTCGATTCAAGCCTCGGACCTTCGGCACCTAGCTCCTCAACTCACGCCTCCACCTAGCTCCTTAGCTCAAGCCTCATACCTTCGGCACCTAGCTCTTCACTCAAGCCTCCGACCTTCGGCACCTAGCTCCTCGGCTCATGCCTCGGCCTAGCTCTTCACTCAAGCCTCGGACCTTCGGCACCTAGCTCATCACCAAGCCTCGGACCTTCGGCACCTAGCTCCTCACTCATGCCTCGGCCTAGCTCCTTAGCTCAAGCCTCATACCTTCGGTCTAGCTTTTCAATTCAAGCCTCGAGACCTTCGGCACCTAGCTCCTCGGCTCATGCCTCGGCCTAGATCCTCGGCTCAAGCCTCGGACCTTCGGCACCTAGCTCTTGGCTCAAGCCTCAGACCTTCGGCACCTAGCTCCTCAACTCATGCCTCGACCTAGCTCCTCAGCTCAAGCCTAAGACCTTTGGCACCTAGCTCTTCAGCTCAAGCCTCAGACCTTCGGCACCTAGCTCCTCAGCTCATTCCTCGGCCTAGCTCCTCAGCCTAAGCCTCAGACCTTTGGCACCTAGCTCCTCAGCCCAAGCTTCAGACCTTCGGCACCTAGCTCCAAGCATCGACCTCACAATCTCCATATGTGCTCGGCCCTTCATCCGATATCCTTCTAACCAGGGGACTTAATGGTTCAAGTCACCACATGCCGATGCCTCAAAGGAGGTCCAAAATGGCCTCAAAGCCATGATGATGTCAGCCTTGCCGTTCGACAAGGGGCTAGCCCAACACCCCAAGATGCCGGCCCTAGCCCATACTCCAAAGGTCCAGCTCCAACTAAGGCTCAGCTCCAAAACAAACTCCTAAGGCCAAGCTTCGTACACAAGCTTGGAGGCCCATCTTGAAGCTAGGAGGTGGCTTCAAAAAAATGAAAAAAAAAAAAAACAGCCTACCGAACGGCAAAGATGACATCTTTGAAGGAAAGGGAGGCTTAAGGAGGCTGAACCACAAAAATAAAAATTAAAAAAAAACAAAAATAAATATAAATATAAAAAAGTACCTTCTTACTCGCGAACTTGGGGGACTACTGTTGATACCGTGACTAACCGAGCAACTAGGAGTCCCACATCGGAAAACTACAAGAGATGGAAACTCCCCCTCACCTATAAAAGGAGACCACTCTCCACTTAGAAAAGGATCCCCCTACGGTGGGCTTTGTATTTAGTCATGGGCCGCCTTACTTCTTTATCTTTGGGCCAGCCCCTTGTACAAATGTAAAATACACATTATTAATGAGAATACACTTCTCCGTGGACGTAGCCCATTCATTATGGAGGAACCACGTATATCTTCGTCTTCTGTATATTTATCGCTTGCCCAAATCTTCATACACATACTGAAGGTCCTCACCTTCATCTACCACACCACATCACTAAGTTGGACTCAATCTTGGCTGAACCATTTTGAGCATCAACAAAGTTTGCAAGTCAGTGATTGGTAGGACAATAACTTGTATAACGAAAAGTGATGCTTGCAGCCTTTTTTCTGTTCCACTAGAAATTGACAGTTGCAGTAATAATTTGCGATTACAGCATTACAGCATTGGGTTGTTCGTTCTGTCAACTAAATATTTTTTTGACAGATTTCTTATTTACAATAATAACAAACATGCACTAGTTTGTAGAATTTGGATCACATGGTTTATAAAGACGTTTCATTTTGAAGTTGCAATCAAAATAAGCAGGGACTTCCCATTAATGCTTTTAAACTTGCTGCACGTGGTTCCGGTGTTTCAACAAGTTTTCTCTTGTGGACTTTCATTCCTTCGTGCTGCTGATGCTAACTAGGAAATTGAGCTGTAAAATAAGTTTTGAGATTTGGACTGTTGTACGGAAATGTACAAATAAAATGAATTCGATTCTGAGGATCAAATCACAACAACTATTAATTGAAAGAGTAAATCAGAACAATCAACAATTATCATAGCATCCACTGTCCACTGAGAGAGAGAGAGAGAGACAAACCAACTTACACTAAAAAGTAAAGATTCATCATCTCACCTCTAAGTGGAGAAAAGTGATGCTTGCAGCCTTCTACACAAATTAATACAAGAGATTCAAGAGAACAGATAAGAAAATAGAATGACTACAGCCGAAGTTTATGGGATAATGTTTCAGAGTGTGTTTGAAGGAAGCCTATCAATGCAGGACATGGAAGTTGAGCGAAGGCCATACCATAAAAACTGCACTTGTGCGCTTCACAAATCCAAGGGGGGTGTTTGCTCCAATGCTTGTCCTCAAAAAAGGAACATTTCCCTTCCAAAGAAACTGTCATGGACCGACGGTTCCCTGTGCATGCAGGCAGCATCCGCTTCCACATGCACTGGAAATAGAGGAAGTGTGGCTGGGGGTTCATAGTTCGGCCTTGTCACATAGACGATAGATGGACACCTTTCAGAGACTAGCTTCATTCGATGATTACGGGTGAGTTGGAAGAAATTAATTAGAAAGTGAGAAGCAACTTTAATTGTTAAAGTTTCTCATGATATTATTCTTGTCCATAATTAGTGCTACTCCAGCACTAGTACTCAACCTCAAATTGATGTTGAGGAAATATTGGTGCTTGTGGGTTAGTTTCTTCTTCTTCTTCTTTCATCCAAATGTAAATTCTGCAGAGTTTATATTCCTCCTGTAATTAAACATTGTCACATTTCTCTCTTTAATACAATGCAACTCAAACTGCATACATACAACAGACTGTCGAAGTTCACATGTTCGGCTCTTCCTGATTCTACACTCTACTCCGTTAACATTCTTTCTGCACTGGCACAGTCTATTAACCTCTACAACATTATTAGCATTTGAATCAAGCAAATTTTGTTTTGTTTTGTTCTTTTTAAAAATTCTAGCTTTCATTGTATTTCACACAGATTTCAAGATGAAGATCATTGTTAATTAGATTTACATAGGGCAACAACAAATAAAGCATGGCATTGCTTAGGCAATTCAACTACACGCATGTATCATGTATGGACAAAATGCAGTCTTGAGTTATTTAAATTTTTTAGGCGATTTATAATTCTATATAAAATATAGTCAAAACAAGGAGAAGAAAGGAGTTTCTTTTCCTTTTCTTTCTTTCAAATATTTTTAGTTTAATGGACAAGAATTTCTAACTACGATACAAAGAAGATCGATGGTGGCAATTGATGTTGTAGCATTCTGATACAAGGTACCCCTCTCTCTCTCTCTCTCTCTCTCTCTCTCTCTCTCTCTCTCTCTCTCTCTCTCTCATGCATAGATACAATCAACTGTTGCGGGTTCGATGAAGTTTTTATCTTTTCTAATTAAAAGGAGACAGAGACAGAGAAAGAGGTAAAAACAATGTTAAAGTAAAAATAAAATAATAAACGGGAGAGAATATGAAATATAACTAGAACTAAAACAAAACAAGACAAAAAATTATTTAAAAGCAAATTTGTGAGTGTAGGACCTACAAGTAATTGTTATACTGTGGCCATCTCTCACCAAACCAGTTAACTATATAGCGAGGCAGATTGATAAACCACAATGCACAGAGAGTGAAAAGTAAATAAGCCAGTGAATCACCAATGAAATCGTACAAGGATCTACTACTGGATAGCATCACTAAGCAGGTGGGTTTGAGCTTTCTGCAGATTTTTAACATTTCAGATTTACCTGTGTTGGTGCAGAAAAAGATACCCGGTGTCGGATGTCCTCCTCATGCCTCGAGAGCCGGGTCTCGGCAACAAGACACCCCGTCTGGTCCTTTCGTCGTTGGTGACGACGGCTCCTCTCCTCTGAAGTACTGTGGAGGGGAGCGGAGGGGACAATTTGCAATCTTCTTTGCACAAAATTGAAAGTTGAATCAGGTTGAAATGGAGGCGGGTTGGGAAACCTGAGTCTCCGTCTCTTCTGGTCCTGATTGGATTTGCGAATACAGGCGTGCCACTACTGGGGATGAGACCAGCCCAGTAGACCTGGTATGCGAGTTGTAGAGAGAGAGTGTGATCTGATGGATTTGCGCTCCTTTTCTGGACTTCTTGATCAAACCATTGTACTTCGAGTGGGGTACTGGACCAAATGAGTTCTTTTCTATGCCTCAATGAAGAGGACTTCAATATTCTTTCAATCATGCGTTTATGGCTTGGAAGATACGAGTGGTGCCTAACCAAATAGAAAAACCGAGTTTGTGGTTAATGACCCTTTAAGTGGGTTCGAAAAACCTTAATTCGAGATCATGATTTTGATCACTTCGGGCCTAAATATGAAGATTCGGGCTTAAGGAAGCCCTAGTTTCGGACCTAAAAAACCCTTTTATTCGGGCATGTCCAACAGTAAACAATATTATTTCCAAAGTAAAGACTTGAATTTAAAGTGTGGGAAATGTAAATTGCAAGAGAAGTAAACAGTAGAAATGTTACATGCGTGTAATTTTAAATTGCATAAATAGTACAGCCTCTGGGAAAGGAGATTTCTCTATTCATTCCAAGCATGACAGATGATTAACACAAAAACAAAACCAAAGATTTCTCTATTCAGTTTCGAAAAGGCAAGTTACAGTAATGAAGAAACTTGGTAATAAGATGACTGGAGATTTCTCTATCCAATATGTTACAAGTTTTTAGCTTTTTACAAGGAAGCTAGGCCTGATTGCTTAACAGAAATCATACCAAGAAGATGGCAGAGCAATAAAAGATAAACTGCACTTGTGCGCTTCATAAAAGTAAATCACACATATGCTCACTTGCACTTGCACAGAAAGCTCAGGAAAGAAGAGAAGTAGGATCCCAATACCTGATACATAAAGTCTCAGTGAAAAAAAATAGCATCTCATCATAATTTCTTCTTTTGAGAACGGAACTGGGAAAAATTTTCCTTTTTCTGCATGACGACACCCCTCTGCCATACAAAGATAAATCCAGGTCAATCCTACTGGCACAAGGAGTTTCAGTTTAAACAAAGGCATGGTTCCAATCAAATAAGTTACAAAGATTTGTTTCTGGTGAAGCAGACAAGGTTAGTTAACTTAATTCACAACTTCGTACGTAGAATGAGTTTCACAGCCAAAGCAAGACCAAGCAACGTTCTACTTTGATTTCTGAGTTGAATGCAATCTGTCTTTTTCCTCAAAGGACTGAATCACATAGAAGGTTTCAGAAGAGAAAAATATAAATAAAACTAACACCACTTCAAAACAGAGTCGTTGTCGAGACTAACAACATAACTATAAAAACCCTATCAAACAATTAAAAACGTTAACAACCTCCAAAATCCAACGGTAGCTTCAATACCATGCTAAACAGACAAAATCAAGTCAAGGAACCCTTACAAGTCAAGTTCCTAGAACTTTATGTCAAACATGCAGATATCAACACTAAATGGTGCAATTTAATATAATAGTGCAAGGACTATCGATGGAAACTTGACAAACAAGAGATCCACCATCTCAACACTAAATGGTGCAATTTAATATAATAATGTAAGCACAAAACCATATTAGAATTCCCCATGAGTGATTAGTGGGTCGTTTACTCGTATAACGAAAAGTGATGCTTGACTCAGACCTTTGTTAGTTTGTTGCATAGATTTAGCCACCAACCCTCCACAATAATATAATAAAATGAGCAGCCTTTCTGACTAGTCAGGTAAATAACGCCTCTGTGTATCAAATCAATCTATGCTAAGCCAACAATAAACCCCACCAATACTTATTAGATACCAAAGCCGAGCCGCAAAAGATAAGGCCAAGTCGAGTTCAAAGCTGAACTGCCCTAGAAAAAAACGCTTGTCTTGCTCTGTCGAGAACAGCCGCCGGCTATACTCTTTATTTGGAATAGTATAGCCTTGCGGCTATACTCTTAAAATATTCTTTTTTAACATTTTTTTAAAAAAGTTGCTTTTTAGTAATTAACTTATATCTTAGCCTTATGTAAATAATTTAATTAGTAATTGGGTTTTAATTATTATTTCTTTAGTGAATAATTAGTATTAAATATTTTACTAAAAATCCTGGAAATTTAGGTTTGGTACCCAAGTATTTTAGAATTCCAAAAATGGATTTTACCCTTCAAACTTAAATCCAAGTCACAACGTGATTCGATACTATCAACTACTTGTTGGCATTTGATTGAAATACACGAACTTGAGCTGTGCACAAGTTCAAGGGGGGTGCTTGCTCCAACGCTTGTCAAAGGAACATTTCCTTCCCAAAGAAACAGTCATGGAGTGATGGTTCCTTGTGCATGCAGGCATCATCAACTTCCAAATTCCCCTCTCCTCTCGTCGGCGACATGTCCATGTCCACTTCCACATCCACAGGAGACAGAGAGTGTGAATGGGATTCATAATTCGGCCTTGTCACATAGACGGTAGATAGGGAGACACCTTTCAGAGGCTAGCTTTGATTATACAATGATGATTACGGGTGAGTTAAAAGAGACTAAAAGGTTAATTAGGAAATGAGAAGCAATTAGTACTCAAAATCAAATATCGATGCTTGTGGGGGGTTAGTTGATTAATTTCTTCTTCCTTCTTCGTCCATGTAAATTCTACAGACACAGTACATATTCCTCCTGAAATTAAATTTAAACATACAAGAGAGCCATTGAGACCCATCATTGTTAACATAACGAGACCCATCATTGTTAACATAACGAGATTAGTTAAAAGAAGTTATTATGTAGAAAACTATGTTAAAATTGTAAGCGTTATAAGGTCACACACTCATTGAACTTGGCTAGGACTCTGAGACAGATACCAAGATCAATTAGAACAAGTATTCTGAGGCTTATACAGATGTGATTAAGATATCTTATTTAAGCATTGAAGTCCTAATATGATTAAAAGAGTTGGACATAGTCATCCGGTTACTTGGTGATTAAGTTGAATTCTAATAGGATTGTAATGGGAGAGTCCTATTAGAATTACACCACTAAAGCTCATTATAAGTATGATAGGTCCCTGCCTCTGTCAAGCACCGAATCACAAAAGTTCTTGAGCCCCATTGAGATAGAGTGATATACAGAGCTTGTTAAAGAGGTGGAAGACTTGTCTACTGAAACAATGGTTTCTTCTGCAGGTATCGTAGTGTATTATTTGTATGTCTGCTAAATATGTTATAAGACTAACAAAAATCCCACAGTTCCAACGATCGCTAATGCAAGACAATTTATTTGTCTTGGCCTGCTCTCTCTCTCTCTCTCCCCCATGTGTGTGTATGGGCAAAACTTAAGGCCCCACATTGAGAAGCTGATTTTCTCAAGAAAAAACAATTGCCTTGTTGCATAACTACTTTGACAAGGCCACATGAAAACAAAAGCTAAAAAGAATAATGCTTTTGCAAGAACCACCAATGTAAACTGATCTTGAGTTCAACGGGGCCATACCATATTACCACAAACTTCTCCTCAGCTCAATCAGGTAGCGAAACTAACAAAAATTCTACTCTTGGTTACTCCAACACTTCCGTGAAGAAATACCATCCTTGCTCTATATAAATATGTAACAGAAAGCACTTTCAAAAAAACGTATGTAACAGAAAGCAAGCAAAAATTTTAAGGAATTAAATTCTCACACACACACACACACATACACATATACACTCACACTCGAACCTTTACAAAGAAAGCTTAGGAGAAATGGCCACTGGAATAGCTGCCATGATGCTTCAAAGTGTCATTGAAGTAAGTATATCAATGCATGATATGGAGATTGAGCATAGGCCATACCATCGCAATTGCAGTTGTGCACTGCATAAGTTGAATGGTATTTGCTCCAATGCTTGCCCTCAACAAATGAATATTTCATTCCCCAAGAAACAGCCTCAGTCTTCTCTGTGGCTCATCAGTATGGAACAAAGAATACCCAAATGCGCCACGACATGTAGAGGAAAAAATTTAGAGGGCTTGACACAGCAGAGCAAGAAGAAAAAGGTCAGGAAACTGAGATTCATCTGTTTCTCTCTCTACTCCTCTCTCGCCGCCACCCCCCCAACACCCCCTCTCTTTCTTCTTGTAAACATCACGTCTTACGTTCATTTACTCTTTGACACAAATTGCACACAAAAGACCAATATATGTTGTTGGGCTCAATAAAGTAATTAGAAAAGAGAAATTAAATTATAGCCGGGCGGCTATACGTAAAAAATATTCTATTTAAAAAAGTATAGCCGGGCGGATACACTTATAAAATAGTCTATTTAAATAGTAAAGCCGGTCGGCTATACTTTTAAAATATTATGTTTATAAATAAATAATTAAAAAAGCAAGAAAATCTCTCGACGAAATTTTGTCGGTACAGATATATACCGGCAATATTTGCCAGAAAGACCTCTCCCTACGAAACTCATCTTTGCCGACGACAGATCGTCGGGAGAGGTCTAATCCGGCAAAAGTTCGCCGCTTAGATCTATGCCGACGAACTTTCTTTAGGGGAGGTTTTTTATTTTTAAAATACCAGTTTAGTATCTTTAATTTAATAAAATATTTAAATATTCACTAAGTAAATAACAATTAAAACATAACTACTAAATAAAGTAATTAGAAAAGATAAATAAATATTATGGTATTTAAAGAGTATAGCCGTGCGGCTATACTTTTAAAATAGTCTATTTACAAAGTAAAGCACGGCTATACTTCTAACATATTCTATTCTATTTCTAGGTTAAAGCCGGGCGGCTATACCTTTAAAATATCATAGTAAAGCCGCGCGGCTATACTTTTAAAGTATTCTATTTGTAGAGAACAGCCGCCCGGCTATACGCTTTATTTGGAATAGTATAGCCTTGCGGCTATACTCTTAAAATATTCTTTTTAACATTTTTTTTAAAAAGTTGCTTTTTAGTAATTAACTTATATCTTAGCCTTATGTAAATAAATTAATTAATAATTGTGTTTTAATTATTATTTCTTTAGTGAATAATTAATATTAAATATTTTACTAAAAATCCTGGAAATTTTGTTTTGGTACCCAAGTATTTTAGTATTCCAAAATTGAATTTTAGCCTTCAAACTTAAATCCAAGTCACAACGTGATTCGATAACATCAACTACTTGTTAGCGTTTGATTGAAATACACAAACTTGAGCTCTGCACAAGTTCAAGGGGGGTGCTTGCTCCAACGCTTGTCAAAGGAACATTTCCTTCCCAAAGAAACAGTCATGAGTGATGGTTCCTTGTGAGTGCAGGCATCATCAACTTCCAAATTCCCCTCTCCTCTCGTTGGCGACATGTCCATGTCCACTTCCACATCCACAGGAAACAGAGAGTGTGAATGGGATTCATAATTCGGCCTTGTCACATAGACGGTAGATAGGGAGACACCTTTCAGAGGCTAGCTTTGATTATACGATGATGATTACGGGTGAGTTAAAAGAGACTAAAAGGTTAATTAGGAAATGAGAAGCAATTAGTACTACTCCTCCAGCACTAGTACTCAAAATCAAATATTGATGCTTGTGGGGGGTTAGTTTATTAATTTCTTCTTCCTTCTTCGTCCATGTAAATTCTACAGACACAGTACGTATTCCTCCTGTAATTAAACATTATTGTCAACTTTCTTCAATACAACTGAAACTGCATACATTACATACAACATTCAACATACAACAGACGTATTCAAGTACCTCAGGGTCTGACTGTTTGACTTCACAATATTGCATTGCAAAGCTACAAGTCATTAGTATTTGAGCCAAGCAAAATGGTTCTGTTCTGTTTTTAGTTTTTTTTCATTTGAAAGTCGCAAAGATCAAATTCATCATTAGATAGTCTTAGATAGAGGGCAACAGCAAAAAAGCAAAGACAGTTCTTAACCAATTGAAGTACATGTATGCGTTGGACAAAATGCAGGCAGGAGTTATTTGAAGTCTCTAGTTCTGTAAACAAAGGTAGTCAAAAACAAGAAGACGAAAACTAGTTATTTTCTTTCCTTCAAAAACAAGAAAGGATAGAAACAAGAGAAGATGTCAATGAAGAAACAGAGGTAAAGTAAATAAAATATAAATGTGCAATCCTCTGTTTTTCTTCGAGGATACCAGAAAAAATCTTATATATATCTCTCCTTGGCAAAGACAGAGTTGTATATAAATTAACAGATAGACTGGTACAAACCTCTTTAAAGGACGACATTTTCTGATACCCACAAAAAAAAAAAAAAAAAAAAAAAGAAGCAAAAAGAATTCTGAGTAAATAATGTGCTGCTAAAACGGACAGAAAGGCAATGTGGAAATGAAATCCAATTAGCCTCTGTCACAATACCAGTTTCGTATCTTTAATTTAATAAAATATTTAAATACTAATTATTCACTAAGTAAATAATAATTAAAACATAACTACTAAATAAAGTAATTAGAAAAGAGAAATCGAGATTATGGCATTTAAAGGATATAGCCGTTCGGCTATACTTCAAAAATATTCTATTTACAGAGTAAAGCCACACGGCTATACTTCTAAGATAGTCTATTTGTTGAGAACAGCCGAACGGCTATACTCTTTAATTGAAATAGTATAGCCGTGCGGCTATACTCTTTAAATATTCTTTTTAACTTTTTTTTTCTAAAAGTTGCTTTTTAGTAATTAAATAATATCTAGCCTTATTTAAATACTTTAATCAGTAATTGTGTTTTAATTATTACTTCTTTAGTGAATAATTAGTATTAAATATTTTAATAAAAATCCTGGAAATTTAGGTTTGGTACCCAAGTATTTTAGTATTCCAAAAATGGATTTTACCCTTCAAACTTAAATCCAAGTCACAACGTGATTCGATAATATCAACTACTTGTTGGCGTTTGATTGAAATACACGAACTTGAGGCCCACATTGGAAAAGAAGAGAATGTATCAACTCTTTATAAGTGGGAGTCTTCCGACACGTGCTATATGCAAGATGAGCCTAGGGGAGTGGAACTTGGATTTACCCGAACTCATTTTATATAAAAATAAAATAAAAAGCACAGTCCTAAAAAAAAATTACTATTTATTAAGTAATTTATGAAATAAGTAAAATATTTAAATATTCACTAATCAAATAAGAATTAAAACATAATTACTAATTAAAGTAATTTAAAAAGACTAAGATATTACTTAACTACAAATATTAAATTAAAAATGTTGGCCAAAAAATAAAAGTAAAGAAACTAATTTTATATGTTTAAAATTTATGAATAAATAATTAAAAAAAGCAAAAAATTCTCTCCCTACGACATGTTGTTGGCACAGGTCTATGCCGACAAAAGTTGCCGGATTAGACTTGTCCCGACGAATCTAACCTTTGCTGAAGAAAGTTCGTCGGGCAATGTCTAAGCCAGCAAAAATTCGCCGAGATAGATCTATACCGACGAAATGTCGTCGGGAAAGGCCTTAAAAAAACAAATAGCAGTTTAGTATCTTTAATTTAATAAAATATTTAAATACTAATTATTCACTACGTAAATAATAATTAAAACATAACTACTAAATAAAGTAATTAGAAAAGAATAATCAAGATTATGGTATTGAAAGAGTAAAGCCGCACGGCTATACTTTAAAAAATTCTGTTTAAAGGGTATAGCAGCGCAGCTATAGTTCAAAAATATTCTATTTAAAGAGTATAGCCACGCGGCTATACTCTTAAGATAGTCTACATACAGCGTAAAGCCGCACGGCTATACCTCTAAGATAGTCTATTTGTTGAGAACAGCCGACCGGCTATACTCTTTTGGAATAGTATAGCCGTTCGGCTATACTCTTAAAATATTCTTTTTAACTTTTTTTTTTAAAGTTGCTTTTTAGTAATTAAATAATATCTTAGCCTTATTTAAATACTTTAATCAGTAATTGTGTTTTAATTATTACTTCTTTAGTGAATAATTAGTATTAAATATTTTAATAAAAATCCTGGAAATTTAGGTTTGGTACCCAAGTATTTTAGTATTCCAAAAATGGATTTTACCCTTCAAACTTAAATCCAAGTTACAACGTGATTCGATAATATCAACTACTTGTTGGCGTTTGATTGAAATACACGAACTTGAGGCCCACATTGGAAAAGAAGAGAATGTATCAACTCTTTATAAGTGGGAGTCTTCCGACACGTGCTATATGCAAGATGAGCCTAGGGGAGTGGAACTCGGATTTACCCGAACTCATTTTATATAAAAATAAAATAAAAAGCACAGTCCAAAAAAATAATAATAATGACTATTTATTAAGTAATTTATGAAATAAGTAAAATATTTAAATATTCACTAATCAAATAATAATTAAAACATAATTACTAATTAAAGTAATTAAAAAAGACTAAGATATTACTTAACTACAAATATTAAATTAAAAATGTTGGTCAAAAAATAAAAGTAAAGAAACTAATTTTATATGTTTAAAATTTATAAATAATTAATTAAAAAAAGCAAAAATTTTCTCCCTACAACATGTTGTTGGCACAGGTCTATGCCGGCAAAAGTTGCCGGATTAGACTTGTCCCGACGAATCTAACCTTTGCCGAAGAAAGTTCGTCGGGCAATGTCTAAGCCAGCAAAAATTCACCGGGATAGATCTATACCGACGAAATGTCGTCAGGGAAGGCCTTAAAAAAATAAATAGCAGTTTAGTATCTTTAATTTAATAAAATATTTAAATACTAATTATCCACTAAGTAAATAATAATTAAAACATAACTACTAAATAAAGTAATTAGAAAAGAGAAATCAAGATTATAGTATTTAAAGAGTAAAGCCGCACGGCTATACTTAAAAAATATTATGTTTAAAGGGTATAGCAGCGCAGCTATACTTCAAAAATATTCTATTTAAAGAGTATAGTCGCGCGGCTATACTGTTAAGATAGTCTATTTACAGAGTAAAGCCGCACGGCTATACCGCTAAGATAGTCTATTTGTTGAGAACAGCCGACCGGCTATACTCTTAAAATATTCTTTTTAACATTTTTTTAAAAAAGTTGTTTTTTAGTAATTAAATAATATCTTAGCTTTATTTAAATACTTTAATTAGTAATTGTGTTTTAATTATTATTTCTTTAGTGAATAATTAGTATTAAATATTTTAATAAAAATCCTTGGAATTTTTGTTTTGGTACCCAAGTCACAACGTGATTCGATAATATCAACTATCCAAGAATGGATTTATCTCAATAATGTTGTGTATAGATTATTTAAGAACTCTGTTTCTAACCGTCAAGTCATAAGTGCACGTATAATAGGCAATTCAGCATACCTCATTTTCTGCACCTTCTTCATCTTTATAGCCTGTTTTTAGCAAAATATCATGCACAACAGTAAGATCCATCCTTGCAGAAGCCTTTCCAAGAGGAGAAAGCATGGTTGGAACCGCAACAGTATTTCTAGGAAGGCCCATTAGAACATGAGATGCCGCCTTAATAAACAAACTATATGAGCAATCAGAACGTATCAGGATGTGTTGGTGCAGAAAAAGGTCCGCGTTGGAAATGTCCTCCTCGTGTTCGAGAGCTGGGTCTCGACAACAAAACGCCTCGTCTGGCTCGAATGAGTTCTTTTCTATGCCTCAATGAAGAGGACTTCAATATTCTTTCAATCATGCGTTCATGGCTTGGAAGATACGAATGCAGGGGCGGAGCTAGAATTGTAAGATTGGGGGGGCCGAGATAGAAAACACAAGTATATCAAATACATATAAGTGTTCAAAACACATGTTAGAACTAAAATTTTCAAAATTAGTCATGTCTAATTATTTTTAAATGGGCCATTAATTTAAATTACAAGTTGTTTATTAGTAAGTTGTATATATTACATTATATAATATAGGAGAGATGTCAAAAAAATGGGGGGGCCAGGGCCACTCCTGGCCTAGGAGTGGCTCCACCACTATACGAATGGTACCTAGCCAAATAGAAAAACCAAGGTTATGGTTAATGATCCCTTGGGTGGGTTCGAAAAACCTTAATTCGGGCCCATGACATTGGCCATTTCGGGCCCAAATATGATGATTCGGGCCTAGGAGAGTCCCTGTTGTCGGGCCTAAAGAAGCCCTGGTTTCAGACTTAAAAAACCCTTATACGGGCCCATCTAACAATAAACAGTGCTATTTTCAAAGTAAAGACTTGAATATAAATTGCAAGAACAATAAACAACAGAAACGTAAGGTGCATGTAAATTAAATTGTAGAGAAAGTAAAGTCCCTGAGAAAAGGAGATTTCTCTATCCATTCTGGGAGTGAAAACAAGTTGAAACAAAAGCCAAAGATTTCTCTATTTAGCTTGGAAAAGGCAAATTACAGTAATAAAGAACTCGATAACAAGATGATTGGAGATTTCTCTATCCAATCAGTTACAAGTTTGAGCTGATTTTTACAAGGTAGCTAGCCCGAATGTTTAAACAAAAATCATACCAAGAAGATGGCAGAGCAATATAAAAGATAAACGCATGAGTTGTCAACTGGTTATCTGAGGAGAGCAGGTTGTTTGAATGCTTGAAGGTTTTTCAAGTTATAGACGTTGAGTCTAATTTTGGAGAGAGAGAGTCCTCGAGCGCTGCTATGGAGCTTCTATATTTATAGACAAAATATTACAACGAAGGCGGTAGCGGGAAGAAACTTGGGTATAATTTTGAGTCTGAATACTTTTTCCTCGTGAGTTGGTCCCTTAATAAAATAAAAGGGATATTTTGAATGAAGATTAGTCTTGAGGGGATGGATCTTTGAGCCTCCTCAGTTTGAAAGAGTGGAAGAACGACGGCTTCTTTTGGTGTTTGTCGTCAGACGGTCAGCGTGCTTTCTGCTAAGAGACGCAAGTCCTATCGCTCTTAATGGCGAGAAACCTACTCCTGCTTTTTACGTGAGTCACTCTAGCCAAGCTCAACCACTTCTGACGTGGTGGGTCTGGCTTGGGATATTTGTTCAAAAAGGTGTGGGCTTGTTTTCTTAAGCTCTGAAGCCCAAAGAAACAGGTGTCGAAAAAGAAGGGCCCTCTTTGGGCCTGGGCCTGAAAAGAGATAAAATACCAAATTTGGCATTTTACCAAATATGGTACAAACATGACGGAAAAAAGAATATGTTATCACCTCTTTCTGAGGATAAACAAAGAAATAGTAATTTCATGATCTGAGGATAACAGGATATATCACCTCTTTCTGCTTTTGAAGTGGTGCAACGACTGTAAGAAGAAACTTAATATCTCCTCTATCCCTAGCCTCAGACTGAAGACATTTGGAAGTAAGTTCAACCAATTTAGTGGCATCATCATTCACATACTGCCCTTCCAATGATGAATCCATCAACAACAATACATTCTTTTCCCTTATCAAGTCCAGTGCCTGGAGATACGACAATCACTTAAACAATTTTTGTATCTTTTTAATGTAATCTCACATCAATTAATTAAGCTAAACAGAACCATTTCCCAACTTTGCATTCCCAAAAGACCTTGAAATTCATGCAAATTGAGCTGAGGAAGAATCACAAGCGACGGAAAAATACTGAACCTAAAAGTAGTGGTTTCAAGAACATAAACTGTTTGTAAAGTCAAATTCTCACTTTCTTGTTGAATTTAAGACGTCAATGATACCAAACATATCAAAATTATAAACCAAGTGCACGACCTAGATACATACTGAATACAGTGAAAACAAAACATTCAAAAAACGTTAAAGTTTTACAGAATGCTAATGAAACAAGCAGAAGGATCCTAAAACATTATGTAAGAAGCTACATTTGGAATCCTGAGATCATCACCAAAAAAATATTTGCAGAACGGCAGTACAGAATCTACAGCCTATGCAGTAGAAATGTCAACGGATTTACAGAAGAAATAAAAAATATCCTGAAAACCTCACGAGGAGAACAATGTAAAGGTTCATGGGATGCTTGCCACTCAAAAGGTCCAACAGGACAGTTCCATAACTGTTGATTACACTCCCTGGAATGACCCTGCCTGCAACGTTTGACACTAATCAAATACGCTGAAAACTGGTTTTCACATCTCCAATGATATTAAGTTATCAACCAAATTTGGTTAAACTATAATACCACCATGGGACGATACTATGACAATGATACGCTGAAAACTGGTTTTCATATCTCCAATGATATTAAGTTGTCGAACTTTCGTCAGGGATGTCTTTTTTTAATTATTAAAAAAAAAAGAGGTTCTTGGATATAGGTCCATTTTCGTTTGTACACATTGGATGCAGTCCTCATCCTTCCTCTTATTAATTGAGGTCCACCAAGCCAACTGTGTGGGTAGTTAAGCAAACCTTGCAATCATCATATTTGAGATATTTACAGCATGCCATTGTATGGAAATGGCAAGCCTTTGGCATTCAATTTATGCTGATTTCACTCTGCATGGATTCAAAACTTTTTTAATTCATTTTTCTTTTATTGCAGCATACATATGGAAACTTTGCCGGATATGCTCTCACCCCTTTTCTTTTTTTTTCCGATTGATAGCATATACCTGCCTGTTAGGCTTAAATTCATATTGGGATTTCTTATTGATGTTTTTTTCATCGGTTATTTTACTATACCTGGCATGGAGGTATGCCATTACAAATTTAAAACGTAATTATTCCATTAATTACCTACATATTATTGACCAAAAAATTACCTAGATATTAGGTATATTTAACTAATACTTGGGTTTCAATGCCTGGAGCATATGTAAATGTTTTTTTTTTTTTTTTTTAATGTGGGAGGATATTTGGTGATGTACCCATACTTGAGGCATAGGTATGATTTTGGCTTAGGAACATAGTCATAGGTATAGTTTTGGTATACATATGGTAATTTTACTTGAAGCGTAGCTGTAAAGGTAAATTATAATTTTTTTTATAAAGTCAATCCTTTAAATTTTATTAATTATTGCAATCAATAAATTAATATCACATTTCTACAATTAATCTCAATTTATCAAATGCTTTCAACCAATGAATACCTTATGGTGAGGTATATATGTCTTTGGTGGTTTGATTTACCTGCTTTGTAGGTTTGTGTATACCTCCTTCATAGGTAATTTCATATCATATATCGCCTCCATAGGTAATTAACATTCATATGTATACCTCCTCCGTAGATAAATAGCATTCATATGTATACCTCCTCCATATATAGGTAATTTACCTATCTATACCTAATTAATATTCATGTATATTCCTAGTCCATAGATAATTATACCTCCTCCATAGGATTGTAAGAAGAAAAAGAAGGAAGAAGAAAGAAGAAGATGAACAAGATGAAGAAGAAAGATTATAGGAATTTTTTTTTTGTTGGTATCAGCGCATGTTTATGGGATTTTCAAAATTAAAATGGATAGACAAGAAAATATTTTATAAATTCAAACCATAATTAACTAAAAGGTCAAATATAGTAATTATTGGCCTAAAATTTATTTCTTACTCGTTATGAATTGCAGTCAAAATCAATAGTTGTATTAATTAGCTAATTATTATGATATAAATCAGTCTTTCCCAATTTAAATCATAAGGGCATAATTGGAACATGAAAATAAATTTAAAAATAAAAAATATATATGATTACATCATAAAATTAGAAAAGGAACGTAATCCTATGTGGTATTGAAGTCAAAGGACTTGAAATACTAACAATACGTGTGTGGATTGCACCCAAATTCTATCATAAGAATTGGACTTATACCGAATTATTTATAATAAAAAAACAATTTAGTATCTTTAATTTAATAAAATGTTTAAATACTAATTATTCACTAAGTAAATGATAACTAAAACTTAACTACTAAATAAAGTAATTAGAAAAGAGAAATCAAGATTATGGTATTTAAAGAGTATAGCCGAACGGCTATACTTCAAACATATTCTATTTAAAGAGTATACGGCTATACTCTTAAAATAGTCTATTTACAGAGTCAAGCCGCTCGGCTATATTTCTAAAATATTCTATTCTATTTCTAAGGTAAAGCCGCTCGGCTATACTTTTAAAATATTATGTTTGTATAGTAAAGCCGCACGGCTATACTTTTAAAATATTCTATTTGTAGAGAACCGCCGCCCGGCTATACTCTTTAATTAGAATAGTATAGCCGTGCGGCTATACTCTTAAAATATTCTTTTTAACATTCTTTTTAAAAAGTTGCTTTTTATTAATTAAATAATATCTTAGCCTTATTTAAATACTTTAGTAATTGTGTTTTAATTATTATTTCTTTAGTGAATAATTAGTATTAAATATTTATAAAAAAAAAAATCCTGGAAATTTAGTTTTGGTACCCAAGTATTTTAGTATTCCAAAATTGGATTTTAGCCTTCAAACTTAATCCAAGTCCCAACGTGATTCGATAATATCAACTACTTGTTGGCGTTTGATTGAAATACACGAACTTAAGACCCACATTGGAAAAGAAGATAATGTATCAACTCTTTTTAAGTGGGAGTCTTCTGACACGTGCTATATGCAAAGTGAGCCTAGGGGAGTGGAACTTGGAATTACCCGAACTAATTGTGCTCTCGGTGTGCAGAGTGTTGCTGAAACAAACAGAAAGGCAATGTGGGAAAATGAGAAAATGATGCTCACTTTTATAATATGCATTCCCAACAGCACTTCCTTCCTCCCAATAGTTTTTCTGTCTACCAATTTAAGTTTTCTTCTGCAACAAAACAGCTCGCCACAATAAACGATAAAATTGCAAGATAATGTCAAAATATGTGCCTAGTAGCCTACTCAGTTGTATCTTGTGTTTTACTATAACTTCTAGCTAGACAAAGATATCAATTCCAAAGTCAGCCTTAGTGGCAACTGGGGAAATCTCAGTTGTACGAAACTATATGTGCTAGGAGTACCAAATGCCAAAGCTTGATCGAATCCTCTAACTAATTCACTGCTTCAACTATTAGACAACCACTTGCCCCGATAACTTAAAATGGCAAGACGTACAAATCCGTCATGCATGGCGGAGAGACACATGCGAAGAGAGAGACAAACATATAGGTGCAGCTCCACCGTGCACTTTAGAAACATGAGGTGAGAAACGTGGAAAGCAATAGCACAAAGGTACTTTGTTGATTTCCCCCACACCTAATTTATCATACATTAATCCCCTTTTCTATATAAATGCTTTAGAAATCATGCAAAAGTTTCAATACACTCAAACACAACACACAATTACCATATACAGCACACAGCCAGCCTTGACATAAAATACTTAAGAGATTCAGAGAAGAGAAAAGAATAGAATGACTAGCGCAGGAGTTGCTGGGATGATGTTTCAGTGTGTGTTTGAAGGAAGCCTGTCAATGCGGGACACCGAAATTGAGCGAAGGCCTTGCCATAAGAACTGCAGTTGTCCCCTGCACATATTCCTCCTGCAATTAAACATTATTGTCACCTTTCTTCAATACAGCCGAATATACCAGTTTACTTAAAATAGCAGCCCATAAGTGAAACACAGCGTTTCACTAACCCTATCATAACCTTTTTTTGGACGAACCCTATCCTCCTCACTTATCTCTCATCTCTCCGCCTCCGTAACCTCCCATCTCTCTCTACCTCCATCGTCTCTCAGCTTTCTCTGCCTCCATCATCTCCTCTTGCGCGCCTTTGAAATAAGGTGAGCCCAACAGCAGCTACAAAGAAAAAGAAGAAAAACTCAAAGATACCTCTGACGAGTAGAGAAGAAGCCGTCGCTGCCACTGGTTTTGTCGAGAAGAGAAGAGAAGCACCCACCCGACCCGCCCAGGCCGCCTAGGCGGGCGCCCAAGCTCCGCCTAACTCCCTGGCGCCTACCCCTAACGTTTAGGGTGAACTCGCGGTGGTGTTCTCCCGCCTAGCGCCTAGGAGCCGCCTAGGTCGATTTTTCAGAGTTTCTTCTTCTTCTACTTCTTTTTCTTCTTCTTTTTTTGTGGTGGGGGTTGAAGAGATAAGAAAACATGTAAAAAGGGCATGAAGGATGAAGAAAAGTTAATAAAATAAAAACAAAAAATTATTTTTAATTTTACTCAACAATCATTTGATATTAATTTGTCCTTACCAGCCCTTAAATGTCATATGAATCATCGGATTTTTACCTGGGATAATAAGAGTAGAACGGAATTGTTTCTGTTCTTAATATAGAGGAGAAATGCGATTACAGCATAATATTTGCCAAGGCAGAACCAAGCTGGTGGGTGTTCCACTAGAAATTAGTGATTGCCTTTTTTCTGTCCACTAGAAATTGACAATTGCAGTAATAATTTGCGATTACAGCATTGGGTTGTTCGTTCTGTCAACTAAATATTTTTTTGACAGATTTCTTATTTACAATAATAACATATATACATTCACTAGTTTGTAGAATTTGGATCACATGGTTTATAAAGACGTTTCGTTTTGAAGTTGCAATCAAAATAAGCAGGGCCTTCCCATTAATGCGTTTAAACTTGTTGCACGTGGTTCCGGTGTTTCAACTCTTATTCTTGGGAACAATAATAGCGCAAACATTTTGCTTGATTTCCCCCACACCCCATTTATCATAACTTGTATATAAATGTTTTAGAAAGCATGCAGAAGTTTCAACACACTCAAACACAACATTCAACCATACACAAACACGTAGCTACAGTTTGCTCACAGCCAGCCTTAACATAAATACGTAAGGGACTCAGAGAAGAGAGAAGAATAGAATGACTAGCGCAGGAGTTGCTGGGATGATGTTTCAGTGTGTGTTTGAAGGAAGCCTGTCAATGTGGGACATCGAAATTGAGAAAAGGCCTTACCATAAGAACTGCAGTTGCGCTCTGCACAGGTCCCAGGGGGGTGTTTGCTCCAATGCTTGTCAAAGGAACTTTTCCTTTCCCAAGAAACAGTCATGGAGTGACGGTTCCTTGTGCATGCAGGCAGCAGCTTCTTCCAAATTCTCTTCTCCTCTCGTAGACACCGTGTCCACGTCCACAGGAAACAGAGGAAGTGTGAATGGGGTTCATAGTTCTGCCTTGTCACATAGACAATAGACAGAGGTTTTCAGAGGCTAGCTTGATGGTGATTACCGGTGAGTCAGAAGAAATTGAAAGGTTAGTTAGGAAGTGAGAAGCAATTTTAATTGTGAAGTTTCTCATGACCTTATTCTTGCTCCAGCACTAGTACTCAAACATCAAATTGATTTTAAGGAATTATTGGTGCTTTGTGGGGTTAGTTTCTTGATTTCTTCTACCTTCATCCAACTGTAAATTCTACTGAGTACATATTCCTCCTGTGATTAAACATTATTGTCACCGTTCTTCAATACAACTGAAACTGCACACATTACATACAACAGACTTATTCAAGGACCGCCCAGGCCGATTTTTCGAACACTATTAGTAGAGAGTTTCCTCTTCTTTTTCTTTTTCTTTTTCTTTTTGTGGTGGGGCCAGAGAGATTAAAAAAAGAGGTGAAGAGATAACAAAACATGTAAAAACGGCATGAAAGATGAAGAAAAATTGTCGGGTTTTTGACTGGCATTGGCCTAATGCATGAAAGCACTTGCTATAAGAGTAGAACGGAATTGTTTCTGTTCTTAATATGAAGGAGACAGGGGAAGAATCAAGGCAGAAGTAAGCTGGTGGGTGTTGAATTTTCTGCATAATTTTAACTCATTGTCTCCTGCACAATGCACTCAATAAACCAAATGGGAAAGTTGAATGCAGTAAATCCAAGTCGATTTTCATGCTTGTGTGATGCAGTACATTGTGTTACTGAAAGAAACAGGCAGTAAGGTAATGAAAACAAAATAGTAACTCATTGTTTCCCAATAAAATGATTTCCCAATTTTAATTTCCATCCACTGCAAACTAACCAACTCACAACAACTAACAATTGCAAGAGTAAATCAGAACAATACAATTAGATCACTCTCAACAAGTCAACAATTATCATAGCATCCACAGAGAGAGAGAGAGAGAGAGAGAGAGAGATAATGGGGCATCGAGCTGACAACACCCTTCTTGACATGGAGTCTCTCATCTTGCATGGGAGAGACAAAATACAGACAGAGAGCATAGATGCAGCCACACCATGCACCTTGCAAATCAATAATGAAGTGAAAATGGAGATTGGGAGTTTTGAACCCTAAAGCAGCTGACAATATCACCAACCTAAGTCTCTGGAAAATACAAGATACACACATCACTTTTGGTTCAAATTTAAAATAGGTTCTAACTTCTTACATTACTTCAGATACGTCGTACATGAGAACTATAATTGGAGCTTGTGAGAAGTTCACTTACAGATCCAAGTACATATACAAAACAAGACAGTTGCATTGTGTTACCAACTTATCACAAAAATAAAGCCAACCATTTTCAAATTCATCGTACAAACCAACACGACACATGAAGTCTCGACGCACAGAATGCATTGCAAATATCATATCAGCACATTGGTTCTCAAAATAAACGGAAGCAACTTTACGTGCAAGGTTATCAAGATAACAAAGCCTGCATATAGAAATGACCATGAAACTGATGAAAGCAGTAAAGCAAGTATTCTCACTACACTGGTATTAGATTTCTTTTACCAACAAATAGAAACGCCCTGCATCTATACTTCAAAAATATTCTTTTTAAAGAGTATAGCCGTAGTCTATTTACATAGTCAAGCAGAACTGCTATACTTCTAACATATTTTATTCTATTTCTGGGGTACAGCCGAGCGGCTATACTTTTAAAATATTATGTTTATAAATAAATAATAATAAAAAGTAAGAAAATGTCTCCCGACAAAATTTTGTCTACACAGATCTATGCCGGCAATATTTACCAGAAAGACCTCTCCCGATGAAACTCATCTTTGCCGACGAAAAATCGTCGGGAAGGTCTAATCCGGCAAAATTTCGCCGGCTTAGATCTATGCCGACGAACATTCGTCGGGGAAGGTTTTTTTATTTTTTAAAATACTAGTTTAGTATCTTTAATTTAATAAAATATTTAAATACTAATTATTCACTAAGTAAATAATAATTAAAACATAACTACTAAATAAAGTAATTAGAAAAGATAAATAAATATTATGGTATTTAAACGGTATAGCCGGCTATACTTCATAAATATTCTGTTTAAAGAGTATAACCGTGCGGCTGTACTTTTAAATAGTCTATTTACAGGGTAAGGCCGCACGGCTATACTTATAACATAGGGTAAAGCCGGGCGGCTATACTTTTAAAATATCATGTTTGTATAGTAAAGCCGCGCGGCTATACTGTTAAAGTATTCTATTTGTAGAGAACAGCAGCCCGGCTATACTCTTTATTTGGAATAGTACAGCCTTGCGGCTATACTCTTAAAATATTCTTTTTAACATTTTTTTTAAAGTTACTTTTTATTAATTAACTTATATCTTAGCCTTATGTAAATAAATAAATTAGTAATTGTGTTTTAATTATTATTTTTTTAGTGAATAATTAGTATTAAATATTTTAATAAAAATCCTGGAAATTTGGTTTTGGTACCCAAGTATTTTAGTAATCCAAAAATGGATTTTAGCCTTCAAACTTAAATCCAAATCACAACGTGATTCGATAATATCAACTACTTGTTAGCGTTTGATTGAAATACACGAACTTGAGCTTTGCACAAGTTCAAGGGGGTTGCTTGCTCCAACGCTTGTCAAAGGAACATTTCCTTCCTAGAGAATTCTAGTACTCAAAATCAAATATTGGTTCTTCCTTCTTCCTTCTTCGTCCATGTAAATTCTACAGACACAGTACATATTCCTCCTGTAATTAAACATTATTGTCAACTTTCTTCAATACAACTGAAACTGCATACATTACATACAACATTCAACATTCAACATACAACATACTTATTCAAGTACCTCAGAGTCTGACTGTTTGAGTTCATAATATTGCATTGCAAAGCTACAAGTCATTAGATCTGTACCGACGAAATTTTGTCGGGAAAGGCCTTTATAAAAAAACAAATAGCAATTTACTATCTTTAATTTAATAAAATATTTAAATACTAATTACTCACTAAGTAAATAATAATTAAAACATAACTACTAAATAAAGTAATTAGAAAAGAGAATTCAAGATTATGGTATTTAAAGAGTAAAGCCGCACTGCTATACTTCTAAGATAGTCTATTTGTTGAGAACAGCCGAACGGCTATACTCTTTAATTGGAATAGTATATCCGTGCGGTTATACTCTTTAAATATTCTTTTAAACATTTTTAAAAAAAATTTGCTTTTTAGTAGTTAAATAATATCTTAGCCTTATTTGAATACTTTAATTAGTAATTGTGTTTTAATTATTATTTCTTTAGTGAATAATTAGTATTAAATATTTTAATAAAAATCCTTGGAAATTTTGTTTTGGTACCCAAGTATTTTAGTATTCCAAAAATGGATTTTAGCCTTCAAACTTAAATCCAAGTCACAACGTGATTCGATAATATCAACTACTTGTTGCTGTGTAATTGAAATACACGAACTTAAGACCCACATTGGAAAAGAAGATAATGTATCAACACTTTATAAGTGGGAGTCTTCCGACACGTGTTATATGCAAGGTAGGCCTAGGGGAGTGGAACTTGAATTTACCCGAACTCATTTTGTATAAAAATAAAATAAAAAGCACATTCCAAAAAACAAAGAATTTAAAAGAGTTAGTTACTACTTACTAAGTAATTTACGAAATGAGTAAAATATTTAAATATTCACTAATCAAATAATAATTACTAATTAAATTAATTTAAAAGGACTAAGATATTACTTAACTAAAAAAATCAAATTAAAAATGTTGGCCAAAAAATAAAAGTAAAGAAACTAATTTTATATGTTTAAAATTTATAAATAAATAATTTAAAAAGCAAGAAAATCTCTCCCGACGAAATATCGTCGGTACATGTCTATGCCGGCAAAAGTTGCCAGATTCGGCGTCTGCCGACGAAACTAACCTCTGCCGACGAAAGGTCGCCGGGAGATGTCTTTGCCAGCAATATTTCGCCGGGATAGATCTGTACTAAGTAAATAATAGTAGTTTAGTATCTTTAATTTAATAAGATATTTAAATACTAATTATTCACTAAGTAAATAATAATTGTAACATAAATACTATATAAAGTAATTAGAAAAGAGAAATCAAGGTTATGGTATTGAAAGAGTAACGTGCGCCGCATGGCTATACTTCAAAAATATTCTATTTAAAGAGTATAGCCGTGCGGCTATACTTAAAAATAATTATATTTAAAGAGTATAGCCGCATGGCTATACTTTTAAGATAGTCTATTTAGAGGGTAAAGCCGCACGGCTATACTTCTAAGATAGTCTATTTGTTGAGAACAGGCGACCGGCTATACTCTTTAATTGGAATAGTATAGCCGTTCGGCTGCTATACTCTTAAAATATTATTTTTAACTTTTTTTTTTTAAAAAGTTGCTGTTTAGTAATTAAATAATATCTTAGCCTTATTTAAATACTTTAATTAGTAATTGTGTTTTTAATTATTATTTCTTTAGTGAATAATTAGTATTAAATATTTTAATAAAAATCCTTGGAAATTTTGTTTCAGTACCCAAGTATTTTAGTATTCCAAAAATGGATTTTAGCCTTCAAACTTAAATACAAGTCACAACGTTATTCGATAATATCAACTATCCAATAATGGATTTATCTCAATAATGTTGTGTATGGATTATTTAAGAACTCTGTTTCTAACCGTCAATTCAGCGTACCTCATTTTCTGCACCTTCTTCATCTTTATAGCCTGTTTTTAGCAAAATATCATGCACAGCAGTAAGATCTATCCTTGCAGAAGCCTTTCCAAGAGGAGAAAGCATGGTTGGAACCACAACAGTATTTCTAGGAAGGCCCATTAGAACATGAGATGCCGCCTCAATAAACAAACCATATGAGCAATCAGAACATATCAGGACGGAAAAAAGAATATGTTATCACCTCTTTCTGAGGATAAACAAAGAAATAGTAATTTCATGATCTGAGGATAACAGGATATATCACCTCTTTCTGCTTTTGAAGTGGTGCAACGACTGTAAGAAGAAACTTAATATTCCCTCTATCCCTAGCCTGTGACTGAAGACATTTGGAAGCAAGTTCAACCAATTTAGTGGCATCATCATTCACATACTGCCCTTCCAATGATGAATCCATCAACAACAATACATTCTTTTCCCTTATCAAGTCCAGTGCCTGGAGATACAATAATCACTTAAACAATTTTTGTATCTTTAAATGTAATCTCACATCAATTAATTAAGCTAAACAGAACCATTTCCCAACTTTGCATTCCCAAAAGAACTTGAAATTAATGCAAATTGAGCTGAGGAAGAATCACAAGCGACGGCAAAATACTGAACCTAAAAGTAGTGGTTTCAAGTAGACTTACTGAACATAAACTGTTTGTAAAGTCAAATTCTCACTTTCTTGTTGAATTTAAGACGTCAATGATACCAAACATATCAAAATTATAAACCAAGTGCACGACCTAGATACATACTGAATACAGTGAAAACAAAACATTCAAAAAACGTTAAAGTTTTACAGAATGCTAATGAAACAAGCAGAAGGATCCTAAAACATTATGTAAGAAGCTACATTTGGAATCCTGAGATCATCACCAAAAAAATATTTGCAGAACGGCAATACAGAATCTACAGCCTATGCAGTAGAAATGTCAACGGATTTACAGAAGAAATAAAAAATATCCTGAAAACCTCACGAGGAGAACAATGTAAAGGTTCATGGGATGTAAGTCCACGTACATGGCTTGGAGGAATATGCTTGCCACTCAAAAGGTCCAAATGGACAGTTCCATAACTATAGATTACACTCTCTGGAATGACCCTGCCTGCAAAGTTTGACACTAATCAAATACGCTGAAAACTGGTTTTCATATCTCCAATACTAAAAAAGTTGACACTAGCTACTGAGGTGTAATTGTCCCTTAAGTGGATTATTGAGACTGAAAATTGTCTCCTTTACCATGCAGTGACCATTCTTTTTTCAGAATCCTAGATTGGCGTTGCTATTGCCCAAAGGATACCATTTGCACACTCAGTCCTTCAATACTTTCACATAAACAAATACATTATTAATTTAGGCAAGCCATATTGACTTGAGCCAAGCCGTGGTGTCCTTGACCGATACAAATATTGGGAAGGGTATCTTTTATATTAGGAACTAACTTTAATGACATGTCAGTGGCTCATTAAGCCCTAATATTAGATATGTTTAAAACATCAGTCCCACTTGCATATACTAGTTTTAAAATTCCAAACGCACCATTTCTTTGAATATTCATTCCTATCATCCAATAATTCCTAATTGTGAAAATGGATTTTTGGGTATTTAAATCCAGCTCAATTTTAGGCAACAATTCCTTCTTGTACCAGAAATAGCAAACAAAATTGTTTGCCAATCTTTTTTTTGACAGGATCTCCAACCATTTGAAGTCACTAACTTGGAGTTGGAGATGTTCAATAATAAAGTCATTCAAACCTCATACGAACAGAGAAGTGAGCCATTCCAAATGCGATTGTAAACCCTAAACTTTGTTACGAAATAATAGGCACAAAAATACATGTACAACAAAAAACAACCCCAAAACCCAGATAGAGAGACCACTACATGCTACAATAAATGAAATAAAAACAAAAAAAATAGCTTCATTGGATTCTTAGGTGGTCTTGGCGTGTTCTTCTTTTGGAAGCGATGGGTTGCTCCAATGGTGTGAACTGTGAAGTTAAGGGGCTGAAGAAAAACATGAACAGAACAAGTTAAAACAACAAGATTTTTATACAAGAATTTATACAAAATAATTATAAAAATCAAGATTTCTTACAGAGTTGAAGAGACTAAAGCAACTCAAGCAACCGCAAATACGAGGCACCAACACCGGCAAAGACCACCAGCAAGGGTCCAGATTTGCAAAAAAAACAAACACAAGGAACAAGAAAAACGACACACAGCAAACAAAGCCGAGATCTACCAGAAGCCAGAAACCCCAGACCAAAACCAAAGGGCCAAAACCCAAACCCCAAAACCCAACCACAAAATCCCAGCCAAATCAAAAGAAAAGGAAAAGAGAAAAAGGAAGAGGAAAAGAAAGCAAAGGAGGGAGGGGAGGAGGGGACTGGAGGCTAGGAAGGAAAAG
The DNA here is from genome assembly GCA_024362665.1 of Prunus padus. NCBI lineage: Eukaryota > Viridiplantae > Streptophyta > Magnoliopsida > Rosales > Rosaceae > Prunus > Prunus padus. The sequence continues at coordinate 32,599,436 of JANFAM010000018.1, forward strand.
GGCAGGGAGGGAAGGGGAGATGCAGAGGCCACCTACCCCCAAAAGGGGGTGGCGGCTAAGTCTTCAAAACTAGGGTTTTCTTCCTAGAGAGAAAAGGATATTTTTTAAAAAGAAAATTACCCTTTTGAAGAAAGAAGAACTGAGGTGAGAAGATGGATCAAGTTTTGGGAAAAGAATAGATAAAGGCAACGAGAAAGTGGACTTGGCTGGGAGACTGCACCCATATCTGTTTTTTCTCATATTAAATTCATAGCATTTCAAAATCTCATTGCAAAATATCTCAAGCCAATTTGCAAATGGAGCCAGCCAAGCTCGTTTGTGCTAGAGCCAAATAGGCTGCAGCTGAAAATGAGAACTTGGGACTGATAAGGGTGCCTAAATATTTAGGGAAAATAATGAAAATTCATTTTTTTTATTACACACCTATGTCTATCCCAAATACCTTCAATAGGCATAGTGGGAGAATTAGTATCCAAAAAAAATTCACAACACACTTTTAGGAATTTGTATCTAAACAATCAGTGCCTAGTAGGCATATTTCTAGTAGTATATTAAGTTATCAACCAAATCTGGTTAAACTATAACACCACCATGGGACGATACTAAGACAATGATACGTGGAAAACTGGATTTCATATCTCCAATGATATTAAGTTGTTGATCTTTCGTCCGGGATGTCTTTTTTTAATTATAAAAAAAAAGACCAGTTTAGTGTCTTTAATTTAATAAAATATTTAAATACTAATTATTCACTAAGTAAATAATAATTAAAACTTAACTACTAAATAAAGTAATTAGAAAAGTGAAATCAAGATTATGGTATTTAAAGAGTATAGCCGCCCGGCTATACTTCAAAAATATTCTATTTAAAGAGTATAGCCGCACGGCTATACCTTTAAAATAGCCAATTTACCGAGTAAAGCCGAACGGCTATACTTCTAACATATTCTATTCTATTTCTAAGGTAAAGCCGGGCGGCTATACTCAGTAAGCCGAACTCATTTATACCATTGACATTCTTTCACATATCACATAATGCAATGTTAAAAAATCTTTCACAAATGCAAATGACATGCCATCGTCTCTGTTGCCTGTCTCATTAGGTCAATGATCCATTCACAGACCCACCAAGCAAAACAAACATTGATTCTCATCCATCGTATGATTATTAATATCTTCAAACCTGGAAACACAGAAGCGTCAACTAATGCTTACATATAATTTCAGCTATACAAAAACATAGTCAGAAACAAGAGAATACCTTTAAGCTTCTGAATCAAGTCATCCAAACTAACTCCACTTTCGGCTTGTTTTGCACCAACATGCCCTAGATCCCCAACTAGACCCCCAACTCTTGAGAAGTGATGGCCAGTTTTGTACTCAACATTCCCGCCCATTATGCATGTGTTTGGACAATTGACACTACCATCATACTCGTCGCTTCCATCACAGCAATCTACAAAGATGGTGAATAACAACAGATATTGGAAGTGGACAACACAAGAAAACACTTAAGCATCATATATCAAAATACAAAGTAGGACTATACACAGAAAGCGTACACATGATGAGACCAGAAAAATTAGAGATAAATTGGATTTTTGCCATGGATTTTCTAGCTGTATTGTGCAAAAATTTGTCTACTAGGCCAGAAAGACTTCTTCAATGGAGATCAAGGACCTGATATTAATAAGGAAGCAATAGGACGGAAGAATGAGGCCATGCCATACCAAGGAGCCATTTCATAAGAAATTCCACCATCCATTTCTGATTTGGTCCTCCATTGAACTGGCTTGCACAATGGATGTTATTCAAGTAAACACACCATCTTAGTCATCCAAAAACAATTGTAAAAAATTCTAATAATACCATATCACAAATTCTAATAATACCATTCACAGACCCACCAAGCAAAACAAACATTGATTCTCAGAATAAACAGAAGCTGCTTGCTCACGAGGTCATAAAACTACTAATCAGAATTCTAGTACGGCCTTGCTGCTACCAAAGCATGACCCTGTATTTCTCTGTGTTTTTTCTTTTCTCATTTTTAAGCCCAAAACAAAACAGTCAAAGTTATTCTGGTACGGCCTTCTACTCAACAGCATGATTCTTCTTGTGAAAAAGTCGAAGTTATAGAGAGAGAGAGAGAGAGAGAGGACACTACTAAAACCAAAATGATGTTGCATAGAAACAGTCACAATATAATTGGTAACAAGATTAGTTAAAAGACGTTATTACGGAGAATACTATGCTAAAACCCCACAATTACAACGACTGCTAAAGCCAATCTATTAGTCTCGACTCTCTTAACTTAAGTCCCTACATTGAGAAGCTGAATTTCTCAAACACAATTGTCTTCTTGCCTAACTACCTTGACAAGACCACATGAAGACAAAGCCAAAAAGAACAATGTTTGTTTTGCAAGAACCGCCACCATAGCAAACTTCTCTTGTGTTCAACGTGCCTACAGTAAACCTCTCTTGAGTTCTATACAAATAGGTAACAAAAGCACTTCCAAAAAAAGTAAATGTAAAAAACAGCAAGCAAGATTTTTAAGAAAAGTAAATCACACATATGATCGCTTGCACTTGCACATAAAGCTTAGGAAAGAAGAGAAGTAGGAAGGAGGAATGGCCACCAGAATAGATGCGATGAAAAATTATAATCCCAATACCTGATAATACATAAAGTCTCAATGAAAAAAAAGCATCTCATCATAATTTCTTCTTTTGAGAATGGAACCAGGCAAAATTCACCTTCATTTCCTTTTTCTGCATGACGACACCCCTCTGCCATACAAAGATAAATCCAGGTCATCCTACTGGCACAAGGAGTTTCAGTTTAAACAAAGGCATGGCTCCAATCAAATAAGTTACAAAGATTTGTTTCTGGTGAAGCAAACAAGGTTAGTTAACTTAATTCACAACTTCGTACATAGAATTAGTTTCAAAACCAAACTGAGACCAAGCAACGTTCTACTTTGATTTCTAAGTTGAATGCAATCTGTCTCTTTCCTCAAAGGACTGAATCACATAGAAGGTTTCAGAAGAGAAAAATATAAATAAAAGAAACTAACACCACTTCAAAACAGAGTCGTTGTCGAGACTAACAACATAACTATAAAAACCCTATCAAACAAGTTAAAAACGTTAACAGCCTCCAAAATCCAACAGTAGCTTCAATACCATGCCAAACAGACAAAATCCAAGTCAAGGAACCCTAACGCGCCAGTTGCTGTAGTTCCTAGAACTTGATGTCAAATATGCAGTGCACAATAATATAATAAAATGAGCAGCCTTTCTGACTTGTTAGGTAAATAACGCCTCTGTGTATCAATCTATGCTAAGCCAAGCCAAGACAACAATAAATCCGACCAATACTTATTAGATACCAAAGCCGAGCCTCAAAAGATAAAGCCAAGTCGAGTTCAAAGCCGAACTGCCCAAGAAAAAAAACTCTTGTCTTGCTCTTTTTCCAATTTGGCAAGAATACCACCATACTACACTACGTGGGAAAAATAATAGCACAAACATTTTTCTTGATTTCCCCCACAGTGTCTGTTTGAAGGAAGCCTCTCAATGCGGGACTCCGAAATTGACCGAAGGCCTTGCCATAAGAACTGCAGTTGCGCTCTGCACAGGTCCTAGGGGGGTGTTTGCTCCAATGCTTGTCAAAGGAACATTTCCTTTCCCAAGAAACAGTCAGGGTGTGACGGTTCCTTGTGCATGCAGGCAGCAGCTTCTTCCAAATTCTCTTCTCCTCTCGTAGACGACAGTCCACGTCCACAGGAAACAGAGGAAGTGTGAATGGGGTTCATAATCCTGCCTTGTCACATAGACAATAGACAGAGGTTTTCAGAGGCTAGCTCGATTATACGGTGATTACCGGTGAGTTAGAAGAGATTGAAAGGTTAGTTAGTAAGCGAGAAGCAATTTTAATTGTGAAGTTTCTCATGATCTTATTCTTGTTCCAGCACTCAAACATAGACAATAGACAGAGGTACTCAAACATCAAATTGATTTTGAGGAAATATTGGTCCTTTGTGGTGTTAGTTTCTTGATTTCTTCTACCTTCATCCAAGTGTAAATTCTACTGAGTACAAATTCTTCCTGTAAATAAACATTATTGTCACCTTTCTTCATTACAACTGAAAATACCAGTTAAAATAGCAGCCCGTAAGTGAAACACTGCGTTTCACTAACCCTATCTTCACCTTTTTTTGGACGAACCCTATCCTCACTTATCTCTCATCTCTCGGCCTCCGTATGCCTCCATCATCTCCTCTTGCGCGCCCTTGAAATAAGGTGAGCCCAGCAGCAGCTTCAAAGGAAAGAAGAAAAATTCAAAGATACCTCTGACGAGTAGAGAAGAAGCCGTCGCCGCCACTGGTTGGGTCGAGAAGAGTAGAGAAGCAGCCACCGGACCGCCCAGGCCGCCTAGGCGGACGCCCAAGCGCAGCCTAATTCCCTGGCGCCTACCCCTAACGTTTAGGGTGAACTCGCGGCGGTGTTCTCCCGCCTAGCGCCTAGGAACCGCCTAGGTCGATTTTTCAGAGTTTCTTCTTCTTCTTCTTTTTTTTTTGGTGGGGGTGAAGAGATAAGAAAACATGTAAAAAGGGCATGAAAGATGAAGAAAAATTAATAAAATAAAAACAAAAAATTATTTTTAATTTTACTCAACAATCATTTGATACCAATTTGTCCTTACCAGCCCTTAAATGTCATATGAAGTGGGTCCTTCTGTGGTACATCGGTTGTACTGGTACAACCACTCACATGCCAGTCACGTGCCTTTTTTTAAAAACATGGGAAACCCGCTGCTAAGGTCAACAAGTTAAACCAACTCACGCGCGATACAGCCACTCAGTCGACGAAGTCTTCTTCAAACTCGTCTGCTTCAACTTCAAACTCATTTCTTCGTGTTCTTCAAAGTCCTCTTCTTCAACTCCTCTTCTGTATGAAGTTTCTTTCTCCTCTCTGCAACAGTGAAGCCAAACACCATGTACGGAGAATAAAACACAGTCGACATAGACTTCCCTCTCTTCAAACCATTCAAACCCAAAGCCCCAAAACCCTCCCAAGACCCTAACCTTAATCCTACCCCAACCCCAGGGCCCTCCAGCACTGAGACCGAAATCGAAAAGTCCACAAACCCTAACACTGACTCGGCCGCCACATTCTCCGACCTCGGGCTCGCCGACTGGTTCCTGAGAACATGTACCGAGATCGGTATGCGGAAGCCCACAGCGGTCCAAACCCACTGTATCCCCAAAATCCTGGCGGGCCGGGACGTGCTGGGCCTTGCCCAGACCGGCAGTGGCAAAACGGCAGCGCAGCCGATACTGCAGCGCAAACGCCGACCCTTTCGAGGTTTTCGCGCTGGTGATCACTCCGACTCGGGAGCTGGCGTACCAGCTGGCCGAGCAGTTTAGGGATCTGGGGTCTTCTCTGCACTTGCGGTGCTCTGTGATTGTGGGAGGCATGGATATGTTGACCCAAGCTCAGAGCTTGATGGCTAGACCGCATGTGGTGATTGCATCAGGAAGGGCTAAGGTCTTGCTTCAGCAGAATCCGGATATTCCTCGTGTGTTCTCCAACACCAAGGTAATTGGTCTTATTTTAGCTTGCAATGTGCTGATAGCGAAATGCATTGAGTATTTAGAAATTCAATTGGTCTTGATGTGTGGATTGTTTGTGTTAATGTGGGTGTTTTGAAATATGCGGAAGCTAAGGATTTTTTTTAAAGAAATTGTGATTTGGAGATGATACTTGAAAATGGATATCCAATGGGAAGATTAGGATTGTTTTTGAAAAGGTGGTTTGGAGATAATAAATTGCAATGGATTTTGCTTGTTTACTAGTTATCAGGACGAGGAGCATAAGGTGTTTTTATTCGTCATATTCACTCAAACTTCTGAATTCTTGTAGTTATAGGTTATTTTATTTTGCTTCAGTTCCTAGTTCTTGATGAAGCAGATAGAGTATTAGATGCTGGCTTTGAAGAGGAGTTGATGGTGGTGTTTCAGTGCTTGCCAAAGAGTCGAAAAAGACCGCGAAGCAAACAATGGTGGTGCATTGATACCCTTCCCTCCAACTAAAATTGTTTCTCAAATTCAAACCTTTACGAATTTCCCTTTACGCTTGACGAACTCATGGGCACAGTATCTCGCATAAACCCCGATTAATCGTTGCTTTTCTACATACCCATTTGCATTTGGATTTTATAATTTGGTAAATTTTGATGATTTTGTAACAACAAAAAATTGACAGCTTTTTATTTCATTCAATGGGATTTTTAAATGTGCTTATTCTTGCTTTGATTGATTGGTGAATTTCAGCACGTAGTTTGACGGAGGATGGGAGATAGGAGGGCAGGGAAGTGACTTGGGATGATAAGGAGGTTTGTGGGCACTATCTGGTTCGCTTTTGTCCTTTCGATCTCTTCGCCAATCGAAGCGATCTAGGTGCATTGCTATTCAATTTATATTGATTTAAACCTTTTTAACAGTCTATCTGGTTGCTTAGAAAAACCAACAAGGAAATGCTTGAATCACCATTCAATTTTAGCTTTTCGAATGATTTGGTTTTTGTTGTCCGATTGGAGAGTGAGTGCAACACTTTACTAATCGCAAATCTCTTGCTTTCTTAATCAGGACCCTGCCCTAGAATACATGACCCCAAGTTGAAACAAAGGTGATTAACTTGATATTTTATGGAGATTAGGATTTTCTTGTGGGAAATGTTACTTGGGTTTTTATCTTGCGTTTTTTCAGTGCATCCAAATTGAATGAAATGAAATATAATATATAAAAATAAAAAATTGGTACGTCAACTTAGTGGAATGAAATACATAAAAATATCCATTTTTATGAATACTTAGCTGCTTTATATGTGTGGAATGATGTGTTAGTATCATACTATTCCAAGTCATTCTTTGTTGTTATAATTTTTTAAGGTAAGCTGAATTAAGCCTCTTTGGTCGATTCTTCCTACAAATTTTTTAAGGTAATCGATTTAAGCCTCTGTGATTATATTTTATTATCTCAGTTTAAGTGTTTCTTTATATATGTTGGTGATTTTAGTTTTGAGAAGTCCCCACATCATGATGCATATGTGGCCAAGTTTGAAGTCGAACTTGATCAGTTTTGTGAGATATTGGTAAATTGCACTTCTAGCCAAGTGGGCATTATGATCTTGAATTATTCACCTATATGTCTTTGTCCAATTCTACTTGCATTGCAGGTGATGGATTTGGATAGAAGAGTAAGGCGTGAGCGAGAACGCCATCGTCAGGAGGTGGAACCTACGCCACCACATCCACCGCCAATTGAAAAGTCCGAGCGGTTATGCATTGTGGAGGAAAAATTGAAGAAGTTGCTTGAACAAGTGGAGGCCCTTGCTCAAAGGGAATTACATTTTAGGAATTAGTCCGAGCGGTTGTCTGTTGTGGAGGAAAAATTGAAGAAGTTGCTTGAACAAGCGGAGGCCCGTGCTCAAAGGGAATTACATTTTAGGAATTAGTGTAACTGCATGCACATAGGGTTTAGGGTTTAGGTAGTGCAATTGCATGTACGTATCCCTATTTGCGTACGGACGTTGTTTTTGCAATATATCATGTACAATTGTATTACATGACGGCCAATTGCACGTTATATAATTCAATTCCATTGATTGCGCACATGGGGTTTTTTGTTGCTGCCGTGGGAACATTATAGTATTTCAAGGCCCGGACATCATTTACGAAACATGAGTTCCTAGGTCTTTCATAATAAAGGACCCTAACCATATTTAGGTGTTTGAAATATGTACCTTTTCTAACTTAAATTAGGCATATTTTAGCGACCAACTAAGTGAAGAAGGAGTAACTTAACGGGTCGTTTGGTACACATGCTTGGCTTGGCCTGGACTTGACTAAATTTAGTACCATGTTTGTTTCATCTAATCCTAGTCTTAGATGGGATTGCTAATACCGGGCCCACCAAAAACACTTCCTTAGGAAGGCTTAACTAAACCCATGTGAAAAAGGAGACTTAACTAGTCTCATGCTCACTAATGTATAAGATGAATATATTATATTGTAATAATAATAACATATATTACTATTATTATTATATACACATATTTATATATTATATTATACTTACATACACATATACTATAACGTACATATATACACGTATATACACATATAATACATGTACATTATTATTATAATATATTCATATACACATATACGTATACATATTATAATAATAGTATACGTGTATTTATGTAACATATATTATATATTATAATATGTATATATACGTATATATACATACACGTATACATTATACATGTATAATATATATAATATACATATACATATATACATGTATATTATTATTATTATAATATACCCATATACACATATACATATTAATATTATAATAATAGTATACATGTATGTATGTAACATATATTATATATTATAATACGTATATATACATACACATATACATTATACATGTATAATATATATTATAATATATATAATATACATATACATATATACATGTATATTATTATTATTATTATTATTATTATATACCCATATACACATATACATATTAATATTATAATAATAGTATACGTGTATATATGTAACATATATTATATATTATAATAAGTATATATATATATATATGTATATATATACATACACATATACATTGTACATGTATAATATATATAATATACATATACATATATACATGTATATTATTATTATTATTATAATATACTCATATACACATATACATATTAATATTATAATAATAGTATACGTGTATATATGTAATAAATATTATATATTATAATACATATATACGTATATATACATATATGTGTATATGTATTATACCCATGTATGTATTATAATATACATATACACATGTATATACACATATACATTATACATGTATAATATATATTATATTTACGTATATGTATTATACCCATGTATATATTATACCTATATATATGTATATGTATTATACCCATTTATATATTATAATATACATATATATATATACATATATGTAATATATGTATACATATATATATATATATATATATATATATATATATATATGTTTATATTATTTATAATATACATGTATTCATGTACATACACATATATGTTATATTATATATATTTATATATACATATATATTATACATATATACACGTACATAATATATGTATTTATACATATATATATATATATATATATATTTGAAAAAATAAAAATTATAGTCCTAGTCCAGGCATACACAAAACGTAGGATAAGTACTATCCAACTTAGACCAAGCCAAGACAGTCCTTAAGCATAGTCCATGCCAAGACAGTCATGTGTAACAAACGAGCCCTAAAGGTTTAATCTAGTTTAAAGAGTAGACTAGTCTTTAGTCATATTCTAAAGAATGGGTAACTTAAGTCATATTCTAAAAACTAGTCTCAAGTCATATTCTAAAGTTTGGCCAAAAAAATAAAGCCATATTCTAAAGAAGAGGTAACTTAAAGGTTTAAATCCGTATGAGCTTCGGCGAACGTAGACTTGAAAATAAAATAATATGAAAAGATGTTAAAAGTATGCCCTAAAGCTAAAAATGTTATGTTCATTTCTGGATATTTCACCCTCATTTACGGGCAAAATCATTGTTTTCAACTATGATATATAGTCTATAATTATAACAGTAAAATAACAAGTCCAATATGATTAGTATGAGGGCTAAGAAATGAGATTGGATATAAGAAGACCTCTCATACTTCCACATCATTTCCTAAACGTTCATGGTCATAGGATTATCAATTGGGTATTGATCATCCGCAAAGAATGGTACACATTATATTTGCTCGATTGGGAGAATGACTAGTCTTTTTCCACGGAACGGGAACTTTACTGAACGAACGCAACACCTGCGTTGGCGTGAACAAATAGGCTATTTGTTTGAAAAAGTAAGTTGGTTGGGTTACTTTTTCTGAGGAACGAGTAACTTTACTGAACAAATGCAACACCTACGTTCGCATGAACAAATAGCCGTTTGTTTGAAAAAGTAAGTTGGTTGGTGGTACTTTTTCCAGGGAACGGGAACTTTATTGAACGAACGCAACACCTGCGTTCGCGTGAACAAATAGCCTATTTGTTTGAAAAAGTAAGTTGATTTGGTTACTTTTTCCAGGGAACGTGAACTTTACTGAACGAACGCAACACCTATGTTCGCATGAACAAATAACCGTTTGTTTGAAAAAGTAAGTTGGTTGGGGGTACTTTTTCCAGGGAACGGGAACTTTACTGAACGAACGCAACACCTGTGTTTGCATGAACAAATAGCCTATTTGTTTGAAAAAGTAAGTTGATTTGGTTACTTTTTCTAGGGAACGAGAACTTTACTGAACGAACGCAACACCTGCGTTCGCATGAACAAATAGCTGTTTGTTTGAAAAAGTAAGTTGGTTGGGGGCACTTTTTCCAGGGAACGGGAACTTTACTGAACGAACGCAACATCTGCGTTCGCGTGAACAAATAGCCTATTTGTTTGAAAAAGTAAGTTGATTTGGTTACTTTTTCCATGGAACAGGAACTTTACTGAACGAACGCAACACCTACGTTCGTATGAACAAATAACCGTTTGTTTGAAAAAGTAAGTTGGTTGGGGGTACTTTTTCCAGGGAATGGGAACTTTACTGAACGAACGCAACACCTGCGTTCGCATGAACAAATAGCCTATTTGTTTGAAAAAGTAAGTTGATTTGGTTACTTTTTCCAGGGAACGGGAACTTTACTGAACGAACGCAACACCTGTGGTTGCATGAACAAATAGCCGTTTGTTTGAAAAAGTAAGTTGGTTGGGGGTACTTTTTCCAGGGAACGGAACTTTACCGAACGAACGCAACACTGCGTTCGCATGAACAAATAGCCTATTTGTTTGAAAAAGTAAGTTGATTTGGTTACTTTTTCCAGGAACGGAACCTTATCAACGAACGCAACACCGTGGTCGCATGAACAAATAGCCGTTTGTTTGAAAAAGTAAGTTGGTTGGGGGTACTTTTTCCAGGGAACGGGAACTTTACTGAACGAACGCAACACCTGCGTTCGCATGAACAAATAGCCTATTTGTTTGAAAAAGTAAGTTGATTTGGTTACTTTTTCCAGGAACGGGAACTTTATCAACGAACGCAACACCGTGGTCGCATGAACAAATAGCCGTTTGTTTGAAAAAGTAAGTTGGTTGGGGGTACTTTTTCCAGGGAACGGGAACTTTACTGAACGAACGCAACACCTGCGTTCGCATGAACAAATAGCCTATTTGTTTGAAAAAGTAAGTTGATTTGGTTACTTTTTCCAGGGAACGGAACTTTATCAACGAACGCAACACCGTGGTCGCATGAACAAATAGCCGTTTGTTTGAAAAAGTAAGTTGGTTGGGTACTTTTTCCAGGAACGGAACTTTCTTGAACGAACGCAACACCTGCGTTCGCATGAACAAATAGCCTATTTGTTTGAAAAAGTAAGTTGATTTGGTTACTTTTTCCAGGGAACGGGAACTTTACTGAACGAACGCAACACCTGTGGTCGCATGAACAAATAGCCGTTTGTTTGAAAAAGTAAGTTGGTTGGGGGTACTTTTTCCAGGGAACAGGAACTTTACTGAACGAACGCAACACATGCGTTCACGTGAACAAATAGCCTGTTTGTTTGAAAAAGTAAGTTGATTTGGTTACTTTTTCTAGGGAACAGAACTTTACTAAACGAACGCAACACCCGCGTTCGCATGAACGAATAGCCGTTTGTTTGAAAAAGTAAGTTGGTTGTGGTACTTTTTCCAGGGAACGGGAACTTTACTGAACGAACGCAACACATGCGTTCGCGTGAGCAAATAGCCGTTTGTTTGAAAAAGTAAATCGGCTGTGTTACTTTTTTCAAGGAACGGGTAACTTTACTGAACGAAAGCAACACCTGCGTTCATGTGAACAAATAGTCCGTTTGTTTGAAAAAGTAAGTTGGTTGGGTTACTTTTTCCGGGGAAAGGGTAACTTTACTGAACGAACGCAACACCTACTTTCACGTGAACAAGTATCAATGCAATCGAACCTAATTTTGGACAACACACATTGATATAAGTCTCATTTTAAAAATTAATATATATAATATAGAACCTTGTTGATTATCTCCAATTATTACTATATTGTTAATTTAAAAAAATCAATAATATCAAACATATGATTGTTGATACAAATATAAATTTAAAATTTTCAACAAAAAAATATTACTTAATGGTCGATTGATTGAGCCACATTGAATTAACGAAAAAGAAAATTGGACTTTGTCGATTATGATCAATGCCCAATTGATAATTTTATCACCATGAATGTTCAGGAAATTAAGTGGAACTATGACTTATATCCAATCTCATTGCATAGCCCTCATATGAATCATATTCCAAGGACTTGTTGTGCTGTTATGGTTGTAGACTAAATATTATAGCTGGAAACAACGATTTTGCCCATAAATGATGGTGAAATATCCAGAACAGAAAGCAACATCACATGTTTGACTTTAAGGCATATATTTAACATCCTTTCATATTATTTTATTTTACATAATTCAATCATTTTTGATGTATGAAATGACCAATTTACCCTCATATTTAACGACAAATTGGACGGAATAAACTCTATTAAAAATGTAATTAACTAAACATTTAAAAATTAAAACAAATACTTCCCTAAAATAAACTTTTTTTTGTTCCAAATAACTTTTACAATAAAACCACTAACACTAATGCAGATTTTTTTTTAAAAAAACAAATAAATATATTTCCCACTTAATGGACATTCGAAATTCTAACTAATTGAAAAGGTTAACAAGATGAAAACCCAACGCAGCTGACACCCTATACCCTGAACCCAATACAATTTTAACCCTAAACCCTAAACCGAATACAATTTTAACCCTAAATCCTAAACCCTGAACCCAATACAATTTTAACCCTAAAGCCCAAACCCAATTCACTGTTAACCCTAAAGCCTAAACCCAATTCATTTTTAACCGTGGAAGCGCATATACGACAATATTCACTGAAGTGTGAATAATTAGGAGTCAAAAATTGCATATAGGGAGTCAAAATTGGAACTAATATCAAAATTTATCAATACATTATCGCTAATTGCATACAGGGAGTCAAAAATTGCATAAACTGTATGCAATTGCACAAAAACTATATGCAATTGCACATAAGAAACGATATAGCAAAACAGAGTGTTGGATGTTAATACTGGTATTCAAATTCTATAGCTAGGAAAGCACCAGCTCTGAGAAATGTGTCTTGCAAAAGTTAACCATCAACCACTTGGATTGAAGAAACCAAAACCAGTTATGAGGTTTCTCAGTTAAAGAACTCATCTTTCTCTTTTGATGCCAACCTCAATTCTCCACTAACAAGCCCAAAAACTCCAATTGGATTCATCATAACTAGAGTTCTTGAGTAATAAAACAAATCTCAAATTGAAAAAAAAGGAAGAAAATTCAAGAATCCTGGGCAAGCATAATCTCATTTTCCCGAAAGAGAGGAGTTCAGTAAAGAAATCAAGTTCCATACACTAGTCATTTTACATATTTCTTGAAAGGACAAATAAGTAAATCACTTTTATATCGAATATGAACTGCTATCCTTGGGGTATTACTTTTATCCTTTGTGTCGAAACCAGATGAGCGATTAAAGGCCGATTAAAATCACTACAAGTCTTCAGGCAGAAACCAAATGATCTATTGAAGGCGGTCTAAAGTCAGTAGACATGTACAACAATGTAAATTACTATGGGGTAAGATCCATGGAATGATAGAACACAGCTACAAGCTCATCTCCTGAGGTAGGCTGATTTCGAGAAAGTATTGGCTGCAAAACAGGCAAAAGAGTGGGCTGTCACTATATAATAACAATAAATAAATAGTACTACATTAATATAGATACTACATAATGTTTATACTACAAAACAGGATATCATGTTTATAACTAGTATCTATATTGCTCCACCGGAACCCACTCCTGAGGTAGGCTGTCACTATATAATAACAATAAATAGTACTACATTAATATAAGTCCAAACTCAAAATTTAAAGTAATCTTCAATCTTTTTAATAGTCTACAATATAAGTGATGGACCTTGGAAGGTACAAACAATTATATGCTACTTTAATCCATGGAAGAGTGCGAGCAATTAGAGCAATACCACATAGTACAAGATTTTGAGAATATACATACCTCTGGTGTTGTGTAAGGCAATGGCCAAGGCCAAGTTGACACCAACACGAAGACCCTGCAAACAAATAGGGAACAAGCAAGAATGGTATATGACATTTAGCATCAGCAGCAATTACTTTGACAAAACATCAGAGAGCTCACCTTAATCTTCATTTTGCAGCTAAGCTCAAGATCACCCCTAAATATTGTAACTGGAGATATTTTTCGAGTTCTGAGAGCACCAGAAATGAAGTCAGACTCTCAATATGCACTAACTTCGCACATGTGTTCTTTGAAAATATATGTAATAGATGATCATTCTCACCCATTATGCTTCTATCTGCCTACCATCACGATTAATCTTCCCAAGAGACAATACAATTCCATGAAACTCTTCCCTGAAATTAATACCATAAATTCAACTTTTTCTTCTTCCTTTCCTTAAAAGAAAAAAATATATATTGCAAAATGGCAGGCTTAAGACAGTTTCATGAAATTTCAAATCCTATCTAAAACTGACTACTACCAATACTTAAACGTAGATAAGCACCATGGTTGGCCCATAATTAGTCATTAAAATAAAAATTAGGAACAAAGGAAACCTACATGGTTTTGTTCATGGAAAGCAAGATGTTTTGCAATGACTACATCTGCTTGACCAGTACTGTTTCTTGAATACCAACAGTGTCCCTCAAACGACCGTACTTCTTGGAATCTCCGAGCACCTAATCACAACCCAACAACCCCAAATTCTAAATTAACGAATAAATAGTTTATTTTTTGTATTAAAAATAATAATAAATAGAGTTTGGTGGCATATGCAGTAGCAATTGTAAAAGAAGAGCGAGACCTGCAACCTCTGGATGATGCAGGAGGAGTTCCTGAACTGTGAAATCAAGCGCGACTGAAGCTCGGGCCAGCGGTCCATCTCGTCCCTGACCTTCCTGAACTCTACTGGTATTTCTTCACCATCGCATACCACACCACAGAGACAGACTCAAACAGTGACTCAAATCCAAACTAGGAGGAGGAGAGGAAGAGGGGTTAGCCGTTGATTTGGTCCTACCCAAGCATCCAGTTAGGTTAGGTTAGCTATGGCGTTGTTGGGGCCCCAATTCAAAAGAGATAGAGAGAGATCGATCGCAGAGTGCACGCGAAGGCTTCCTCGCGTTCGTCGAAGCGTTTTATTTGTGTTTCTCAGTCACGTGTATATCACGTGATAATTAATAAGAAAGGGCTCAACAGGTCTTCAGGTATTCAATCTCAGCCCTTCATTTTTAAAATGCAATATTGGCCATTGGAATAACTGGCTGTACTGGTACAGCCGATGTACTGCAGAATTACCGATACTGGGAAACTATTCTATTTAAAGAGTATAGCCGGCCGGCTATACTTAAAAAATATTATATTTAAAGAGTAAAGCCGAACGGCTATACTTTTAAAATAGTCTATTTACAAAGTAAAGCCGAACGGCTATACTTCTAACATATTCTATTCTTTTAAATATTATGTTTGTATAGTAAAGCCGCACGGCTATATTCTTTAATTGGAATAGTATAGCCGTGCGGCTATACCCTTAAAATATTATTTTTAACCTTTTTTTTTAAAGTTGCTTTTTAGTAATTAAATAATATCTTAGCCTTATTTAAATACTTTAATTAGTAATTGTGTTTTAATTATTATTTCTTTAGTGAATAATTAATATTAAATATTTTAATAAAAATCCTTGGAAATTTTGTTTTGGTGCCCAAGTATTTTAGTATTCGAAAAATGGATTTTAGCCTTCAACTAAAATCCAAGTGACAACATGATTCGATAATATCAACTACTTGTTGGCGTTAGATTGAAATACACGAACTTGAGACCCACATTGGAAAAGAAGAGAATGTATCAACTCTTTATAAGTGGTAGTCTTCCGACAAGTGCTATATGCAAGGTCGGCCTAGGGGAGTGGAACTTGAATTTACCCGAACTAATTTTGTATAAAAATAAACAGTAAGAAAAAAGAATTTAAAAGAATTAATTATTATTTATTAAGTAATTTATGAAATGAGTAAAATGTTTAAATATTCACTAATCAAATAATAATAATAAATCATTACTAATTAAAGTAATTAAAAAAGACTATGATATTACTTAACTACAAATATTAAATTAAAAATGTTGGCCAAAAATTAAAAGTAAAGAAACTAATTTTATATGTTTAAATTTTTTAAATAAATAATTAAAAAAGCAAGAAAATCTCTCCCGACGAAGGGTAGTCGGCACAGGTCTATACCAGCAAAAGTTGCAGTACGAAACACACCATATGATACAAGAGATTCATCATCTCACCTCTAAGTGGAGAAAAGCGATGCTTGCAGCCTTCTACACAAATTAATACAAGAGATTCAAGAGACCAGATAAGAAAATAGAATGACTACAGCCGAAGTTTCTGGGATAATGTTTCAGAGTGTGTTTGAAGGAAGCCTATCAATGCAGGACATGGAAGTTGAGCGAAGGCCATACCATAAAAACTGCACTTGTGCGCTTCACAAATCCAAGGGGGGTGTTTGCTCCAATGCTTGTCCTCAAAAAAGGAACATTTCCCTTCCAAAGAAACTGTCATGGACCGACGGTTCCCTGTGCATGCAGGCAGCATCCACTTCCACATGCACTGGAAATAGAGGAAGTGTGGCTGGGGGTTCATAGTTCGGCCTTGTCACAAAGACGATAGATAGACACCTTTCAGAGACTAGCTTCATTCGATGATTACGGGTGAGTTGGAAGAAATTCATTAGAAAGTGAGAAGCAACTTTAATTGTTAAAGTTTCTCATGATCTTATTCTTGTCCATAATTAGTGCTACTCCAGCACTAGTACTCAACATCAAATTGATGTTGAGGAAATATTGGTGCTTGTGGGTTAGTTTCTTCTTCTTCTTCTTTCATCCAAATGCAAATTCTGCAGAGTTTATATTCCTCCTATAATTAAACATTGTCACATTTCTCTCTTTAATACAATGCAACTCAAACTGCATACATACAACAGACTGTCGAAGTTCACATGTTCGTCTATTCCTGATTCTACACTCTAACATTCTTTCTGCACTGGCACAGTCTATGCCTCTACAACCTCTACAACATTATTAGCATTTGAATCAAGCAAATTTGGTTTCGTTTTGTTTTTTAAAAAAATTCTAGCTTTCATTGTATTTCACACAGATTTCAAGATGAAGATCATTGTTAATTAGATTTACATAGGGCAACAACAAATAAAGCATGGCATTGCTCAGGCAATTCAACTACACGCATGTATGGACAAAATGCAGGCATGAGTTTGTAGGGGACCTTTTCTTCCAGCAGCTAAGGTGGGCTGGGCCGCTGTAAGGAGTAAACCGATGCAAATGTCCCTCGTGCCTGAGTTCGAAAATCAAGCCCCAAGAATGTCTCGAAAGGGTAATGAAACCTCAGGAAACTCCTTGGTTACCTTCACCAACGAAAATAACAATGAATTACAGGTAAATCTCCTAGCTTGGCATGAGAGGCTTGTGGCATGGGAGCAAAATTGTCATGAGTTTAGTGCTTAAGGAGAGAGCTGTGAATTCCTATAAAAGACAGAGGTTCTAGGGAAGGAGAAAGAGATTATGAGAGGGTTTGATAAAGGGGGAGAAGGATGGAAAAGAACTATGGGTGGCCTTAGTGATTTCCAGCAGCTTGACAAAACTCTGTCAGCTGCATCCGTTTGCCAGACGAGGGGAAACAAAGGGGAATTGAGAAGTAAGGCACGAAAATTACTCGGTTGTAAATGAGAGAAGGAGCTTGCTCTCTGAAGGGTCCGTTGTTGAAATCGATGGGTTGGAGAGGTCTTACTTATAGCGGTGGAGTCTGCTCTTCCCAAGAAACCCTAGTGGTTTCTTCCCAAGCTTAGCTAAACTTTTCTCTACCTTTCTTCATCTCCTTCTTGACTTAACCCATGGTGGCAAAGTCAGCCCTGCCCAATCCCACAAAATCGGGGATTTTGGGCGCTCGATGCTTCTCCTCGCAATCGCATCGGAGGAGCTTCCATTCTCACCCCTCTTCTTTCTCCTCTTTCTTCCTCTTTCCATGGCCAAATCAGATGAAGGAAAGGAAATGGGTTCACCTATTTGGTTTAGGGGATGGCATCCCTCTCTGCATGCCAAAATCCTCCGGTTCCTTGGATGCTTTTGCTTGGAACCTGTTTTCTCGCGTGGAGCTTCCCAAAGAGCCCCTCTCACGTGACTTCCCTTCTCGGCCAAACACCGAGGGCTTGGATTCCTCTTATTCAAATGATATGGGCCATTTAACATAGAAGGTAAAATTATCCAGTAGGTAGGCTAAGCTCACCAATTATTTGGGCTTTGTGGGCTATCTAAAGTAATGGGTTATTGTTACTAAGGTGATGGGCTATTTTCTCCTTTGCACTTACCCATATATCCGGACCTAAGAAATGGGCTTGAGTCTCGAGGCTCCCAAGCAACCCGAGCTTCTCATTCTTTGGCCCATCAATGGGCCCCATGACAATTTATTTCCATCCATACCACAACCCACTCAAGCAAGCCGGGTTTTGGAGTGGCTTGGGCCCACTTAAGCTTGTAGTGTGTTTGGGTGTGAAATAATAATTTCGCATTTGGCATGGCATGTCGCTCGGCATGCTTTTTAATTATGACGCTTGATAATTGGCATGAATTTATAGAGCTCAATGCATTTCGTAATTTTTAACTTCAATTCCCGACATGGTGGATTATTTGGCATGGCATGCGGAGTGTGACTCGTGCATTGCATACCTTTGTGTGCTTCAAATCGGGTCTTTTCTTAATAATATATTGTTTTTTGGGCCGGGCATTTACTTGGGCCCAACCATGGATTTTCTGGGTCTCAACAGAGTTATTTAAATAGATGTATCCCATAACAGATTTCTTCACACACAACTGCCGAACGGCTATACTTTAAAAATATTCTATTCAAAGAGTATAGCCGCGCGGCTATACTTTTAAGATAGAGTAAAGCCCAACGGCTATACTTCAAAATATTATATTTAAAGATTATAGCCGCACGGCGATACTTAAAAAAAATATATTCAAAGCGTATAGCCACCCGGCTATACTTCAAAAAAATTATATTCAAAGAGTATAGCCGGACGGCTATACTTTTAAGATAGTTAAAGTAAAGCCGAACGGCTATACTTCAAAATAATTATATTCAAAGCGTATAGCCGCGCGGCTATACGTTTAAGATAGTCTATTTACAGAGTCCAGCCGCACGGCTATACTTTTAAGATAGTCTATTTACAGAGTCCAGCCGCACGGCTATACTTTTAAGATAGTCTATTTGTAAAGAACAGCCGCCCGGCTATATTCTTTAATTGGAATAGTATAGCCGTGCGGCTATACTCTTAAAATATTCTTTTTAACTTTTTTTTAAAAAGTTGCTTTTTAGTAATTAAATAATATCTTAGCCTTATTTAAATACTTTAATTAGTAATTGAGTTTTAATTATTATTTCTTTATTGAATAATTAATATTAAATATTTTAATAAAAATCCTTGGAAATTTTGTTTTGGTGCCCAAGTATTTTAGTATTCAAAAAATGGATTTTAGCCTTCAAACTTAAATCCAAGTCACAACGTGATTCGATAATATAAACTACTTGTTGTCGTTAGATTAAAATACACGAACTTGAGACCCACATTGGTAAAGAAGAGAATGTATTAACTCTTTATAAGTGGGAAGGTGGGCCTAGGGGAGTGGAACTTGAATTTACCCGAACTAATTTTGTATAAAAATAAACAGTCCAAAAAAAAGAATTTAAAAGAATTAATTATTAATTATTAAGTAATTTATGAAATGAGTAAAATGTTTAAATATTCACTAATCAAAGTAAAGCCGCGCGGCTAAACGTTTAAAATAGTCTATTTACAGAGTAAAGCCGCACGGCTATACGTCTAAAATATTCTATTCTATTTCTAGGGTAAAGCAGTGCGGCTATCCTTTTAAAATATTATGTTTGTATATTAAAGCCGCACGGCTATACTCTTAAAGTATTCTATTTGTAGAGAACAGCCGCCCGGCTATATGCTTTAATTGGAATAGTATAGCCGCCCGGCTATATTTTTCTTCTTCTTCTTCTTTTTTGGTGGGGGTGAAGAGATAAGAAAACATGTAAAAAGGGCTTGAAAGATGAAGAAGAATTAATAAAATAAAAAACAAAAAATTATTTGTAATTTTACTCAACAATCATTTGATATCAATTTGTCCTTACCAGCCCTTAAATGTCATATGAATCATCGGATTTTTGACTGGCATTGGCCTAATGCATGAAAGCACTTGTGATAAGAGTAGAACGGAATTGTTTCTGTTCTTAATATGGAGACAGACATAAAGCCAAGGCAGAACTAAGCTGGTGGGTGTTAAGTTTTCTGCATATAATATAAAGAGTATAGCCGGGCGGCTATACTTCAAAACTATTCTATTTAAAGAGGATAGCGGCCGGCTATACTTAAAAAATATTCTATTTAAAGCGTAAAGCCGCACGGCTATAAGTTTAAAATAGTCTATTTACAGAGTAAAGCCGCGCGGCTATACTTTTAAAATAGTCTATTCACAGAGTAAAGCCGTGCGGCTATACCTCTAACATATTCTATTCTATTTCTAGGGTAAAGCCGCGCGGCTATACTTTTAAAATATTATCTTTGTATAGTAAAGCCGCGCGGCCATACTTTTAAAGTTTAATTTTTTATCCTTTTTTTGAAAAGTTGCTTTTTTGTAATTAAATAATATGTTAGCCTTATTTAAATACTCTAATTAGTAATTGTGTTTTAATTATTATTTATTCAGTGAATAATTAATATTAAATATTTTAATAAAAATCCTGGAAATTTATTTGAGAATAGATAATTTAAGCACACACATAAGCAAAATATAAATATTTCATACTTTGAGATATCACAAACTTGAAGTTAACAGAAGACTGGACTAAATATATGAAGTGAAAATTCTCATTAATTTTGAGTTGAAGGCAGTTACTTATTTGTTATCAATGAAAACGAAGAACAATGACAGATGGTGTAGTGGATCAAGGAAACATGCACCGATCTCTCTCTCTCTATGTATATGGTGATATAGCCCGCACCGCCCACTCTAACATATGTACTACAACATCAAAACACCTCCAAGTTTGGGCATTGGAAGAAGGATCTCTTTCTTTTCAATTTGGTAAGGAAGCAGAGCAACTCCTACTTTGTCATATACCCAGCCAGCACAAAACTTGGAGCAGGAAGGCCAGCAACTTTTTCTTTTTCTTTTTTTCCTTTTTTTTTAAGTTTGTGGGCGAAAATAAGAAAGGGTGATCAACATGTGACCTAAAAGGCTAGAATTCTGCATACATTTCAGAAAGTATAGAGCAATGCTATGGATCAGGTTGCTAAGCTTACTCAAAATTAACTAAATTAAATGGTAAATTTGAAGCCAGATTTACTGTTTGAATCTCCTTGCAAAGCCGAAACAGATACCCAAAAATAATCAGGCAGTGGATTCAATTTTAAGCATCCCAGAATCCCATCCCATAGCAGAAAAGAAAACACAACTGCCCTATCTTTCTTCACACACACAGATTACATAAACAGTGGCTGGCTAACAGGCAAATTATCTTCACTCATGTTGGATATTATCAAACAAATAATACTATCATTTCAGAACAACATGCAGATTGATTCAAGTGCCAAACTTTCAGATATAAAAATTAAGGGAGAGATTCAGAGTTGTACCTTTTTATTGAACTCAAAGACTCCACGCCACCCAAAGCTTCCTGTTCCTAGTTGCGAAAATAAAATTTACAAACTACTTTAAAAATAAAAAATCATAATTTCACAACCGTAATTAATTATCCAAAAGTAGGCCCCACTATCCCCCTCCGTGGCTCGCTATCTATCACTGTGTCTCCTCCAAAGCCCCAAATCAAAAGCATGCCCAATCCAATCCAACCCAACCAACCGGAGCCTAATGGGCTACTCTGTAACTACACCACCCGGTCCGCCACCCATTCTCTCCAACCACCACCACCACCCAAACCCGAACCCGAAGTCCATTACCCACTTGACCCGACGCTCCCTCCTCCTCTCCGCCCCACTCTCCCTCACCCTCCAGCCACCACCATCTTCCGCTGCAGCATCTCCTCCACCGCCACCCGACACCACCATTACCGACCGCGTCTTCATGGACTTCAGCCTCTGCCCCACCTACTTCCGCCCATTATCCTCACCCGAGCCGAAACCCGCCCTCTGCCCCGACTCGGTCCCGTTGGGCCGGCTCATCCTCGGCCTGTACGGCCACCACGTCCCCCTCACCGTCTCCAACTTCAAGTCCATGTGCACCTCCTCCGCCTACAAGGGCACTCTCGTACACAAGCTTTTCCAGGGCCAATTCTTCATCGCAGGCCACCAAGGCGACAAGGCCGGCGACGTCCGCCGCCCCACGGGTCTCGCCCGAAACACCGAGACTGTCGATTCCAAGGCCTTTGCTCTGACCCATTCCCGCCCCGGCCTCCTCTCCCTCAACCTCTCCGAGAACGACGACGAAGACGACATCAAGCTGGACCCGGATTACCGAAACGTCGAGTTCTTGATCACCTCTGGGCCCGGCCCATGCCCCGACCTCGATTACAAGAACATCGTCTTCGGCTCAGTACTCGAAGGTTTACTCTTTCTGCAAGATTTGATTTTGGATTTTTATTATTTTCAAAATTTGAGCTTGGTTAGCTTAATTTGTGTTTTGGTTTTGGTAATGAAGGTTTGGATGTTGTGACGGCCATAGCTGCTATACCTACATACAGACCATCTGAGAAAATACAGCAATTCAACGACTTTGCAGAGTTTCTTGGGGATGAGAGAGCGATGAATGCTCGGGCTCTGTGGAACAAGCCACTGAAAACTGTGTATATCAGTGACTGTGGTGAGCTTAAGGTGGCAAAGCCTTCCCTTTCTCCTCCTAGTCTTCCTTAATTGCATCTTATATATGTATATATATCTGTTATTATTGTGCGCTGATTCAATGATTTTGTTGAGAGCCTTGTAATTGCATGCAAAGATTTTGGAATGAATGAGCACATTACATGCTTACACAGAGCATGACTGTGTGATACTCTAATCTATATTTACATTTTGTGGCACAATCTCAAGGTTGGATGATAGATCAACTAAAGGGAAAACTCACAAGGCATGTAGAGGATATAGGCTAATTGTAGGATACCCGATACCCAAAAGAGAGAACTCACAAGGCTTTTGATGTAGGAAAAAAAGAAGAGAAAGTTTATTGCTAATGCATGTTTAAATTGGTGCTGCTGTAATGTTATGTTATTTTATGTTAAGAGCACAACTTATATCTTCCCTCTGGTTTGGTATATGCTTGGTGGCTGAGCACAATTGATTTTATATTACCAGTTATGTTAAGGTGTTAAGGTGTTAAGGTGTTGGTTTGTTTAAGGAGAAGATAAGTGCAATTAAGATGATAGGTCTAAGAAAAACACCTTGGAGTTGGACCATGAACTCCTTTTCTATGCTGCCTCATTTCATATTCATACAGTAGCAGTGAATATTTGTCCACCCACCAGAATAACATAAGAATTGGGCTCAGAATTTGATATGTTTCAGTTTTTATGGACCTAACTTGTAGAAAAACTTACATGTAACGGGGATATCACTGTTTTGTTATTCCTGATCAATCATTCTATGTCAAGTGAAAAAATTATCACGCGTAGTATAGTATGATTGACTGGGGATAGGCTTTCTCACTTAATTTGCTCAGTTGCAGCAGATGAGTAGAATGAGTGAGAGTTGGGCTTTGCCTAGGCCTAGCTCTGTTCTGTTGAGAGATAGATGCGTGTTTTGCCACGTGTTTTCTTTCTGATACTTGGCAAAGAATTTAGAAAAAGTGAAAAGGAAACAAGTGTTGTAGTTGATGATGAAGTGCAGGGATAAGATCGAAGATAACATCTGTACGGGCTTGAGTGGGGCCACTGATTCATTTAAGCATGGATGCATCCATCCCATCCCATCCCATCCCATCCATCTCTAGTCTGTACTAGACTGTAGTACTACTGCTGACTTGTGCATGCATGGGCGGATTTTTTCTTTCTGTTCTTCCCCAAAAGAAAACCCTTTCCGCCTTCATCTGGTCATTCCCCAAAGAATCAAAATCAAACCAACTTCGCATACATACATGCATTACACTTTTAACAGTTGAACAAATTTATTTCATTTCAATATCAATATGCCTATTTCCACCAATTTCATTCAATGTTTTTGGTGATTTCTGATCATTAACCAAATTTTAATCCTCAGAGATCAACAGTCAGAAATCGTCCGACCTAGCACACCCATTCCCATAGATAATGAATAATTAGCACGAGTCAATTTCAGGAAATCAACTACAGTACTTGGATCAGCGCCACATTGGGTTTGGGCCCCACATTTGCAGACCCAAAGCACAAAACGACGAAGAGGAAGCCCTTTTCTTTTCTTCGGGCATTTACGTACAGCATGTCATAGAACATAGTAGCCTCTATAGGTATAGGGTGGGGACCACGAACAAGCGCGCGTGAAAGGCCTGCTTGCTTCTGTTCTGTGTGAGTGACTTCAGCCGCCAGCGCCTCTCTCTCCTCTCCAATCTACGACTGTGGTTTGGAGTCTCTGATGGCTGTATTTTTGTTCACCACTTTAACCATAGGTGTATCCTCACCACCACCTTCAATGCTTGATACGTGTCCATAGGTATAACCATGGTTCCATAAATACAAAGCAAAAGTTAACTATGATTATACCTATGGACACGTGTCAAGCATTGAAAGTGGTGGTGAGGATACACCTATGGTTAAAGTGGTGAGCAAAAATGCTCACGTCTCTGATGAGTCACTGACGCTGTTCGCATTTGCAATTTGCTGGTGGTCCCCACCTGCCCCCTGCTTTTTTTACAGCTGTACGAACAGGATTCTCTGACAGTGGCGTGTATTCCCAAGTGGTCCATGAAACCTACCGCGGACACGTGTGCTTGTACGGGTCTGTGGTCGCTGTTCTTCGGTAGGGACAACTGACGACTGTCTGACGAGGAACACAAAAGGAAACGTCATTCCGAGTTTGGTAAACTGTCTCCGTTGTAATCACCAGTGCCCATATAAGAAAGAAAGAAAGAAAATCTAACAAAATGAAAGAGCTTTGATCGAACTCACGGCAAGAAAAAATTTGATCTTTATGTATAAATTACAAGTTGTAGTTCACAATTCCACATTTATTGAATTCATGACATGCCTTAAAAAAACTTATAACCAATATGGAGAGATGTATGTGAACGTCTAGCTTGATGTGAGAATGCTAAAGATGACCAGTTGTTTTTTAAAAAAAATCTTTACAAGTCAAGTATAGTGGTAACAGTGGAGGATGCACGGGGTCATTGTGTAGGGCCCAATAGTCACTATTTTGATATGTAGATTTACCATATCAAATTATGAATTGGATTTCTTGGAATGAAAGTGTATTTAAGGTCCTTACCTTGTGTGTAGTCCCATCAAAGTTCGAGTCTTGTTATCAGCAATTCTCATTGGTGCGTGATCTATAAATTCCTACGTAAATTCATATCGGTGGCAAATGGTAGCTATCAATTGGGTGTCACGCATATGTCCATCCGGCTTGAGATTGTGGGTATGCCCTGGCGCTGGTGGTGAAATTAGCCAATTTCCCCATAAACTTTTTCTCATAAAAAAAATGTATGTTACGAAGATTATGTATCGGTTTTCAATGACCTTTTCAAATTTAGGATGATTTGTACTGAATTTCGAGTATGCATGTGTCAAGAGTCGATGGTTGGAGGTCCTATATATCAAATTTTGATATTGAAGTGTGATGGAGGGAAAAAAATACGAGACTTGAAAAAATGAAAACCTTTTAAAGTTGTTTTGAAAAGTCATTCTTATATTGGATTATTTCTCTTCATTTTTTAAAAGGTGTAAGTAAAACATTCTTTAGGTGTAAGTAAAACATGGACAGTAAGGAATTATAATCATTCATATACTCATGTATTAATAAACATTGATGAAGGATGAGCTAGAATTAGAAGTGGGCACGGTCCGGATTGGATCGGTTTCACCTCAAAACCATGCTGGAACTAATTACAATATAACGGTTTGGTTCGGCCGGTTTGAGCTTAAGCCCAATTTTCTTTCTTTTTTGTATTTTTTTTTAACATTGTTAACTCAATTATAACCAAAAAATTCACAACTTGCTTCATTAAAAAAATCATTTTCTAGAGTACGAAACCATCCTAAACATCAAAATGCCATAAAACTTCATATTTCACTAACTAATATAGATCAATTCAAATATTCATATATAGTTATTACATAATTAGAGCATTACACATGTAAAATAAAATATAAATAAATAAATATACACATAAATGGTTCGGTTTGGTTTAGGCCGGTTTACAAAAGCTCAAAACGAAACCAAATAAAACCATATACGGTTTGTTTTTTAAACCGTTTGATTTTTTCTTGGTCAAAACTAAACCAAACAAAATTGGTAATTATAGTTTGATTTGGCTGGTTTCATCAGTTCAGCCGAATTGATGCCCATCCCTAAGTACAATGATTCTGATACTAATTATTGATACGTAAAGATGTCATAAGATATAAACATAGAACCACCTCGAGAAGGATTAAATGATGCGCGCTTATACAACATCATATTTGATATGGGTTTTATGAATTTGAGGAGCAGAGCAGGTGTTGCTTCTCTCTTGTCTACAAAGATTTGTTATGAATGAATATTTTATTGAGCGGTGTCTTGCTATTTTGTCTTGTGCTGTAAAGCTATGTTGCTTGGGAGCGTAACCCAAGGGTTAAAGGAGAAAAGTTGCTTCTGAACAAACCAAAAAAAAGGAGAAAAGTTGCTGCCTTGCTGCCTCCCTCCCCACTTTCCTTCAACTTTTCCACTCAACCTTTTTTAAATAATATATTTTATACAATGTCGACTGCTGTCCTTCCTGCATATGAAACTCGTCTCAAAAACATATAAGAAACTTCTTGCATCACTACAAAATCTAATTTATGTATATTTATAACGTGACCCCAAAATATTACAAAATCTATGTTTATATTTATATATGCCTCCAAAATAGCCCAAGCTCCAAGGGGTGAAGCATGGAGCAACTAACAATCAAATCGACAATCAAGCCACCAAACGGTCCAAAACATTTCAAGAATTTTTCCGTCAAATCTCAGCGTTGGATGCATTATGAGCTTTCTCCCTGTACATCAATGGCTACTTCCTGCAAGTCTACAAGTCTACAACACCTCTTACAATTTATAATCATCAACAAATCAATGTTTGTCTTATTCACTGGGAATACTGCAACTCCCAATTACATCGCCACGTGTCACTCAATCTCACCGTCAAACCATCCTCCTCGGTCCTGGCGTAACCCATCCATCACTCAACAAAGTCGTCGTCTCCCAAAAAAGAGCGTCTGCACTCCTTTAATTGCTTAATCAAGCATTCAAGTTTCAAACTTTCAACAATACCACCACTTTCTCTCTAACTCAAAACAACACAACTCTTTTTTTTTTTCTTTTTTCTTCCCACCCCTCTCTCTCTCTTTCTCTTTCAGCTCCAAAAACTGATTTTTTTCCAAACCACGTTTTCCTGTATGTACTGAAACTAAAAGCTCTCTCTGCTTTTCTTACAATTTAATTGCAAAGACCAAAGTAATGGCGTTTCATCATCATCATCATCAGCAGCCGCAGCAAACCCCTCAAGAAATGGCGTTCCACTCCTTCGCCTCGGACCAGCCGCCGCTCTCCGGAGCTCCGACGTGGCTCAACAACGCCGCGTTTCGACAACAGAACAGCTTCCTCCACGACGCGCGAAACGAAGACGTCATCATATCACCGTCGGGGAAGAGCAGCAACTGCAGCGGCCGGAACCGGAGCGAGATAAGCGGGTACGACGGCGAAGAGGAGGAAGAAGACGAACTGGAGTGCGAGAGCGCGAGGTTCAAAGCGGACTTAGTGGGCCACCCTCTGTACGAGCAGCTTGTATCGGCTCACGTATCGTGCTTGAGGATCGCCACCCCCGTCGATCAGCTGCCGAGGATCGACGAGCAGCTGGTGCAGTCGCAGCGCGTGGTGGATAAGTACTCTGCGCTTCGAGCCAATGGGGATGTCCAAGTCATGGATGAGAAAGAACTTGATTTATTCATGGTTAGTTTGTTTAAATTAATTAAATCTCTTTCCTTTTTTTCTTTTTCTTTTAAACACTTAATTTTTCATTTCCTGTGATGTTTTTTTCTTGTGTTGTTGTTGAAAGTCTAAAACTTTATTT
Organism: Prunus padus; assembly: GCA_024362665.1. Lineage (NCBI taxonomy): Eukaryota > Viridiplantae > Streptophyta > Magnoliopsida > Rosales > Rosaceae > Prunus > Prunus padus. The sequence goes on from JANFAM010000018.1 coordinate 32,628,087, forward strand.
ATTTTTGTTCGATCAAAATGAAAATAATAATCAGAGAGTGTCATGAAATTAGGTTCAGTGGCAGTGAAGAATCATGTTGTTCAATTCTCCAATTATTCAACTGTACAAAGTGCTTGGGAGAATCTTTTAGTCTTTAATTAATTTGTGTCATATTTCCCCCACTAAGTAGTTTTGATTAGTGACATGCCATGGAATTAGAATCTGTTCTGCAAATAAGTGTCTCCGCCATTTTGTTTATAATCTTATTCCCAACTAAATATCAAGTCTTGTTGATGTAAATGGATTAGTCTGCTAAGCTAAGATTAAATTGTTTCTGATATTTTTCTCAAACTTTTCCTCTTTCTCACCTTCCCTTGTCTCTGTTCATGCTGATACTGTAGACAAACTATGTTCTACTGCTCTGCTCCTTCAAAGAACAATTGCAGCAACATGTCCGAGTTCATGCCATGGAAGCAGTGATGGCTTGTTGGGAGCTCGATCAATCTCTACAAAGCTTAACAGGTAATTACTATTTCTTTAGGTTTGAGTATAGTCGTTAATTCAGCATTTGTTTTGATCTTTCTACATGTACATACATCATATAAGTGGCAAGTTTACCAACGGTTTATAACTGAACAGCTTGAGATGCATTGACAGGTGTGTCCACGGGTGAAGGCACCGGCGCTACAATGTCCGACGACGATGACCAGGTCGACAGTGACATCAACTCGTATGATGGAAGCCTGGACGGGCCTGACACCATGGGATTCGGTCCTCTCGTTCCAACTGAGAGTGAGAGGTCCTTAATGGAGCGTGTAAGGCAAGAATTGAAGCATGAACTGAAACAGGTATATGAAGTATAAGGCTTGCAAAGCATGTATAATATATTTGCCGGATGGGATATAGAAATGTAGCTAATGACATCTGCTTCTCAGGGTTACAAGGAAAAGATTGTAGACATTAGAGAGGAAATTCTACGCAAGAGAAGAGCAGGGAAACTCCCAGGTGACACCACTTCTGTCCTAAAATCTTGGTGGCAATCACATTCCAAATGGCCCTACCCTACGGTGAGTTTCAACTTTGATACAATCTCCTCATAGCTTTCTGTTTAGCAAATTAATTCTTTAAAAAATGGCTATTAAAACCGTCTTTCGCTTGGAATAGGAGGAAGACAAAGCCAGGTTGGTGCAGGAAACAGGCTTGCAATTGAAACAGATCAATAACTGGTTCATAAATCAAAGAAAAAGGAATTGGCACAGTAACCTTTCCTCAACTTCTGTTTTGAAGAGCAAACGCAAGAGGTAGGATTGTATTTAACATTTATGGTCGTTTTGTTCAAGTAAGTTTGCTTTTAAACTTTATATATAATTTATTTTTTCAATTGTTTTTTGGAAAAAAAAAAAAGTAATGCAGGTGACGTCAGCAGCCAACGATTGAAGTAAATATGTGTGACACTTAACAAGTCCTCAACTTATGGAAAAAAGAAAAAACAAAGTCTAGCATCAGTGAGAGAGCAATATTTGGCCATATAGAAACAGGCCGCAAGGAACTTGGTATTTCTGATACAGTAAAAGGTGAGACCAGCAAATGAAGGGCATCCTGATGTCTGATGTACCATCTCATAAAACTTTACGCATATGTAACACGAAAAACTTGAACCAGGTAGCCTTTTTGTAACACGTTTATGTGGATCTAGCTAGATATAGAATTTTTGTATACTAAGCGTCTCTAAATTAAATGTTTGCTTTATATATAATTTCTATGGATGAGAATGGCTACAAAGACAGTTGTCTATAGCAGTTTATGGATGTTTTGCTGTGTTACATCCTGTAGAAATTTCGAGTGAATCGCGGCAAGCAACACTTGTTGTGTGCCACTTTCGATTAAACATTCTGGGAGTAGCGTGGAAAACAATCCGTGTATGTGGGTGGTGAGGTTTCTATATCATAAGCGCCTTGCTTCCTTGTGAGTTCTTGAAATTTGCAGGGTAGTTTTCCAAAAACTTTAATGTGAAATTGAAATTTCAAGGCAAAAGTACAACCCAAAAAAAGACTTTATTTTGTTCTGTTTTATAACAGCGCACAATTAACTTATCAAAGAAAGAAAAAAGAGAACACAAACGATACCCAATCTAACGTTTGGATTCTATAGTAGCTGATTCATGGGTGGTTTCATGAACCAGCCTGCCAATGGAACCATGCTCATTGGACAAAGGAGTGGCAAACCTTGCTGCTGCGAAATCAAGAGCAGCATAATCTCCTTCTCTAGCAACACCCCTGTGGTAACCGAATTCTTCCCTTAATAAAATCCTAGGTCAAATTGATTTCCTTCCATTTGGGAATTATCTAACCTAATTTGGGATTACTCAATTTAATTGGGAGTTATTTGATTCTTGCCTTAATTAGGGATTTGATTTAAATTAAATCCCTAATTACACCAACCTCACCAACCTCACCAAATCAGGAAGAATAATTCCTTCCCATCTATGGAATTATTCTTCTGAAACCCTAGCCTCCGAGGCCCTCTATAAATAGATGGCTACGCACAAGGGTGAAGGTACGTCTAAATTCCTACTGAAACTCTGCAGAAATTATTCCACACAAACCCTAGCCACCTAATTCTTTCTCTCTCTCACACTAGGCTCCGGCCACCACACACGGCTCCGGCCACCCCGGTTTTCCTTGAAACACCCAACCTAACTTAGGCATCGGAGGGCCTTTGGCCAACACCCCCCGGGTGTGGTCTTTCACTCCGTGCTATTTTTGCAGGGACCGAGAGAAGAGGAAGAAGGCGAAGGAATCTTAGGCGAATATTCTAGTGGGACGAAAATCGCTCCCACAACCCCCATCAAAATTGAGAGCATAACTATGAAGATCATACTGAAACCTTGTATTCTTTTGCTTTTGTTTCTTGGACAACCTGTTGTTTTGTTTTTGCTTCATAGTCTTGCAATATCCAGCAATCTTTCTGATGAAGGTCTTCCACTTGGATCCGCCCAATACTTGAGTAGACTCCTTAGCCTTGTTCAGTTTCTTCCTCCACCACCACCATGTCGTGTCCTCGTGCCATCCACGTTGCTGCAGCAAGTATTTACATTCATAATCGCTGTCGCTGTAGTGGTTTTGCCCCCATGTACATGACGTGAACAAAAAGAGGCCAAAACAACCACCAACACCGCAAGGAAGAGGAGGAGAAGAAGAAGAAGCATCCTGGTCTTGATGATAGTCATCCAAGTCTTCTCCTTCATGACGTTCATACTCGTAGATGGGCGAAGTGTGGTTCATGATGATCAAGGTTGGTTTGTGTTCATTGCTACTAGGCATCGCATAATCATTCATCAGAGAGAGAGAGAATGTAATCTTCTAGGGTGAAAGACTCGGAAAGGAAAAGGTCTTAAATAATAGGGGAAGCGATAGAGGAGAGAGTTCAAAAAGGGAACAAAAAATTAGGAAATATCAAAGAAAGAAGGGTGGTTGGTCGCTTGGTGCTAAAAATTGTTGTTCATCGCGCTTAAACCTTGCTAGTGAAGAAATAGAATTCCGAAATAAAACAAAACAATGAATTGTTGTGGGATGCAATAAGGTTTTTGACTACTACTGGCCGGCTCAGTTGATACGCGGTGTGTCGTAATGAGAAACAATATTTGACGAGGAAAGCCCAGACCTAGCGATCCAAACGCGTCTGGGATTGTTGCTGGGCTTCGGCTTTTCTTAATACCCACCATCACAAAAAAAAAAAAAAAAAAACAGCCAACACACACACGTCTTACGGTAGGACGACCTGGTTCTTATGCGAACAGTTTACTAATTGATTCCGTAAGAAATTTCTTTCCTGGTCCTGGTTCTGGTTCTGGTTCTGGTTCTTATCTCAATGAATGAAACGATCATGTCCAATTGTTTGTGACTTAAAATCTTCATGAACCTCTGTTAAGCATAACCCATGAAACCAACCAACTTGTTTCTTATGGTACGCATCAGCAGACTATGGGAAATGTTGCTTCCTATCCAATCCAATCCAAAGTGACGAAGCCAACACAAAAAATGCACACTCCAATCCAATCCTCGTGCTCGTATTGATGTGTCAAAACGTGATAGAAAACACTTGATTCAAAGGCAAACCTAACTGAGTTGACACTTCTATAAGATCTAAATATTTCTGTAGAACAATGAAACGGCTTCTTCCCTATCACATTAAAACAAGACACATTAGTTATCTTCCAACAGCCTCAAACACACCGCCAAAGAAAGGCCCATGGGATGACGGGCGAGACATCTATAATGATGTAACTTGACTGATATATCATTTTTGAATCTGAGGCTGTGTAGAAGGGGATTGCTGCGGTTGGCTTTGTCCTTTAGGAGGAATCTTTGCGGTCATAGCACGTAATTCGTTTGCAATTTCAGTGAAGTTCAGTCTCTCAGATGGCTCTGGTGACCAGCATCTCTCCATCAGTGATTTCCATTCTGGATCACAAGAGTCTGGGACTTGTGGCCGCAATGTATTGCTCACAATACCTCCTGCATTATATTATGAAGAACTGGCTGTCAGCATCCCTAAATCCGAGTGAAATCTTGAAAGGTGTTTTACAAATGACAATTTATTAAGCAGTAGAAGATCACCTATGATAGCACCGTAGTGCAAATCTGCATATGGTTCGTCTCCGGTGAGGAGCTCCCACAACACAATACCAAAAGAAAACACGTCTACCTAGTGTACCCAAAAAAACCAAGGGTAAATAACAAACAATAAAAACAGGTTTAAGAGAGTCACAATCATTTGAGATGATCTAGAAGAAATTAAAAAAGAAAATACAAACCTTCTCAGAAACAAGGCTGCTGCTACCATTCAACAGTTCTGGTGCCATCCATGGAAGTGTTCCCCGCACACCACCAGAGATCAGTGTATGACATTTCACTTTAGATAGGCCCAAGTCACCAACCTGGCATCAGAAGCAGACGGTAAACTCAATCTTATAAACAGTTCAACCAAATACAGAGCATGTCACACTGGATCAATGTTTTGAACTGCATATTGCCAATACAGTGATACTGCTGAAAATAAAAGCATATCAACAAAAAGAGGCACATTATAACATATGAGAAATCAAGTGAGGTAGGCCAAGCTCGACTTATTCCCATCCAGACAAAGCTTTATCATCTAATTAAGTTCTACAACAAAAAAAAGAAAGAAAAAAAAACCATAGCCGAAACTAGGTATGGTAATTCAAAGAGTAATTCTGTTTAAAGTTTAAAGGCGGAAAAGTGCTCTCTTTTTTCTCTTGTTCAGCTCACAAGAAGCATCAATTTTCCTTAAGTTGTCAACAAAAAATGCATGCTCTCGAAAATTTTAAAAGGATTGTGGCTTATTATACGAAAAGAAAGATCACATCAACCACAGAACGGACCATAATGAGAATGACCAACATTCCAATCACTTACCTTACATATTGGGCGGTGTGGATCTCGAAGATTGACGAGTAAGTTGTCACTTTTTAAATCAAAGTGCACTAAATTCTTTTCATGCAGGTACTCCATCCCAAATGCGACATCCATTGCAATCAAGAGACGCTTGCGCTTGTCCAGACTCCTGCTAAAATAAATTCTGCGTCAGCTTTTTATCCAATTGGAAATTTCATACCAACTAGTCAACTACTGCATTCATTCTAATTTTATCAAATTAATATAAGGAACGAAAAGCCAAACAAACGCAGTACTTCTCATTCTTCTGCAAGGCATTTCTGAGAGAACCATTAACCATATACTCTGTCACTGTTGCCACAGAACCTCCTGGCCCATCAAGCACAACGCCATAGAAAGCTACCACATTGGGGTGGTGCAAGTCAGCAAGTTTGATGGCCTCATTCCAGAAATCATCTATCTGATTGAATACAAAATCTCTCTGATTATGAAAGTGTGGTATTAATAAACAAAAATTAATAGCTTTTGGAAACTAGTGCGAAAGACAAACCATGCGCTCTTGTTCTGAAGGCTTCCCAGCAAAACACCTATCATTTATTCTTTTAATTGCAACATCAGTGCCCCTCCATTTCCCATGATAAACAGTACCAAAAGTTCCAGAACCCAATTCTCTCAGCTCTTCAAGGTCACTGTTCTTTATAATCTACCAAAAGAGTAGAAACCGGTCAATGGTACAAGTTAACATCAAAACATCAGAATAAGGAAAAATAGAAAACCTTTCACCTGCAATCGGCCTCGGCTATCTGATACTGGAAAACCAAGATTTGCCTTATCTCCGAATTTGGTCTTGACATCCTGAAATAGAAATTAGAAATTAGGAGAGTCCAGCAAATGTTTTGAAAGTGTGTGTGTGTGCGCACGCGTGTGCATGTGTGTGTGAGAGAGAGAGAGAGAGAAACTAGGACAAACACAACTAATGAAAATGCTCAAACATGCACATAGATGAATTCTTACATACCTCAACTTTGGCTCTGTTTTTCACGTCTGCAGTATTGCTTTGAACATCTTCATCTTGATTGGATTGATAAGCAGACTCATCTTTATCATGTAAGTCAGGATTTGACGGCCAAGATGACTGAAAAACACAGGCAGCTACTCCCTCAGCAACAGCTTGAAGTTCTTGCTTTATTTGTTCCTCGGCTGATCCTATGACAAAGAAACAAAACAACATTCTAATTAAGTTACAAGAATTCATTCTAAATTCTAATTAAGTAATTAACTTAATACTATAGTAAAAATAAATCAACATTTAACTAACCTTTGGAAGACTGAGCAGGCTCTGAACTAAGATCCCTGTTCCAATTGCCCAGTGACTCCTGACCCCCATCATCCATTTGCATTTCTGTAAATGGTTCTTTTCTCAATTGTATTTTGGTTGGTTTAGGAGGCAAATGAGTATTGTGGCGCAAACTCCAAGGATCCTGATTGCTGAACAGTGAGTTTGAGGTAACACCGTCCACATCATTAGGTACCATCTTGGACTGCAATCTTAAGTTCTCATCCTTCCATTCAGCAGGAGGTTGAATTCCATTAGTTATATGGGTAGAAACAACAGGGTTGCCATAGTTGAATTCATAAGCATCCTGAGGATGGAATCCAACTCTTGATTGTGGGTAAGATTCAGGATTTCCCCACATAGATGGTTGTGCCGCCTCAAAGAATTCTACAGGCTGCGAATTATACCCTAGTGAGACTTCGGCAGGGGAAGAAGCCACTACTTCGGTTGGTTTAAAGTGATTCCTGCCAAAATTTTCAACAGTGTTATCCAGAGCCACCTCCCTACCCCCAACTTGTGATGCTTTATGGTCAAAGCTGTCTTCCACTCTAGGCGTATCAATGGGTGACTTCCCAAGCTCATTATTAACATAAACCTCGGTGGGGCTTATCCTGAGGGTCTCCATTATCCCGTCGATTTGTCTCAGATGATCATATGCAATGCAAGTGTCTACATTGTCTTCTTTTGGACTAACTCCAGGAAATTTGTTGGGGTATGCAGTTGGAGATTCATGAACCAGGCATTCTGAAGTTTGAACAGGTGTGCCTCCAACAAGAGGTACATCTTGCTTAAAAGGATCATTAACTAAATTTTCCTGTTTAACCTGGTACTGGAATGGCTCAGAATGTTGTTGAACAGCATCATCTTGACAACGCTGAGGAATAGCGACCATGAATGGGCCGTTTGGTGACTGTATGTCACCTCCTCTCCTGATAACACCATGGGGAGCTGAAACCATTGGAAGATCAACTTGTTGAAGATTTATTCTCTCATTTTCACGAGTTCCCTCAGAAATCTGCAAGATCCCAGTCACCTCTGAATGAGATGTTCCAACAAGAGGATCTACTTGACCTTGGACCCTGAGTCGAGCCTCAACTCCTTGCCCAAAATTACCTTCTGCTAATGCTCCACTTACCGTAACCATGTTCATTGCTTGAGCCCGCATATTGTCCTCCAGGCGGGGACTATGATAAGTTGAATTTGAATCAGATACTGGGCTTCCACCACTGTCTCTATGAACCTGTACCAAAGTATCAGAATGTGCATGAGGCAAAGCTTTCTGACACATATAACAGTCCTCCAACCTTTTGGATTTCTCAGGATACATTACCTGTTGGTGGGATACCAAACCATCATGAAAAATCACATGCTCTGGTGGTGGAACCTGATGCCAGCTATAAGCGCCTCCTACCACTGGTGAAGGGACCTGAACCTGATAGGAATTATAGCTTTGCTCAGCAGGAAACTGGACTACCCTGGGAACAAAGGTGCTTTCATCTACATAATGATCCAACCGAGTCTGCTGGGGTTGCATCAATGGCTGAAGCACATTTGGTCTTATATTAACATGAGAAGATGAGGGAGTCATTGTCATGTGCACTGCAGGAATGAAGTGGTGTTGGGTGATGCCAGCAACACTATCACAGAGTTGCTGTTGGGTATATACAGGACTAGCAGTCCCCAATAGGTGAGCATTTGGGAAACCCATCTGAGGAGAAAGCTGGAGATGATCTGTTCGGTTCATAACTTCTTGGCGAGGACCAACATAAGTTTGCAGATAAGGAGCAGTGGATGGAATGCCAATTCCAGGTTGCTGCAACCCTACTTGCTGCTGCGATACTGTAACAGGAACAGACCTTTCTAACTCACACTCAGGCTGAGAAGGTGATGTTTGGGGAGGCGCAGACTTAACCACAGGAATGCCCAATGGAACTGCAGAAACTTCAGAATAAACTGCAGGGTTAGGATCCACAATTACCAATCTTGTACTAGTATCATGAGAAGTAGCTGAATCCCCTTTAGGGGATAATTTGCCTGCTGATGGAGGTCCAGTAGTGTCACCCTGACCAGGAATTGAGCTATCAACAATATCAGTTCCACTAAAATCAGAATTCTGTGTTGAAGTAGCACTTGTTATACTCTCCTTCCTCATGATACCACCACCGACCCCATCCATAATCGCATTGACAGCATCAACATATCTTTGCTCACTATTATGTAAATCTTCGAATTGTAGAACACAAGATGGATCAACTTCTGCAGCAGAAAACAAAAACACCCTCAGTTTTGCTGACCCATCTGGAGATCGCTCAACCAACTTCCCATACTCATCCTTCATATTGTCAAGATCATCAGCACATGAAACTGACACCAGTGCATCGAGATCCTCATCAGGGAGCTGATATTTAATAACCACAGGTTGCCCATATGTATCCACCATCTTCTGCACTAGCTCACTGAAGCTCACATCTCTCCGAACACTAATAATCCTTGTCTGCCCTCCAACGTATCTCAACATTCCATCACTTGGTCTGGGCAAAATCTTTCCCCCAAAGCTGCACAGAAGCTTTACTTTCTTCCCTGAAACAGAATAATCTCCAACATCGTCGCTTGCTTGATCAGTTCCATTGCCACCAACCCGATTGCCCAAATTGGCATTATTACCATACCCAGATGTCAAATCATTTCCAGTTTGATCAGCAACATTACCACTGACCTTATTTCCCAAATTGGGATTATAACCAAATCTAACTGCCATATCATTAACACCATGATCCAAACCATTGCCCACAACCCTATTAGACATATTAAAATTACAGACAGAAGGCCCAGAAGCAGCAGTTGTTGTAGTAGAACAGCTTACAAGATCAACAGCATTGCCGCCAAGCCGACCGCCCAAATTAGGACTGTAACCAATTCCAACAGCAACGGCAGGGTTCATCCCTGGATGCCCCACCGGCACAGGGATGCGAGGGCGCCATGTGGGCACCCCAGACATGGCATTTCCATACCCTACGCCAACAAGCCCAGCCTCCACGACCGTTGCTGGGTAAAAGACAGGTATGGAATTAGGGCTATTAACTTCGCGAGCCAGGTTGGGAACAAGTCCATCTGGGTTTCGTCCAGTTGTAGTAGCCAGCGCAATGCGGGGGTCTTCAGCTACAGTTCGAGCTACGTTTAGCGGTCTTAACTCTTTGGGAAACGAATTTTGATCAAACGCCATATCTACAACAATAAAGATTTCAATTAAGGGTCTGCAAATCAATCGTAAACAAGAGAACGTAGAATCAAATACGATAAAGCTAAGGCCTTTTCTTCTGGATTACAATAAAGCTACGGTCTTTTCTCCTGGATTTTCTAATTCAAGTATTAAATTTATTTAATAATCTGGTAAAACTAGCCAGATTGCACCACACTAGAATAACATTTCACAGCTTTCTAAAGAAAACAGGGCAAAACAATGAAAATAATTGAGAAATACAGAGACAGAGAGATAGAGATAAGTACCAGATTGGAACCGCGTTTGAGAGAGAGAGAGTGGAAGAGATAAGATGCAGAAGAAGAAAGAGATAGAGAAAGCCTGAGTCGGTGGAGTGGAGTCTGCAGTTCCAAACTCCAAAGAAATCAAAGCTCACAGTGACAAACGTCTCAAACAGCACCTCGATTCAGGGTTTTGTTGAATCTTCTTCCTCGTCACTTTCTTTCTCTAAAATCTGGTCTTTTATTATTTTTGTTCCTTTGCATATTTTCCGGATGGATATTATTTTTCTCTGGAAAAAATTAACGGAACAGAAAGTGTGTTTTGTGTAGAGAATGGCAGTGGGCTCAAGAAAAATTTTGTTTTGGGTTGGAGTGTTGGAGATGAGAGGAGGTGATTTTGGGGGGAAGGCACGTGGATGCCTTCATGCAAGATTATGAAGAGTACATTATTATGTGTTTGTTGGGAACTTGGGAGGATTTGATTATGTATGATGGTGACAAGTTTGTAGAGAGTGGGACTTATCTTAAGGTTGGTGTATATATTTCCTAAAGATCAGATCAATATCCATCCAGTTGAAGGGCTGAAGGGCAAGTGGGAGAAGACAAAAACAAAAGCGGAAGGAAACTTTCTTCAAATCCACATTAAATTATACTCCAGACCTTTTATTTAATGCCATTTTTTACAATCATATTATTTATTTATAAATCGCCGTTAAATAAACTCTAAAATTAATTGAGTACATCTTATTATAAAATTTTATATTGAATTACTAAAATGACTAAAAATAATATATTGAATTGTGAAACAAATATAATTTTAACAAGTACACCCTACTCACCATGTTAGGAAGTAGATATGCTGTCCCAAATGGGTGTTCCCTTCATGTCCCTTTATGAAGCTCATTAATTGGGAGCTTCCCAATTGTTGACCCACTCCAATAAGCCCCATGTCACCTATTCTGTAATTAATTTGATTAGGGCATGGCTTGCTGAACTTTAGGGCTCTTGCATGTCTTTGGCTATGTGCTAAGAATTTGTGCATTAAATGTTTAATTGGAGTAAAAAAGATGAACATATACAGGACTTGAAGGAAATAGAGGATAGTATACGGAGGTATGGTTGGGTTTTGAAGGGTTTTTCTTTGAAGACAACTTGAATTTAAGAGTTGACAAAAAGTGCGGAATCTTCCTTCCAAATTGGATGATGCAGAATCTTCCGTAACAATTTTGTGAACATATGGGTCGGATCGGCTGCTTTCTCTCTAACTTATGTATTCACTCCCATCGAAAAAACCGAGATCTTGTGGTTGTCGAAAATAGAGGGGGAAAAGAGAGAATGAGAGGATTAGAACAATCTGTACATAGTTGGATGACCAGAGGATGTCTACCCAAGTGAACATAGGGTGTACTCAATTAATTTTATGGTTCGTTTAGCAGCACTCAAATTCAATTGCGGTTGAATTTTCTTTTACTTCAAATCAAGGCATGATATCATATCAAAACTTTAGCGTAATTTCCCCCAACCATGATTGTGATGATCATGGTCGATCTTTATTTTGATGGCACGATGGTCATCAATATGAAGAGTTAATTATATTGATGGCATTATTGTCTTACTATTACGTAGGTTTGATTTTCCCTTCTCCGTATTACTTTTTAATACATATAGATAGTAAACAAGGGACGGAGTTCCGTTAGAAATTGTGAAGGGTAAAATACAATTGGTTATGAGTCTATGTTGAAGCATAACATCTCCAACTCTGCCAAATTTCCATTGTTACCCGAAAGATGAAGGAAGCTGAAAAATAGAGGTATGTAACTTTCTATTTTCTCGAGTAATTGTATTTATTTTGCTTATACAGAATTCTTCTTGACGGGTAATTGTAAGTAGTTGACATGAATCCTTAGAGGAAGGGAACCAAGTTGTGGCTGTGGGTCTAAAACTAAAACATGTAACTTATTGTATGATAATTCGATTATTTGGAATAGGGAAACTTCACTATGAAGTATAATGAGCAGACAAGTTGTCTATTTTCTTTATTGGATTATTATATCCGTGATCGTTTTGGCTTCATTTTCCTTTTTGTTGTAGTCTAAATCCCAACAGGATAATTCCATTATTTCTTCAATTGTGACGTGTTCTTCATAGCGGGCCGGGGGAGAATGAGGCAAAAGTTTGATATATACGTGGAATTGTAGCAAAATATAAACTATATAGAATGTTTGAAAAGAAAAGAAAAAACACTATAGAAATTTATACCAGCAGCATCAGCATCAGCTACTCTTTTTACTTTCTTGGGTGAGGTCGGTCCAATACTTCGCTTGATGTTTTCAAAGAAAAACAAAGCATATATAAAAAGGTAAAACCAAAACGTCAATACGCGGTTTCATTCATTCTTCTCTTGGAAGAAAGGGTGTTGATTGATTGACTACTCATACTCGAAGTCAAGTAAGGGGATACCAATACAAAGAGTCCAATACCCCACTTACTTTTGCACGTCTTTTAAGAAATTCTTTTGGGCCATTGAATTTGAATCCAAGGATGAGTGACCATGAATTTCTTGGTCACTAGGTGACCAAGAGATCATGACTCCCAATACAAAATAAAACGCCCAACGTCTACTTTTTCTTATCTTATTTTATTTGGGCAAAGGTTTTAGTAAACTTTGTGTTTCATAACTTACAGACATCATTCGTGTTGTGTGCATAACATCATGATTGCCATCTGATTGATGAGTGTTATTGTTTACTATAACAATCGCCACCTTTTATAGTTTTTGTTCTTTTTTTGATATACGAGTACGAGGGATAGTATTGTGTGTTTTTTTCCTTAAACAAACTTAAAGCATGATTAAATATAAATATTCACACTGAAAGAATCACCTACAGTACAGGTTACGGTGGGTAGTCAAACGAATTAAGGTCGGTTACGAAAATTTACTAATTATAACTAATTGTATAACTAATTGTTAAACACTAATGCACACCAGTTATAACTTATAACTAATTGTTAAACACTAATGCACATTTGGTGGAGATTTTTTACAAGCCAGTAGAATTTTCTAGAATATTTTAGAATGCAAAGTCGGTTGTTGTATTCCCTAAACACTAGTCAATTGAAGCTAGTAGAAAGCTTCAGTAGAAACTACAATATGTGGATGAAAATGGCTTAGACAAAGTCGGTTACTGTAAACCGACTTAACTAAGCAAAAAGCCAACTTAGATAAGTCGGCTAGGATCTCTATAAATAAGACTATAGCCTACTCAAAGTAATCAAGCTAGAAAAGCTAGGAAACTACTCAAACAAAGCTAGCTATCTAGCTAAACAACTAAAGGTGGTGGGAGTTAACCACTACAACTCCCAATCCACAAGGGAGCTGTGAGCTACCCAACTTAAGGAAGAAGCTTGAAGACAAGAGCTCAAGCTGTGGCCAAATAGCCCAAATTAATCTAAGCAAGTGTGATGGCCAATAAGCCAATAAATTAAGGTGACCAATTAGCCTACACCTATGTACTATTCTCCTCCAAATTAATAAAATCACTTTGTTTCAACTATTGTCTCTTGTCCTAAACCCTTTCACCCCTTCACCCACCTCCTAAAGTCTAACACTATATACCTTAATTTTCTTTTGCACTGCTTTTCTTTCTAACATGGCCAATTTCCAATTGGCTTCAGACTTTTAAAATGCTTTGTTTCACTTGTAAGTTGTATTTTACTGGGTTAATTAGGAACTTGGGAAGGAAGGTCATTACATGAACCCAATCGCGGGCCTAGCTATAAGCTATCTCACAGTGAAATGTCCCATGATCGAGCTGCTTGTTTGGGCATGCAATTGGGTAGAGTTAGAGATATTGTAATGAGGAGATATGATGAGGGAATCCTTAACATTCATCAAGTTATTATTGGACGACATGACATATGAACCCCTCAACATAAACCCCCCTCGTTATAGAAGCTCCTTGCTGCAATTGCGACTAGACATTAATTAATGTGTGATTGATATGTATACGGTATACCCATCAATAGGGAGAGTCTGGTTTTTGTGCAACCAAGCAGGTCATCATCCTAATAAATATAATTACAAGATATCTTATTAGAGTATGGGCATTAGCCATTTTGGACCAGTTCTCGCCATATGCTCATTAGTTTTCAAGGCCCAGGCTTACAATAATTCTCGCCATGCTCATTTTGGACCAGTTCTTGCTCTGGTCTGGTGTGGGTGGGTGGCCCATACCCTTGCAAATCCCATTGTAATTTTTGCAAATATATTCTTGCTCTAAATATTGAGTTTGATCAGAAAGAAACACTAAAACCATGCAAAATTACCGTAACCGTAGCAATATGCCAATATATATACGCACACAAATAAACAGACCAAATTTTGTGTCTGTTCATGTAAAGATATATACATTAAATAATTTCATTTAATGAACCTACTTAATAATTGAGAAACAACTGATGAATAATATAAATTCATGAACCTGTGACCCGCGCGAGAGATGATCAACTACAAGCAGTTATTTCCTTGGAGGCAGACGGAGATGCGGCCGAGTCCTGCAAGGTTCGGGGAGGCGAGGGCGGCAAGCGGGCGGAGAAGCTCCTGAAGGGATAGTCCTCGATGTTGGCCTCCTCGTGATCAAAATTAAGGGCGTAGCTGAGGGTGTCGTATTTGAAGTCGGCGGAGGCCGAGTGCCTCCGCGCCGTGTGCCTCCGTCCCATACGCCCGATCAAGCTCCTGCACTTGTCCTTCAATTCTGCGAACTCGTAATGGCTGTTGTTATGGCCGTGATGGTGATGGCTAGAGCGGGACTTGCTGGAAGAGGAGAAGGAGGAGGTGCGGACGAGGCTGACGTTGGCGGAGTGGGAGTTGGGGGTGGTAGGGGCGGTGATGGAGTGGTGGTGCGGCGTCGTTTTGGGGAAGCACGGGATGATGCAGAGGGAGGAGCGGAGTTTTTGCTTGAGGGAGGATGGAGAGCAGGGCTCATGCTCGTTCAAGGGCTCCGTCATTTTTCTCAGTTTGAGTTTGAGGCTGCTTTTGCATGACACTTGTTCAGACGGAGAGAGAGAGAGAGATGAAGTCGTCTTGCGTAGGGCTGGGAGGCGGAGCGTCGTGGGGTTGAAATGACGGATGAGGACACGGGGGTTTCGGGGTTTTCAGGGGATCGTGGGGACGAGACTCGTGAGAGGGAACCAACTTGTTGAGGCCCCGGGTTTCTTGGGATGCTCTTGGGGTTTTTGGTCTTTTACCCCGATTGGACCTCAGAATCGGAATTCAATTCCATATTTCAGAGGTTTGTCGCTTTTTCAGGTGCTCTAATTTTTTTTTTTACTTTTTTGGTTCTCCATAGATTTTGGAGAGGATGAGTATGGGCCTATAATCTCCTAGTGAATGTTCAAAGTCCATTTGCATAAGATATGGGCTGAGCTCTAGTGTAATTGGGAAGTTTTGTTGAGGGGGCGTGTCGAGGGAGTCCTTACTAGCTCCGAAGGACCCCTCGTTATAATCTTTTCATTACACTCTCTCTGATAAATTATTAGGGAAGAATAATATAAAGGATCCAGATCCAAATCCAATTTAATATGAGCTGGTAGGATCCTTAGAATCCTGGTAATGATGCTCATGTTCCCACTTGGTAGCTCACACACATGATAGGAATCTTTGTGCCAAACCAACTCCTATATGTAGGGCTGGGCACTTGAAGCCGAAATACCGAAACCAAACCCTAACCGTACCATACCAAATCGGTTTGATACCGTATCATATTGTATTAGGCCAAATTCGGTACGATACCGTACTGTATCATCAACATTTGGCATGGGAGCGGTATCGTGAATTTGGTACCGCTCAGTACCGTACCGTACCAAAACCAAGAATTTCAATTACTTTTCTCGCATTGCCTCGCTCATTTTCCCACGTTTTATTAGCACCAAACACTACAGAGAGAAATTGACCAATCTCAAAATTTTACCTCGAGCATTCGAGGATTGGATTCATTCCTAGGGCAGCTCGGGAGCTTCTGTCTTCGACGATGCAACAGTCCCAACCATCCCCTACCTCCAAACCCAGCAACCCACACCCTACACACAGCGCCAACAACCCAGCTTAGCCACCATCTTCCTCCCCGACAACCAAGCACATTCATCTTCAACCCTCGCCGATTTCCCTCAACCACCCTCTGCAACCGCTGAAAATAATTTCTCAGCACACCTAACCCATATGTACCACTCACACCACCTTCTGCCACGAGCCACCCTATTGAGAATGGGATCCAACTTCGATGATTGAAAAAGGGAGAGGGAGAGAGAGATTGGGCCACAGACGACAGGCTCGTAAGCCATCGAAACCTCACTGTATTTATATATGTATGTATGTGTTTGGTATGAGACTTGTTTCAGTTTTTATTTTGACGATTTTGGGCAATTGGTGGGGTTAAGTTCAATCTCACTAGAATGTTGGTTTGGTACCGAAATGGTACCGTTTCACAACGAAACCAAACAGTACCGGTATAGTACGATATCAGTTTTGGCAAACAATAATACCGTACCGTATCATACCGGTTTCAAAATCCGGTACTGGTATCAGGATTAGCTTAATACCGTATCGTACCGTGCCCACTCCTACCTATATGTATGTGGTTTGTGTTGTCAAATATTGCAAAAAGTGGGTTGGAGGTTGATGATACTGTATAATTTAGTTATCCAGGGCCAAAAAATAGTGGGTGCATGAGGGATTCTAAACTATTGATAAATATGTTTTATGTAGCATTTTAAACATGGTCCATCCGTCCATGTTCTACCCAAAAGATTAATAAAAAAGAAAAGAAATGGTCCATGTAATGTAACATGGCTGGCTCAACTACAATGTACCCAACTCCCTTTTGATCCAAATACAAAAGCAGAAGCCGTGAAGGCGGCCAAATCAAACTATTCACATGATGAGAAATTATGTTTATTGAGGGCCCAAGTGGCCAAGCCTAAAGGAGAGGTGAGGAGAGGAGAGGTGCTTTGATTTGGTAGGTCACGTGGCTCGCCGTATGATATGAGTCAGCAGCAGCAGATCCTCATTTTTGACACCGCTTGCTTGGACACTTCGTATGCTTTTTGACCAAATAAATAAATAAGACTTTGTTGTATGCTTTGAAATTAAGTTGCACTGCAGCTTCCTCACCCTTTCCATTCCCTTTCTCAACATACCCTCTCTCTCTGACCTTATTTTTTTAGTCTTGTTTTTCTCATAATCTTTTTACTTCCTTTTTTAAGATCTGACTCGCACACATAATTGAGAAGAGAAACAGAGAGCAGAAGAGGATTGATGCAGATTGTTAATGCAACCATCAATGGTATGGACCTCTCTTCTCTTGTCTTGTCCGCCACCACCGTATTCATTTCACTCTGATTATTTTCATCATTCACTTACTCTCTTCTTGTTCTTAACGTTTTGCTTGTATTATTGCTCTTCTGTCTTATAATCTCCTCTTCCTTAAATCAATATTACAGGATCATATTGGAAGACAGACATAGACATGGGTCATCATTTGTAAGACAAATATAAGCACTTGCTTTCTTTTGTTTGAAGCTAGCTAGCTGCAATGGCTGGGATGCTTCCTGGTGTGGAATGCGCTCGAAGGAGACGAGTCCATCAAAGCGGCGAGTCACCAGGCGTGGGCACACATGGCTGGACCAGGCGCTCCTCTTTTTGTTTGTATGCTAGCAACCATGAAACTCACCACACCTCCAACTCTTCCCTGGTAATTATCTGCCCTCTGCCTTCTGCCACACATAAACAAATTATGTTACAAACCACTTCCCTGCCCCTGGTATATATATATATCCTTTTTCTTAACTTTTGGAAGCTTTTTTTCTTGATTGTTTTAAAAGCAAAGAAGCATATTGAACCAATCATACATGGATGAGAAACTGGGAGTGGAAGCCCGAGAAGCCAAAGGGAGATTGGATGAAAGACTCAGAACACAAAGAAAATCAGAACCCAAAGGGTAAATTAAGAATAAATTGCCAATATATATATAGGTTGTTGCCAGCTAACATAACATAACATGTGTTGTTGATTATCTATGTGTTTTACATGTTTTGTTGTTGTATGATGAATTCAGGCATGGTGTACATAGAGAAGAACAGAGATGTGTGGATGGTGGAAGATCATCTATGGTTCTTCTAGGAGAATTGCAAAAAGAAGTGTTTGGAACAAAGAAGAGAGCGGGGTCAAAGCGGTTCAGCTGGGCCAAGTTGAGCTGGAAGGCCGCAGACCAAGATGAGTGTGCTGTATGCCTGGAAAGATTCAGGCCTGGTGAGACCCTGGTGCCCCTGCCCTGTGAACATAGGTTCCATTCTGCCTGTATGGTTCCATGGCTAGAGAACAATGCCCATTGCCCCTGTTGCAGAATGGAGATAGTTTCACAGTAAAAATCTCTTTTGTACTATTGGTAAAAATGGAAATTGTAATCTACCCATATCTTTGTTTTTCTTTGGTAGACGTGAAAGTCTTTGTGTGAGATCAAATTATCTTCTATGATTCCCCAAGTCAATTAGGTGTATATAAATCCACAAAGTTGGGCCCATAATTCCTCCACTTGCATTGCATGAGACAGGGAAGGGAGGGAGAGAGCTTCTTGTCATCTTCCATCCTTCAAAGGATGGAAAATGGACAAAAGTTATTTTGTTTGAGAAGTCTTTAATTTGTGAAACAAGTAAGTGGATGAATCTAATTGCACAAGAGATCACTGTCTACCCATTGTTTTCCCCCACCTTAAAATTGAATACCAGACTCATAATGTGGGCAGTGGGCCAAGAACAGGTTCATTATTTTATTATGGGACAGTCTCGTCTTGTCTTGGTCGACCTTTTTTTTTGGTTTTAGTGGAAATTATTTGTCGCCCGTACCAATCAAATGATTTTGCCAATCTTGGCTCTAAATTATGGGAACCCAAAATGACCATTCGGCCAAGTAAATGGTATATGAGAATATGATACTTTGAATTTGAAGATGGAATGTCCTTTTCTCATACAGAGATGAAGCATGAATCTCATAGAGGTCATTAACCAGTAAGTTCAATTATTAAATGAGATAATTAAACTATATTTGGGGTTTTTTTAAAAAATTATAATAAGATAATTTCCAAGATTGGATAGTAAAGTAGACCGCATATCGCGATAATTCGATTAACACGCATTACCTAATTCGCGTGAAATTATCGGTATTTGGGTTGAGCAATGGGTCGGGTTGAAAACGGGTGAAGCGTTAGCCCCGTTAAAGTAACAGGTCGTACCTTAGGGTCGAAAACGGGTGAACCCGTTACCACCCGTTAAGGAGGGTAGTTTTGTAATTCTTCTTCACCTTTTCCTTTTTCTGTCCTTTTCTTCTTTCATTTTTGTCTTTTTCTTCTTTATTCTTTTCATTTTCTTCTTCCTCTTCCCGTGCCATTCTTCTTCCTCTCCTTTTTTTTTTTCTTCTCTTATTCTCTTCTTATCTTCTTCTCTCCACTCAACGAAGCCCAGCCATGGATCATCTCTTCACTCAACGAAGCCCAGCCATGGATCATCTCTTCACTCAACGAAGCCCAGCCATGGATCAAGGAGTTATATATTGAATCTTCTTCTCTCTCAGTCAATTTTGAATTTTCTTTCTTCCTCAATTTATGTTGTTGTTGGGTTTTAAGATATCTTAGAGAGAGAGGTATATATTGTTTTGGGGGGAGAAGATTGAAATGAAGAGGGAAAAAGGGAAGAAAAGTTATGGTTGGAGTTTGGGGAAAAAATGACAGAAGCGTGTTTGCTGGCTGGGCATGCTGTCTGTGTAATAGTTTTTTTTTCTAGTTTATTCTTAACGGGTCGTGTCGGATATTCGCGAATTGTAACGGGTCGTGTTTGGGTCTAGTATTTGTCATCCGTTAACTTAACGGGTCGTGTCGTGTCAACCCGTTAACTTAACGGGTTAACACGAACACGACCCGAAACCCGTTAATTCAACCCGTTTGCCAGGTCTATAGTAAAGAACCTGGCATTGCTAACTAGGATTCCATCCTAATTTGGCAAACTTTTCTTCTTTTCTTCCCACACCCACCTTTCCTTTTTTTTTTCTTTTCCTTTCACTGGCTAGCTGGAGGTCACTACAGATTAGATTAGATCCTAATCTTTTGTCTTGATTATTGATAGAGAGATGATTAGTTGATTTTTAAGATAAGCCTTGATTATTTGTTCATTCTTTTTCTTTTGATTGGAGTGGAATGGAGTGAGAGTGTGAGTAATACAAGAGTCCAAAACGTTTCAAAGTTTTCACATGTGATGTGACTCAGACATAGCCTTTGGCAGAATGAAAAAGGATACCTAGTTTACCTATCTGGTTTTGAAAAAGGATACTTAGAAGGTGGATAGAGAGTATGGTTGTAGTTGTATTTTTTTACTTTCTCCCTAAAATTTGTCTAATGATGTGATTTAAAAAACCCATTGTTGATGCTCTTACACAGCCAGCTTTAAAAAAGTTTATAAAACTAACATATTTTAGATTATCTCAAAATAATGCCATAATCTAAATTATGTCGATATATGACTTGATATTCAGGTTGAGATGATGGTACGCAATTTGGAAATCTCGACTCACACTTGGAATTAAACTTTAAGAATTAAAATGTGTGTTTTTCAAATTTTTAGGAATACAAGAAGGTGAGTTGCACGTATCTCTCCTACCAAAGGCTAAGATTAAGAATGTCAAGGCACCTTTTGTAGGGGAAGAAAACAGTCTATTATTTACACAATGTTCAAAGGGATACATAAAAATTAAAAATTTATTCCCAAGGGAAACGAAGCAAAACCGACGACGTTTCATCGACCACATATTTCATTATTTTGCCACCATGTGATTTCACCTTTTTAGGCTCTCTGCAACGGCTAGTTCCTAGTGACCGTTTCCCGTCTCCCCAAATTCAAAATCTGGAATCGACCTCTAACCCACCATCAGCTTCACAGTGTGTTTCATTATACAAACAACACCCACGAGCCAAAACCAAAACCAAAGAAAGTCAAAATCACAGCTCTGGCAATTTGCAGAAACATTCGATCTCGCTTAAACCCATTTAGCAATTCAAATCAAGATCCCAGAATTTCAAGAATGGTGTATTCGTACGCACCCACATACTACTCTACTCTCCATGACTCGGTGACCAACTTATGCAAGACCATTCTTCCTTTCAGCTTCAAGAAACGGCGGTTGCCGGCTGCAGAGCATAAGCTTTCAAAGCTGCAATCAGACAATCTCAAATGGCAGCAAGGCTCGTTCCACCAGATGTTAAATTTGATGGGTCTTCATAAAGAAGGCATTTTGGCTGAGACTGAGGTCACAGTTTTCCGCTCGCATTTGCTTGACACCCTAATCGCCTCTCCCACTGAGCGTGAACAACCGGCTATATTGAGAGATAAGTTGCTATTCTTGCAGGTAAACCAATCTTCCCCCCTTTTTTTTTTCTCTCTTCATTTTCTTTTCTTTCATTGTGTTTTCTTTCTGGGTTTTCTAATTTACCAAACGGGAAGAATTAATTAATGGGGCTTTAACTCTGTAGGAACTCTTGTATGCAAAATGCATATCTGAAGATGAGTACCATTCGTCGAAGAGACCATTGCTGCAACGATTAGCAGTACAGGGAGCTGAGATTGAGGCCAGAGATGTAATTGTTGCAGGGCCACCACCTAAGGACCCAAAGGAGAATACAGATCAAGAGCAGTGGTCTGTCATTGACTTAAAGGATGAGAAATGCTTGCTAAACAAAGACAAAGAGAAGTCGAATTTGAATAAAAAATCGAAGCATGACTCCACAATGAAGCAAATTAAAGGAGCAGCTTCAGTTTTGGGCTTTGTATCACCTTACAAACAGGGGAGAAGCAGAGAAGAAAGGAGCATATTCGATTTGCCCGAGTCGTTGAAAGTCTCTTCCTCTAGCTCTTCTAAGCATGAATTAGGATATCATTACAAAGAAAATGAGGCAAGGTCGATTCTCATGCCAGAAAGCTTGCCACAGGAGCCGGTGGAAGAAAGTGGCAGCTCAGATAGAACAAGGAGGAAACCCTTCAAGAATCTGTTTCAGAGAGAGAAGAGAGAGGGACATGGTGTTGGAGGTGGAGGTGGTGATCATGGTCATGAAAATGAACGAACACTTTCCAAATCAGCCAAAAAGCAATGGGGTTTTGATGGATTCAAGAAATGGAAGAGAAGTGACTCGGAGGATGAGACAACGCCTTTGCCTCTTAATGAAAGATCGGATAGTGAGGTTCACTTGAAGCTTGTCTCAAGCCCCCTGGGTGAAGGGCCGGACACTAAGCTTATAAAAAGGAAGCTGCTTTCAGATGGTTCTCCTTCTGATTTCTTCATTGATAAGGTAGCAAATCCTTATTTTAATTTCTTATTCTTTGGGATAATATTTGAAGCTTGAGCTGAAATTGAATCATGGTCAATTTGTTCTTAATATGAAGGTTTTAGGGGAGAAGATAAAAAAGGAGCTGTCAAGAATTCAGACAGAGCTTTGCACTTCAAATCCAAATCTTAAATTTTCGTAAGCCTCTTCTATAAGACCCTTATCTGACATTTGGTGACTTTTTAGTATGTTCATTGTATTGAAAAGCAATCTTTCTTGCACAAATATAATCAGGAATGACCAAATTGAAGCGATTTCCACCAAGCTTCCCGTAGACAAGGCTGACCTGAAGAAGTTCTTTCCCAAGTGAGCAAACCCTCTCTCTTTTTGTGCTGTTTCATCCTTCTGAGCATATAATCAGCTAAAACCATCACACTCTTTTTATTTATTTATTTACACTTTTATTTTCGATGTTTAAGGTCATGGTGTGATCGGTACGGAGATGTTGTTTTGGATGTGGTGAAAAAAGAATTCAAGGACCATGTTGGGGAAATGGAGAATTTGAGAAATGCTGCCAGAGAGAAACATGGCATGAACTCAGCGCGATGGACGACATTCCAAGACGAGGAGGAGAATTGTCACCCGAATCTCTTTGCTCCCGGAGATCATTCAGACCATACTTCAAAGTTCCATGAAACCAATCCTTTCTGTGATGATCACACTCCTAGTAAGCTGAGATCTAAACCAGCTTTTACCCAAGACCACCACCAGAATCCCTTTTGGATCCCAGGGAATGGCTATTGATGAGCGCAGACACACACATTATATATATATATATATATATATATATATATATATATATATATATTGGGTTTAATCCCTTTTCTAAGAGTATTGGTATTATATTGGTGTATTTTATTTTGATTGTCAAATTGCTGAACGTGTATGAACTTTGAGAGAAGATCTCTGTTCTCCAAGTAATTCAAACTCTACGTTTGACTTGTAAATGTAGGGAATGTAACATCCTCCTGTTCGGAATTTGATTTGCTCCTGGGGTTTACCTTTTCTTCTAAATTAGATATCAGCAATCCAACTCTATTTTATCTACTAATTTAACTCTTCGTTCTCTCTGCATGCTAAAGGGCCTTGATACAAATATCAAAGATGTGTTAGATAGATGCACATTGATACAATTATCTCATTTTCTGAACCTCTATAGTCTATACAAGTACTACAAAGCCGCCGCATAATGAGAAACTCATGCTACAATATTGTGGATTAGTGTTGGAGGACAGATAACATGTCATTGTAAAAGCGAAGAACCATCATAATTATTTACATCACTATGTACAATTATATCAAACAGAAGATATCTCCGAGTTAGTGACGGAACAGTCAGCGACGACACCCTCACGAACATCACCTCGGCAAAGTGGACAAACGCTACAGTAGGGAGAGAACAGAAAGACTTTCAGTATGAAACAAGGGAAATGAAGGGCATCATTAGGAGGTAGAGGAGGGCAATGACAATACCCGTGTATCTCTTTGAGCCACTTATCAACACATGACATGTGATACTCATGATGGCAAGGAAGAACTCGAATTTTGTCTCCTTCTTCATACTCAGCGAGGCATATGTAACACCTATCAATTATTAACTCACCATGATCAAACAAATGCATTATTCTCACTTCTGATGAAATCAACAAAGGCCGTGAAAAACTGAATTCCATAAATCAGAAAAAAGACATCACCACACCATAATGGTAAATGCATTACTTGTCAGGACTCAGCAACACCAAACCCCCAAAGCAGGAGAAAAATAGGCATAAATTAAATAAAACTTACTGTGCAACATCATCCCCAGACTTTAATGTGTCAACCTTAGTGTGACTCTTAAGAGGAAAAGAGTCGACAACAGATGCTGGGGCAGGGACTGAGACCATAGATAGTGAAAGTGACACAGGTTGGCGATGAATTTCATCCAAAACCTGCACATCATACATTACAACAAAATTATGTTTAGTAATGCATCAGTAAAGAACACAGTAGGTAAAATTTAGACCTAAGCTTAACCTGGAACATAGATTAATAAAAGAACTGTTTAAACCAATACCCAGCATTCAACCGTGATTGGTGAATGACTGCATGCAGCCAAAAGCCATAAAAGAGGCCTCAAAATGAATAATATACCAAACTCAGACCTAATTTAATTAAGTTTAGCCTCAAAACAGGAGAAAATTACATAACTAGGTGATGCAGGGATAATTAACAGCCGCCCAAGGTAAAAAGTGAACAAAACAAAAGGCAAGAACTTATTTTATAATTACCCTCCTCACTCACATTATAACCACCAATGGTTCTTTTTACAAATCCGATCTACCAAACAAGATTCCTGGGGCCACTAGAGGATTTATATGTAAAAATAAAAGCACATACAAGTAAAGAATACTGTAACATGGAACTCGTGGATCTTAAACTGAGTATAGCTCAAGACCCAAGTAATTTTAGGACAATATGAGAAGACATAATAATGACAAGGAAAGAAAACTAAACAGAGAAAATTACCTCAAATAGAGCTTCAGCAAGCATAACAATTCTTGATATACTTGCCCGAGTACTAGACTCTTCGGTCAAGAATGAGCCACATGAGCACATGCCACGAGGGTGGATTCCTGTAGGACAAGAGGTATTACGCTGACCATTATCATCAAGGCCAACACGAAGTCTTTCCCAGACCTACAAAGAAGAGTCATGCAGATGCAAATCAATAAAAGTTATTGAGAGAACCCCGAAAAAATAAGAGCTGTTACAATTCATAGATTCTTCTGCCCCATAAAAACATTTGGATATAACATTTAATGAAGGAAATATTAAAGTACCGTTGATGAACGACAAGTGAGTAAACAAATAAATGAACATGCATATACTGTTGATACCCATAGGAGCCAAAAATCTCCCAACTGAATGGAACCAAAGAGTCCAAAAAGCCCTAATTTCATATCCAAGTTAAGCCACATAATTAAAACATCATCCTAATAAACTTTTAATGTCTAAAAGATCACCTCGGATCTAGAATGCCGTCGTCGTTCACTCGAGTTGGGAATTCTATTGCCCTGGTAACCAGAATCGGCTCCAATCCCAGCATCAAAAAAATCACCACTCAAACCAAGTAGCCATCTGTCATGAAATCCTAGATCCTCAGTATCATCAGTAGATAAAAGAATTGTTGGAGAATCAATAAACCTTCTGGAACTGCGTCTTGAAAATGCATCCCAAAACAGTCGTCTGCCATTCCTTCTGGCCTCACGATTACTTGCATCAGCATTGGTTCTAGACAAAAGGTTGGAAGAAATACTCATGACATCAACATGAAGTATACTTCCATCTTCCTCGCCTTGTTCCCTATTGGACACAAGGAATCCTAAACCAGAAGGTATTGCCTCTCGAAGGGAATCATTTCCAAGTGAGTGAAAAGACGACGGTGTTTCAGAAACATGAGCAGATTCCGTATCAGCATTAGAACTATGGGCAACCATCACTTCAGCCACATGATTCTCAACAGACACTTCATTAGAGCGAGAATTCCAAATCCCCTGTGGAGAGGAACTACTTGGACGCATAACCTCAGGACAGGTCTGAGATACATTCTTGTCTGCTGAATTACCAATGCCATTGACTGCATCCATATTAGCAGAACAATTCACAGAGACTGGGTCTGAAGATTGTTGTTCTTTAAACGAAGTACTAGCTGTAGTACTATTATCCCTACAAGATTCACCATGACTATAATTGGCACTTACCTGATGAGGAGATATTAGTTCTTTGCTTTTGGACAAGCACTTTCCCTGGTTACTAGTATGAACGCTGCTTAAACCTTCTTCAAAATAAGTATTCTGACTGGCTGCAACAGTGCTCTCAGATGATGATCCAATTTCAATAATGGGGCAGGTGAACCGTGTCCCTGTACTGGAGACCAACGAAGTTCCCTCTATGGGGTTCCGAACTTGATTAATATCCAGATTACGTTGCTCTGCATATTTCACAAGACACTCAGCTGGATGATCTTCCATCTGCAAGAAAAACACCTAAACAAATCAGTCTCTTTCCATAATCTATAACAACCAAGTACAGAACTAATGCCACAAAAATAATTAGAAATATAGCTTATATCTACTAACTGATTCATGAAATGTTTAAGGATTCAGGTAGAAAAGGCCATATTTAAACTCGAACCGTCAATTAAATGACCCGATGAACTAAATCCCCAACTTTTTTCAACAAGAGCATCACAACGATAATGGGGACAATATTCGCGTTTACAGGTAAATGATAAGTCAAAGAATAACTACGATATTACCGAGCACAGGGCCAATCTTCTGCATCAGCTGGCCAAATCCCATATCATTTTTCTTCGATTGCAAATTGAATTTGACGAAAATAAAACCCCAAAACAACTTATTTTAAAGAAAAAGGCTTTTAAACTTGCACTGGTTTGTTTCATGATTATGATATATTCTGCACCAGATGATGAAATCCCAAATCATCGAAAAACCAATAAAAATCGAACTTTGCATTCAAAAAGGTCAAAATGATGAGAAATCCAAAAAAGGGTATTGAAAATTGAACTGAAGACATCAAATTTAGTGGACGACGATGAAGAAGAATAAGAAGAAGGTACCTCGTAAGTAGAACGTGAGGAGGAGCCACCACAGACGAAAGAGGAGAGTATGGAACGATTGGTGGAACGATTGGTGGTGCGATTGACTCGGGCCCGTGATGGGCGGGACCCCAGTCGACTACTGCTCGAACCCATTTTAGAGATTAGAGAGAGAACGCTTGAGAGTTAAGAAGTGGTGGAGGAGGATGTTGTTGATGATAATTGAAGCACACCAGCTGAGAGAGAGAGAGAGAGAGAGAGAGAGAGAGAGAGAGAGAGACGAGACTCAGAGAGAGCTTTCTTTCTTTATTTCAAATTCAATTATTTTGTGGACTTGCGTATCATTGCGGTAAAGACTTTTTTAATATTTCTTTTGCTGGAAAAAAGACTTTTAATCTTGAAGAAGCGACGGTAATATCAAAGACAACATTTTTGTGTGTCTTACTTTCTTGTCATCTAAATTTTTATTTCTATATATGAAAATAAATTGAACAAACGCATAGAAACTTGTAAGATTTTTTTTTCATAAACCCAGGAAAATTTGTATTTATGAAGAAAAAAATAAATGAACAAATATATGGTTTTTAAAACTTGTATTTTTTTAAAAAATATTTTGCATCAATATTCATTAAATTTTTTAATTCCAAAATTTTAACCAAGTAACGCAAAAACCAAAAAGATAACTAAACTGAAAAATGTTGTGACACAAACTAAAACTGAAATCTGGAAATATCGGAGTCTGAAAAGATTATGGATCCACTAAACCAGTCATGGGTTTTTGGGCTGAAGTCATATTACCTTCTCCAAGCTCCAACTTCTATACAGTTTGATTGGGCTCAAGTACCTTCACCCGAGCTTGGTGCAGTAGAATACTGGGCCAAGCTTGATCCATCAAGTTTTTGGGCCTTACACATCCAGTTTTGGCCCAAGATATTTAAAATTTAAAAAAAAATTCAAAGAATTTTTAAAGCCGAGTCACTCATGGCATGCCATCATGCCATGTGCACAATAATAATTGAAGCACAGTACAGATTGTGGATATGGGGGTACGTGGTTTTTTTATGGTCGAAGGGAGGGCTACGCTTACGTGGTTGGTTAGATTCCGAGTCTGACGATCTGATTATATCCATGTAAATTTGTAAGTCAAGAATTGGGAGGAGTGGAGTAGAAAAGTAGTTTGGGTTATGACTGACTGATGGATCTGAAGTTTGTCGGCAGAGAAAATTGGAATTGAATTGTAGGTAGGAAAAGGATCGTGCGTGCATGAGATGAGATGAGACTAGTAGCTGATGAAAAGCAAAAGTAAAAGTAAAAGCACTTTATTCACTGCTATAAAATCCAAATCCATCTTAATCTTAATCCAACATTATAGATTCTAATTAATTATAATCAACAGATCGACGAGAAATATGCCAGACCATCCACCACCACCGCAGGGGCACGGGCATGGTCATCCAGGTCCTCCTGGTCAACCTCCTCCTCCGGCGCATGGCGGCCATGGCCCTCCTCCTCCTCAGCCAGGACCCCCTCCACCTCCCCCTGGCCCTCCTGAACCACACAAGCCACATCCACATGATCCCCATCATGATCATGGCCACCACCACCACCCATGAATCTTCATCTAATATGCATGCATGCTATATATAGCTTGCTAATTAGGTGTTGTAAGAATATTAACTACAATGTAATTTCTAGTTTTAACTAAGCTGCTAGCTAGCTAGCTATAGCTTGCTCTCATCTCATCCCATGATCATGCATTGTAATGACTTTATTGGCTCTAGCTAGCTAAGATATCACTATCACTGTGTGTATGTGTATGTGTATGTGTATGTGTATGTATATGTACCAAAAAAGAAGGGTGCTGATATCATCCATCTAAAATATTAATAATGAGATGACTCTCGTTGGTTTTCCTTTCACTTTTGTTTGGTAACTGACAGTTTTTACCGTGTTTTATACCAAAATTCTTTTCCCTTGTGTTTTTAATTCTTTTCCCTTGTGTTTTTAATTACGTTAAGAACACGAATGAACTTGCAAAGCATAGCAAACCAAAAATGCTTTGCAAAGCCAAAAGCCCCGACCTCAAAACCAAACAAACTATTTCAAATATTAATATAGCACAACAACTAATGAACTCAAAACCAAACAAACTATTTCAGTTGATGTGGCATATTCATATTCATAAGCATTAGATTAGTTGAATGGTTCATATTATCACGAAATGCGGATAAATGTACAATGCCTAAATACAGAGGCTCATGATCCAACTTATGAAAACCAATAAATAAATGACCACACAAAATGAAATTTGATAAAAACAAACAAAAATATTCGCGTGATACACATATTTCAAATCGACAATACTAAGAGCATCTCTATTGCAAAGGTGTAAAGGGAGATGGAAATGACATTTATACCTAGAGTTGCCTAAAGTTGCGCCAATGGTGAAGTGTAAATGAATGCAAGTATAGCATTTGGCCCGAAAAAAAAAGGACACTTACATTTAATTTTACATCCCCAATTTGATGGGTCCCACATGCTAAAAAAAGATGAGAGATCATGCAAAAGTGGTGGGCTCCAAACATATAAAATGTGAGATAGCTACCAAAACCCTAGAAATATCATTTTACTTCAACTTGATATAAAATCATTTCTTTTCATGTCTTTTTTACATCTCAAATTTACATCTATCCCATTAAAACAAAAACGACATTTACATCTCCCGAAGGTGTCGAATAAATGTAAATGTGGCTTTACACCTCCAATTTACGAGTAATTTTTAAGTGTTCTCAGACACCACGCTACTTCGCTGCATCATCTACTGTATTACATGTAATACGTAATATTTTCAATGCAGCCTGCTACATATTATAAAAAACAATGTAGTAGATTGGTTAGTAATTCCATATGTCCTACGTTTATTAGATAGTACATCAATCACATGGTGTACCCGAAACATTTAAAAATTTCTCCCAATTTACAAATCTTGCAAGAGATGCTCTAAATGTTATTGTATTTTCTGTAATATTCCGGAAAAAACTAAATTTATTTTGTCCTGTTTCGTCATTTTATAGTAGATATATATATATATATAGCATATAATTATATATAACTAATAGGAAAGATCTTTTTTTGTGTGGCACCTGGCGAGGATGTGGACATTGCTTTGTGTTTGTACTGCCGACAATAAATATTGCACTATAAAATCCACTGCTTTCTTCGACAATTCGCCACATCAACATTCATCAACTCAACAAGTAAGAATCAACACCAAGAGTAAGAGTCTCTCTGCAACTGCAACAACCAGTTGAAAAAGATGCAGCCAGGTGGAAAAGGAGGCGGTCCAGGAGGCCAAGGCGGAGGCGGTCCAGGAGGCCAAGGCCAAGGCCAAGGCGGCGGCGGTCCAGGAGGCCAAGGCCAAGGCCAAGGAGGTCCAGGAGGCCAAGGCCAAGGCGGTCCAGGAGGCCAAGGCCAAGGCGGTAAAGGAGGTCAAGGCGGCGGGGGTCCAGGAGGCCAAGGTGGCGGCGGTCCAGGAGGACAAGGCGGCGGCGGTCCAGGAGGACATGGTGGCCGCTGATAAGTTAATGATGATGGGCAGCAAGACTTGTGGTGTACTAGCTAGTAGTACGTAGTCTATATATCATGATATAATTAAGTTCAATCATGATGAGCGTAATTAGCTAATAATGATGATGTTGTGTTTGTTTTTAATTAGTAATGTTTTTCTAGTTAGTTTTGGTAATCATGTTGGGTGAGATCCTTCCCTTCCCCGGCCATCTCCAGTAGCTCAGTTTCAGCTAGCTGGAGAAGAGGAGGGCGGTTCATGTAATACTACTGAATGATGCATGTATATAACAATAAAAGGAAAAGCACCACTTTATTATGATATATATGTTCATGTTGCCCTTCTATTCATTTATATTTGTGTGTGTAAGACAGTGAGACAGTGAGACAGTGAGTGAGAGTGAGATTTCTCTTTTAATATTTGAGATTTGCATCAACTCTCAAGTTGGGTGTTTGATTGTCAAGTATTTTATACTTGTGTTGTTGGAGTTAAAAGTTGCATTTGTATTGGTAAATTTGGGTGTTGCGATTCATGTTTGGTTTGTTCAGGTACGCAGTTTTTATGTTGAATTTTCTCTGGCCTTTTGTGGCTCATATATGGATTAACCTTATGTGGGTATATGCTTCCATATTTGTATTACCTCTTTGTGGGTATTTGTATTGGTCCTTGTGGCTGATGGTTTTTGTGCGTAATTTATGAATACAATTATCGTTTTTCTCTAAAAAATGTATACTAAAAACTAAATTATATAAAGGGTATTTCGCCTAATTTCCCCCTGAACTTGTATATAACTATCAATTTACACCATGACCTTTTTTTTTAGTAAATTAAGGACTCGAATGAACTTTTATTCTCAATGTTCCTTTGCTGTGACACCCCTGAAAAATTCCAGAATATTTTTTCGCGCACAGTGAAAATTGCATGGTCCATTTTGAGGTAAGTGACATTTTTTAAAAGTAAATATTGTCATTATGTTTAAGATTAACATATTTCCGAAATTATGAAGTTAGAATTTTGGTGTTTTAACTTCATAGAAAAATAGTAGACGTCAATACGAGCATGTGATATCTTTCGGATAATTTTTCGGAGCTCGAAAGTATTTTTAGTGAATTTTGAAGTTGGAAAACAGGAAATTAAATTGGAATTTCCACCTGGCATTTTATGATTGGTTGAAACCCATCACCATGCCATATGTCAACACCTGATTGGTTGGAAGACTTGGAAGACTTTGACTCAGATTACTATTCTTAGGTTGACTCATTTAAGCCGTTAATCTGATTCTATATCAGATCTGAACCGTAGATCAAAATCAAAGACTTTTAACTTGATCTAGGTCTTAGGATTGATTGTTGGGAATGCATCTAGACCATCCATTTTAAAGTTATCATGTGTCTTCCTACACATGATCAAAAACTCATTTTTAATCTGGGCCTTCGAATTGATCCGAGCCGTTGGGGATTTCTATAAATATCCCCTCATCTCTCATTTTTCTTCACACAAAAGATTTTCATAATCTTCCTCCCCTTCTTGCTCTCATTCTCCACCGTTATAGTTACAAGCTAGCTAGCTATAGCTTGCTCTCATCTCATCTCATCTCATGATCATGCATTGTAATGACTTTATTGGCTCTAGCTAGCTAAGATATCACTATCACTGTGTGTATGTGTATGTGTATGTACCAAAAAAGAAAGGTGCTGATATCAGCCATCTAAAATATTAATAATGAGATGACTCTTGTTTAGGGGTGGGCATCCGGACCAGACCGAATCGGACCGAAAGAAAAAAATCGATTGACCAAAAAGTCAACAATGCTATATTTTTTAATTCTTAAAGTTTAGCCGAAGGTTTGCTATCTAAATCATATTTTGTAAAATCTAATGCTATATTTTTAATTTTATAATTAATATTTTTCCAAGTCAACTTCAATTTGACCGGATGAATAGTACCGATTCCGATGTGAGCTTGAAACCGAACCGGACCGCGCCCACCCTTGTTGGTTTTCCTTTCACTTTGCTTGGTAACTGACAGCTTTCACTCTGTTTTACACCAAAATTCTTTTCCTTTGTGTTTTTAATTATGTTATGAACTTGCATAGCAGAGCAGACCAAAAATTCTTAGCAAAGCCAAAAGCCCCGACCTGCACCCAGGACGAAACAAAACCTATATTCAAATAGTACAACAACTAATGAACTAAAAGCCAAACAAACTGTTGCAGTTGATGTGGCGTATTCATAAGCATTAATTAGTTGAATGGTCTAGATTACCATGAAATGTGGGTAAATGTACAATATCTAGATGCAGAGGCTCATGATCCAACTTAAGAGAACAAATATATAAATGACCACACAACATGAAATTTGATAAAAAAAACAAACAAAATACACATATTTCAGATCGACATTACTAAGAGCATCTCTATTGCAATGGTGTAAAGGGATATGTAAAGGACACTTACACCTAGAGTTGCCGGAAGTTGTTCCCATGGCGATCTGTAAATGAATGCAAATATAGCATTTGACCGGAAATTGTTAAAAAAAAAAAAAATGGACATTCACATCTAATTTTACATCCCCATTTGATGAGCCCCACGGGTTGAAAAGGAGGAGAGATAATGCAAAAGTAGTGGGCTCCAAACATATAAAAGGTGAGATAGCTACTAAAATACCAGAAATATAATTTTGCACCAACTTGATACAAAATCATTTCCTTTCATGTCCTTTTTGCATCTCTAATTTATATCTATCCCACTAAAGAAAAAACGATATTTACATATCCCGAAGGTGTAAAAGAAATGTAAATGTGGCTTTATACCTCCAATTTACACATCTTGATGCTCTAAAGTGTGTTTGGATGAGGGAAATAAACTTGAGATTTTGATAAAAGTCATAATTTCTAAATTGACATGAACCAATTCCCATGTTTGGATAA
Source organism: Prunus padus (assembly GCA_024362665.1). Taxonomy (NCBI): domain Eukaryota; kingdom Viridiplantae; phylum Streptophyta; class Magnoliopsida; order Rosales; family Rosaceae; genus Prunus; species Prunus padus. The sequence goes on from JANFAM010000018.1 coordinate 32,661,811, forward strand.
AAAAAATTTAGAAATTACTCGTGGAAAAAAATTGGAATTTGGAGGTCATAAATCCCAACTTTAAATTCTATTTAAAAGTCGTCATTTATAAAATTCTAAGAGAGATTGAGTTTTAAAAAAAGATAATTTTACAAACAAAGGTTAAATTCCGTACTTTAAATCTGTCACCCAAACAAGAAACTTAACAAATTCTGAAACATTAATTTTCATCATTTATGAATTATTTTGTACTTTTAAATTTCATCATCCAAACGCACTTTTATTGTAATTTTTCGAAAAAAATTCAACTTATTTTGTCATGTTTAGTCATTTTAATAGGAAATATCTTTTTTGGGTGGCACCTAGCGAGGATGTGGACATTGCTTTGTGTTTGTACTACCGACAAATATTGCACTATAAAATCCACTGTTTTCTTCAACAATTCCCCACATCCACATTCAGCTACTCAACAAGTAAGAATCAACACCAAGAGTAAGAGTGTCTCTGCAACGGCAACAACCAATTGAAGAAGATGCACCGCCCAGGACCCGGCCCTCTTGATCATGGCCATGGCCCAAGTGTAGTGCCAGCCTTGGGGGTGGGCGCCGAGTGCAACCGCCAGGGGCCACCAATTAGAGGGGCCTCAAAATTTATATATATTACCAAATTACCAAAGCCCAAATTAAAAAAAAAATAGAAATACATGTAAAAAAAATTGGGAAATAGCTCAAAATGCCACCCTTTTCATAATTTTAACTCAAAATACCACCGGTTCCCTAAAATTTTAAAACTATCACCTATAAATACATATTTATTATCCCCTGATTGCACCAATATCACTTTTTCAGAAATTTTGTTCTCTCTCTTGGCTCCGTCTCACTCTCTCTCCGCTCAAGATCTCTCTGTCGCTCAACTCTCACTCTGTCTTCGCTCAGCTCTCACCCTCTCTTCGGTCTTTCTCAATCTCTCTTGCGCAGACTCTCTTTCTCGTGTAGCTCTCTCTCTCTCTCTCTCTCTCTGTTCATCGAAGCTTAACTCCACCGGTGACATCCAAAAGGTCTTGTTCATCATCATTTTCTTTGGGTTTAGGGGTTTGTTGAAGTTGGTTTAGGGTGTATGGTTTCTATGAAATTGGTTTAGGGTTTAGGAGTTTCTCTGAAATTGGTTTAGGGGTTTATCTGAAATTGGTTTAGGGTTTAGGGGTTTCTCTGAAATTGTCTCGATTCTCGATGATTCCTTGTCTAGTTTGTACAATTTGTGTGATGTTTATGGGAATCTTGCGGTAACATATCCGTATTTTCTGAACTTTATTGTTAGTCGACTGCATTTAGTAACTTAATGCTAACGGAATAAATTTGCAGCTTATTGGCGAGATATATGGTCTGGGCTTTAGATTACCCTAATTTATTGTTGTTTATTGTGATTGTGATTTGAGCTAAGGATTGGGTGATGGGTTTTTGTTTTGGGTCATTTGATATGGTTTTGAGATTGGTTTCATATCTATGATTTTGGTTAGTGTTAAAGTAAATAAATTGGTCTTTCATTCGTGCGGTTTTTGTGGAGGTACACCATTGTATCATGCTTATTTTCTCTTCTGATGATATGGTTCTATAATGTATTTTTTGGGCAGGCTAGTTTGATGAGTGCATGAGTCTTTGAAAAGTGGGGAAAAAAACTTAAAATGCAGAGCAATAGGCTCCTTAAATAGACAAGTTTGCAGAGCAAAATGTGCTTTTAGAGAGAAAAATGTTCGTTTGAATACAATTGTGGGGTAATAGGCTCTTTGAATACAATGATATAATAATAGGCTCTTGATAAGTGCTGAGTTTGTTTTGGTTTGTTTTTTTTTTTTTTTTTTTGTCAAAATATGTGAGCTCAATTATGAATTTGAGTGCAATGTTTTTGAACAATTGATCTATAATAGAAAAATGACATGCATACATTACGAACAGTACTCTTTGATCATAGGATATTGGTATTTGTAGCGACTAGTTATTAGTATTTGTGTCGAAGAAGACCCCATTGTGAGCACACCTTTGACAAAGTGGTTATAGAGATAAGAGGTGCTAAGAAATTAGATATTCTGATTTGTTCAATTATATTGCACCTATCTTATTATAGTTACTGACTAACCTCAATCGGCTTCTTGAGCAGTTGTAATCGATATAAGAGTTATAACCAGCACTATTTATTTGGATACGACAATTTTCTAAGCGGCTTTGAGCCGTTGAATTAGTAGGTGAGTTGTAAATAGCTGGGGTTTAGTTTATGCTCTGTATTTGTTGTTTATTTGTCACTTAATATCCTATAATAGGCGGTTGATAAGTGCTGATTGTTGATTGCTTGTTATTGTCTAGATTGCAATGGACTGAAATTAATTTTATAATATTGGCGTGCGGGAAATATGGTGTCTCCAATTAAGTTGATGATTGCAGAGCAAGAAAAGTTCCATGGAAAAGCATTGTCCCTTTCCCATACGAAGACCGCAATCGGTATGATAAAGGAGAAATTCAGTCCGCAATGACTACGAAGGTTTGAAGAGAGTTGTTTTGGTCATCTCCTACTGATTGAGGACTGAAGTGGACTTCGCCAATTGTCCACGGCTTGTTCTTTGAGGAAGGCTGATCCGAAGACGTTTCCCAAGTGAATGGGATAAAATTCATCGTGGGCAATAAGGTGATCCAATTCACGGCGCAACAATTTTGCGTCGTCAGTGGCTAAGGTTTGGAAACCTTCCCTTCATTCCGATTGCCACCAATGAGAACTGCTCATTGAAAAGGAAGTACTTTGGCAACGATAAAACTGTCAACCTTTTGGAATTAGAAAAAGCCTTCCTCGACTGTGGTGATGAGGATGATGTAGTGAAGCTAGGATTTGTATACTTTGCTGTTTTTGTGCTGTTGGGAAGTGAAAAACATGTCCACATTGACATGCGGTATTTGAAGTTGGCGGAAGACCTTGAAGAGTTTGTGAAGTATCCATGGGGTGCTGTGTCTTATGCCAAGACAAATGCGTCACTTACGAGGGCACTTTGTGCAGATTATCGGCGAGTGAAAGTGCCCAAAAAGCTGCGAAAACAAAAATATCTGAAAAGAAAGCAAAGACAACGGCAATCGGTAGACCAAGAGAGTACCACATCAAAGGTTTTGCCTTTGCACTTCAGTGAGCAAATTTCCATTCATGTTTTAGTTAAATTTCATTTGTTTACAAAGTGAGTTACATTTTCTTGCTCAAACCAGATTTGGGCTTATGAGGTCTTTCTGCGTTGGCTGCACCGCATTTGGTGGTGCACGATGATAATGCCTACAACCCCGTATACTTCATTGGAGGAGCAATACTTGGTCGTTTTCATGAGCTAATGAGCCAAGTATTCGAGAACCGTGAGGTTAGTTATGTTTTTAATGGTAATGTTTGGCATATGAAAATATAGGGAACTTCTCCATTGCGAAGTTAGAATATGCGGAGTGGTTTTGGATTTATGTTTGTGACCGTGGGATGATTTCAACGCTTGATTGGATATCTTTTTTTGCCTTCTTTCTTCCTCTCCCGATTTCAGTATTCTCTCTCTCCTCTTTTTTTGTTTTGTTTTAATTTCCTTTCCTTCTCTCTCTCTTTTTCTTGTTCGTTCTCTCCGCCACGGTCAAAAACAGAAATCCGTAACCACTCCGCATTTTCTCGACTTCGCAATGAAGAAGTTCCACGAAAATATAATAAGTTGACTGATATGTATATTGTCCGTGTAACTTGCAGGTTGATGTGCAAATCGCCCGCCAATCAGAATGACAAGCAGCAGCCCTATTGGACTTGGGGTGACAATGTTGACGACACAGAAGATATTGTTGAGTTAGTTTACTAGTTGTTCTTTATCTGTTTGAAGATTTATCTCTTTACATGCATTTCAGAGGCAATAAGTGGTCAATATAACAGCAATACGAGAGCAATCGTATCACAATATACATACAATAGGGTAGCAATATGAATACAATATAGATACAATACAAAGGCAATCTTAGTACAATACAGATACAATAAGATAACAATATGAAGTCAATCTACAGACAATACATACACATCCAGTACAGACAACCATTTAGACATGCAAAATAAATTGCCACCGACCCCTAACAATACTATCCCGCGAAAGGAAAATGAAGGCAACACTTTGACATCACCCAGCAATGCATGAACCGAACCAGAAGTCACCCTTACTAGAGGTCCATCATAAGATCAATGTCTTTGGCCTTCCTTCTTGCTGCCTGCACGAGTCTATGATGACCCATTCCCTCTCCACCCTTACTCAGCACCTCCCAGACACCAGGTACATCAATTTCACTCCAGTTGTAGTCTGGTGAGATGACCGAAGCATAATCCATGCACCAACTGCCATGAATAAATACACAAAGTGATTGTTCTCATCAGTTTGGATGTGTGTCTTTGTGCCGGGATTCATACGCTCCAATTCATAGCAATACGCTGGAAGAATATAATAAGCCTCCTCGGCTGATCCTCTAATGGACAATAGAGCTAACTCCCTTGCTTTCCAAGCTTTCGAATAATGGATGGTCAAACCAAAGTTGTGTTTCACATCTCTCATTATGTCACTTGGTGTGTATATTGTCCGAGAATCCTTCAACTTCCTTTTAAATGAAGTGGCTACAAGTGCTGCGGTCGCTTGCCGATGGTTGTCATTTACGAACCTCAGATCACATTCATGGACAGCTGTACACCTCACTATCATGAAGTTGAATTCTCCAATTCTCGATGCTCGGACCCGCCATGGGCATGGACGTTGACAACAAACCACAAGCAACCTCTTTGTGCAAGAGAATTGCACTTTAAATTCAAAGTGACCCCTCAATGCCGTCAACCGTAACTCGGTCAACAACGCTCCTTACTAGGGAAAATTTGGCCAACTTCAATTTTGATTCCAATCACTTCGCGAATACCTGTGTCCAAATGTGCTTCTCCATCATTTACAGCAGCCACATTGTACTGGTTTTGTTCACCCATTTCCCTCAAATAATGTGCACGAGTGGGATCAGATTCCCCTCCTAAACGCATTATTGGCAATCGGGCAGATGAGTCCAAGTCGCCCAAATTAGGCGGGGCCGAGTACACTGATACTTCATTTCTGTCAGTATCATTTTCACCACCACGCATCTCCTCCACGTCTATAAAATCAATCATGTCCATAAAATATGTCCCAACATCACCTCCCACATCAGCCACATTTGTATTATTCCGAGTTACTTCATTGCTTTCAACAACAGAATCGAAGAACGACCCATCCGACTACTATACGTCGTGAAATGCGTACTATCAACTATATCATTTGTCGGTCCTTGATCTTCTATACTCACGAGTAAGGGAGCTAGTTTTGAAGGTGTTACCTCACAATTGTACTTCATAAAAAATTTGACATCATCATCATCCTCAATCTTTATGTGCTTCCACTCATTCGAGGCCACCAAAACTGAGAACTTTAAGCAAACTTTGTCTTCCCTGCTGTTTGTATTATCAATTTGATGCACCCGATCCAACAGTTCAGCAAATGTGATGGTCCGTGGAACTATTATGCCTTTTGAGTCACCCCCTTCATATTTGCACATCTTCTTTGACGTTACCCATTTTCCATTGTAGCAAACTAGAATAACAATTGTCTCCATTTCTGACCATGACAAAACAACATTTCAGTTCCTCACAATACAGAAACAATAAAAAAGCAATACAATAGCAATATAAAAACAATACAATAGCAATATATAAGCCATACAATAGCAATATAACAGCAATACCACATTAATCCACAGCAATAACACACCAATTCCACAGAAAACCACATGAACACAACAACAATACAACACTAACACGTAACAACGATTCATCAAAGTCACACTATACAAATCAACTACATGAAATGGAAAATCCTAAGTTTCAAGATTCACATATCCGAGCAATCTGAATGCAATTGGTAAAAACCCAGATGGATGAGCATGAAGATTCCGAAAACCTAACCCAAAGCAATTAAAGCCAGAACCAATTTAACAAAAACCTAAGCAATCAAAATAAAACAAATTTCACAGAATCCCATACATATTAAGAAAATTATCATCAACACTACCTATTCGAGGTCAGCGATCCAGTAGAGCTTCAAGGTTGCAATAACCTATTCAGAAGCTGAATAGGGAGAGACGGAGAGAGAGAGCTGCGCTATAAAGAGAGAGCAAATACAGAGACGGAGAGACACCGAGACACAGAGACACAAAGAGCAAGCGAACACAAAGATAGTGAGTACGGAGCTGAGTTGATAGAGTGAATAGGGAACTAACAGAGCTGAGAGAGCTGAGAGACTGAATCGGGAGTTGAGGAGTTGAGGGAGTGAATCGGGACTGAGAGAGTTGAGAGAGTGAATCGGGAGTTCAGGGAGTTAATCGGGACTGAGAGAGCTGAGAGAGTGAATCGGAAGTTGAGAGAGTGAATACGGAGCTGAGAGAACTGAGAAATACCAAAATTTCTGCAAAAGTGATATCTGTACAATGAGGGGACAATAAATATATATTTATAGGTGGTAGTTCCACAAATTTTGGGAACCGGTGGTATTTTGAGTTAAAATTATGAAAAGGGTGGCATTTTGAGCTATTTCCCAAAAAAATTACATATTGCCTCAAAAGTCAAGCCAGCCTGAAGTCTCCTTACTTTTCTTTATGTGGGAAATAATAAAATAATTACACTCCATCTTCTCCCCACAAAACAATTGCAATAAATAAATAAAAATTTGCACCTATCCCAAAACAAAATATATTGTGGACAAAGTATATTGTTTCTATTGTAAGTTGTTTAAATCTGTGAACTGTGGAAGTTTGTTAGCAAATGAAGGGCTTAATGATTGGAGACATTTAAGTGAGAGGCTTAAAAAACATGAGAATAGTAATGTGCATATCACTAACATGACAACTTGGATTGATATGCAAATTAGATTGAAAAAGAACGAAACAATTGATAAAGAGCTACAAGTGCAAATAAAAAAAGAGAAGGAACATTGGAAATTGGTTTTAGTAAGAATAGTTTTTGTTGTGAGATGTCTTGCTAAAAGAAGCTTAGCCTTTCGTGGAGAGAATGAGAAATTTTACCATGATAATAATGGTAATTTTTTGGGGCTGCTTGAATTGATTGCGGAATATGATTTGGTAATTCAAGAACATTTTAGACGTATTCAAAATAATGAGATTCATTATCACTATCTCAGTCATAAAATTCAAAATGAGCTTATTGGTATGTTAGGCTCTAAGGTTAGAAGTGCTATAATTGAAAAAATCAAAGGGGCAAAATATTTTTCTGTAATACTTGATTGTACTCCAGATGCAAGTCGTCATGAGCAAATGACTTTAATAATTCGATGTGTAGATGTGTCAAATGCTCCAATAAAGATAGAAGAGTATTTTTTAGAGTTCTTGAAAGTGGATGACACATTTGGATCTGGGCTTTTTAATGAGTTACAAGATGTATTAAAGTGTCTTAAACTTGATATTAATAATGTAAGGGGCCAAGGTTATGATAATGGATCTAACATGAAGGGGAAAAACAATGGTGTGCAAAATAGGCTTCTTACAATAAATCCTAGGGCATTTTATATGCCATGTGCTTGTCATTCTCTTAATTTAACAGTTTGTGATATGGCAAATTCTAGTGTTAAAGCCGTGTCATGTTTTGGTGTTGTGCAACGTATGTATACTCTATTTGCTAGTTCTACAAAGAGGTGGAAAAATTTTCAAGATCATATCCACGGATTAACTCTTAAACCATTATCAACAACAAGATGGGAAAGTCAGATTAATAGTGTTAGAGCCATAATAACCCAAACTGATGATATAAGAGAAGCTTTGTTTAAATTGTCTAGAGGTAGTGAAGATGCAAAAACAAAGAGTGGAGCTGAATCTTTAGCAACACATGAACTTGAAAGTTTTGAATTTTTGTTGGGCATGAGTATATGGCATTACATTTTGAAAAAAATTGACTTGGTTAGCCAAAAATTACAATATGGAGATATGCAGATTGACGTTGCAATAAAAAAAAAATTAAGGGGCTGGTTTCTTATTTTGTGGACTATAGGTCAAATGGATTCACAATAGCCTTACTTTCTGCTAAAGAGATTGCATCTAAGATGGAAATTGACCCCATATTTCGTGAAAATGTCAAAGTCGTAGGAAAAAACAATTTGATGAAAATGACCATGAAGAGTCATTTCAATCTGCTGAAGAATCTTTCAGGGTTAATTATTTTCTTGTTGTAGTTGATGCTGCTATTTCTTCTTTGAGGAGTAGATTTCAACAATTAGAAATATTTGAAGGCATTTTTGGTTTTTTGTTTGATCCTAAGAATTTATTTGAAATGAGTTATAGTAGATTGCATGAATGTTGTGCAAATCTTGAAGATGCTTTAACACATAATAATGAATCTAATATTATTGCTGAGGATTTGTTTTCTGAATTGGAAGTGTTACGAATGTATTTACCGAAAGAGACAAAGACATCCATTGAAGTTCTTGAGTTTGTAAAAGTTGTGGATTGTTTTCCAAATGTCTCAATTGCTTACAGAATTATATTGACTGTGCCAGTAACTGTGGCATCTGCAAAAAGAAGCTTTTCAAAATTAAAATTAATAAAATCTTACTTGCGTTCTACTATGTCACAAGAAGCCATGGGGGCGGAGGTCCAGGAGGACATGATGGCCGCTGATAAGTTAATGATGATGGGCAGCAAGACTTGTGGTGTACTAGCTAGTTCATGATGTGCTTAATTAGCTAATAATGATGATGTTGTGTTTGTTATAAATGAGTAATGTTTTTCTAGTTAGTTTTGGTAATCATGTTGGGTGAGATCCTTCCCTTCCCCGGCCATCTCCAGTAGCTCAGCTGGAGAAGAGCAGGGCGGTTTACTACTGTATGATGCATGCATATAACAATAAAATGAAGAGCACCACTTTATTATGATATATATGTTCATGTTGCCCTTCTTTTCATTTATATTTGAGACAGTGAGAAAGTGAGGAGTGAGATTTATATATATATATTTGAGGTGAAGATGAAGAGTAGCATGAAGAAACCAGTTTGCTGTGTCTCATTTATACAACCAAGAAAAAAATGGTTACATCCCATCCATCTCCACTCAAGAGCATTTGGGATTTGTATCCAAATCTATAATGAAAAACGTTACCTATAGTCTAATCAAACACCATATCATACTCAATATTTAAAAATATAAATATATATATGAAAACCATGAATATGCGATTTGAGCCATAATTTTATGTAATTTTTATTTTATTTTAAAAAAGGTGTTATATATTTTGCTAGGGTTTGACTTGGACTTTGGGTCTCTTGACTGAACCTGAAGAAGCCGATAAAAAATGAAGAGAGTATCCCAAAAACCAGACCCACACCCAATCACTAGGTCCCGTTTGGGATTTTTTTTTTTTGGGCAAAAATCCGATTTAACGGAAGATAACGAAAGAAATTTGAAGCTAGGGTTTTTTAGAGGGAGAGTTATGTCGTGCTGCAGGAGAGAAAGGGAGTGTGAGGGGTGGCTGGCTGGGTTGGGTTTTTTTAATTAATTAAAAAAATTATTATTATTAATTTTTTAGTCTATATGAAATCCACATCAACCAAAAAAAATGAGATCCACTTTTGACACATAATCATTTAACAGACCTATTAGCGGTCTGACTAACGACGTGATTTATTTGTAGGTTTTTCGTGAGTTCAAGTATTTACGTGCGAAATTTTAGAGGTTTGGTACTAATTTGAAACCACCCCTAAAGTTTGGGTACTTTTATGTAGTTAATATATTGTCCTAATTTTTGGGAACTATATAGAAAAGTTAAAGATGTTGTAGGTAGGGCTCACATTTTAGATCGAAAAATAAAAAAAACTTCAAGTATCGACTAAGATTTTATCACATCTAAATCGACCTATCACGAAAACCGACCGCAACATGCGGTTTGTATAACCGACCGTAATATGCGGTTGCGGTTTCACATATCCAAATAATTTGGTATACTGCAAACTGCAATATAATTTAATTAATTATTAAAATAAATACTTATAATGATTTAATATTAACTAACATAGGCTAGAATTTTATCATTTAGATCAATCTTTCTCTCTTTTCTCTTCTTCTTTTTTTAATATTTTTTTAATTCTTCCTCTCTCTCTTATCTTCTTCCTTTCTCTGGGACTCACCTAGGCTTTGAATGTATTACTAATGAAGTGTATTCTCTGCCAATCTCTTGAAATTCCCTCTATTGCTTTATATATATATATATATAATTTCAACCTTGAAGAAATATCATTTGAATATTTAGTGAATTAATATAACTTAATTAGTAAATACTTAAACTTTTATCTAGTAGGAACCTGGATTTCAATTAGTATTGCAAACTCATCGGTTATGATGGTAATTTTGTTAGGTTGTTATTAGTGTGTCGCTCTAGCTTGCAATCAACTATTTAGTTGATTAATTGTGCATTAGCAGGATTGTGGATTTTATTGGTTTATTTTTAATAATAAAGTTCATTCTCTCCGTATACGAGTTAAATAATCATTGCCAATTATAGAAGTATTTTTAAGTATGAGCATACTTTTTTTTTGTTAATAGAAAGTTCTGTAATGTTATGTTGTTTCCTATACTGACAATTGCGGTATACTGACATGCGGTATAACGCAATATGTTGGTCGGTTCATGATCTGTCTTTTTACCATACCACAATATATTGATCAGTTCACGGTTTCATTAAAAAGTTCCGATAACCAAACCACAATCACCCCTAGTTGTAAGGGGGTATATACGCATACGATGTTGTGGTTGGTATTGTTGTCGTATCCTAATTCAGAAGCATGACCATACAAATTGAAATTTGATACAAACTTTCACAATCTTTATTTTTTTTTTTTGATAAAACAAACAAAAATCTTCGCCTGATACATACATACACATGTTTCAGATGGACAGTACAGTACTAAAATGTTATTTGTAATTTCTGTATTCATTCCCTGAAAAAAACTAAATTTATGTTGTCCTCTTTAGTGATTTTAATTATAGTAGCTAGATGGATAGGATAGGATAGGATATAATTATATATAATTAATGGGCTAGGAAAATATCTTTTTTATGTGGCACCTATTTACGATGATGAAAAGCAAGCATCTAGCTAGCTACCATGTGGACATTGCTTTGTAGTTTGTACCGACAATAATATTGCATCATAAAATCCACTGCTTTCTTCGACAATTCGCCACATCAACATTCAACAACTCAAGTAAGAATCAACGCCAAGAGAGTCTTTCTGCAACTGAACAACCAGTTGAAGATGCACCGCCCCGGCCATCATGATCATGGCCATGGACCTGGCGGCGGTTGGGGAGGACCAGGTTCCCAAGGACCTCCAGGCGGGGGTTTAGGAGGACCGGGAGGACTTGGCGGCGGTTGGGGAGGACCAGGAGGCGGTGGTCAAGGAGGACCAGGCGGCGGTGGTCCAGGAGGACAGGGAGGCGGTTGGGGAGGACCAGGCGGCGGTGGTCCAGGAGGACAGGGAGACGGTTGGGGAGGACCAGGCGGCGGCGGTCCAGGAGGACCGGGCGGCGGTTGGGGAGGACTAGGAGGCGGTGGTCCAGGAGGACCAGGCGGCGGTGGTCCAGGAGGACCAGGAGGCGGTTGGGGAGGACCGGGAGGCGGTTGGGGAGGACCAGGCAGCGGTGGTCCAGGAGGACAGGGCGGCGGTTGGGGAGGACCAGGCGGCGGTGGTCAAGGAGGCCCAGGCGGGGGTGGTCCAGGAGGACAGGGCGGCGGTTGGGGAGGACCAGGCGGCGGTGGTCAAGGAGGCCCAGGCGGGGGTGGTCAAGGAGGCCCAGGCGGGGGTGGTCCAGGAGGACCAGGCGGTGGCGGTCCAGGGGGACATGGTCGCTGATGATGGGCAACTAGACTTGTGGTGCAACGCAGTCTACTATATATATATATGATGATATAATTAAGTTGTTGATGAGCGTAAGTAGCTAATAATGATGATGTTGTGCTTGTTATTAATTAAAATTAGTAATGTTTTTATAGTTAGTTTTGGTAGTGGTGTTGGGTGATAAATAACCTTACCTTCCGCCGGCCATCTCCAGTAGCTCAGTTCAGCTAGCTGGAGAAGATGAGGGGCGGTTCATGTAATACTAGTACTGTATGAGCACCTCTTTATTATGATATATATGTTGATGTTGCCCTTCTATTCATTGATATTAGCCTCCCTGCACGATTTTTATGTTTTTTAAGTATATAATTGTATTTTTATAGACGGGTATTTTATTATTCGTATTTTTCTAGACGTACATGTTAAAAGTTTCTTTTTTTTTTATTATTTATATTTTGCAATTGTATTTTACTAGATGTATGTCTTAATAGTTTTTTATTTCAATAGCACGTGTGACTAATGACGTGTATTTTTTCTAGATGCGAGTTTTAAAAGTCAAGAAAAAATAAAATAAGTTAAAACACACATCTAGAAAAAATATGTACCATTATCACACGCGCTATTGAAATAAGAAATTGTTGAGATATACATTTAGCAAAATACAATTGCAAAAAAAAAAAAAATTGTAAGTCACACGTAGCTCGCATGATCTAAAAAGGCTAAATTATTGAAACGCCTCATGTAACTCAATTTCAATCTCACTTTCCTCCCCGAAACTCTATTTAGTGCCTCACTTTCCCCCTAAAACTCTAAGTGTCTCATTTCCGAAACTCTATTTAGTGTCTTACTTTCCTCGAAACTCTATGTAGTGTCTCACTTTGCCTGGATTCCATCCAAATTTAATCAAGTCGTCAAACTTGACGCCTATGTGCCGTTTTCATCTCATCTGATATGCATATTTTATTATATGTTCATTCTTCTATATGCATATTTAGATAGGTAAACAAATTTTAGAAAAAAAAAAATAGTAGAAAAATGTTTAAGCTTGTTACAACAAAAAGTATGTCAATATTAAAATACCATTGGATTAACAATTCCCAAAAAACTGCAAATTACATAACACACAAATGTCATTGTACGTAACCATTCCCAAAAAACTGCATATTACATAACACACAAATGTCATTATGCTCAACCATTCCCAAAACACTTGCAGATTACAAACCTCCCTCCTCCCCTTGGTTACAGTTAAGATTGCTAAACCTACAATACATAGCCAACTCTAAACCTGATGATGATTATCCCTTAAACCACCAACCATCATGGAAATCAACATTATCCAAGAAAGAAACAGAAAACCCCACAACAATTTATCTTTACCTCGAAGCTTGGCTAGATCTTGTTCTAGTCTTCCCTTATTCTTCAGCAACTCAGGTATTATATGTTTTGAACGAGAACACATCTTTGGATCAAATCACTCAAAGAAGCGACAACCTTTGTTCATTCCCTAGCGACGTCTGAACGTGGCAGAGCTTCCTACAATGGCAATGCTTTCGTTCTCGACCCTCCATGGACACAAGAATTCAAAAAAACGGCACATGGGCGTCAAGTTTAATGACTTCGGTTAAGACTGGATGGAATCCAAGCAAAGTGAGACACTAAATAAAGTTTCAGGGGGGGAAAGTGAGACACTTAGAGTTTCAGGGGGGCAAGTGAGACACAAAATAGAGTTTCAAGGGGGAAAGTGAGACACTTAGAGTTTCAGGGGGGAAAATGAGACTGAAAATGAGTTACAGGGGGCATTTCAATAATTTAGCCTCTAAAAAAACCTTCTACATGCGAGGAAGCGCATGCAGGAAGGCTAGTATCTATTGATCCAAGCCTAGTGTGCTTTTTTATTTATCAATAGGAAAATATTTAGGGCACCACCTTTACTCACCACTTTGCTCACCACCTCTCTAATAGAGGGTGGGGCCCACCAATGCAGTGGGCCCCACCCTCTATTAGAGAAGTGGTGAGCAAAGGTGGTGTCTCTAGCACCACCCTTAGAGCAACTCCACCCATAAGGGCAAGGGCAAGGGCGGGCACTATTCATGTGAATAGTGGCAGCCCTTGCATTTTTTGCTCCACCCATGGAAGGCAAGGGCAAGGCAATTACTATTCACTTAAACTGTTTTTTTCCTATTTTTTATACTTAAACAATTCATTTGGATAAGATTTTCGGTTGCCACGTGTCACTATTTATTATAAAAATCTCAAATCAATTTTCGGATAAGATTTTCTGTATGATATTTTCACATGGGATTAAATTTATTTATATGTATAAGATTAATAATATTAAAATTGCTAGGTGTGTATAAAAAAATGTTTTTGAATTTTTTGGAAATTTTCAGATTTATTTTTCAATTTTTTTCGATTTTTTTAAAATTTTTTTATGCTGCTGACGTTAGCAGCCTTGAGGCAGCTTGGGAGGCAAGATCTGTCCTTGGGCTTGCCTAGGCCCGTGGGACCCAGGCCTTGCCCTGGCTGAGGCTGCTGCGGTGGAAACCATTTTTGGCCTAAAGGCCCCCTCCTGCCCCACCCTCCAGCGCTGGAAGTGCTCTTATCAATAAAACTTATTTGAGGACTTCATAATCATTAAGTTAAATTCCTCCCGGAATTCCTTCTACGTGAGTCTGAGTCCATGTCGTGGCATTCACAATTGCTCTTACGGGGAAACTTATTTGAAGCTTATGTGTTGTTTTGGTGGTTAAACCTCTAAATTGGAAATATACAAAATTTACCGTGTCAGACAATTTCTCCTCTTTTTTATTATTATTATTTTTGTTTTCATTTTTTTGTCTTTTGTTTCTCAAAAAAGAAGAACAAATTATCAATTCAACTGTTGTAGTCAAACAAATTTTTTAATCCCACTGTTTTTTTTTGGTCAACTTAATCCCACTGTTGTTAGGAAACAAACAACACTTAATTTTTTATGAATATAACTAAATTTAAAGACTGATAAACCTCAAGAAGTTGAAGATCCACACTTGTAGCCGATCTATCTGCAACAACAATGTTTTTTTGGTCAATATCTACAACAACAATGTAAGAGAACAATAACTCATGCACGTCAATTATACAAAGTTAGATACTTCATGAAGCCAGTGGCAAAAGAAAACTTGAAGTATCATGAAGAAAAAAAAACAGAAAAACCTTTCCTCCCTTTGAACTTCCTCCAACTCTATTTTAATTCTTGTAGGTAAAGGATCCCATGATAAATAAAAGAAAACAAAAAAAGAGGGATAAAAAGAAGGCATCAAAACAAATGGGGAAGGTTTCAACCAAATTCAAAAGAAGAACAAGTGGGTGCTCTTGATTTTCCTCTAAGCAATAGAAAGGGGGAAGAAAATTTCAAATTGCTCTTCTAATTTTGAAAATCTCGCAACAGGTTTGAATGAACTCTAATTAGATAAAAGAAATACATACATTAGTAACTGGAAATGTGAAACAGAGAAAGGGCGTATCTGAAAAGCGTCTAGGGCAGAGAGACGGCAAGGCGTCACTGTTCAGACCTCAGACAGAGAGCGAGAGAGAGAGAGATGGGGTTTATAGAGGGGTTCTTGCTTCTTGGCGGTAAGCGTGTCCTTTTACCGCGCACTGGAGAGAGGACTTGCGGAGGACATTGAGAATGGTATTGTAAGCATTGATTGGTCTCGGAAGGATATAGGCAATTTCTTCCAGACAAGATATGAGTGGGATGTTCTAGCTGCACGGTCCATATGGGCATTTGGCCCTGATAAGCAGGTAATTCACCTGTTAAGCAACATGTAGCATTATTATGTTTACAAAGTTTTCATGTCCTTGGTACCTTTTTAATCCTAACATAAACTTTATGTATCTTCTATACAAACTTTCCTTTATTCATTACCCTTTCTCCTTCTTTTCCTTGAATTATAGTTATACATTCCAGGCCTTGCATGCTTTTGTTGTTGACAAAAGCTTGTTGAATGCTGTGAAGGATTCGATTGTTCAAGGGTATTTGAAATGAATTCTTGTTCTTTTGCCCGATATTGTTGTTTCAGTTTATTGCTTACCATAATGTTATGGTGGACAGGTTTCAGTGGGGTGGTCGAGAAGGACCCCTTTGTGATGAACCCATCAGAAATGTGAAGTTCAAAATAGTGGATGCAAGGATTACACAAGAGCCATTGCATCGTGGATCTGGTCAGATCATTCCCACATCTCGTCGTGTGGCCTATTCATCATTCTTAATGGCAACCCCGAGGCTTATGGAGCCAATATATTATGTGGAGGTAAATTCTTCCTCCTTGGTTTATATCACAATGAGATTGATTTTCAAGGAAGGTTATATTCAAGTGCTTATTTATTTATATTTTTGTGTTACCAAACATAGGTGAAACGAAACAAGTTATCATAGCTACAAAAATGATCTATTTATTTGATTTTCCTTTTAAATAGAGATCGCGATGAACTTAGATTGCTTAATAAGAATATCATGTCACTTCAATGAGGGGAGCTGTACTTTGATTTTCTGATTGATTTCTGATGCCGTTGTTTCAGATTCAAACACCAATCGACTGTATTTCTGCTATGTACAATGTTCTATCTCGCAGGCGTGGACATGTTACGGCTGATGTTCCTCAACCTGGGACCCCTGCTTATATTGTTAAGGTGTGTTGGCTCAACTTCGTTTATGTAGAGTTCCAATTTCATTATGTTGGTTCTTCGTTTTATCATGAGGATGGAGACTATTGCTGACAAGTGTTTCAATTGGCATTTTTACCAGTCATCGAATCTTTCGGGTTTGAAACAAACTTGAGGTACCACACCCAAGGACAGGCTTTTTGCCTATCAGTCTTTGATCACTGGGCTCTAGTTCCGGGGGATCCTCTTGAGTTCATGGTGAAAACCAGACGCAGGAAAGTAAAAGCATTCCGTCATCTCTCTCTCTATATCTCTTTTTTGCTTTCCCTTTTGGTATCTTTCTGGCAAAGTTTGAGGAATGCTAAAATTTTCCCATAGTATGTACTGTTGCTATTGGAAATTCACGAAATAAGGAAGAAAGCCATATCTAGGCATAAATTTGCTGATTTTCTTTATTTTGTTGAAAATGGCAGGGAATGAGTGAGGATGTGAGCATCAACAAATTTTTCGACGAGGCCATGATGGTGGAACTGGCTCAGCAAGCAGCTGATCTTCATCAGCAAATGATATGATGGTGGCGGCTTCATAGTATCCAAAGTTCAGGGAGGAATTGTAGGCAAATTTAGTATGTGATGAAAACCAGTAGAAGAATTGTGATGTTGTTGAGCTTAGAATTGGAATCCACGGGACAAAAAGGAAATGGAAATGGGTGGATGCTAGAGTAAATTTTTTTTCTGTTGTAACTTTCGGGTGTCCTAAACTGTGACTGTTGCATCCAAATATTTTTTGGTATCCTTCTTATAATTCCGTACAAAAACCAAAAAACCAGTAACATTACAGTGAGATTGTTCTTCTCTGTAATCCAAGAGGTTTTGATCATGCTGCTTTTCACTTTAGAATTCAATTCAGAAATGTTTGTTTAATTTCAATGTGCCACGTTGACATCACAGATGGATGCTCCTGCTGCTATAGATTCTAAATGCCAATGAGATCCATGTGTTTGTGTTCTGTAAGCCTCTCTAGGGTGACGATGAATTTCTGAGCTACGTGGCACCTTCTAAAAGTATAATTAACCAAATATTGTCCTCAATGGGCAATTATTTTCAGATGCGACAAACGACCCTGTGGCCAATTCGCAAATATTCCAAAATACATAATGTCGTCTCTGCCCCGCTAGATTTGATAACAATTTTACAACCATCCCTTTTATGTTATTATATTTACTTTTTAAGTTTGCACGTGTGGTTCACGCGTGTTTGAAAGTCGCAGCACAACCTCTCTTCCCCTCTCTTTCTGTCTCTCCAAAATTCTCTCTCCCTCCCTCTGAAACTCTCAGTCTCTCAGCATCTCAACAGCGATGGTGAAGACGAGAAAATGAAAGAGCTTATCAGAGCTCTGGTGGAAGACCTAGATATTGGATGACAAGAAGCCAATACTGTAGCTTCGTGGTCACCTTCTTCCCCTCTGCTTAATCAACGATTTATAGGAAACGATCAGGTAAAACATTAGGGTTTTATACACTTCTCCTTCTTCTTTTGTAGTCAGTGAATTCTCTGTGCAACTAAAACGCTCCAACTTTTTGGATCCATCATCTTTCTTCGTAATTATAGTTACTGTCTAATCTGAGGATTCTGTATACCTTTTTGTGGATGCTAATTGAGCTCAATACACAATGCAATCCAAAATCCCAAGCCTAGCTCCAGCTCTCAACTTTTTCCCAACCCTCAAACCCCCACACAAGACTCTAGCTTTCCACCAAATTTTAGTCCTAATCATCACCTTCCTTGCCTATGCTTCCTTTCATGCCTCTAGAAAACCCCCAAGCATTGTCAAGAGCGTGCTTGGACCCAAAATTCAGTCCAATTCCAGCTCAGTCGATACAGGGTGGGATCCCTTTAATGGTCCCCATGGTGCGCACAGGCTAGGAGAGCTTGATCTTGCATTTCTTTCTGCCTATTCGATTGGAATGTACTTTGCAGGGCATGTCGGTGATCGGATTGATTTGAGGTTGTTTCTTGTGTTTGGGATGATGTCTAGTGGCATATTAACTATATTCTTTGGGTTAGGATATTGGTTTGATGTTCATTTGTTGGGGTACTTTATGGCTGTTCAAGTTCTTTGTGGGTTGGTTCAGTCAATTGGGTGGCCTTGTGTGGTAGCAGTGGTGGGAAACTGGTTTGAGAAAGAAAAGAGGGGGTTGATCATGGGGATCTGGAGTTCACATACCTCAGTTGGAAACATTATTGGTTCAGTTGTGGCGTCTGGGGTTTTGGAATTTGGATGGGGCTGGTCCTTTGTGGTGCCCGGGGTTTTGGTCATTTTGGTCGGCATTTTAGTGTTTTTGTTTCTCCCCGTGAGTCCAAAAGACTTGGGATTTGAGTCTCGGGTAAAGGAGATTCAGATGAATGTGGAAGTTCACGGCATAGAGAATTTGGAGGGAAAAGTGGAATCAGAGGAAGCAGGTCTTCTTGGAACAGAAAATGTAGACGTCGATACGAGCGCAGATACTTTGGCTGCAATTGGCTTTTTGGAGGCATGGAGGTTACCGGGCGTGGCACCATTTGCTTTCTGCCTGTTCTTTTCAAAGCTGGTGTCTTACACTTTCTTGTACTGGTTGCCCTTTTACATAAGGCACACAGGTACTTCCTCCAGTTAGATTTTTGTATATGATTTTGAAATTGAATTGTTGGGATCGTCTTATGATATCCCAATATGGTTGAACTGCTTCTTTGGATTCCATGCGTGATTTTTTTTTTGTTCAAATACACACCATCATGGATTGTCATGAAAATGGCTATCCTTGTCACAATTCACAAACAATCTGGAGCATTCAAAATCGGGAACTTAAGGTTACCGCATAAAGATAGTTCTGTACTCTTAACCTTTGACAGCGCCTATGTTTGTATGTGTATGTCTTTAAAATCCAAATAATTACCCTAGGAGGATTATCTTTTTGTATTCATCATAAATTTTGTTCGGCCTTGCAGCTGTTGCCGGCATGCATTTGTCACACAAAACTGCTGGGAATCTTTCAGCCGTATTTGATATTGGAGGCGTCTTTGGTGGAATTTTAGCAGGATTGATATCTGATATGATTGAAGCTAGAGCTGTAACGTCCATTGCATTTTTGTTGCTTTCAGTTCCAGCCCTTGTTTTCTACCGGGTTTATGGAAGCCTATCTATGGTTGCCAATATTCTTTTGATGTTTCTTTCTGGATTGCTGGTGAACGGCCCATATTCACTTATTACAACGGCCGTTGCTGCTGATCTCGGTACCCAGACAGTGATCAGAGGAAATTCCCGTGCATTAGCTACTGTGACTGCAATTATAGATGGTACAGGTTCTGTTGGGGCGGCTCTCGGGCCACTTTTAGCGGGGTATATTTCCACGACAGGGTGGAACAATGTATTTCTTATGCTAATTCTTGCTATTTTTTGTGCAACTTTGTTTTTGATTCGCATTGCGAGAACGGAGATTAAAGGGAATTTGAATGAGGGAAAATGGTCCTTGTATAGCATAGGCACACAATGATTGAGATTTTCTCAAGGCATACCTTCTTTTTTTTTTCCTTTGTCTTTTCTTGTCATACCAGAAAAGTAGATTTCATTCAGAGAGGGGGTATTGGTGGACACATTTGTGTATGTTTGTATCTCATTGTTTTGTAGCTCATTCATTGTTCTTAGCTTGTTGGGTTCCTTACCCACATACAGAAACAACTAATTAATAATAAAAAATCTTCGACGGTTTGTTTCTATGTTTCTCGTCTCTTGAGGCCCAAATTCTTTTTGCTGATTGTATTGAATCAAATTGGTCTCATATTAGCGACAATTAATCAAGAAGCGAAATTAACTGTTCCAGTATGTGAAATTCAAGTTGCATGCTGCAGAGGTAGCCCATGAAGAAACAAATGTTTGATGCTTTTGAGCAGCCAAATAAAAAGCATTTTATGCGTCGCTGGCTTTTCTGGTGAGTATACATTCAAAAACTAGTAGGCTAATCAGAAACTCCACAAAGGTGTACAATTCCGATCATCAAGGGCAAAGCAACGCACGCTCTGTTTTAGAGCGAGGTGAAGCTTAAACCTTTGACTTTGGATAACAATTATAAGTATTACAAGACATGGAAGGAGTTCTGACAAATAAATGTAAGTACACTACACATCTGCTTATACCTTGAAAAACAAAGGTACAATAACAGAACAGCCTCTTCACAAAATCAGACCTGCCTGGCTACCTCAGTTATGCAACACATTCCTTTCCTCGAATAAGATTTTAAATCCATTGTCTGCCAATAGGGTACAAGTAATTATTCCAAAGTGTGATGATACAAATGTCTTCTTTATCGTTCCATCTTCTCTGGAACAGATTGGAGCACCAGATATAGAAGGAAGCAAAGCGGCAGTCCCTTTCTGGATGAATATATATACACAACCCGAACTCCCGTCCATTTTCTAAGTAGTATTGTTACCGGTTCGAACCTTTGCCCATCCGGGGAACGTCAACTAATAAACAAGTAATTCTATCCTTCTAAGAAGAATTTGAGATTCTGAAGTCCCTCAGCAGAAATGCTTCGTCTGACTCTAGACCTCTCTACCACCACATGCGGAGGTGGCTCCAAGTGGAAACTCACCATAACTAGTGTCAAATTATCGCTTGCTCCACGCTTGATTGCCTCCTCTATTATTTCCTTGCAGCACAATTTCACATCATTGTGCTCTTGGAGTCTCCTTCGAGCAAAAGCAACAGCATTTTGGCTGGTGAACACATCCCATATTCCATCACTACCAATTATCAAAAACTCATCATCCTTGGTCAGTGTCATCAATTTAAGTTCTGGTTCAGCACTCAAGGGTCCTCCCTTTTCACCCACATCCTTCATTCCTTCAAGATGCCAATCACCTAAAGCACGGGTGACACCTAACTGACCATTTAGATAACCATCATCAATATATCCACCCAAGGATTCAATCCGCATTCTTTCTTTTGTGCAGCAGGGCCTATGGTCTTTTGACATTTCTACAGCTGCTCCACATCGTGACAATACAGCCCGGCAATCTCCGGCATTTGCCACAAGCAAAGACCTGTCCAAAAGGATAATTATAAGCTGAACCAGACTAGTTTTCACACAAAAGGTCTGACAAAAACAAACTAAGCAGTCTCAAGAACGGGGCATGAGAATAGCCAAAAGTGCATAGATGTAAGATAAATAAAGCAAATGGGGAGATATAGGGTGTGGTTATTCTGAGCCATTATGATCAATTCAGTCTTCAATCTCACTAATCCCGAGTTACGACCAAGATTTGGTCACACAACACAGTTTTCTTTAACATTTTTATTTCTTGTTTTGCTCATGCAACAGACAATTCATTCTTCAGCATTACACCCGCATGAATTGGCTAATCAGGTTTTCTCTTATTCTTTAATCTGATGGCCAAGACTTGCAGTAATGATTATTCAAGACATTACTGTTGTAAGTCAACACCCTTATTACAGATAACAATGAACCTACACCCTTACCTCCCAAATATCATTGCAGTGAGTGCAGTGGTTCCAGAAGCAAGGGAAGACTCAAGAGAGCATGTTTTTGCAAATGCAGCATCCGTCTCCATAAATGACCTTGTTATCACCTTTTCAAGTTCTAATGGAAAGTCAGCATCCTCAACAACTACTCTTGGCAAATTGTCACGAACAAATTGTGCTGCATCCTTTCCTCCGTGGCCATCAAATACCTGTTTTTTTTTTTTTTTTCAAATTGCCATTTACATCATCAAAATCTTATCAAACAAAAAATTTCTGAATTGTTATGCATGAGATTTCATAAAACTGTTGCAAGTACCCTTAAAGTTCCAAAAAATCTATTTTAGTATTTAGAAATTGTCCAAAAAACTTTTCTTCATATTCTCGCTCTCATTGTAACCATGGTTTACAATGAAAACCTAGAGAAGTATTGGGATGGTTTTTGAATTGTTATACAACAGAAGAAGGTGAGAAAACTTACACCATAGAAGGAGATAGCTTCCTCACTGAGTAAATTATAACCAAACTTTTTAGCTAAGTCACCAATGCATATATGAGTATCCTCCATATGGGTTCGGCCACCAATATGAGACCACTCTCCTGACCGAAGGGAGGGGAAAGAGTTCAGCAGGCTCTGTTTTCTGTCTACAACCACTGTATCCTCACATATGCTTTCGAGCTAAAAGATCAACAACATGATGGAACTTGAATCAGAATGTGACGGATTTCAAGTAAACAGGTCAAGGACTATTTTTAAAAAAAAATTTGGTCTGAACAGGTCAAGGACTCAAGCAAGTAAATTAAGAAAAAAAAAATTTCCAAGTATAATATCAACATTCAACACTCTCCTTGGAAAAAAAAAAAGGTTCTCCAACCAGAAAATGAAACTCAAATCAATCACAAAAGATACATTGCATCGAAACATCAGCATCATCGGGTTTCCCAAAAAATTGTGAGATATGAAAAACTGTATAATGTTTGTGAAATATCAAAATCAGTCAACACATAAAATGTAATTCAAGACAAAGAACTCAAGAAGCAGATAATAAAAGAAGAGATCCACTACAACACAATCCAATCAAAACAAACCCTTGAAAAACAAGAACGTTAGTCATCACCATCCGGCTGTACATAATTTTTGTAAATTGAAAGTATAACAAAGAATTGCAGCTTAGCTTACTAAATAGGAAAAACAATTTCCAAAACAAGTGTGTCCCAAAATGAACTGAAAATTAGCAGAGCATTTGACGTAGTATAAGTAAATTTAAATGAAAAGTGCAGCGATACAAAAATGAAATTGTATTCACGACAGGCCAAATGATTGAGAAAAACATAAAGAGCAAAAACTGGACCACGACAACTACACACGCAAAATCCAATTGAAGAAAAATCATAAAAGAAAAAATTCAAGGAAAAAATAAAAAACATATCACAAAGAAAGACCGGCAAAAGAAAGTTTCTGTCAATCATCAATCACAATAAGAAAACAAAGACCCAGAAGTCAATTTTAACCGAACGATCCTAAAAAGCTACGAAATTGAGACAACCCCAATAAAGCTAAGCAGTCAAAGAAGAAGAATTTTTACTTGAAATGAGTTTAACATGGTTTTCTGAAGACTGGAGCTCATCAAAGGAGTTTCCTTGTCCAAATTCTCCGTCTGGTTTTGCAAGATTTCACATTGCAAAGGCCACTGCTTGTTATTGTTGTTATTATTCTCCATGTTGCCCATTTCTTGACCAAGCTGTTCTGCGTCTATCAAGCACATGCTTGCGATGAAGATGATAATGGCGGTGCTCTTTTTAGTGAGTTGCTGCGGGAATCGGAAAGTAGTAGAAAAAGCAGAGAAAATGAAATATAAATTTGTGGTGAGAAGATTCTGAAAATATTTGAGTGGAATGAGGGCCTCTGTTTATTGTAGTAGTATTCTCACAGACACGGAGAGAGAGACAGAGAGAGAGAGAGAGAGACAGCGAGAGAATGAGAATTCCAGATTTTTCTGTGAAAGCGTGGCTGAAAATCAGTTTGGTTGTTGGGTTCTTTGATATTATTCTATCTTTTCCTCATTTTTAATATTGAAATGCAGACCATAAATAAAATTCAAAGTATTTTCATTTGCTAAATAAACGTCTTCAGAAAATAAAAATAATGAAAACGTGTCTGGTAGTACAATTTGAAATAATAATATGTGAGTTATTTTTATGAAAACGTTTCCCATGATAATGAAAACAATTTTTTTTTCTGTTTTCTATAAGTATACATGAACTTGTTTTCATAAATGAAAACATTCTCAGTCTGTTTTTGGGCTGCCGAACGTGTTTTTGCCTCATTTTTGTTCTCTGAAAATGAAAACCCCTTAAAATGCTACCGAACGGGCCTAAAATTCCAAGTGTTTTCAATATTCAGATATTTTTTGGCAATTCAAAATTGTGTTAACGAATATTAAAAATGTTGGCATTGCTTCAATGAATTTTTGTATGATAAAATCTAAGAATTTCATAAGGACATCAAAAGTTGGCATATTGTGTTTTAATTAATATCTAAATTTGATTTGACTAAAACCCACAGGAATGAAACATCTTTGTTACTTAACCACTAATAATTAATTCATGGGGTCTCAAGTTTTAAATCAGCACCAGCACCACTAAAAACAGAGGCTTCATTCATAAAACCCTTTTTGACAAGACAAGATATTATTGGTTTGGATGCGTGGCGCATATGCGGATCGACCACCATCCATCATATGCCTTTCTTTTCTTCTTTTCTTCTTTTCTTCTTTTTCTTTTTTTGATGGACACATGACATCTGCCTTTCCTTTCACATTCATTCCAACAATGGAATTGATGTGGAATTCGCACATAATATTTTTTTTAATGAATGACGTGTGCACTAATAATATTGCTCGCAATGGAAAAATTATATATAGCAACAAAAACAAAGTCAGACTAATTCCTTTATTTAAGATTTTATTTTATTTTTAAGTTAAAAAAATTCAAGAAAGGTTTACCCTATTAAAAAATGATCCCCCACACCACAATCTTCAATCAAAACCATAATTTGTCTCAAGCCTAATTATATTAACAAGTTTGTTTTGTTTTGTTTTGTTTAATGGACAATAATTGCTCCAAAAAGTTTGAAAGTGAATTAAAAAGGGCATATTCTATTCAATGGGAAAATGATGATGCAACGCTACACAATGGTCAATGACATAACATTTTTCTTTTCATTTTGCTTTCCACTTCGTCGCTGTTCAATTTAGAGCCTTTGAATGTTTTGCTTTGCCTCTTGCCTCTTTGAATGGTTGCCTTGGAACTTATCTGCAACTTGCCCACCAACACCCTATTTTTTGCATTTTAAACTCAATTATTTTCACAACTCACTACGCCCTCTTTTAATTAATTATTTATTTATTTTCAGTTGGCCTAAAAAAACTTTATGGTGTCATACTCAAGCACTTTTTCCATGACAAAGTCAATCAAGCAAGCTAAGCCAAAGAAAGCAAGGAGGAAGCTCTTCTTTCTTCACCAAGCTTTTTACAAACTTTAATACGAAAGGAATCTTCCTACTCGGCTGCTTGCTTACTCAACACCCGGTGAGACCAATACGTGGCCTGGCCTTTGTCCACCGGATATTATTCGTAGAGCTTGCGGTGGTGTTGTCCATCCTGCAAAGCAAAGCCATTAAGTTGAGTTTAGACCTGGGTTGGCTTTATCTTGCAAAAGAATTTCATACCCACTTCCACTTGGCTGCCCATACCATTTTAATTTTGGGCTTCCATACAGACAACTTGGTATGTAAACTCGCACCATTAGACAAAACAAAATCAGGGGATCGAGGCGGTGACCGGGGTGGTTAAATGCAACCGCCTGCCGCGCACAGCAGACCCCGGTGGTTGTGGTAACAGCTGCAAATACAATGAAATAATTGCAATGTTCATTGGATTCCATGACAATAAGAACTCGTGCCCAATCATGCCCATCTAAAAAATAACTCATAACATTAGCATTTTCTAGCAAGGTGTGCACTAGTCATTTCAACTCAAAGGACAATATAGTTGACGCTAATTATTAGTATCCTAGATTGAGAAACAGACAAAATTGAAATATGCCTATTTTGATACCATGAAGATCTTCAAAACCACAAAATTTAACCACTACATCAAAAATCGAAGGGGAGAAGAATGTGGGCGGGAACAGGGTAAAGCTACTATATCATCACAAGTCTATAACATAATCAGCTTGCCAGAACCCAAAACGCCTTCAGCACCAGCCTACCACGAAAATCAGATACCAAATCAAATGCCAGTGAAAGCCTTCTTGCCAGCACCAGAAGATCCAGCTGGGGTCACCTTCAAGACATTGAACCTCTTAGTCTTGGACAATGGCCTGAACATTCGGAAAACAAACAGAAATGAGAATGCTGGCCACAACCAAATTATATTCATAAAGAGGTAGTGAAGAGAAGAAGAGCTTGTAAGGTAAATGACCTGCACTGTCCGATGGTAACATGATCCCCCTCTTTTACACGGAAGCATGGAGATACATGTGCAGGTATGTTCGAGTGTCTCTTCTCATACCTTCAGCAAGCAACAAAAAAGAAAAAGATTTCAGAACAACAACAAAATGACGCCCTTTTTCCCCAAAATGACAGCAGAAATTTTATCAGAAGACAACAAATGAAAACAAGAATCATTACCTTTGGTATTTCTTGATGTAATGTAGATAGTTCCGTCGAACGATGATTGTTTTGTTCATCTTAGCACTGTGGCAAGTGCCAGCCAAGATACGGCCCCTGATAGAAACATTTCCAGTGAATGGGCATTTCTTATCAATATAAGTCCCTGTAAGAAACAAAAATAAAATGTAGAGCATTCATGTTAGTAAATACCATAACATGTAGAATATTACGGCAAAAAAGATACAATCGGAGTAGGCTCAATTTGAAGTAAGAAATATAACCCAAACCTCAGAGATCAGAAAAATGAGCAATGAATTTCTCTAATGGAAGTCATCCACACACAACTGAAGTTTACATAAATTTTCTTATCAAAAGGCAGTTATATACGCTCATGAAAGTACATATCTTAAAGAATGCAAATCAAACATAAAAACGTCAATGCAGCACTACTCAAAGGCCACTTCCCAATCAACCCACAAATTGAAGGCCTATAACTATCCACGTGCATAATACATAATTACAAATCGATCAGTCAAACTAAAACCCTAGTTCATTTTCATCACATTGCATAGCTTGAACTGTCCCCTACCCATATATATACAAATATAAGATAAACAAGTAGAGAGAGAGAGAGAGAGAGAAAAAAAACCTTCAATGGCATCCCTGGGGGTCTTGAAACCAAGACCAACGCTCTTCCAGAAACGGTTTCCCCCCTTTCCAGGTCTCTTCCCCTTCCCAGATTTCTTCGAGCTAATTAATTACAGCACAATAGAAAAATGAGTAACATAAAAACCCAAAAGTGAAAGCATAGTAGTGCAGAAAAATTAAACACAATCAAAACTTCATGGAAGATAAATATTTTTAATAGAAAAAATTGAAGTTTATTCGACTAGCTACCTGATGAACACTTTGGGCTGCTTCAGAAACGCCTTCTCAGTCTGAAACCAAATGTATTAAAAATTTAAAAAAAGTGAAAGCAGTGTTAAAAAAAATCAAATAGCAAAGGTCTATGATAGAATAAAAAGCAGCCAAGATAGAGATAGAGAACCGACCTGTTCGGCCATGATTGATACTAAAGATAGCTCTCTGCCAAGGAGTTGAGGGGGTGTCTTTCAGAGGAGGAGGCGAATTAAAGTTCAGTGCAACAAAACAAACGCTAACCCTAGCTTGCGCCACATGCGTCTTGTTTCTAGAGCCTCAATAACTTATAAGGGCGCCATTCGGGTGAGTTTGGCCCAATCCTTTGTTTGGGCCAAGTTGGGCTGGATTTTATTTGCCCCTCCAACTCCACGGGGCCTTGGTTTTTTATGTTTTCTTCCTCAATAATTTCCAAAAGGCTGTATATTGTTTCTCTTTCAACTCTACTCTAAATTAAACTAATCTACAGGGGTTGGGTGCAGTGCAGATAATCTACAAGGGGAGTTGGGTGCTGAGAACTGGCTAGCTCATTGCCTTGGTCAACAGACCATTATTAATCACCTTGATATGATGCACACAATGCGTCCTCACATGCTATGATTAACATTTGTAAAAGTTAATATGTTTAAATCTTTCTTTACACTCATCTAAACGAAGTTTATTCATTACCAATTTATCATATTTTCATGTGTCAATGAGTTAAATTGGAAAATCCAAACACTTGGTAGAAATAAGAAGGCATCTGCCTTTTGTTGAGAGCTCTCTCCTCAGCTTTGATAGACCTTTAACCTTTTTATTGCATGAAATATTGTTTAAAGCTTCTCTTCTGTACATATATGGCAAATATCCAATGAAGCAAAACAATTATAAACTAAAGCATTAACTTGTGCATTTCAATGCTGCTAAACAAATTCTGACAACAGCAAAGGCTCCCATTTTCTGTCACAGCAAAGGTATGAGTCCAAACTTCACCCTGCTCCTCTACCAATTATCCGATAAGATCGATCAAGTGTTCCATGTGAAATTCAGGCTTTATGTAATTCAAGGAATGTACTAAACACTATAATATTATATCATCAAAACTATGTCTCAACAGGAACTCAAGAGAAATTTTACGGTCTCTCGCTTTGAGGTGAAAAACAAAGATTGATACTTCAACGACTGTACTCAAGAAAACTCGTCACTTTTTCCCGACCATGGATACCAATGCCATTGTATAAACCTTCTAATCATAACTCACTCCTTCTGCATTGAAAAAAGCCAAACTACTTATATAAACTTCAGTAAAAACAAACAACAAAGATAAAGGGTACAAGAAAGAAACGAAAATGGATTAAGATTTTCATCATCACCACCTTTTGACGTTTTGAACTAGGAGGATTTGGTTCGCAATCACTCTGCCGACGGGATGTCCCAACATTGGAGTTCTCAGCCTGCAAAAAACCCATACTTCTCTTCATGTTCTTTATCAATTAATTAAACTTTCATTTCAGCGTAACATCAAGATTTACAACTTTAGGCGTAGCAGCGCATGCATTGTTTGGCCGTTAAGAAGAAAGAGAGCTTCGACCCAAAAAAAGAAGAAGAAAGAGAGCTCTAACTTGATAAAACTAGAATTCCAAAACCTGTTAAAACATGAGGCGTGAAATGCCATGACAATGATAACTGGTGTAGCATGCATACCCTGGTGGAAGAATCTTGGGCCATTCTGTGCTCAAAAGAATTTGCCACTGCTGTAGGTACAACACCTGGCTCTCCCCCTGATGCTTGAGATATGAATGGCATGATTTGATGAAGCAAATTAGACAAAAATAATCCTTCATCAGTAACCCTCGGTTCGGCTTCTTGTGCACCCACAACACCACTCGATGTCCTTGCCTGATCTGATACAGAACCTGTAGACACTCCCTCTGCACTGCCATCTTCTACGTGAATTTCACCACCAGGAAAGAGGTTCCTTATAAACTGTAAAATGCCGCCTGGGATCTGTCTCTCAGATTCTTGGTTGTTTTGGGTTCCTCCAGCTGATAAAATGTTGATACTGACACTCCGTGCAATAGATGGCTCCTGCTGTCTTAAATTGGGAGTTGATCCTGCAGGAAACGGGCACTAATGAATTATTCAGCTTATGATAGCAACTTGACCGCCCTGGTTAACTACATTAGAAGAGATGAACAAACTCAAATCCAGTGCTGGGATGAGCTACCGCCTAATTCAACTGTTGTAAGTAAGACCTCAGATGAGCTACACATTATTATTTGTTAAAAGCAACCTTTTCTATAGCTACTTCACAAATCACATATGATAACAAATTAAGAGACATGCAGTTTCTAAAACAAAATATATATCTAAGGAACTTTTGTTTCTTCTTCAAGCAAATATTAGTAAAGCCAATGAATAAAGATTAAATCAATGACTCAATGCACATCATGACTTTTGGTTGGACAAACAATCAAATGTAATCTTACTTTTAGACGTAACATGTGAAAGAATAAACCCTGCAAATACGATTGTATGGTCTATGTGGCAACTTACCTTAGCTCTACTTCATAAACTATTTTAGCATATTAATATCCACTATTCTTATTATATTCTTTTTTTTTCCTCTTTTGATCTCCCTTTCCTTCCTTCTCTTCTTACAAGAAGATTATAAACTAGGACCCAAACCAAGGAGCAGGGCCCTCTATTCACCCTCCACTCTCCAATGGCTTAAAACAATTCAGCCTTCCATACTTGTGAATTTTATGTACTAAAAGTATGATTCAACTACTATGTTGCATGGTATATTCACTGGCGGCGCCAGAAAACAAATTCTCTTCCCCTGGAACCGCCAGAAGGCAATATTACCCTCTCTTGCAGGACCTCCAACATTTTGCTGTTCTACTGCAGATTCCAAAGATTGCTGATCAGCATGGAGACTGGCAGGAGGACGATCTCCAGAAGCTAGAGTTCCTCGTTCACCACTCACATGTCCAGAAGCTACATGTTGAAGCCTTCCAAGTAATGGATAGTATAACCCTATCGAATTACCAGAAGAATCAGATGGTACGCGACTGAGAGGCGCAGGTACTGCTGCAACCATGGTCCTAATTGGCACTATCCGTACAGTTGAATCTCCAGCAAAAGCTGGACCATCTGAGGCCCTTGAAGTAGCTTGATTAGTAGGATTTTCACCACCAGAGCTTGTTGCTGGGTTTCTTTGCCCTGAAGGCTGCTGAGTATCCCCATGTTCCTCCCGAGTGACGTTGGGCGTGGTTGCTGATGAACCTTATGGGTAAAATGAACAGTGCTTAAAATCAACATATATTTTACATCAAACAAAATTAAACAGAACATGAATGGAAACAGCCAGGGAATATAATAAATTATAAAAGGTACCTCTTCGTATTTGTATATCAATACGCCTTGGAACAAAACCAGTACCAAGTCCATTAACAAGACCAGAACCAGGCTGCACAGCTCCCATGGGGATGGCACCAAAGCCCATTCCTGATTGAAAAGGAAGAGGCTGGCCAAGTATGATCCAGCTTCAATCAGTACAAATAGAACTATTTTCAAAAGAGAGGTATGAATTAAGTGTTCAGAAAATTGCCTGAACCATTATCGGATTAGGACCAGTCGGGGATATGAAAACTGCAGGTCCAGCATTAACCACCGCGTCAGACTGCATGAGAGATGAGTCAGAGACCGAGTAAATTTTATAGGTCAGCAACATCTAAATGGACAAGATGGCATAACAAGGAAATTAGAATTCCAGAACACTACCGGATTTTGACCCAGTTGCAACGTCATGGTTGTACGACCAAGTTCAAGTAAAAAGGCGCCAAGGTTGTGAAACAAAGCTCCAGTTCTTGACGCACTAGATTGGGAACTGAACCTTGCTGAGGGATCAGTCACATTCACTTGATTCTCCAGTTGGCTTGCAAATTGCTGCCAAGATGTAACATGAAAAATAGCAATGTCTTTTGTTTAACATGATAAATCAAACAGCTGAAAGCTTTTAGCTATTATAGGATCACAGTAACTACACTCTTCTGCTTTCAAACAATAAAATTGGTCACTTATGAGAACTAAAGAAAAATCAAACTAATAGCACAAGTTGTAAAAATTGGAACACCAAAAAATATACTTGAAATAATATAGCGAAAAATTACAATAACACTTAAGAACGCACAAGTAGGGATTCTCCAACTTGTTCAAGGAGTAATAGTCGAGTAGAACGCATGACTTCTGCCAACAATGCAGGTGAGGGGAGCCCCTCTTGCCTTGCCCCTGTATGCAATGAGGCACTGGAACTTTCTTCAGTCCTAAGAGTAGCAGCTGTTTGACACCTTCCCCCATCTCTGGCTGTTGGTAAATGAGTTGAAATTATCTTAGCAAACCATCACCATTGGTGTGTAACAAACATATATGACATATCAATATAAAATCTTGTACATAGAAGCTCACCAATGGCCTCAAATTCACGCCTCAGATGACTGAGATATTGAGATAAAGTACTCAAAGAATCAGGAATTACCTACAAAGACCACCAACATAGCATAATAGTTTCATTATTGTTTTTTCATTAAGTTAACGATCAAAATAGGCAATCAGAATAAAAACGAATTAAACGAATTGGAAACTTTAAACTTGCCAGGGGTGGTAGAGTCCCCAAAGAAAATTCTGTTGGATGACCAAAAGTCCCATTTGATCTATCAGAGGGACCCCTTGGGCCAGCTTGTTCAGATTGAATTTGGGAAAAATCAAACATACCACTCAAACCTGGTGTCCTATCTGGCCTCTGTGGCCCATGTTCCTTCAGCATATCAACCATCCAAATACCAGATTAATGATGTAAGCATAAAAGTGCACATGAATTTTAACAACAAATGACATACATATGCAGCTACACACAAACATAATATCCATCAATTTTGTCAGAACATCATTATGATATTTTTTTCTTGGCAGCCTCCAAGAAACCACCCTTTTCTTTTCCTCAAGCAAAGCCATGGTCAAGTATTTTCATTACTGTGAATACTTTGTACTAATTTGGAAGTGTGCATGTGTATGTGCTTTTGCAGAGAGAGAGAGAGAGAAAGAGAGAGAGCATTGCCTAGGAAAATTATATAAACCCATACTTCCAGTCATATAAGTGATTAGCTTCTGAAATTTTAAAATTTTAATTTACCCTGACTTCAATCCCTTCACTGCCACCTGAAATATTTGGTAATCCTACAGAGCCGAGAATGGCAGAGATGATCTGTTCAGAAGCAGAGATAAGGGAGGAAATTATTACCATCAGACATAATTACACCAGTAGAAATACAAATTATTCAGTTAAGGACTCGCCCGACTGATTTCTGGTGGAAAACCATCCCCTTGAACAGGCATGCTGAAAGTTTCAATAACCACACCAGGGGCAACTTGATGCTGACCACGGCTTGTACTTGCAGCCGGATCAGTTCCTACACACAGTTGAAAGCATGCAAATAATGTAAGTGAGATTTAATAGTTGAACCAAAGACCTACACGAGAAACAAGCTCTGCTACCATGTTGGATAACCAATTTTTCCAAACAACCCAGACTACCAGGAAGTGTGCCAACACTGTCCAAAGCTTAAAACATGTTAACAACATGTAACATGTAAAATTGAAGAGTACTCTATATTTATTGATTTCACATCAACCTGGATGATTTGGTAATCCCTCAGATGATGGTGGGACAGGTTGCCTGACAACCAAATGTAAGGTGTGACCATCTTCAACATCTAAACTGTATTAAGAAAATAATTTCAAATGCTTAACATGAAAAGTTGGTGAGTGAAACTTCATTTAAAAGAAAAAGGGAACCAATAATAAACCCATCTCACACAATATTCATAGCTGGGTTCATGAAAAGTGTGCTACCATGTTGGATAATTTCAAATGCTTAACATGAGGTTGACTACAGGAACCAATAATAAACCCATCTCACACAATATTCATATCTGCATTTGTTCATATAATGCCTAATTTTTTTTCGAACTTAATCTAGAAAAAGAGCTGGCAAGTATTAAACCTTTGTTATTGATAGAGGAAATCTATTAGCAAGAGTATGTGACATTTTTTCAATGTATTCTTTTTTACTTTTCATAAAAAGGAGACCAAAGGAGGAGAGGGAGGTTAGAACTTGGGCTCTGGGCATGAGGCTAAGGTCATTACCACTGGAGTCATAAGCCCCCACACATTTGTTCAATGGATTTTTCACAAATTACCCAAAACATAGCAAGTATTAAATCTTTAGTAGGCATACCAACGTTGTCTTAATCTATCTTTCGCAGTAATGGTTGACATTATTATTATTTCATATTTTTCATAGGAGATTTTGAGTAACTTTATCTATGTTCGCTTCTAATTTAATTATCTTTTGTTGCATATCTTGCTGCAGAGGCAAATCTGATTATGATTGAAAATTATACACATACGAACACGACTACTATTAACACTTTTGCAAGTTCCAGTTTAGAACGCAGAAGAACAGAAAATCCTAATTAACCTAGCGAGTGCCACAAGGTTTTCAAAACTCAAAAATTCTTTCACAAGTCAAAAGACTAATAGGATACGATAGGCAGAGAGAAGCTGATCATCCTTTAGAACTTTTCCTCGGCATATTAGTCGTTGTTGCTCGGATAGCACACCAGTGACAGAGGCAATCTGCTCTTTCAAGGCGGGAACTGGCATCTGCAGTTAAGAGGAGAGAATTTGGTTCATTTTAAAACCTGTATCCACAAAAAACTTTCTACCAACATGTTCTCACTGGCAATATTGCTTCACAAATAAGTTTCAATAATTATCTTTAAAACTAGCATATACACAAGTAATTTTCAAATTTTTGGCACACATTAACAGTTTGAACTTAAGGAAGCTATCTCAAGCTGCTGGGCCCACATTATACGGATGCACCAGAAATGCACATGCATTACAGCAGTGAAGATTGTACAGGATGAATATAACTGTTGCTCACCAGAGCAAAAGCAAGCCAATAGAATTATTAAGCAATAAACTTACTAAATAACTTTATATAAATGGCCAACCAAATAACTGAAGGCCAGATCTTAGTGGAAGCTATAATAAAAAGCCACAAGAGTAACAACCTGTTTATCCACCCTGAGAGTATATGTTTGTGAATCCAATGTTTTTATTTTTATCTCAACAGTAGTTTCAGAGCCTTCAATTTGCTCACCCATGGGAATGTGTTCAGCACCATTACTTCCCATTCTTCTCATACGACACCGAACCTACGAAGGAGAGAGAGTATAAATAAAAAATATTGTGTTTTTTCCTTGAGCGTTCAATCAGCTACTTTAATTCATTGGCAGCAATAATAAACAAATACGAAAAACAAAATGAGAAAGAAAAAAGAAAACCATTAATTTTGTAAGGCATACCCAGCTTTACTCAACAACTGGCTCACAATTGTGGTAAACACACGGGAAGAAATTCTTAGTTAATTCCCAAAGCATAAAAACATGAATGTCCAATGACGAATTGGCACATCCAGTCTAAGATATTTGAAATGTGTTTGATTTTCCATAACCTAAGTCAATTAATCCTTGTTCTCTATTCTGAGTTAACTGCATTAAACTCAATATGAAGTCTGAGGCGTGCAAGGCAAAACATAAAACTAACTGTTATGACATTCATTGCAGTTAAAATCCCCAAAATGCAAGAAACCATACGCATAAAGAGATCTCTCTTTAGCACAAAACCTACTCATCTGATCCACAAACAAACACCGTATCCAAAACTATAAGGAAAGCAACATCACTTATATCACAGTTCCCTTCTCTATTTTTTCATTGACAGCATCCATGACCCGTTTGGACTTTGATCCATTACCACACTAGTCAGCATACATATCAAAATATGTTCTTTTTCTGCCACAATGAGATTTGGTCTTGATGTAAACAACTCAATTCACAACATTATTTTTTTCGTTTGGAATTTGTTTTCATCGCGTGCAATCTCTCAAAACCTCAGTAAAGTGAACACCTTTATTCATGCACTTAAAGATATGAATGGAAAAGCTTTTTGTAGGAAAATAATAACCTATATACCAACAATCTTAGGGTTTTCCCGAATCAGGAACGAATAGAAAGAAAATATCCGCATACTTTCCATATCTAAAAACTCCAAAAGGGCAAAATTCATACACGAACAAACCAACCCAATAATCACCAAACTCAGAAACACAAAAAAGTCGATTCCATCAAAATAAAAGCGAAAAAAATCCAATACACATGACATGATCATAGTTACCTAAGCCAAGAGATAAACTAGAGGAAGCTTCCAGAAGATGGGGAAGCTTAATAATAGCCCAAGAGCGGGACACAAAAGCCCTCGGAGAGAGAGAGAGAGAGAGAGAGAGAGAGGGATTTATATGAAAATGGTCTCCGCTACTGAAATTGGCTGGGTCGTCCGCTCTGTCACTGTGTGGCAAACGATGGACGAGCACCTCGGAGGGCAGCAGGGAACTATGATGCCTAAATTGGGAGAGTGGTGGTGGTCAGGTGGCAATCGACCTGTAAATATTATTCTTACCTCTGGATTTTCACCGTTGAAATTTGGGTTTTTTTGCTGCTTGCTTCTTCGCAGTGAATAGTGAAGGGGGAAATAAAAATTAGAGCACGTGTGCATTTTTGTAGTCCGACTCTGAGCAGTTGATGAACATCATAGGTTTTTCACCACTTCAATTTTTTTTTAGATGATGTCGTGGTTTTTGTTGGGTCAAACTCAAAACTTGAAAGCAGAGGTGGTGTGATGACGAAAGGATTGAAGGTCAAATTTTTTAAGGATGTTTTTGCCTATCAACAACTCGGTTCATTTTTGTATACTTTTTCTTTCTTCCCAAGCAATGAAGAAACCTCATTCCAATCAAATAGTTATAATTCGTTTGGTATCTTCTTCTTTTTCTGGTCAAATATGGTATATGTTTAATTCAGCACCACATGAATCGATGGGGAGATACGCATTTCCCAAACGATTTCATCAAATAGAATGTTAAATATATGGCATATATTTCATACTAGTTGATTTTAATTGCCAATAAAGGAATTACATATAAGGAATATGCAAAATGTATTATATATTCAAATATATTTTTCTTTATTTGCTTGTTTTGTAGATGTCATATAGTATATCTACTCTTCCTAATCAATCTAATTATATAGTATGTCTATTCTCCCTAATTAATCTAATTTATGATATTTTCAAGAAAAAAAACAGGCTTGGGAATGGGACTCATTTGATTTCCCATGTTTAATAAAGTCAGGTGTAGAAAATGATTGTATGACACATGGTAGCTTGTCTCTTGTTGCCTTAAGTTTGGAGACTGGAGGTGCGCTCCTATTTCTAATGCAACAAAATATCATAGTATTGTGGCGCCCTTCAATATATTTAAAAAGATACTTTTATAACGAGTCAATATGGCTACAACAAAACTACACCACAACTAGGTCTCGAATCACAAATATATATATTCATTGTCATCCATGTGAGTTGAACTTGAGACCTCCTCTAACCAACAATCAACTAGAGACAAATACCACTAAGAGTACTTCTACCCATTTTGCTATGGCAAAGAACAAGAGCAAGGAAAGGCCCTACCCTTTTTTATTTTGCTTTCCCACCCATTGTCATGGCAAGTGAAGGCAAATACTATTCACATGAGATATGAGGAAATGAATTTGTTTGGATTTTGGTGTTCGAAGTGAAGAACATGGCTAAGTACTTATAGGAAAAAATATATAAATTTTTTGGTTTTTTTTTTTAATATTTAAATTGGTGAGAACAACGCTCCAAGTAGCAGCTCAGGTAATTTTTGCTTTTGGATTGGCCCAGGTAACTGGGGCCATTCTTGTGCAGACTGATCCTTGCAGTGAGGCTTTTTCCAAAGGACGGGCTGCCTTTTGCCCTTACAAAAAAGCACCAGTGGAAGTGCTTTAAACAGTGCCGGCCCTGGGGGTAGGCAAGAAGGGCTTGGGCCATGGGCCACCAATTAAGGGGGCCCCAAATTGTTTTTATATTATATATATATAATATTGTTCGACTTATTAAAAAAATAAAAACAAAGCGATTAAATTTTTTGGTTTCCTCTTCCCATATGGTTTCTTCTTTTCCCAAGAAGAAAAAGAAATCACATGATTTCCTCTTTCCAGAAAGCGATTCCTCTCTTAGTTAGTTTCTCCATGGAAGAACTCTATTTAATCTATCACCATATTTTTCTCTGTTTTCCCCATCTCTCTTCCATCCCTCCATTATTTTCAGTTTCTCTCATCCCTCTTTTCTCATATCATATTGTAACCCTAAGAATCAATCTCACACTAAAAAGCTCACAAATTGTCTTTGAGATTGATGATGACCAAGAGGGAGGAGCATGAGAAATTAAAAAGGTAGTCAGATTTATAATTTTTCTTTATATTTGTTCCTATCCAGCAAACTAAATTTTCAATTTCCAATAGGAACAAAACACAAAGATATACGGAGTGGTAATCAAATTTAGTTGCAGACTCTTTAATTTCCTTGTTTTTAGGAATCTTTTGTTGTATGGTTGGCGTGTGTGGTACTCTTTCCTACCCCGAGGTTTTATCCCACTTGGTTTTCCTCGGGAAGGTTTTAACGATGCCACTTTTCCATGCCACCTACCTCTGACTCTTTCCTACTATAATGCATATACGTAAAATCATTTTATTTGTTGTTTTTTCACAATTGTATAGTAAGGGAAGGGGCCTCATTTAATTTATCGCCTAGGGCCACCCAAAAGTCAGGGCCAGCCCTGGCTTTAAACTAAGGCTAATTGGTTAATGATTTAAAAGAAGGGGAAAAAAGTTTGAGCGAGGATCCAATCCAATTGGGTTATTCAATTATATTTTTTGTACCCAACAAACAGAGGGATACTATCTTCCGGATGTATCTTCCTTCGTCTATATTTCTTTCTTTTTTTTTTCGCTTATATTACCCCAAAGTGAAACCTTTTGAAATTTTGAATTTAGCATTTCTTTCTCAATCTCAAACTTAGGGTTCGTTTATGAGTAATTTTGAACAGGGCAGAATCACTTATGGGGAGAAGCACCACCCACGTATTTCTCCATATAATCACTTTAAGTGATTATAAGTGATTATATTTGTAATCACTTTAAGTGATTATAAGTGTGATTATAGGGAGAATGAATGTGTTTCTTCATAAAATCACTTAAAACCACTTAAAGTGATTATATAAAGAAGTGATTCTTTATAGAAGTGCTTTTTAGCCAATCCAAAATCACCTCCCATACAATCTATAATCAGTGTGGCTCTACCTAGATTATCATTTGGTTAACACATTGATTTGCCCAAAAAATAAGATAACTGGATGAGAACGTATTATTGAAGAAGTGTTTTTATTGACATATACTTCGTGCAGTATGTTTTGGTTCCTCTTGGATGGGCTTGAAGAAATAAAGAGATAATTGTGTGGTGAGGCCCATCTAGTGTACAGTACTGATACGAACTTGGAAAATGGGCAGCCAGCAGCAACCCTTCCTTTCAGGCTTCACCAGTTTGTGTCTCACTCAGACCGCCCATCTTCGTCATCAGCAAGTCTTGTTTCTGTGGAGATTTTTGGTTTTCTCTTAAGACTTCTTCAGGCTTCATCAACAAAACATGTTAACGGAAACCGTTGGAAATGGAGGACCACTGCCACTGGTGGTATGGTATGTCTCTTCTCTTTGCCAATTTTATTCATCAATGTGCATCGTGCAGTGCAGTGCAGTAAAGTGAACCAAACTCAATATTCATATTGTCAGAAAACAACAGTCTCCTTACAAGCATTCAAGCATGCAGGCATTCATTCAAGCATTTATGCATTTCATGATGACTGCTTCATGGGTTTTATTTATTATTGTCAAATAATCCAAACCTTGCAGCCAGCAACCAGCAACAGCCCAAATGAGCCCCCACCACTTGGTTTGATGATGCACCGTACTCTCGGCTGTCTGGACCACAGCAGATTTGACCCAACAAGGAACATGTCAGATCCCACGTGTTAAAAACACAGTGCCACTCACTGACCCCTCACACCATCACCGTCCATCCAATCAATGTTATATGTGAAACATGGTGGGCTCAGCCCAGAATCCCTGGTGGCCCCAATCCCTCACTGAACAAAGAACACAAAGGGAAGGGAAGGGGTCCTCCTCCTCCTCCTGCTCACAACACAGCTACCTACTCTGTGAGCTCAACACTGAACTTCAATGTCTAACCAATTTATTTCATGATCCATTAAAATTGTAGATAGGAAAAGCACACTGAAATTTGGTTTTAAGACTTAAAAAACCATTTATCTATCTTATAAGTTATAAGTTATAACCAACCTATATTATTCCTTAAATTAAAAGACAGAGATCAAACCAGATAAGAAACACGCACTTCAATTTGCCAAAAAAAGCTAAAATGTTCAACTATTTTTTATACTTTCATGTAACATATAAGGGTTACAAATCCCAGCAGCCAGCGAGCGATCGAGCGCCTCAAAGTGCTCATCACTCAATCATCCAACTCATAGTTTAAAAGTAAGTTACAACAAAATCCCAATAGAATATACTGCTATATGTACACAACAAAATCATTCATTCCTAGCCCTGAAATTCTGCAGCATTTCTGCAATGCTGTCCAACTTCTCAAGCGCTAATATAATAATATTTCCTCTTTTATTTGTCTAACATCACTTTCTGTGTGTGCTTTCTTTATTTTTGTCTTTTCGGGTTTTCCCTACACTCAGACAGACTCAGTTGTGTATTGGAGGTTTTCTCCTTGCTGGAGAATAGTCCATTTCAGTCATATCTGTGAAGTCAGGATAGTGTTGGACTTGGTGGGCTGCTGCAGCCTCCTGCACCTGGTGCTTTGAAATAACCGATGACTTAGCTTTCACATCACCATCTTCCCCACCACGCTTTGTATTATTATTAACCTTTTTACCTTTTGGGTCCAGATCACCTCTGTTCCCTCCATCATCCTTGTCATTCTGTACATGATCACACAGAATCAGAGGAAGAAATGAGGACGTTTTCACACCTAACCTAACCCCTATCAATTGTTAGTTAAACTTAAATACGAGATTAGTATTTAGTTATTTTGACTAATTAAACCTACCTTTGAAGTGGTGGTAATGGTGGTAGTGGTGGTAGCCGCACTAGAGGCTGTCTTAGAGATTAGTTTTCTAGTGTTTCCTGCAACAATACAAATCAAAACCACTTAATTAATTGAGTCTTTAATTTACTGCAGTAACACAGAATAAAATAACCATATAATTATAACAATGTTAACCAGATTAGTTTTGGGAGGGACAAAAATTGTTGTGGAGATCTAGTACATGGTAATTAGAGGTTCCAATCTTTTGGAAACCCAAGACTTTGAAGAACATTGATCCTCTATTCTAGCTATCTCTAACTAAGCTCTTCTCTAGTCGCCAGAAAATGGATAAAATTAAGAAGGATGGAATGATATGAAATGTAGCTAGAAACTAATGGTGCTTGGGTTTGTGTGTCCTAGGTCCATAATAATCTTCATGAATACTTGGTAACCAGTGGTGTGGTGACTTGTTGGATTCTCTAGGAACTGTTTTCTTCAAGGTACCTGATGAACACTCTACACCGTCTTTGCAGAGATTGCTAGACTCTCCTGGACCAGCACTTCTTTTCATTGAAGCAGTTTCCTGTTCCTGCATTTAACAATCAAATTCTTGAATGTAATGTAAGAAAATTATTTTCCACAGAGAAAAAGAATGAATATATATATATATATATACTGTTCTTGCACGTCTGAAATTTTAATTATCTTGAATGGTGAGAAAATTTTACAAAGAACATGAAAAAAGAGCTCACTTGTAAATTATTATTATTATTATTCTGTTGTGTAACAGAGATGAATCCTTTCTCCAATCGAATCCCTTCAAAAGAAAACAAAAATTAGCTAATTTGACAACCAATATTTCATAGACATAAATAGTTTTCTAATGCTTGTAACTAGGTTTTGGAAATATATATATTTATATGTATGTACCTTGGGCGCCAGAAAGGAGGAGGGACAAAAGAAGAAGAGAGACTGCTAGAGATGGAGTTGTCATTTGGAGTAAATCTTATGAAACAGAGATATGGCAGAAGAAATACGGAATGAGAGAGAGGAAAGAAGATTAAATGTCAGGAACAAAGTGTTGTGTTGCTGCAGGTTTCTCTTTTTCTCTCTTCCTGTTTAAAAGCTTGAACATGCAGAGCAAAATCTGAATGAATGGTAGATGGTTTGGGAGATCCCTGCTTAAATACATATATAATATCTGGGCCCACACTAATTTCTCCAACTTGTAAACTTTAAACGAGATGGATGATTTTGCTTTCAATTCTCTTTTTAAATTTCATTTCGTTTGAAGTGCAAGTCTTTGTCCAAAGGAAATAAAAGACATGTTGTATCATCCATTGGATTGTAGTTTGTGTTAATCAAATTCCAGTTCAAAAGGCATTCATCATGGGGACCAGATTTGTCTTTTATGAAAAGGCACATTGCTTTGCTACATTCTTACTCACTCTCTGCATTTCTTTCTGGGGTAAATATTGTTTAATCTATTAAATAATAATTTACCATGCCTTTTCCCTTCTTTTTTGTGCCTTGGCTCTGGTCTTCTCAGATGCGTGATGTATCGATCAGACTTGCACAGCTCCATATATTTTGCTTTCCGAGTTGTACCTCATTTTTCCATGCAACAAAAAACAAGGCCTATGGTGGGATTAGACAAGCTGATTTGCCAAGTGGTACTAACCAAGCACTGGTCATGGAATAGAATCATATGGCTACAAGAGCATAGGACTTCCCTTTCAGATCAGATATGACGCATGCACTCTACAACTTTTGCCTTGCGTTTATATGGTATCCCTGATTGGAGTGAGGGACGGGACGTGCATTCTGCATTGGACATGACTACTCAAGGCATTTCCTTTCAGTTTTATTTACCAAAGATGCTGTAAGGAGAAACACTCTCATGCAATATTTCATTGTGTTAAGGAATAAAATATCGATAGTATCGAAAATATCAGTAGTTTAAAAATACAAAAATTTCGATTGAAATATCGAGATATTATCGATATTTCGGTCCATATCGTTAATATTATCGATATTTTAGTCTATGAAGATCTAAAATATCGATTGTCAAAAAATACGAAAATTTCGATAGAAATATCGGGATATTTTGTTCCATTTATTAGCAAATGATAGCAAAATAGTATTATTTTCGTTACAAGAAAGTTTTTTATTTATTTATTACCATCCTCATTACAAGAAATTTTTTTGGATTGAATACGTGTTTTTATTTTATAAAAATGCAAATTAGCAATGTACTTGCTACCATTGGCCGATCTAATAAGGAGCCAGTGAAGGCACTAGACCCCTACTCAATCTTGTTCTACACGGGGAAAACTGTTTGATAAAATGCCTCAAAAAAGTTACGACAGTGGCAAAGGGGCAAAGAAATGGTTGAGACTTAAGATGCATTAGACCAAACTTTACAGGTTGTTGCTAGGTCAAAGTGTACAAGTTATTGCCCCAAAAAAAGATAATTCTTGAATCCGGCAGTTCTTTTTGCCGATTAATTAGTGGGTTCATGGAGAATATATGTTAATGAAGAGTCATTAGATCGTCTTCACATTCGGGTGACTTTGCAATAAATATAATGCTATTGTTACATAGTAAGTTACTAGATTAGCTCGTAACTCACTATTGTTCGTGAGTTTTTCAAAACATAGTAAATAAACAATTATCAAACAATGTTATGTTCTTGTTAATTGCCATGTCTACTGCTATATAAAACTTCCGATTTGTGTTGATATTACAATAAATTTCAGTAAGTTGGGTCGCAACGCAATGGCTAAATTTCAATAAAAAAGAATAAGGAGAATGAATCAGAAAACGCAGTGGGCAGCAGCCCACGTGTCACAGGAAGCAAGCGGAGTTAATGCGA
This sequence comes from Prunus padus, assembly GCA_024362665.1. Taxonomy (NCBI): domain Eukaryota; kingdom Viridiplantae; phylum Streptophyta; class Magnoliopsida; order Rosales; family Rosaceae; genus Prunus; species Prunus padus. The sequence goes on from JANFAM010000018.1 coordinate 32,705,499, forward strand.
CGGCGACAGGCAAAGTTGGAAAGTCACCCATTTCAGCAACCCTCCTCTCCAGACGTGGCAGTATATGTCCCTAGCCATGCCTGCCGCCTCAAGGGATGACCACTCCACGCGGACGTCCACATCTAGCGGGGTCCACCTGAATATGACGTGGCAGAAAATTTGGCACGTGGGGACCGCCGTATGACGCGGCCTGTCTATGCTGTGACCATAAAAAACAAACATGACTTTTGTCGGGACTGCCTTGCCATGACTTTTCGTAATGGTCTCTTCCTCTCGTTTTCTTTTTATTGATACGAACTTTTCACAGCGGTTGTTGATAGTGTTGTGGTTGCTGCCCCTGCCTGCTTATTAGATTTTTAATTTTATTTTAATGACATAGAATTTCAGATTTTGAAGCTATTAATTATTTTTTATCGAAAAGGAACAAAAACAAATTTAATAATTCATGAAAAACAATGGATTAGCCAATCTGGATCACACTAATTCTGGTGTCACTTGAGTCACAGTGGGCATTGTTTGTCGTAGAAAAATGCTTGAATTGTGGGTTGCTGTCAAATGAAATGACCTAATCAATCAGCTAGAATTATTAAAAACATTAATTTTCCTTATTAGCTTCCTCTAAAGTGCAACTTCTGTTGCCATTATTATTTAAATTGTTTTGCAGATGCGTTGAGAATTTCAATTAGGGGGACCAGGTTGTGCCAGTAAGGGACCATAAGCAAAAGCCAGTAAGGGACCATCAACAATCTTACAAATTTGTTCAACCATTGAAGAGAAGAGTCGCGTGTAAAACGTATATAATTAAGATATATTTAAGTTAATTAACATACAAATGTGTATTTGGAGTCTGGAGAAATCCAAGTTACTCGAAAGCTGTGGATTGACAATTTCATATATATTGAGCCGACAGAGGGACATCACATGTTTTTGGGATTCAGTTAATCATGTTTGAAATTGGACCACTGTCCACTGGTTTCAACGCTACCATTTGGTTCATTAGAGAGACATGTTTTGTGCTATGTCTGCAATGTTTTTTACATATCTACAACCAGATATAGATATATAATCCAATATTAATTCGAATGGGAGCTTCCCTTCCTTTTGTGATGTAAAACATATGATGGAAGCAATCAAAGAGGAGTTGGAGAGACGTGCACGCAAGGGTAAATTGGGCAAACTACAGATTTGGACTTTGAGCTCAGAATTGAGCCAATTACCTGTCGATTCAAAAAGAACGGTGTCACTAGCAAAACTTATTGCTCTACCATGATGTATGAGCTTTTTTGGACATCCAATAATTTACCTATTAAATTATGTAAAAACTAGATTATTAAAATAATTTACCTATTATCTCTTATTGATAATAATTTACCTATTATCTCTTATTGATAATAATTGACCTATTATCAATTTACCTATTATCTCTTATTGATAATAATTTACCTATTATCTTTTATTGGTAATAGGTAAATTATTTTTATAAAGTAGTAGGTACATTATTTTCAAAATGCGTTAAATAAGTTGGGTATATTATTTAAATCATAAGTAAATTCATAATCAAAACTGATGCATAAAGAGTATTGTATTGAAGGCTAATTCGGTGGGAAGAAATCAAAACAATAAATTCATGAACCAAGACTTAATACAACCACCACATAACACGTTAAACTTGTAAATAGGGGTAATTTTTGGAATCCGAAAAATATAATAAATCAGATTTTAAGTTAGATTAGGTAAATTGCTTAGTTGGATCCTAGTCATCGGGTTTTATTTGAAAAAGGTGTGTATTTTTAAAAGAAAAATAAAGGGAATGGCTGTAGGTGATTAAAAATGAATTTTATGGGTCTAAGCTCAATTTACTATTTATTTTAATTCCTTGTTTATTCCTAAGGTTTTTAGGGGTATAATAACATATTTTAATATGTGACTAGGTTATGTTTTGTTATTCAAGTTTATCAATAAACTTGAGGTTCCTTCCTGTCTTTCTAGTGAATTCCAGAGTTACATGTTTTAGACTAAAGCTTTAGCCATCTAGTGTCACGTTGCGTCACTTTGAAATTTCTTACTAACTACTAACTACTATACTGTCGACAAACAATTAACATAATACGTACGGTGCCAAACTCCTAATTAAGGCAAAAATAACAATGACTATATAATGTTGGAATATATTTGCACATATAGATCATATATATGCTAGCAAGTTCTTTTTAAATAAAAAATAAAAAATGTAAATATTTGTAAATTATGCATAAATGTGAACATGAAAAAAAGTCCCTCCTTACTTATAGCTAGCTATTTCCTCAAGCGTCTAGCTAAAAATGTGAGTTTTTTTATGGGAGCTGCCCTCTTTTGTCCATTTACACTACTTTTTTTGTTATAGTAAAAATTATTAACAAAACAAAAGGGGAGTGAGATAGGAAAAATGTGATAGTTATCTCATCACCATTCCACCAGAAATCTGCTAGATATTGGTTGATATAATAAAATTGGACCCACCCAATAGACAGGTTTGATATGACATGAAAATGAATTGGTTGGGTTGGGACGTCAACGCAGTGACAAAAGGAACATGAACATCGCATGCATATGCATAAGGATATGCCACTGCACTGCCAGGTTAGGTGTATCCATTCCATATGTTAAACCAGTCAGTTTTTGTATAGAATTCCATTCAATGATGCTATATAAACTATTTCATCCTCTTTCGTGGTATTCATTCATAGTCATTCTTCGTCTAGAGAGTCTAGAGTGATTAAATAACACCACAAACTTGTTCATGCATTCATCCAATTAACCTAATTATTTGTTCCACAAACTTGGAGAAAAAAACTACTTGAATCGATCTCGATATCTGAATCTGAACTGAACATCTGCCTGCATGAACATTTAATCTTGTCAACTTACGTACAGTGGGAAACCCTTCCTTTACTTTACATACACAGACTACAGACAATAGCGAAAATTCTGAAACAAAACTATAGTCAGCAGCAGGAGGCTGCAGGAGGGCCGGGTCTGAAATTTTTGTGAACTTTGTCCTCCCAATAGCGAAACAGCATATATCAAATCATATCAGGATCTATCTAGCTAATATCTAAGTCTTGTATTATCAACACAGAAATACGTAGGTCTTTGTGTGGTCCCTACTTCCTATATATATATAGGATGTATGCCGGTCCCTTTCCTTTTTCCATGCCTAGCTTAGTGTGTACTAGCAATTAACATGTGTTTTCTGCTACTTTGGCACATGGGCTGTGACCCCACCTCTCCCCAGTTATCATCAGGCAGCCATCCTCCACCCTCAATACTATTCTAAACCAAAACAAAATTATTAATTAAGGAGAGAGGAGAGTGTAATTGGTACAAGAAAATGTTCAATGCACCCAGATTTCCTCAATTACGCATGAAATGCATGGATGGAGCTCAACTTATTGGTTTAGGGTTTAGGGTTTAGGGTTTAGGCGGACCACCTATAAGCTTTTCTTTTTGCTCCTTTTTATTACCAAAGCATGAAAAATTCAAATTTATAATATTTTCCACATCATTGATACGACTTTGGATTCAACGGAGTAACTTTAAATCTTAATTAATTCATCATTGTCTTGTCATGAGAGAAGACTAAGAAGTATCTAGAGAGACAACATTTGTACTCCTTGACATGTCAAGAAAAGTAATGAAACTCCTACTTACCACATAATATATGATAACAATTTTTATTTTTTTGGGGTTTACCATCGTTAAGTAGAGATAGTCGTCTACTTATATTTTCGGTACTTGTGTTATATTCATATCTAAAATTACACTGTTTGTGGGGTTTAATAAAGTTATAGGTTTAGTCTCTCTCTAAAAAAAAGTTATAGATTTAGGGCTCGTTTGGGACTGCTTCTATAGGAAGTACTTCTGCTCATAAGCTCTTATAACAAAAACGTTTTTATTATAAAAATCTTAAATTTTCATAAAAAATCCAAGTGCTTCCTGGAAAAGCACTTGGGAGTGCTTTCTGCAGAAGCACATAACAGGTGCCTCTCCAAGAAGCTTACCTATGACATAGAAGCGCTTCTAAACTGTTCTGCCAAACACTGTCATAAGCGTTTTTAGTTGTCAGAAAGCACTTTTAGTCATTCCAGAAGCACTCACAAACAGGCCCTTGGTATAAGAGATTATTTTGAAAGGATAATGAAATGGAAATTGGAGACTACGTAATTTTATATGTACAACATGACTCTTTGAACCCGTCTAAACTTTGGGTTTGTAGTCTTCCTCGCTCGGTTGTGAACTCTTTTTACTTAGACTTTTTTAGGCATGCTTGTCCTCGTGGGTCTAAGTTCTGTTAGTTTTTTCTTTTTCGCATGAAAAAAACATGATACAAGCATAAAAAAACACAAAAACGTAGATGTGAATTAGATCAGTTGGCTAGGGTTATGAACCAGTCCCTTGCACCCAAGTTCGAATCTCCTTTCCCGTAAATTAAATTAATTTAGAGTAATTTAGACAATGGTTTGTATTTTTTAAAAATACACATAGACAAAAGGTTGAGTTTTTCGGCCTGCTTCCAAGCCCATTTTTATTGAGCCTTGACTTTTTTCTTAATCCTTTTGGGCCTTCCCCTTTTCTGCTCCAAGCCCAAGCTTATTTCTCTGTGGAAAAGCGAGAGCGTGCGTTTACACTCAAATTTATTTGTCAACGACCTTACAGTTGGTGGTTGGCTATTGTACCGTTACAAATCCCGCCCACCTTAACCGCTAAGCCATCCACCCAAAATTCCCAATGCAAAGAGCAAAACCTATTTCCCTCCTCTCTAATCTTGATTCACAGATTAACATCTCTGCACTCTGCCTCTTATTTTCAACACTAATCTTTAGTCTTTAATAATAATATATTAGGTTTTCTGTAGCTTTGATTTTTCTTCTTCTTTTCTTTTTAGTTACGGTAGCCCCTCCTCATTGTAATGATGCGTGCAACTTGTTCCAATAATCCTCCGCCTCCTCCTCCTCCTCAACAACCAACGTAAGTCATTAAGGAGAGCAAAAATAAGTTTGAATAATTTTACATCCACTTTTTGAGGCCAATGAGTTTAATACTTGTATGTATATGTGAAATCAACTTGCAATTTCTTCTTCTGTACGCAGAAGAAGATGTCAGTGTTCCCATGGACAAAAATGCGGCTGCAGTGAAAGGATCAATCAGCTTTCAGGTGGATTAAGTCAAGGGTCTCAGCTGAATCCAGATGTTGGGTTACTTGACAATTTTGCATTCGAGAGGGAGAATGGACCTTTTCTATCTCTTCTTGTGAGTAAAACTTCATAATAGTTCCTTTGCATTTGCATGTTTTCTTGTTCCAAATTTTCATACATGCATGGTTGCATCTTCTCCAGACTTCTTCATCCTCGTTCCGACGACCACATGAAGCTTCAAAACCCACGAGCCATGTTCAAAACAAGGAACACTCTAATTTGCTTTATCAGATAGACCACTCATCATCACCAGGACTAATTGTTCGAAGGAGCTTACATGATCAGCTTTCAGTAGCCACCGTAAGGAGCATAACAAGTTGCATTGCTAACACTCCAAACCTCAACTTACCTCATACCATTAGCCAAATTGGAAGAGCTAATTTTCCAACTTCACAGAATGATGAGCTTAATTCTGGAACTTGCACCACATTAATTCTTGGATCTACTCCTCTTCGCCATATTTCTCTTTTCCAAAGTCTTTTTGGGCTGCCTAACAATCTTTTGCGGTCTTTATGGCCTTCCCTTTGGCCTCCCCACTTAAGTGCAGATTCTACATTTCGATTCGGTCAAGCTTCTGCTTCTTCTTCTGATGATAATGGGGTCCATAATGTGACCCAAATTGATCCATGGAGGCAACTACTCATGGAATCGACTCTGTATATGCACAGGCCAGCTGATACCTTGTTAGAAGGTTCGACTTCATTTTTTGTTGTAACAGCTAACCGTGGAGTGAACTTCAGGCTTGTCACAGAGGTTTGTCTATTATTTCATTCTATCTTAGGAAATTTCTTTTCAATGACTACAAATGTGAAGGTGCAGCATGGTAAGCCTTGCTTCCTGTACAGTGTCCACCTGCTGATTCTCAGCCTAACAATAGACATATATGTATAACTGTCTCGAACCAGTAACTAAATGATTGTATGATCATTAGATCAATATGCTATAGCATTATAGCATAGCTTGTATAATCATTTGATTGCATTGCTTTCGTCCTTAATTCTACACGAGCAGAATGCTAGAGTTATTTACCAACGGCCTCTGCACGTTTCAATTGAAATGCGCAATCGTTCTGGAGCAATGTGGCTTGATGTGGATAGCATGTCATATGAGGTATTCTCACATCAAAACTTTCATTTGTCACAGAATTTTTATCAATAATGTTTTAGTATGTCTTTTGTCATACTGTCTCCTGGAATTCTACAGGAGTTATTGGCTTTAGAAGATCATATAGGGAATGTCAGCACAGGATTATCTGAGGAAGCAGCTATTGCATCTCTCAACCGCAGCAATTACTTTTTGTTTGCAGAAGAAAATGCTCAGAAAGACTTTTGCAGCATCTGCCAGGTATTTTGTTTATATATGACTTTCTATCCAGTTTCCATCATTAAGCGATAAATGCCTATCAAAGTGAATGGTATTACAATGTTGGTCTTCATGACAGGAGGATTTTGTAGAGGAGGATGAGCTAGGAACATTGGATTGTGGGCATGGCTTCCACATTGCTTGCATTAAACAATGGCTGGGATATAAAAATGCATGTCCTATATGCAAATCTCCCGGTTTATGCACTACACGCCCCTCATTCTCACGTATTTAAAGTCTGTAAAGTATGTCTTATGAAGCTGAATTTTTCTGAAAAGTACATGGTGAGGATTGGGGACTACTCTATATATGTTCTGTTTCTCCATGCTCTCCAGGCTAGTTTAGTTTAGCTTCATTTTCTTTTTCTGTAAATGCACAGATTATGTGTAAAAAAACAATGACGATATCTTAATGTATATACTCTAAATTTCTCTCTTTGGTGCGGATTTGAACGTCATGTACGATATGTATGTTTATGCATGATAATATGGAGAACAAGAATCAAGATGAACAGAAACATAATTTTTTTTATAATGACTATTCTAAGGAGTACACAGTAGGTCATAGCAATATGTATCTTTTGAACATCTATGAACCTTGTCTCAGACAATTACTTTGTGAAACAGAATTTGATGAAACCTGTATCAAAAGTTGATGTTAGAAAGAACCATTGTGCTACTGAAGAAAGTATCCTCTCCTGCTCTAGTAAATCACTGGTTTTAGTAGCAGCTCCTCTCTGACATTGATTCACTGTCACCATCTAATCATATGGGGTGCAGCTCCTTGTGACAGTAAATTAGACTCACCCCTCAAGGTCGGGGTGGGGTGTTTATTAATCAATCATGTATGGCATTGGGAAACACTAAGTTGGGACTTGTTTATGATGTTTTCAGTGGATGTTTATCGATCAAGTTGTAGAGTTCATCTCCAATTCCGAAACCAAGCATCCTAGCCATGTCACTGGTCTTCAATCTAGGCTTTGGAATGTTATGTTGCTTCAACCATGAGTACACAATAAAAACTTTCTGCATAACGAACAATTCTAGTGCCTCAGGATTGAAGACAACCCCCATCCTCATGTTCATCTGCAAATATAAGATTTCGAGGGTCTTGGCATTAAACAAGGACAAGCCCCTCCTCACTCTCAAACTCTGTCACTTGGCATTGCTATAAAATACAATACCTGGTGTGGAACCAACATGGCAGCATAACGAGCCAGTTCTCCGGCTCGCCAATCCAAGAGGACAGGCAACCAGGGATAGGAGGCATCAAGTCTCAAAAACCAGAGTCTTATATCAGGGAATTCTGATAGTTCTCTAGGATCACGTGGATCTTCTCTTGTATAGTTAATGGTAAAGCCAATTGTACGCTCAAGGAACTCTTTTGGCTTGGCTAGTTACAACATTAGCACGAAAAACTTCATCAGGGTTTTGCATAAAAAGTCGTCATGAACTTCAACTTGCAAATATGAAGCTAAATTCATTGCTTTACCTGATGAAGGATTGGTAATCCCAGTTGCAGAATGAAATGGGGACAAATCAAGACCCCGAATCACATCATTATCAAGAACTATTTCAAATCGACCTTCACTTGGTGGCATTGGAGGTTCAACCTTACTAGACGTGTCTGTCAACCACAGCAATTTATAAGTTAGATGCGCCTATAAGAATATATTGGTTGTATAAAAAAAGTTTTGGCCTTTTATCCTATTAAAGGAACAAGCTTTCTGAAGTTGTCCAAAAGATAAATGGATATAAACAAAGTGAGCAGAGAACCCAAATTAAGAAAGGTGTTACCTTCTTCCTCGTCATACAAAGAGATGTCAAAATTCCCAGATGGGTTGAAGGCAACTGAGACTGCCACTTGTCCTTGCCGCCTGTTTAAGTTTGAAAAGGCCAAAGAGGCTATGGAATCTGAGATGGGTGGTCTAAGGGGAGTCCATGGAAAAGGAGAGGATATGGCCTGTCTGGAGCAGAAAATGGGAAGCAGGCCTGGCAGCCTCTCAGACAGTTAATACAGTTTTTCTTTCTTGCATTTTCTTGTGGCCTTTGTGTTTTGAATGCGCATATCATAATCATATCCCTTTATTTATTATGGGTTTTTATGCCATGTGCCTCAGCCCCATGTCAAATTCCCTTACTCATATTTCAAATTTGGGCTGGGCCATAATAAATCAAATTTCAACAATCTGGGTTGTGATTGGTGGGATTGTGTTTTGGAGCCCATGAATGAAGAGAAACTCTCATGTAACGGAGATATCACTTTTTGCTATTCCCAACCAATAACGCAATAACGGGTAAGATAATTTTTTTACGTGTCATTGTGTTATTAGCTGATAATAACAAAATAGTGATATCCCGTTGTTTGCCATGAATGAGGAAGGTCCATTCATTTGGGCAGTGCCTGTCTGTTTCAGTGTTCGCCAATTGCCACATGGCCTATTCTTGTGCACCAAGTACCGACCAGAGCCTGCCAGCACAAAATATTATGAGTACCAATCAACCATGCAATGATGCATTGCCAATTGCCAATTGAAAATCCATCCATAATCATATGAACGCAAGAAGTCAAAAGAAGATATAATTAAGAACGGAAAATTGGTTCAATTTCGTGTTATGAAATGATTGAAATATTTTTGCTAATTACTTTAACTAAATGTGTAATTTTATCACAATTTTCAACATTTGACATGTGTTTATATGTATAATTAAAGTTTATTTTTGTTTTGTATTTTTGGAACCATAGTAATACCTATAAACACATATCAAGTCTTGAAAATAATGATGATAATACACTTTTAAATTAAAATGATGAACAAAAATACTTAATGAAATGAAACAGTTTAATTATGATGACGACCTTAAAACCTTAGCTGTCTGTCGTTGAGTATATTTATTTTGCTGCTGTGCGGCCACACGGGTTGGGTTTGGTTTGGGGATTGGATTGAAGTAGTTCCACAACTCTAGTTACTTGTATATTAATTAAATGATTAGGAAAGAAAGAAGGAAAGACTTGTTGCGATAACGCACCGTGTTTCCAACACCTCACTCACTGTGACTGATGATCAGTCTGCACTCTGGATGTCATTTACACAAAAACCCATGAATTATCTTTTTATTGTTGACACCAACATAAAAAGATTAATATTTAGTATTCAGAAGAACTGTTAGTCACTCCAAAAATTCAAAAGAAAGACGTTTCACCCAACTTTTACTTGTAAATGACTCCTAATGATCATATATTTTAAATTTAACATTTGTTTTTTCTTTCAAATAAGTAAGAAAAATATACACACTAGTAGAAACACACACACGGTATTTTTTTTTCCCACTAAAAAAGCTTTAGTGTCTATATAATCAACTTAGTCAGTGTGTATTTACTTTTGAGTGATGATTTTCCAATCTCATTTTGTCTATTTATACATTCTCTTTTTAGTTATAAAATGGAGTGTAAGTGGATAAAAAATAAGTGGGAAAATCAATTCTCTTACCTTTTATGATTAAATATATTTTTGGTCATTGAGAAATTTTTTTAGTCAATTTTATCACTGTATTTTTCAAAGTATAATTTAATTTTGTCGTAGTGGCTTTTCCAACAAAAACAGTAGTTTTGCTTTTAAAAAATTGATGTGATTTTGTTTATAAATATATATATATATATATATTTCCCATATCACTTAAATTTCAACATCACTACCAAACGCAGCGCACCACGCTTTAAGAAAGCAGTTTAACCCACCCACCCAACCCATTTAATTCTCACAAAATTTCATTCCTCGTTGACCGTCACCGTCCTCACTCAACAGCCCCATGTTCTGAATTCTTGCTTTATCTTTTCCTGAATCTTCTCCATCTTCTTCTTTTACTCTTACTAGTCTTCAGATAGATATATGTTTTTCTTTTCTCTCATTTCTTTGAAATCCTATTAACCCAACATCAGGATTCCAAATCTTTATATTTGGTATCGGTGCATTTGTGTGCATTTACTAAAATCTAGACCATTTGATTAATCAATTAATCCACATCAGCATTGCTAGATTATCTTAAAATGGAGCATTTTTGCTCACCACTTTAATCATAGGTGTACCATTACCACCACCTTCAATGCTTGACACGTGTCCATAGGCATAATCATAGTTAACTTTTACTTTGTATTTATGAAACAATGGTTATACCTATGAACACGTGTCAAACATTGAAGGTGGTGGTGAGGGTACACCTATGGTTAAAGTGGTGAGCAAAAATGCACCTATCTTAAAAAATCACATGTTGTACCGTATCAATTACCCTTTCCCATTTTTAATGAGTCCAATCTTCCCTTCCCCTTTCACCCTCTCCACGTCTGTTATGAGAAAACCTTTTCCCAAATTATTTCCATGGCTACCATCTCTCCAGTGGTCTAACCTCAACGCCTCCTTATCTAAGTTCCATACAGGGCCGGCCCTGACTTTTGGGTGGCCCTAGGCGATAAATTAAATGAGGCCTCTTCCCTTTGTATACAATTGCGAAAAAACAACAAATAAAATTATTTCACGTAGCGTAGAGCGCGTGAATAAAAAAGGTAGTATGCATTATAGTAGGAAGGAGTCAAGGGTAGGTGGCATGGAAAAGTGACCTCGTTAAAACCTTCATGAGGAAAACCACATGGGATAAATCCCCAGAGTAGAAAAGGGTACCACACATGTCAACCATACAACATAAGATTTCTAAAAACAAGGAAATTAAAAAGAGTTTGCAACTAAATCTGATTACCACTATGTATCTCTATGTTTTGTTCCAATTGGAAATTGAAAAAAATAGTTTGATGGATAGGAACAAATATAAAGAAAAAATTATAAATCTGATTACCTTTTTAATTTCTCATGCTCCTCCCATCTTGGTCACAATCAATCTCAAAGACAATTTGTGAACTTTTTAGTGTGAGAAAAGAGGGATGAGAGAAACTGAAAATAATGGATGGATGAAAGAGAGATGGGGAAAACATAGAAAAATATGGTGGTGGATTATGAAGAGATGGGTGCATTAAATAGAGTTCTTCCATGGAGAAACTAACTAGGAAAGGAATCACTTTATGGTAAGAGGAAAGCATTTTGTTTCTGTTTCTACTTGGGAAAAAAAAGAAACCATCTGGGAGAGGAAAAGAAGAAATTTAATCTATTTGTTACTTTTTTTTTTAATAAGTTCGATAATATTATATATATATATATAATATTAAAAAAATTTGGGGCCCCCTTAATTGGAGGCCCATGGCCCAAGCCCTTCTTGCCTACCCCCAGGGCCGGCTCTGGTTCCATATGCAAACAAAAAACAAAACAACGTATCTAATGAATTATAAGCAGGGGCGTTTCTACGTTAAGGGCAGGTTGGGCTGCTGCTCAGCCCAAATTTCTCCAAAAACAATATTGGCTGGGCAATTCTCTCCTCTTGTCTACGTCTACAACAACTTCTTTTTGTTTTCATCCTTGTGACATCAACTTCTTCCCGGCATAGGACTAGTGTGGGCCATGGCCTACACTCACACTATTTTTTTATTATCATATATATATATATATAGATATGGGATATATTACTTTAAGGCAAATAAGGCCTACATTTTTCTTAAAAAACGCCATCACCTCACTTTTTCTCGACTTTCTCTTTTTTTCTTCTCTCTTTTCCCTTTCTTTTTTCCTATTTTTTATTCTTTCGCTCGAGTTCACTCCTCTCTCTCTCTCTCCTTTCTTTCCTCCACATCTCTTTTCTCTTTTCTCTCTTATTTTTATTTTCTTCTTTTCCTCTGCAGTTATTTTATTCTTCTTCCTATTTTCTTGTTTTTCTCTCTTCTTTGCAAAAATTATTCTTCTAATTCTCTCCTTTTTAGTTATCATATTCATCTTTAATTTGAAATTGAGTATTCTAGGTTTAATTAGGAATGAGTTATAATTTGAAATTTTTGTTGAAATTAAATTAGGGCTTTGATTTTAGGAATTCGGTTGACATGTTTGATTTGTTTTTGGTATTGTTGAGATATTTGATTAAATGCATTGATGATATTATGAGAATTAGTTTATTTTTTGTAACGTGATTTAGGATTACGTCGTCTAGTTTTAGTTTTTATATTTGTTTAACTTTTATTTATAGATAGAGATGCATTTGAAGGTAAAGCTCATTACGTCCCCTAATTAGGTGTATCTTTTTATGTTTATTAATGAAATTCACTCATACCATCGAGTTTAGTATGTAAGTTTTGGCCAGCCGACATTTGAATATTGGAACCGCCACTGATTATAAGGAAGATAAAGCAAAACCAATCAACAATCAAAGAAATAAAATTTAAAAAGCCAGAGAATAGGGTAAGTATCATTAATGGTCTCCGTGGAAGTTGGGGAGAAATTGAATGGACATTTCTTTTCCCGTGTATATCAATGGATATTAAACATGGTCTCTGTGAAGTTGGGAGTGGAAGTTAGGGAGAAATTGAATGGATATTTTTTTCTCTCGTGTATATGAATATATACTGAACATGGTCTCTGTGGAAGTTGGGGAGAAATTGAAAATTGCGTGGAATTGAATTCGCCGTGGGATTCCCCCGTTGAGCGATGAAATCCATGGGAATATAGGAGTTTGGGAAGAGGGAGACGTGGGAGGGTGTGAAAGTGGTGATACAACCAGCCTATCTCAAGGACATTCACACCTAGTCTTTTTATCTTTTAATAATTGTTTTATTTTATTTTATGACTTTATGGGGTCGTTTGTTATACTGATTTGGCTTGGCCTAGCTTGGACTAAATTTAGTATCGTGTTTGTTTCATCTAACATCTAATCCTAGTCTTAGATGAGATTGCTAATACCGGGCCCACCAAAAACACCTCCTTAGGAGGGGACTACTAAACCCATGTGAAAATGGATGATTAACTAGTCTCATACTCACCAATGTATAAAATGCATATATTATATTGTAATACTAATAACATATATTACTATTATTATTATTATTATTATTATATTATACTTACATATACATATACTATAATGTATATATACACGTATATACACATATATATAATATATGTATATATACATATATATATACACATATATACATATTATATACATATACATATATACACATATATTATTGTTATAATATACCCATATACACATATACATATTAATATTATAATAATAGCTTACATTATGTATGTAATATATATTATATATTATACATTATAATACATATATATACATATATAAACATATATGTGTATATATATTATACCCGTATATGTATTATAATATACATATACACACGTATATACACATATACATTATATATGTATAATATATGTGTATATTATATATATATATATATATATTATAATATACATATATACATGTATATTATTATTATAACATACCCATATATATATTATATATTATAATATATATATATATATATGTATATGTATTAAACCCATGTATATTATAATATATATATATACACCTATATACACATATATATGTTTATATTATTTATAATATATAATATTATTATAATATACATATATACATGTATATATACATATATGTCATATATTATATATGTATGTATATATACATATATCTTATATATATTATAAAATACATATATACACATACATAATATGTGTATTTATACATATATATACACATATATAGATAGTTTTGACAAAATAAAAAAATCTAGTCCTAATCCAAGCATACACCAAACGCAGGATAAGTGTTATCCAACTTAGACTGCCAAGCCAAAGACAGTCACTAAGCATAGTCAATGCCAAGACAGTCCTATGTAACAAACGAGCCGTATTAGTTTGTTTCCTTTTAAATAACTCTGGGATTACATAGCTATTTAAGCAGCCTGTAAACTCAAGAAATTGGACTTTTTTAACAGACTATTATGTTATTGCTTTGGCCGGAGCCGCAGCAGAGGCCTATAGTTGATCTTTCTTATTTGTGTGTTGTAGTTCTTGTGTGTTTTTGTTGATTGCATCCCATCAGTTTTTTACTAGTGACATTACTCATGAAAAATCAGTAATCGAAATTAGAAGTATTGTGGTAAGAATTTAGATAGACTTTCATAATATTCATTTGATGCAACATGCCATCCCATGCAACTACATTTGGTCGATGACAAAAAGAAAAAGAAAAAGATAAGGCATGGTACCAATTCAGAAAAAACATAAGCCTTTCATTTTCTGACCATAGGGACATTACTCATGAAAAATCAGTAATCGGTGATAAGAATTTAGAATTTAGATAGGCTTTCATAATATTCATTTGATGCAACATGCCATCCCATGCAACTACATTTGGTCGATGACCAAAAAAGAAAAAGATAAGGCATGGTCCCAATTCAGAAAAAAAAAACATAAGCGTTTCATTTTCTGGCAACAATTCATTCATCTTGTATTGTATATAACATAACATGTTGCATATATACATTTTGTTTCTTTCTTTGTTCTTAGTTATACCACAAATCAAATCAAAGTATCCCTTTTCCAATCACATTTCCGTTTTTCTTTTATCCTTATTATTATTATTATTTTTAATGCACTCTTGATGAATAAAATGCCTTGTTTGAAAGGATTTCAATATGTGATGAATAAAATATGGTTGAAGCTATTTATACCAAAATAACAAAAAATTAAAAATTGATAAACACAGTCAAGTTTAATGGCAACTATACCCCTCTGAGACGTCCTATGCAAAACTATTACCTATTTGAAATCATCGATGGCCTAACCTAATGCAACAAAATGAGATGCTTCATGTTTCTCCGAATTAGAAGAATAAATTCGTGTATTTTAGATTATCGCTCGCTTGTATTAAATAAATGAAAAATAAAAAATTATAGTTTTGTCAGCGGAAGGCCAAGAGACTTGTCATGTCATGCTACTTTATTTTCAGTAACTTTTTTAATTAAGTACCACAATATGAACAGTAATAATATCTCAATCCCACGCGGCTTTACCGTTTTTGCTTCTTTTCAAAGCAAAATATCAAGAAGTTACTGTTATTTCAACCAAGCCTTGTAATGATAATATTGTAAATATAATGTCTGTTCTATTTTATTCCCACCAAGAATAGCAAACCAAAATAAAAATTTTTTTTTAAAAAAAAAACAACAACCTTCTTCCACACAAAAGCATCGAAAGGTTGCTTGGCAAAAATAAATTAAAATTTGCATTTTAAAAAAATAAAATCGCAAAAGAGAAACGGAAAATATAAGAAGGGTATTTTCGTCATGAAAAAAATACCGACAGAGAATATAGGGCCCGTCGCTTTCCAAACCATAATAATCGAAAACCAAAGATCTCAGCTTATATATATTATAGTAAATTACAATCAATCTCTCTATCTCTCTCACTCTGAACTAACCAAAAGGACGCATTAACAATTATACGTGGCTTTCCTCTGGTTCTGGTTTGGGATAGGTTTCTAGCCTTCTGGATATTTTTCTTACTCTGCAACCCAGAAACAAAAACCGCAACCCAAAATGTTATGTTTTAGATCAAACCCACCAAAAAAATTCCTTCTTTTCCTTTCGCTTGTCCTCTTCATTGCTTTAACTTCAGGAAGCTCTCACATTTCGCACACTTTTCGAACAACAGGTACTGTATGTAAATTTTTGCTTGTATTTGCCTAAAAAATGGTTCTTCTGTTCTGTGCTCTTCAAGAAAATGGGTTATTATTTTGCTTTTTTATCTGGTTGGAGTAGGTGTAAGGGTAGGTGGTGAGAGTGAGTATGAGTATGGTGGAGCGGTGACATGGGACACAAGGAGGTCTCTTGCAGAAGGAACTGTCCAAAACTCGTCTTTGATATTGGCTGAGGAGGGAACATACAGGAATGACCCTCTTGATGGGTTCAACAAATACACTGGGGGCTGGAATATCAGCAATGAGCATTACTGGGCTGTGAGCTCTCTCAACCCTTGATTAAATTTCACATCCTGGCTGTTTTCTTTGTTCTTTTTATGATTTGGGTTTCTCTGAATTTATGAGTATAATTATGTTGTTTGGGCTGTCTTGCTACTTGGATGGACGGTTAAGTGGTCCGTAAGGAACAGCTGACGCACTAGAGTTGGAATATAAAAATAATCTGACATACCACAAAGTCAAGCAGCACCCAGAAAGAAAAATTTGGACTTGCTAAGCACATGCCATTCTATATGAGCTGGGATATAGATTTCCGGAGCTGAATAGTCCACTGCTGCACCCAAGCTCATCTTTTTCCCGTTGAGAATCAATTGAAGAACCTAACCCCTCTTTGCACCCACCCAACTATGAATTCTAGCATATTTTTCTTCAAATTAATTAACCTTTCAGTACGATCACAAAGCAAAGAAATTATGTCTGCTAATAGGGGAGATGGAAGGCTCTTTTTTTCTTTTGATTTTTATAATAAAGTTGTTGGCCATAGCAGCCACTTTGAGTGCAGTGCCGTCATGGATGGGCAGCCTCCTCTGTTTTTTTTTTTACAATTCCCTAGTAAAAATTTAAGGGGGGCAAGATGATTCATTTTGAAAATCAGGAATCAAAATTATTTATTGGTTCAAGTTCAGTGGGTATCAGTTTATTCTACTCTTTGATGGATTATGCTGTTTGATAATCAACAACGAGTTGTTATTGGGTTTTGGTTATCTGTAGACGGATTTTGAATTTCTGCTGCAATTTTGCTGCTTTCCTTACTGACATCGTGGTTGTTCAAGACTAATTTTGATCTCTAATGTCTTTCCCTGATGCATTTAAAGAAAGAACAGTTCTTTCTGCTCATAAATGCAGGCCTCGAACTCTCCCAACTACGAATTCTAGCATATTTTTCTTCAATTTTGATGATATCATGTGTTTTCTTTATTTCTCTAATCCTTTTTTATCTTTTTGAGGTTGGAATGTATGTTTAAGGTCTCTCAACGAATATATTTACATTGATTACTAATGTATGATGTAGTCTGTTGGTTTCACTGCTGCTCCCTTCTTTGTCATTGCTGCTGTCTGGTTCGTGGTTTTTGGGCTAAGCTTGTCCCTTATCTGTCTCTGTTACTGCTGTTGTCCAAAAGAGCCTTATGGTTATTCTAGAACAGCCTATGCTCTCTCTCTCATCTTCCTTATTTTGTTCACCCTTGGAGCAATGTAAGTCTCTCTCTCTCTCTCTCTCTCTCGCTCTCTACACTCACACACACATTTGATTCGAATGGACAAGTACTTGCCTACAATTTTTGTGAACTGATGACATCCTTTAATGTTTGTCTGGTCCATTCTAGTGTTGGATGCATTGTTCTGTACACTGGTCAGGGAAAGTTCCACAGCAGTACAACAAAAACACTGGATTATGTTGTGAGTCGGGCGGATATAACTGTTGAAAACCTCAGGAATTTGTCAGGTTATCTCGGTGCAGCTAAAAGGATTGGAGTTGATGCTGTATTTCTGCCAGCAGATGTTCAAAGTAACATTGACAATGTTTTAACGAAGATCAACTCTGCTGCCAATACACTTTCTGATAAAACTGAAAAGAATTCAAAGCGTATACAAGATGGATTGGATAGCCTGTAAGTAGGTTCTGGAAGCTCTGGGGAACTTCTGCTCTTAATGCGTTGTATAACATTTATCTCTTTCTATGTTTTGCAGGAGACTGGAACTCATTATTGTTGCTGCTGTAATGCTCTTTTTGGCCTTTCTTGGATTTTGTAAGTCTTTTTTTTCTTCTTTTGATTAGAGGCAGGGATTTTCAAGATTTGACTATTAACATTATGTCTTCTTTTGTTTTGACTACTTCTTGCAGTATTTTCCATTCTCGGGATGCAAGCCCTTGTGTACTTGTAAGTGAGAAATATAGCTTGAACGGTTTCCTTTTTACTTTTTAAGAGAGATCTCAAATATTGGAAGCAGTTGTGTCTTGGTGCTCAAACATTTGTTCACAAACACTTTAATTTGGTGCAGCTTGGTCGTTGTTGGGTGGATTCTTGTTGCGGGCACATTCATTTTATGTGGTGTATTTCTCCTTCTCCATAAGTAAGTACTGTTTGGTTATGTTAACTTAATATTACTTTCTTAGTCGCACACCTTTATAGCCTCAAGTGCGACATTTAGATGCATCTTAGCTTTCTCTTCAGAACAAATATATGATATGAGGGTCATTTAGTCTAAACTACTGTTCTGCTGCATCTGCTTTGTCCGTCTGTTTTCAGATTGTCTAACTTCTTGTCCTATTTGCATAGTGTGGTTGCAGATGCATGTGTTTCCATGGATGAGTGGGTCAAGAACCCCACAGCCCACACTGCATTAGATGATTTACTCCCGTGTGTGGACAATGCTACTGCTCAAGAGACGTCATTGCGCACCAAGGAAACAACCTACCAACTCGCTACTGTGGTTAACCGTGTCATCACCAATGTCTCGAATAAGAATTATCCACCCGTCTTGGGACCTTTATATTTTAATCAGTCTGGCCCACTGTTACCTGTTCTTTGCAATCCATTCAATTCTGATCTCACTGATCGACGACAGTGCAGCCCTGGTGAAGTGAAGCTGCAAAATGCCAGAGAGGTAATATTAATGGCTCATCTAAAATTGACCTACATGTTGCCTGCATTTTTCTCCGAGTTTGGAAACAAGGACTAAGACTCAGGCTTTTGTTTCAAGCAGGTATGGAAGAAGTATGTTTGTGAGGTTTCTGCGGCCGGCATTTGTACTACGCCTGGCCGGTTGACTCCAAACTTTTACAGCCAAATGGAAGCTGCAGTAAATGTTAGTTATGGTCTGTATCGTTATGGTCCATTCTTGGTTGATCTGCAAGACTGCACGTTTGTTAGGGATGCATTTACGGACGTGAGTAACCGGAATTGCCCTGGTCTGCGAAAGCATAGTGGCTGGATCTACATTGGGTTGGTAATGGTATCTGCAGCTGTGATGTTGTCATTGATCTTCTGGGTAATCTATGCAAGGGAGCGAAGGCATCGAGTATACACTAAACAGTTTGCCGGTAGAACTGCAGGGGATTTCCAAGACAAGGGTGTTTAAACTTAAACATATGTTTTCTTCCAACCATGTACATTGGAGTGATTTTATTTTGGCCTCAGGTCTTTTGTACATCGTGGTAGTTAATCCTTAGGTTTGATTATTATGCAGCAGTCAGTCAGTTGTGTTTGATCAGAACTCAGGTAGACAAAGTAGTAATATTTCGGAGATAGCATTATCGTTATCGTCCATTTTTGTGCTTTTAATAGTTGATCTTTAAGCCTGACACCGTGCCTCTTTACACATCATCTTTTCTATACAATACTGATCAAAATGTAAACAATAGTAGAAGCAGCTGTGTGTCCTCAACTGCAAATTGCGAAAAGACCAATTGGTAATTATCTATAATTACGGACAAAAGACCTTGGGGTCAATTCGCAAATATGAAAATAGATAATGTCGTTTCTTCGTCTGCTGAAAGCATTGACCTTTTTTTAGTTTTTAGTTTTTTGGCTGAGACTGAGTGAAAAGGGTTGAATTGAATCATACTCTTGATGTTTACGTTATGACGAAGTCTCATTTTTTAGTTTGAGGAGCACATTTGAAGTTGGTTAAGTCCATACACTTACAACAACTAACACGTACCTCTCAGTGACTCTGTCTCTATATCTTACCTCTACCTCCGTCATTTCAAAACAAGACGAAGAAGAAGAAGCAGAGAAGAGAATCAAATCTTCCATGGCGACGGCTCCCTCCTCTCTCCACCGTCTCCACCCAGATTTTCTATGCCCAAAATACCCTCGCCTTTATCACAATTCCCAATTCAGACCTCCTCGTCTCCGACGACGCCCCCCCACTGGCACCGCCCGCCGGCCTTCCCGCTTTCCCTCTTTCGCCATTCGTGCAAGCTCAGTTGTTACTTTACCACCGGTACTGCACTGCCTTATCTTTTCCCAGCACTCTAATTTCCGTTATTTGTTTTAATAAAGAAATTTCATTTTAATATGAAAGTTCAAATTTTTAATGTTTAGGAATGGAGGTCGAGCACGGAGGAAAGTCAAAGCTCGGGTGTTGAGCTGTTAGCATGCCCAGTATGCTATGAACCGCTCATACGGAAAGGCCCGCCTGGTCTTAACCTGTGAGATGTTTAATAATTCATCCCTTTGAATAATATATAGCTTAAAGGCAAAGTCTTTCTTGTTCTTTTTTTCTACTTAAAATTGCAGTTGTAGAAGTTTAATATTGTCTTGTGATTTTGTAGGCAAGCAATATACAGGTCGGCTTTCAAGTGTAAGAAATGCGACAAGTCGTATTCAAGCAAAGACATTTACTTGGATCTTACTGTTATTGCTGGGTTGAAGGAGTACGTTGAAGTCAAACCAGCTCGGACTGAGTTATTCAGGAGCCCTCTTGTTTCCTTCTTGTATGAAAGAGGCTGGCGCCAGAATTTTAATCGCAGTGGCTTCCCAGGTCTTGATGAAGAGGTATGTGCATAATGTATGTGCTTTCTGGCTTGTTTGCTCAACTTGGTCTGCACGACATGCGTGCCAATTTGAGTTTTGTTTACTTACCCAGTACAGATTTTTATGCATACTACTATAAGTGTATTAGTTACATGGTGTTTTTATATGCTACGCAGTTTAAAATGGCTCAGGACTACTTTAAATCCACTGAAGGTGGTATTCTGCTGGATGTAAGCTGTGGGAGTGGTTTGTTTTCCAGAAAGTTTGCCAAATCCGGAACCTATTCTGGAGTTGTCGCACTTGATTTCTCTGAGAATATGCTTCGCCAGTGTTATGATTTTCTTAAAAAAGACCCTACTCTTTTAGCTACGTAAGTTTGCCTGCTCTTCTGAATAATCAATGTTTATGGTCTTTAATGTAAAATGTGATGTCTATCCTAATGTACACATCGTTGGAATGAATGCAGTAATCTTGCTCTTGTGAGGGCAGATGTTTCTAGGCTTCCATTCCCTTCAGGTTCAGTCGGCGCTGTCCATGCCGGCGCGGCATTGCATTGCTGGCCCTCTCCTTCCAATGCTGTAAGTTTCATTTCCTCTGTTTTTCTCCTTCAAGTTGCTTGGCTCCTAGGGTCTTATGTTTACTCAGAGTGAACCGGCTTGGATGACTTAAGAACCAACATGATTATGGATGGATACTAACAGAGTCTTCAATTTACTCTAAATCCTACATTACTTGTTTTTCATTAACTTTGCCTTTCCTGGGTGCATCCCTATTCCCCAAAATAATTTTGTTATTTCCGCCAAACAAATCTGTTGGCTAGCTTTACCTTTTATGGTATCAAAGATGCTAGTAGTGACTAGTGAGTAAGGTCAGAGGATGAACTTCATATTGTATTACACATGTCACCTGCTATTTTGATAACTTACGAAAAAGTCAGGGTGAAAGTGCCTTGTTATATCAACTGGGTGTATCTGAAAGCATATGGAGAAATAAGTTTTGAACATTTTGAAACTGCCTTGACTGGTAATTAGGAATATGAGATGAAATGCGGAATGGTGAGCAAAACTTATAGCTTTTTTAGGCAAGCTGAATAAACACCTTTGCCATTTTACCCATGGCTCCTTTCAAGAGACCACAAGAAGTAGGCATCTTCTGTGCCAGTGTTTTGTGAGAAATAAATTGGTGATACCCGTTGAGAACTACAGGAAGTTATAATTTCTTATTTTCTTTCATGCAACCACTCACGTCTGGCTCTTCAACTTGGGTTTGAACACCTCAAGAGCATATTCCAATTTTGAATTTTATTACAAAATCCTTGGTGATCAATAGTAGGTAATTTCTTGGAGTGTGTCTGTTTGGGACTGGGGACTACACTTTTCAGGAGATTAGTTGAGTGTCCTTACGACCTTGTCAACAAGGAAGAGAGAGGGCTGCTAGTGATTAATGAACCTAGCAATCATAGTTATACTATAAATGGGGTCAATTGGAATCAGAAATCAGCAACCTTTTAGGTAAAAGAGTTCTAAGTACAACCTTTCTATTGATGCGTAAGCTATAGTAATGTGAACGCTCATGGATAGCCCATGAGGTAGTTACAGAGTTGGTTCCTGTGGAATATACTGCAATTTATAATTGAAGATAACTCCACAAATGCTGGTGTGCTGGTCTGTGGCTCCTACCTTAGATTTATCTTTCTTAGTGAAATTTTTGGAAGGAATTAGCTCTCAGGTGGTTTGCTGTTAGCAAGTAGATATATTAATCCCCTCCCTGGTGGACATTACTCCAAAAAAAAAAGCCATCCCGTGAGTATACATGACCCCAAAAAAACGATTCCTTCCAGAAAAAAAGTTGTTCTTACCTACCTTACAGAAGAGAAGCCTTTGCCGCGCTTTGACATCTATTGCATCTAAACTTCATGAACTGTCGAATCTCATTATATCTTCAGTTTTACTGTAGACATGTGTATGGATGCAACAAAGTTGCTTTTAACTAATGCATTTCCAACTCATTTCTCATATAATTCTCAGGTTGCTGAAATAAGTCGTATATTAAGAAGTGGTGGCATCTTTGTCGGAACCACTTTCCTGCAGTATACTTCATCTACTCCCTGGATATTGAGGCCTCTCAGAGAGGTAACACTTCATACTTATTCAAAAAATTAGCAAATGTGATCAATGATAGATGTGATTCCTCCTTGGTGGATTAATTATTCCGACTATGGTATGTTTTCTTAAATGAAAATAAACAACTTTGTATTCATCTCTGAGTGGATATGCGTGGGTACGCTGACTTTGTAAATGTTGATTTACTCCGAGGAGCTCTAATATGAAGCATTTATCCAAACTAGGAGTTGGTTTGCCCAAGAACTTTTAATTTCAACTTGTGAATTTCCCATTAATTAGATGTCAACCAACTTATCTCTGATTTATAGTACTCATGTATTGAAACACTAAAACTTATTATGTTATGAAGTTATAGTTGTACTATAGGGTTCAGACCTGTCAATTGTCCTGCTCACACTAATATTATTATGATACTTGTTTATCGGTATATGCTAGTGATAGAATGTGTGTTCAAAAGAACGATTGTGCAACATCCACATTCATTTTCATATTCTGCATAAATTGCACATGAATGAAGTAAAGTGATCCTAATAGTTGAATTTTCGTTAGTCAGGACTCATTAGCTGTAGCTAGCTAGGATCTGTTTAAGGGTGGCTCCCCATCGAAACTGTTTTTACCATCATTGGGACATGGGTTTTATTACAAATATGTGACTGAGTTGGTTATAAACTTTATAATAAGTATTGATTTTAAGTTGCAAATTTATGTGGCAGAGGGCTCTTCAGAGCTATAGCTATTTAACGGAAGAAGAGATTGAGGACTTGTGTACATCATCCGGTCTCATCAACTACTCGAGCAAAGTTCAGCAATCTTTCATCATGTTTTCTGCTCAGAAACCTTGAGGCTAGGTTTAAGCCATTTGAATATAATTTCTCTGTACATGGATTTATCATATTTCTTGTTGATTTGTTGTATAGTGTATTTATATAATTGTATAGAAGTTTAAAAGGAAGAATACAGAACCTGAAAAGGTGGATAATCTGGGGAAGATGTAAGTATTGATTATTAATAAGAAGTAGTATTTTATTAACTGTATAAAGAATGATAGTAGTGTGCTTAACATTATCAGGGGTTCTATTAGTGGTCACTGATTAGTATTGACAGATTAATGGCCATTTCAATCCTAGTTAGGCTAAGTTGATTATGGCATAAAGGTAGATGCTCAGAGTTAATAAAAAAAAACTCCCTCATAAAACCTGTACCATACCCTGTTGGCGATAGGAAATACTGGAATTTAATGTCTTGATAAGCGGATGCACACAGAATATATAGTTTTACTTAAACAGCTTACCTAGGCTACCACTATCACTGTATCACATAACAAGAACGAATAAAATATGCATGAAGAAGAAGAAGAGGAAGAGAAGGGCTGCTATTTTTAGATAATCAGAAGACTTTCAATCCAATTTACTTGAGTGTGTGTTCATGACAAGGTTTCAGCTAAGAATTTGAATCTTGTAAGCACTATGGGAAAAATGATAATCTTTTCCTTTTGGGAAACTAGAAGAACTACTACATGAAGGTTTAGGTGTAGGCTTGGAGTCACATGATCTTGACTCTCGAGCATAGTTAGTCTTTAATCTATGGAAAAAGGGTTCTCCATGTGACCTAAACTTTAAAAATGAGGGCATGCATTATGCATATTATATATAATAGGACATGGTGAAGTGGCTAGGCTAATAAAGAAAAGAAAACCCTTTTGGCAAAGCAAAATGGAACCAACTCAGACCACACAGAGGCCTGTGGCCACAGCAGGAAGATCCCCTCGTGCGGCTCATCCGCTGACCCAGCCTCCCCCTATTTCTTCTTCTAACCACATCATCATCATCATCTCTGTAGAATCTGTTCACTTCTGGATCTTTGACCGTTGACCACCACTCCACACAACTTTTGAAGCCTTGAATGATAAAAGGAGGAGTAAATGGTCAGTCCCAAGACACACTTAAGCTTCTGGTTTTGGACATTGCCAGTTTGTTTGAAAGCCAGGCCTTTGGATCCCTTACACGTGAGCTTCTTGCTTACTATAATACCTTTCTGCTTTTCATGGCACGTGGGGTTGGCCATCCTCTTTCTCTTCTCTGATTCTATTTGTTCTGCGAGCTTAATTACTTTCTTCCTTTTAGTTTGGCTGTAGCTCTAGGGATCTTTGCTAGTTATGTCGTTTCATCAAGTATACACGTGCACGGTATATATTTCATTTCATGGTAGACATATGGGCTAGGTGTATTGAGAATATGTGAAACTTTTATCATGATTCTATTTTGTTTTAGCAGTTTCTATAAATTTAAAAAAAAAACTACTTTTAGATTATTCTTTGAGATTAATCTTCAAAAAGTTTTGTTCATCACATTGGTAGTGAACCAGCAGTTAACATACCTTCAACGCTTGCTTAAGAAGAGGGGAAAAGAAAACAGAAAAAGACAAACTCAAACCGCCTCAAAATGTTTTTAGTTTATTTAATCTTTTTATAAAAGTGGAAAAGATAAAATATTTGATAATATTATGTGTATGAGTTTGCTTAGGTCTAGCTCGAAGAGCTGAACTCTCTCCAGAAGATTAATTTAAGAGCATCTCCAAGAGTAGTAGCAAATAAAACTCTTCAAATTGAAGTTTGTTGATCTATGTGGCAATTTGAAAAGCCTTATTTGCTACTTGAATAATTTTTGCTCCAACAGACTCTTCAATTCAATTAATGCAATATCATGTAAAAGAATGAAAAATATGAAAACATGTGAAAAATGTCTATGTATTTATTATATGAAAAGAAAAAATGCATGTTTTTAACATTTTCAAGATAGGTTTTGTTTTTCCAAAGTAAAATTAAATATTTGAAGAGCCGAAGTCAACTTACCAATCCTGAAGAGAGAGAAAGAGGTTGCAGCTTTGATGACTGAGGTTGAAGAGGCTGTTGGAGAGAGTTTTTCTGATGTGGCTCACCTATTTTAGAATTCCAAAGCTGTTGAAGAGGCTGTTGGAGATGCTCTAAATGTATTAAGGGCTTTGCTATCTTTAATCTTCTAGGCATGCATTGACAACCGTTGATTAATATGATAAAAATGTATGCGTTAATCATGAGTTCTTGACAACCGTCGGTTGTAATATGATAAAAGATTTGTGATGTGGAATGCTCTGATGAACAACAATCACATATGAGGTGGAAGCTCGAAATGCAATGGTAGACCTGAAGGGAGGGTATAAAGGGAATGATACAAGCCTCTTTGGCATTGCAAACCCCAAGGTAACTCTTGGTTGGAGCTTAGAGGCACAATAAGCAAGGTCTTCCTCAAAATTAGCACACTGGAGCCTCTAATTAATTAGGTAATTAGTTTCCCTAACTAGTGCTCAATGAGTTGTGCTTGTCTGTCAAATGTTTGTTGCAAAACCACATTATTGTTAAAGCAGGCCTGGTGATTAGTAGATTAGTGGAGTGGTTGATTGATTGTTGACATGTTTCATTCCCTAAAAACCGGGTTTTTTTTCTTTCTTTCTTGTACGTGTCTTTGTTTTGACTCTGTCAGCAGATTAGGCATGCTGCCATGGCTGTATTGTATTGGCCAGATGCAAGGCATTCTAAAGCAACACCATTATGGCCTCAGTTGGCAGGACATCCTTTACCAATTGCCTTTCTGTGTTTATTTCCTAAGAGTTAAACTGCTTCTTCAACCTTGTTACCACCTGAGTCACATGAGTCACAGTTGAGGTATAAAAAAAAACCCCAATGAATGGACAGCTTCAAGTTTTTGTTTTTGTTTTTGTTTTTGGCATACTAATATTCCCAAACCCAGATTTTAATCTTTCAAATTTCATTAAATTTGTCTCTCTCATTTTCTGGGCAATTTACTAGGGCCTTGGAAGAAGAATAAACAAAGTACCTTGACATACTCAATACACCTAAACAATAAGGAGATACTATAATATGTTTGAAAATATACTAGCCAGCAAGGACCCTTGAGGTACTATGCCCTGGTCTCAAAAATAAAACAATCAAACGGTCAGACTTGCAGGTATACATCCATAGATTGCAAGATTAAGCTCCTACTTCTTACTGATCTGGTGCTCTTGCACCAAATTCTTTTTAAGTTAATGTATCTGATATATTCTCTTAAACCAGTTGGAGCTTTTAACATTTCAATTTTTAGTGACAAGACATAGTTGATAGTTGTATTTTTAATGCAGCTCGGCACCCTTCTTCTCTACCATGCTTTCATTGTTGCTGTATGTATATTCTCTAATTACTTAGCTTTGAAGTGATGGAAATTATACGAATGACATGAAAAGCATCAGGCAAGAAAAAGGGATGCATAGGAATACAATATACATTTAGAAAGAAAATCTACATTTTTTTATGAATGAGGAAAAAAGAAGATTAACTTAGCCGACTTATTGGGATATGCATCTTCAAGTTGGATCTAACTTAATCTTTTTGTAATTACTTTGAATGACAACTAAGTGGAACGCAAGAATGGACCAATTGAACTATTTATCAAGCTGGTGACATCTATGTATGTAAATATCTGTCATCTTTTTTTTTCTGTTTCTCATTTCAAAGTCTACAACAAGTGGCTAGTTCCTTCCATCCAACTGATTTCACCAATTCTAAGAGATGAGAATCAATGAAAGAAAAGGTAAAATAAACACTGTGAAAATAAAAATTTTGAGGCAGAGAGAGGCAGCTCCTTCAAGAAGAGCTTGGTTAGTTTAGCATTAGAGCTCTTCAGCCAAGGAGATGAGCAAGAATAGTTTATAGGGGTTTTAGAGAATGGGAGACACGGAAACAGCGCCCACGTTCCCCTCATATCTTACTTCCTTTATTTATTGCTCTCTCTCTCTCTCTCATGTTACAAGCCCCCCTATTGACAAAATGTTGTGTCCCTCCCCAAGGAATAAATATATACCCCTTTCCTCTCTTGTGAAGCTCCATAAATACTCTTATCTCCATCCCTAAGTCTCTCTCTCTCTTCTGTTTACACCGCTGTCTTGATAACAGCTCAAGGAGGGCTCTCTCTTTCAAGTGTTTATGTGATCATGGTTTGTCTCTGTCCACTCTCTGTCTCTCTATGGCATAATTCTCCTTGTCTTTTTAGTTCATATATATAATCACTGACCAAATTTTGTTGCTTTAATAGGGAATTCAGAAGCCTGCATGGTTGGAAGCCCTCTATACTCAGAAGTTCTTTGCCGGTTGTTCCTATCATGAAACCGCTAAAAAGAATGAAAAGAATATCTGCTGCTTAGATTGTTGCATCAGTATATGCCCCCATTGTCTGCCATCCCATCGTTTTCATAGGCTCCTTCAAATTCGTCGTTATGTATACCATGATGTTGTCCGATTGGAAGATCTTCAAAAGCTCATAGATTGTTCTAATGTTCAGGTTGGTGCCCTATGATCATCAAAGTCACGTTAATTAACGTTCTCCATCAGTTTGTATATAATATATTACTGTACAGTTTGACAATTTAAGTCTTTGATTCTTGTTTAGGCATATACGATCAATAGTGCCAAAGTGGTGTTCATCAAGAAAAGACCTCAGAACAGGCAATTCAAGGGTTCTGGAAACAACTGCACTTCCTGTGACAGAAGTCTTCAAGAACCTTATATCCATTGTTCTCTCCGATGCAAGGTAATCAACTTGGTGGCTTTGTTCCATGCATGCAGCTGAATTACTACTAATAGGTTTTTAATTATCCATGATCATGGTCAGTAATGAAAATATCCCAATATGATTGATTGCATTTCCATTCTTTTATGCAACAACAGGCAGCATAATATAACTGAACTCTACTAGTTCATATGCTTACCTAAGAGAGAAAGAGATAGAGAGGTATATATGAAAGGCTTTAATTAAAACTGAACAATATTTGGAATGATGAATGTTAATCAGGTGGACTATCTCCTTAAATCGAATAAGGACCTCTCCCCTTACCTAAAGAAATGCAACTCCCTTCAACTCAGTCCTGACTTCTTGGTTCCTCTTTCTGATACCGGAGACGAGGAGATGACGAGTGATCAGACCAACCCTCATTCCACAATCGTGGACTGCGATGACCGGATGAGCTCATCATCATCCTGGTCATCAGGCTCGGAGAACATGAGCATGAGCATGGGATACAGGCATCATGAGATTGTCCGGAGGAAGAGAAGTGGGCTGAATTATGCTTCATTGTGCGGAAGATCAGCTCATAAAGTTTCAGACGAGGACATGGCCTCAAGCATGATCAGTAGAAGAAAACGCATTCCTCATAGATCTCCTTTGTGTTAGCAAAAAAAAAACCACAAACTCAAACTTACTATGTTGTCACTACAATTTTGAATTTAATTGACTGAACTGAACCATTCAAATGCTTTGATTTCTTTAGCTCTCTGTGTCTCTCTCGAATTTGAAGTTTAATTTTGTTAATTAATCACTTGGTCGGGGTGTTTTGTCTTAATGTGATCACGTGGTTCCCAGTTCCAAGTTATATTATTTTGTACATTTTTATAACTCTTTTAACTCATACTATATTTATATAAATATATATAGCCTGATTACTAATATCATCATTGATTCAAGTACTCGTGAATGTGATGGAGCTCTTCTTCTTCTTGTGATCATATTCAATGTCTTTTTAAGCTGGTTCGCATGTTTATGTTATATATATATATATATATATATATGCTAATGGTACAACAACAACTCTATAATAAATATTTGTATACCCATTAAGTATATACTTAAACCATTTATTTATTTATTTATTTACGGGTTAATGTTAATTACAACCCGAAAGGGACTTCCTTTGACTTTGACTGCAAAATGAAACAAAAATATTGTACACGTGTCTGTGTGCGTGTCTTTGTGTGTGAGAGAGAAGGAAAAAGTTTAATTAATTTTGACCAGTCAAACCTTTCCAGGCTTAGCAGTTTTAACAACTAGTTAAACCTTGTCATAAAATATTTTGTAGCACCTATTGTACTATATCAATTTTTTATAATAAAAGTGTTTTTGCTTAGAAGACTTTTCTTTAGAAAGCGACTTATGAAGAAATCTTAAAGAAGCAGTCTCAAATGAACCATTAATGATACAAATAAATAATTCACCTAAATTCTTATAAAAAATATTTCCTAATAAAGCCTTAATATCTATTTGGGGGGTATTTTTTTTGTCACTCTTATTTTATGAACTTGTTTTTGTTTGTTTGAGTGATATATGGTTTGGATTGAAACCATATTTTTAGCCCCTACAAATATTGGGGCTTATAATGTTTAGCCCAAAAAGTATGGGCTGCATGGATACCCAAATCGAAAATTTGGAGGTTATTAGTAAAGGCTCTGTTATTTATTTTTGTCAGCAAAAACAAAAACAACTTTTCGTTAGTTTTTCTTTACCTTGAGACTGAGAGCTAACAACATAAAATAGAAGATGAAGAATGCGATTGATAAAGAAAGAGACCTAACTTGTTCATCTATTGATTTTAACACCCAACAATCTCCAAATGCTTGTTTTTTTCCCAGTACTTGAAGCTAAAGTAAGAAACTGAATGACAATAAAAAAGAAACCAAGTGAGTATGCCTGAAAAGTGAAAGCATCACCATCACCATCACCATCATCATCGTGTTTATGACTAGGATTTTGAAATAATTCCAAATTCTGAGAACCTGGATGAAGTGAGTGATATTTGCTTCTCTCACACTGTCACACAGACTCAGTCTCTCTCCTCCACGTTTTTGTTTCTCCTGGACACTTCCCATAAAGAAAAGAAGCAGAAAACAGAGTTATGGGAATATTAATATATATAAGTTCCAGTTCGTCCAACCTGACATGAAAGCAGTTGATTTTAAATAGTAATTAGCCTAATTAAGTGGTTAACATTCGCATGGCAGGAACCTAAAACTAACCCATTAATTAATGTCCAAATAATTGGACAGTGATTGAGTATGCATAATGCATTATGCACTAGCTAGCTAGCCCCTACTTAATTTTATTATTATATACAATCCATAAAGCATGAAAATTTAGGTCCCATGCATATAAAGCTTTATGCAGAATCAATGCAGCACATGGACAAAGAAAGTGTAGGAGCAATAACTAATTAACTAGTATATTAATTTGTATTTGTATAAATAAATATATACACTTATTGGTAGAGATTAATATTTATTTAACCCTAAACCCTGTATTCTATCTTCTCTCATCGTTCATTCGATAAGAATAAAATCTTCTGAGTTGTCAGGTACTGATGAAGCTATATTTATATGAGTGACCTTGCTCATTTTGTAATCTTAATGTCACTTTCTACACACTGTTGGATTGGAATAAGTAAGCTTTGGTAATTGGTGGTGAGGCAATAGCTTTTTTCTTTTTCTTTTTCTTTTTCTTTTGGTTGAAGGTGCAATAGTACCTGAATTTGAATGATTTTTTGTTTGTTTGTTTTTATTTTATTTTATAATTATATGCAAATAAATATGTAAAACATGATCTCATTCTCATTATAAGGCTTTTAATTAGGATAAAGTAATGCAAATATTTTGATGGCCACGTTTGACAGCTAACATCATTTCCTCCTTTATCGACATCTTTCAAAACTTGAACCCTTTTAATTACATCACTCATCACTTCGGTGCTATCCTATTTTAGAAAACTAAAGCTATAATTAAATAATTTTATCAACATTGAAGAGCCTGCAATTTGTATATGCTAGCATATACTTATTAATAATTCTTTTGGTGTAACAACTAATTAATAAATAAGTGCATATATGTAGTGTTTCATGTTGTAAATTGCGGCTTTTAAATTATTTTTTAGTCATATGCGATAGTTTTTATTGATAAATATGGATGAACAAGTACAAAAAATGAGCTATGTTATGGAGGATTAGGCGAGTACCTCTACACCCAATGAGCATTTGATCATCGGTCTACCAAAATAATCTACCATCTCAACCGCACATGTAAATTGCGGGTTATATATATATTTTGGATGTTTTGTCTTTCACCCAACTCGACCACTACACTTTATTTTAGAGGCTTCTCAATCTCAATAATTTCTCATCCAATATGCGACATGCCATATTGGATGCCTGAGAAAACGAGCTATACCATATGCATATAACTTTGTATGTCGAAACAAAAACATCTACCATTTCATCCATTGCATGCATGCATGTGACATGTTGCATACATGTTTACTTCTCCATGCAAAATAAAAAGCAAAAACCATTGGAACTTGGAGGTGGGAATACAGTGGGACGTACGTAAGCCTAGAGACTTGTCATGCACACCACCACCACTCATTTTTGAGTAATTTCTTATTACTGAACAAGCTATCTTAATTTAAATTAATTTCTGTTCCCATCAGTTATATGTTCTTAATTAATATATATCTACAAGATTAATTGTCATTGCTATAAATACACATTTCTGCTAATCCGCAAGGAAATATTTACTGGTCAATCATGTACGTACTGAATTTGTGTGTATATAGAGAGAGAGAAACGGATTTTGATCTTATCCATCACACTCGTAATTAATTAATAATACGTTCGTATGAATCTTTATTTACTAGCTAAATAAACACAACCATTATTGCATCGTTGTAATCTACGAGAATTTCTAGCTATCTACAAACAAACTCGTATGGTACACGACACAATTTTAGCCATTAAATTTTGACGGATTAGATCACTTTTCCATTTTGAGTATAAATACGTGAACCGTTGGATTTGTTTGTATGACATACGGATTCGTAACTTGGACAAGTATAGTTTAATCCTCTTTTTGGTATCTTTTTATTTTTGTTTAAACTCAAATGTCTTAGTACCAAAAAACAAATAAATCAAATATCTTAGCTTAAAAATTATAGTAAATTAATTTCTGAGTGTCTATTTATCTCTGTTTCTCTGCCCACAAGTTTTTGTGCAGTGCAGGTATGAATATATAAATATCCCCACCTCGCACAAGATGTAGGCGGGTCATTGTCTCTCCCCCGCCCGCGAGCTCTGCCTCAAAAACCAGAGGTTGAGGAAATTCTCGGACGTAGACGCGTACACATCAACAACAAGAAGAAGCATTACTCATATAACCCAAAAACCAAAAACAAAATGTTATGCTTCAGATCAAACCCATTGAAAATTTTCCTTCTTTTTGTCTCCTTCTTTTTCTTCATTTCTTTAACTTCTGCAAGTCCTGACCTTCTGCACATTATACGAACAACAGGTACTCATGTATGAAATGCCCCTTTTCTTTTTCTATTTCCTCTTTTATTTTTGGATGAAAATGCTGTTACTTTCGTGTTCTTTGCGAAAATGGCTTCTTTAATCTTTAATATGGTTGCTTTAATTTGGTCGGATGTGCAGCTGTAGACGTAGCTGGTGAGAGAGAGCACGTTGGGGTCAATGGGGTGGTGACATGGCCATTGGACACACGAAGGTTTCTTGATGAAAACACGACTGTCTTATTATTGGCTCAGCTGCGGACAAGCAGAAGAGACCCTCTTAATGGGTTTAACAGATACACAGGAGGCTGGAACATCAGCAGTAAGCATTACTGGGCGGTCAGTTCTCTTATTTTAACCTTAATTTAATTTACTTTTGATTCATTGTCTTTTTTCTTTTTTATTATTTCGATTTCTCTAAATTTATGAATGAATAATCATGTTATTTGGGTTGATCAATTATGCTGCTTGGTAATCAAGAATGAGGTCCGTGTTCTGGTTTCCTGTATGTGGCTAACTTGTGAATTTCTGCATTTGGTTTGCTGATTTCCTGACTTAATGAAACTTATTTTGATACTTATTAATATAGGCCATGATCAGACCAAAAAAAAAAAATACAGGCCATGATGAACTTGCCAGTTTTTGGATTTTTTTGCGTTAATGATGTCATTGTTGATTATATATATGTATAGTGCTCTACCAAGAATGTAATTCATAGAGTAATATTTTTTGTTGGGTTTGCTGATACTCTGTGGTTTCATATTCTTTCTTTCTCAAATCATGTTATTATGTTTTTGACATTGTTAAGTTTAAGAAATGTATGGTCGATTCTGTTGCTCAAAGAATTCTTTTGACATAGATTGTTGATTTATGACGCAGTCTGTTGGTTTTACGGCGGCTCCCTTCTTTGTCACCGCTGGTTTATGGTTCCTGCTGTTTGGGATATGCTTGTGCCTTGTCTGTGTGTGTTACTGCTGCTGTCGAAAAGAGCATTATGGCTATTCTAGAATAGCCTATGCTCTCTCTCTCACGATCCTTATCTTGTTCACCCTCATGGCAATGTAACTCTCTTTCCATCTCTTTCCTTATATCTACACTAAGATGCAATTTGCAGTGCCAATAAATTTCTAGCTTTGAACTGATCTGATGGATTTTTGAATTATGCCTGTTTGTGTGGTGGGTTCTAGTGTTGGATGCATTGTGCTGTACACTGGTCAGGACAAGTTCCACAGCAGTACATGCAGCATGCTGGGTTATGTAGTGGGTCAGGCAGATACAACTGCTGAAAACCTCAGGAATGTGTCAGATTATCTTAGCGCAGCTAAGAAGATTGGACTTGACGCCATAGTTCTTCCGGCGGATATTCAGAAGAGTATGGATGACATTATGGGAACCATACAAAATGTTGCCAATACTCTCTCTGATACAACTGAAAAGAATTCAAAGCGTATACAAGACGGCTTGGATATCATGTAATTAGATTCTTCTACAAGCTCTTGCAACTTCAAACTTGTTGCTCACAATGCTTAATTTGGATAACATGTATCTGTTGTTATGTTTTGCAGAAGAATGGCACTCATTGTTCTTGCTGCTATTATGCTCTGTTTGGTCTTTATAGGATTTTGTAAGTTCAGAACCTTCTTTTGATTAGAGGTAGGAAGTTTGGAGATTTCACTGTTAGAATTATGCCTGATTAATCTTTTTTTTATTTTGGCAGTGTTTTCCATTTTTGGGCTGGAATTTCTTGTATACTGGTAAGTGATATATATACCTACAACTGTTTCCTGTTCATTTTTTAAGACAGGTCTTCAAATATTGGAATCTGTTCATTAACAAACACTTGGACATTTGATGCAGTTTGGTGATTCTTGGGTGGATTCTTGTCACGGGAACAATGATTTTGTGTGGTATATTTCTCCTCGTCCATAAGTAAGTTATGTTTACTTTTCTTACTTTCTAAACTACACCTATATTAAATTTTCACAGTGCCCTTCAGTCCAGTGCAGCATTTAGATGTTAATTTCACGCTGTCAAGCTTAGTCTTGGATGTCATTTCATTTTTAACATTCTACTAGATTGCTTGCTTGAAGGTCCTCTGACCTGTTTTTCCTATGTGCATTTGTGTTTGTACGTAGTGTGTTTGCAGATGCATGTGTCTCCATGGATGAGTGGGTTCAGAAGCAACCCAAGGTTCATACAGCCTTAGATGATGTACTGCCATGCGTGAACAAAGATATAGCTCAAGAGGTGTTTTTACGGACCAAGGATGCAACCTTCTACACTATTACTGTGCTCAACCGTGTCATCACCGACGTCGCAAATACTGATTCTCCGACCGTCGATGGTCCCTTGCATTTCAATCAGACTGGCCCACCATTACCTCCTCTCTGCAACCCCTTCTTGGATGATCGCACTGAGCGAAAGTGTGTCCCTGGTGAGGTCGACCTGCAAAATGCCGGAAAGGTACTTATATACTAACTAACAATACAAATATGCACTGCCATTTTTCAAGCTTGCTGCATTATTATATATTGTTTTGTTAAGTTGGGTTCGAAATTGAATTGTTGCAGGTATGGAAGAAGTATGTGTGTCAGGTTTCAGCGGCTGGTGTTTGTATAGGTCCTGGGCGGTTGACGCCAACCTATTATGACCAAATGTCGGCTTTCGCGAATGTGAGCTATGCTCTGTATCGTTACAGTCCCTTCTTTCTTAACCTCATAGACTGCACGTTTGTTAGGGATGCATTCTCGGACATAAGCAAACAACATTGTCCCGGTCTGCGAATCCACAGTGCTTGGATCTACATTGGCTTGTTTTTGGTTTCTGCAGCTGTAATGCTGTCCTTGATCTTCTGGGTTATCTATGCCCGCGAACGAAGACATCGTGTCTACACGAAAAAGATTTTGTCGTCGAGAGTTTATGGAGAATCTGAGATGGAGTTAAGTCGTCAGCCTCACTCCAGGTCCTCCTTCTCCTCCTCCTCCTCCAGGAGGAGTCTCAGGACTCCAAGGACTCCAGGAGGGCTCCAGGACAAGGCCACATTTTAATCATAAACATTTGCAACCGAAGCAAAGCTTCCTTGTTATTGGGTAAAATTTGTTTTTTGGGTTTTTGGTTGCTATTTTGAATGTATATTTCAGTGATTTTACCCTAAAGTTTTTGTATATCCTCCTCGTGTGAAACTTGTTTGAGTATCTTCTGCTTCACGACTCTGTACATAGAATTCAATAGACGACCGACCCTTTTAAGGATAAAGGATAAAGGATTAGGTGCCTCCAATCTGAAGCTCAACCATCCATTTCTGTGAGTCAAATATTACAACAGAAACAATAAATTGGGCAACCTTTAATCATCCAATCAAAATAAGTTTCCAAAATCAGCAAGTAATGCTTGAATGTGAACGAAATCTAGTCTCAAGGATGAGTATGTTGAAAGAAAGAAAACAACTACAGTTACAGATAATATTGTTGCTCTTAGCCAGTCTCAATCAACATCAAAGAATGTAGTTTGAGTGAAACATGAAAATTGGTAACCCATTGGCCAAACCATATGCCA
Source organism: Prunus padus (assembly GCA_024362665.1). NCBI lineage: Eukaryota > Viridiplantae > Streptophyta > Magnoliopsida > Rosales > Rosaceae > Prunus > Prunus padus. The sequence goes on from JANFAM010000018.1 coordinate 32,742,397, forward strand.
ATCATAGAGGCTGAGGCTGAGGCTGATGATCAAAATAAGAATGTCACTCCACATCCCTCTCCAATTTCTTTGGTTAATTATATCTCATTTTGTTATTTTACATACTTAATTTGATTGAAAACCCAACACTCATTCATTCTAAAGGCAAACTCATGTTTATCTCATCTTATTTTATTTTACAGCTAGCCCATTCCATTGCAGCAATATAATTTTAGCAATTGAAAAGAAGGGTAAAAAGGCTACTAAGGTAATTGCAAACCAGAAGAAGCTATATAAAAAAGAGAAAATCCCCCAACTCCAAACCAGCCATTAGTTTGATTTGAATCACAGAAAAGATAGGCTGTGGAAAGAAATTGGTACTTTTTCGTGCTCAATCGGTTGGGAACAAAAAAATGATCCTGCTAAGATTTCTTACATGGAGATTGAAATTGACAGAAATATATTTGAAGTAGTTACAACTGTGATTTATTTGATTCCCTTTGCCAATAATGAACAAAGCAAACAAGCAACAGTGGTGGTGGTTCTGCTTCTGCATGTTTCTTTTCCTTTGTCCCCCCAACTTGAACATGCTAATTATTTTATAAATATCAAAGTGTATGGCACTTCTTACATAAATCTGAAAACAAACATTGTATATTTTCCTCCTTTAAAGGACATAATAATAAAAGCAATAATGGCATGATTTGATGCATCACACATGCGCTAATTTACTGTTAACCTCAAAGCTCAACTGAACAATCTGATTACATTAATTTAAATAAAACAATTCTGAAGCATATGTACAAGCCGACCTTAGCTCAGTTGGTAGAGCGGAGGACTGTAGTTGGAGATTCCATCAGATATCCTTAGGTCGCTGGTTCGAATCCGGCAGGTCGGATTTTTTTCTTTTTTCTTGTTTCTTTTTGCATTTATTATTCAACCTCCTCCAAAACGCACTAGCCGGTAAATAAAACACCCACCCAAAATTGATTAGGGCAACAAACAAGAACGTTCCAAACACCAACTTGTTTCAAGAAATTAGAAATGTTTATGAGGTCAAAAGCTTAGACAATTCAAATGCAAGCTACGCAGACTTGCAAAACACCAACTTGCTTAATCGTGCTTGACAGTTTGACCATTGACCTGGGACGAAGCATCCAGTGCAGTGCAGTTCACATAATAAAAGAGTGAGTGGTCCATAGATTGATTGGTTTTGGGTCCAAAACAAAACTTGGTGCGAGCCTGCGACCGACATCCCCACATACCCCACCATGTGGGAGGACATTTCGTCTCATTCAATCATATTGGAAGTTAGGATGCATTTTCAAACTCTTGGGAAATAAGATTTCCAAAAGAAAATTAGTAACGTTCATTTTCAAAGCATACAATGACTACTGATTTGCAAGTAAAAATCATTTTTTTCACTGGGCTTGATCCCGTTGGCCAGGCAGGTAGTGCTTTTCTAAAGCAATAGCCAAGGAAGGACCACGTCCAAAATAGAGGCCCCAGTGTGCCATGCCAACTGGGTGCATTAGAGTCCCAATCAATTTAATTACTTGTGTTGTGTATGAAAAAGAAAAGAGGAGGCAGACAGCCAGCCTTTCACTTGAAAAAGAAATGAAACCAAATAGATAGACTTTCACTTCTTTGTGCGTGGCTGTTGCTTTCTGAATCATATCTACTTCTTGTCATAGTTTGTGGATAATTATAAGGAAGCAACTCATCGAAAGAATCAAGCTGTTGTTTGATCAATATTTCCCATTAGATTTTTCTTACATTCTTATCTTTAATTTGCTAATTAATAGCATGGAAATATCTAATTATACGCGTTGGCAGCTGATTCTAGATCGTAGTTGAATATAATACTTGTCAATGAGAGACTAGAGAGGGAAGGAAAACTATATTAAAGACGGTGATAGACTTGGAAAGCTTCAAATGCTTGGCCCAAAACTTGGACTTTCCCTTCTCCTCCTCAGTGGTCATCTTGCTCGTCTATTCTTTCTAAATTATGAGGTTTTACACTTATCCGCGGACCCATAAATTTTTTAACGGATGTGCAATTTTGAAAGGCTAAAAGCTTTATATAAAAAAATTGACAACTAAATATCCTTATAATTTAAACAATACCAATGTCATTCATAAGTCATAGAAAAAAATAGCATTACAATTAACCTACAATTGTTGCCAATAAAGTTTCATATCATGAAAACCTAATACCAAAGAAAAAAAGAATTGCTTAAAGCCCACGAAATGTTTGTCTTGTTTAAAGAAATGTTATTTAAAGCCTACAGAAAAATTGCTTTAAAAAAGAATCATTGTTTAAAGCCCACAAAATGCAAGCCTTGTTGAAAAGCCCATGAATCCGGTTTCCTCCTTCCCCCCCTTTTTTTTTGCCTTGGCCCCAAAACGACGTCTTTTTTGCCATGACTTTTTAAAAAAAAAATTAGCGTGCTGTGCTGCTTAAGCATTATGTCGAACACCTGGAGTACACCACCACCAACTTGATAAGAGGGGCAATTTGAAGCATATACACTGGTTTCTCCGGCAAGGGGAGGTGTATCTACACCTCCTTGCGCCTTAATACGTTCGCAACTGTTTACACTTATGAGATAATTAACGAAAATTAAGAAAGTTCGTTGTGTGAGGCTAATTTATTGCCCAAGATTCCATGAATATACTTCTATGAATATCCTTTATGATTTCTTCTACAATATCCGGATTCTCTATTTGAATTTTCCCTGCTATAATATGCTTGAGTTGTTTTCTCCCTGTCACTTCAATTATATTTCATTTAAGGACTTAAAAATAACGCCCTCCTACTTAAAATAAATAATAAATAAAACAATTAAGCTTCTTTTTCTTTTCAAAATAGGTTGCATCCTCTGAGGGACCACCTATAACAAAATATAATTTACTGCTTCATCATGATTTGGTAAAAATAGGTGATCCAATGCTTACTTAAATTATATTGTACCAACAAAACAAAAAAGAAGAAGATAAAAATTGATTGCAGTTAGCTCTACTAGTCTAACCTAACAAAAATGATGTCCCAAATCTTAATCTTGTAGATTGAAGCCTGCTACCAGCAATTTGTGGGGATCTCAAATCAAACTCGGGGCAGAAGCAAAATCAATTGTGACAATAACTTGGGTTTTCAAACAAAATCAATGAAGAGATGAGTTTGATGAGCATACAGAAAAAAGGAAAGATCAATGGTTGACTTACTACCAACGTAGCTAGCTAGCTACATAAAACATGATGCAAAAGCTTTGGCACAATTTGTCTCTCTTTCTAGTTCGTCCACAACAGCTTCGTTTCTGAACTAAAAATGAAGCTACCAACAGCAACAGTAGTGCAAACAATGTACGTACATGATTCATTTATTTTCATAGAGAGATCAGGTTGGAGGAGTTGGATAATTTGCCACCCAACTAATTCCTAATTATATGATTAAGCTGTTGAATACTGTGCTATGAAGTTTCTAACCTAAATCCACACGGAAACTCAACAAAATAAAAAGGTAATTTATTTACCAACTTTATGTCAGCCTGGGGTTTGCTAGGTATACCTACTAATTAAGTAATTTAATTCATGGCCCCATCCCATAATCAGTAAGGTTTTCCGCTGTTTCGAAACTCAAACACCTAATGAATATTTGTGTAAAATTCCTCCTTGTAATCTCTTGTACTCAAAAGAATATGCCTATGTGAGGATAATATATTTAAATAAAAGAAAAAGAAAAAGAAAGAAAGAAAACGAAGACCAAATGAAATGAATAGTACTTTTCATTGGCAGTGTCTTTTCCTTTGGGGCCAATAAAGCAAATTAATGTGATTAGATGAAAAAGAAAAAGTTTATAAAGAACATGTATTGTATACTATAAATATAGTTTAGGAAGCATTTTAAAAAAAAGTCTTGCGTCCCTAAGACGTTTTCGTATTTGCATTATTTGATTTCCATTTTTGTCATGTGTGTAGTTGGGTTGAGTTGAGACGGTTCCATTCCATTCTATTATGTCGACATATTGACACGACTTTGTCAAACAATGCATTTGGGCGCTCACACCTTTATTACATTTATTTTTATTTTTGTTGGGACCTTTATTACGTTAGAAGCATTATATGGGCTACCTCTACTTTTCTTTTATATATTTATTTTTTCATGTTCCTGGTGGTCTATGCAAATATATATAAAATGGAAGTGAGGAGAATCTTCCAAACTCAATAATTAAGAATCAATAATGGGGTTTTAATTTGAAATTTAAATCATTAAAACCCGCCTCTGTGTGCTGTTTCAGACTCTCTCAGTTAGAGTATCCACAATGAACTCCCTAAATCACCTCCTTAGATAAAATTTAGGGAGGAAGTAAGAAAATCTACCTCCAACCATGCTCACTATCCAACTCCTAAAATAGGGAGATCTCTGTGAGCTCCTAAATCGAGGAGAGAGAAAGGGATCCTAGTGACTCCCTATAATTAAATGCTGCTTTACTTTAATGCTATTTTAAGTCTTTATTTCATGCTAACTATTTTTTTAATTATTTTATATGAAGAGGGAGCATTTATGCTAAACTAAAAAAAGAAATAAATCATTTATGATTCCTTAAACTAGGGAGTATGGTTGGAGTTGAAATTTTATAAGGAGCTCCTAAAATAGCTTTCTAGTGTTTTTAGCTAAATTTTAACTTAATAAAAGGAGCATGATTGTGGATGCTTTTAGTGTTCCACATACACGAGAAACACTTGCATAAAATGGGGATAACACTATTTTGCTATCCCGGCCAATCACGGTATGCCATGTGTAACAACTTTTCCAAATAATAGACTGTGATTGACCAAAAATAAAGAAAATAACGTTATTCCCGTTTCATACAAGTTTTTCTGCACATACACCCTCCCCCTTTGTAATTGCCGGGTCCCCTCCCCAGATTGATTCCATATCTCGGAAAAATCAAAGACATCACATGAATGGTCATCTAAAATAAAAGTCTGGTTACTGGTAGATCTGAAACACGTTAAAAAAGGAATATGGATTCAATTGGTTTTCTGAAATTTTGAGAAGAATCAACCTAACTTCTTACTAGGTAAGTAAGAGCTCGTATATGTCTGTCAATAATTGTATGACATGTGTGCATAAATGTTTTTTTGTGTGTGTGTTTTTTATAAATTATTTTTGTATATGTGTCAAACTGTAATTTGTAAGAATGAGAAGAATCTCCTTACCGATAAGGAGGCAAGTAATATCCTTACCCAAATAGAAATGCATGCCTTGATGGGGCTACACACAAGACAAGAACTCGAACCTTGATGGGGCTACACACAAGACAAGAACTTTACCAACTAAATCAACCCTGGTTGGCATGTTCTATGTAATTTCGTGATACAAATGAATAGACTTGACATTATACCGTATAGAAGATGTGTTGTAAATTTTCCAAATGAATAGAAGAATTAATATTTGTTATTTACAGTTTACCTGATATATCCCTCGAGTGAAAAACGGCTAATCTCCTCCGTATTAGACAAAACTAATTAATTATCGCACAAAATATCTCCCCGACACATTTTAATTTATATTTAAGGGGGCTTTTTATTAATATCCTATTTTAACTGGACATATTATATAATTACTCATATAAAGTTTATTTGAAAGAAAAAACTCAAAATTATTCACCTATCATTTTCTAATTAGTTTTTAGTGTGTTAACATTTTTTTTAAAACTAATAAAAATAACAAGTTACTAGTTTTGAAATTTTCTCTCCAAATAAATTATATATAAGTAATTGTATAAATAATATATCATACTAAAATAGGCTTATTGCTAAAAACGAAATTAAGAAAACAAGGGGCTGAGGAGGAGAGAGAGTAAAGTTCGTAGCGTTTTACAGCGTACGTACGTGGAAGTTAAGAGGTGATTGTGTGTGTGCACGTGTCAAAACGGAAGTACGTGGGAGAAGGAGACCGCTTGGACTACTCTGAAACGCTGTCAGATAAAACGGTCTGCTTTTTATTTTTATTTAACTGCTCTTCTGCGTGACTGCGTCTCTGCGTCTCTGCGTCTCTGCGTGCTGCACTGCCCATAGCTTCGCGTCGAAACCGTTGGTGCCCAAACTGCAAAATCTTAACCTCGCCCCCAGTTTACTCTACTTTCTAACCAACCCCCTAACTGTTGCTCTGGTTAGTTTAAACTTTGCTTAGATGCCCATAACTTTTCCATAATTAGTTTTTCTGTAATTACATTCTTATTCCTTACGGAATCTTTGATTATGTGGCCCATTACAATTGGGCAGGTACTATGAATTTGATCACAACCTTTTAAGCCACAAATTTCTTCAATTAATTGAATCAAATCCAAATTCATTGTGCCCAGAAACAATCACATGCATGATTTATTATTTTGCAATCAATGATTATATACACATAATTTTCATCTCTCATATGAAAGCACCTCATTAAATATTTGTATCAAAAGGCTTTAAACTAATGTTTCAAGTTAAATTCAATATATTTTATTAAACTCAACGTTTTTTCGAAATTGATTCCGCATAATCAGAAAAAGAAAGCACATCATTAGCTGTTTTCCCTTATAGTTTTATCTCACAATAAATTTTAACAATAAGTAATTTTCTCATAATTTACCAAACGGGATGAGCTTCCCAAAATTTTTAAAAAATCACTTATCACCCCAAATAAGTAATGTCAAACAGGCACTTAGGAAAGACATTGGAATAGAAATCCTAACTTTTATGGTAAAAACACAATTTAATTGAAATAAATAACACGCTTGGCAGTCGTAGTGCCAACAACATAAATAAGCAAAAACCTAGGGGTATGAAAGAAAACCGAATAAATAAATATCGCGGGACCTTAGCCATTTTCTCCTTGCCTCGTTCACTATAAATACATAGCTCGAGTGAAGCTAGGTTTGCCGAATTGGGCAGCGAAACGCAGCTTACACAAAAAGAAACGAAAAAAACCCCTCCCTCTCTCTCTCTCTCTCAGTATCTAATCTTCTCTCTCTAAAGTCTCCCTGATTAACAAACATGGCAACAGCAAGTTCTAGAAGATCATCAAGCGGGCCATTCATCCGCTCCGCTTCACCCGCCGGAAGATTCTACAACACTCAGTATTCGTCTTCCTCAGCCTTCGCCTCCTCCACTTCCAGCTTCTCTTCCCGCTCCTCCACTTTCTTCCAGCGCGCAGCCTCTCCCACGCGCCTCAACCTCGCCAGCTCCTCACCTTCCGCCCAGTCCGTACGCTTCTCCCTCGACCGCCCCATCTCCCCGAGCCGCTCCATCTCCGTCACTCCACGTGGCAACGGCAACCACCACAACGCCGTGAAGAGCCGTCAGATCAGCAACCAGAAGCGCACCTGTATGTGTTCCCCTACGAATCACCCCGGTTCGTTCCGTTGCAGCCTCCACAAGAACTTCGGCTCCCACGTGACCGCTTCGGCGCCCTACTCGCAGAACCGCCTCAACGCGCGGAGATCGGCGATGACGAACTCGCTCGTGAGAATAGGCGGCGTCGAAGGCGATCTGGTGCGGCGCGCGTTGTCAGCTCTGATTCGCCCTTCTTCCCACAGCCAAAGGAGAAGAGCCGATTTCCGGCCCAGGCCCAGCCGGCTCTCCACCATGTCCAATTCCGACGAGTAATTGGAAAAATTAATTTTGAAATTAAAATCGAAACTTGAGTTGGATCCGGTCAAACTCTTTAGATCCTGAGCTTTTCTCGCACATCCTTTGAGATCTTCCGGCGAGGTGAGGCGGCGATCGGCTGCGATGACGTATCATGATACGGCGAAAGTGTGATGTGAGTGATCTGACCGATTGGTGACCCAAGTGCTACAGCTAGGGGAATATGATGATATGAATTGATACGATACCTAGCTATGACTCTGTATATATAAATACGCATATATTTGTATGAGTGGCGCGCCATTGTTGGCTGCTCCAAGCTTTCTGGGACCTTATTAAACTTCCATATAAGCATAAATTTAGCAGGCAAAATTAAATTCGAAGCAAGCAGATTTCATTACTTGGCTAAGGCTTGGGTTTGGCAATTGGCACTACTAGTTAGCATTCAAAGTTGAGCCCATTCCTCCACCTTCTCCGGTTTGGTTTTCCGTTAGCCATTCAATAGCAGCGTGTGCGTTCTCCGTTAGTTTTGACGTGTTCCGTTATCCGGTAGGGGTATGTGTATCATGTATGTGTCGTCTCGTGTGCTATTGCGACTTCACCGTACCGTTCCGCCCGTTTACTGCGCACCAGGTCCTGGATTCATAGAGCTATCGGAGGTTAGTTGTTTTGTTATGAATTAATTGTTTCGTTTTTTCATTCTTTTATTAATTTTTCATTTTTTCTTTTTCCTTCAGGTATGTAAATCTCTGGAATTTGCACCGATTGGATTGGACTGGGCTGCAAATTATTGAGAAATTGGGGCGAGAAAATGCTATAAATAGATGGCCTTTGGAGGGAAGGATTATCGAATCTAATGAACGCTCTTTCTAAAATATATGAACAGTTCAATTAACTTAAATTATAAAACCAAAAAAAGGAGAGAATAAAGTTGTGAATTTAATTAAGTTGTTCATGATGATGATCAGCTGGTGCCGGGCACCTGAGGTTAGCATGGGATCATGTGAAGCAACTCCCTTTTCTAAGATCAGTCAGTCCATAAGTATGGACGATGACGATGATCCACTCCCTTTTCTTTTCTTTTTGAAGATGCCAAAATTGACGGAATAAATAATTATTGGGAAGTCGATGTGCGAGACACTGGACCTAAACAAGTTGGCTTGGAATTGGATTTATTAAAGCAACATTTGCCAAAAATGAGGGCCCCCTGGGTATAGCCTAAACGAGTACAGCTGATTAAAATTCAACTGTATGTGTATTGTCGCATTCATCCGTCTTCATCCAATTCAATAACAATAGAAAGAAACCCACTTTAGCGGTACCCCACCCACCCGTGGAAAAAACTTGTGTGAAAGAAGAAAGACTTTTCTGTCAATAATGCAATGATATAAGAGATAATTTTTTCATGTATTATTGTGTTATTAATCTAGAATAACAAAAGAATATAAATTTTCAATATGTCATTGTGTTATTCGCCGAGAATGACAAAACAGTTTAATAAGTTTCCAATTCTGACGTGGAAGATAAGGTTCTAAAAAAGAAGCTAAGTAAGTAGTTTAGGGTAGCTGCTGTTGTGTTTTAATTTCAAACTTGGTTTATCCGTTTAGCAAAATTGATTTAACAATGAATTCACCTTCAATTATATAAGTAGCATTCACTCAGTCACATCACATCCGCAAAGGACAAGGGGATGATGAGGAGGAGAGAGGAGCCTTTGTAAATTGTATTTAAGTTGGAAATACATGTTGCAAACTTGCAATGTATGTGTAAAGGGTAGGTGGGTCCAGGGAGTGGGGTCCAGGAATATTGTTCGGGTTCGGGTAATGACAAATGACAAAGCCCGTCACGCCAACGCCATGGTGCATGTATGATGTACCATCCACGTGGGGTGTTGGAGGGTGACGATGGATGGTGATCCACTGATCCTATTCCTTGTGTTTGTTTGTTATGATTGGTTTGGTCTGCAAAATTCAAAGTGGTAAGCGGGGGGATAAGGATAAGGCCACATCAACCATAATAATATTAGGATTTTTAGCCATTTTCTCGAACTATTGTGCAATTCGAACTTACCCTCGAATTATTTCATCCGCGATTTACCCTCAACTCGTAATAAATACCAATTTCCCCTTACCGTTTTATCTAATTCCATCAACTTTTCTCATAATAACAAGGGCAAATTTGTAATTTTAACTTAAAATTCATAAAAATATCAGAATAATTAACTTTGTAAAGAAAAAATTATTCTCCCTACAAAACCCCCACCCCCACCGATTTCTTCTCCCCAAAGATTTTTTTGCTTCTAAAAGTTAATTATTTACAATATTTTTATGAATTTTAAGTTAATTACAAATTTCTTTTATTAACAGAAAAATGAATGAAATTAGATAAACTTAATAAGAAGTGAAATCGACTATTTATTACGAGTCGGCGACTAAATCAAGAAACGAATATGTAGTCAATCGCTTTATATAAAAAGAAACCGCACTTTACCCATAATATTATGCAAAATGCAGGGATATTTTCGGTTTTTATAAACTTTTAGCATGGCACTTGAGTTACTTACAGCTAGCCTTTTGGGATTGTAATTGTAGCATGCATAGAAGAGTGTAGAAGAATGCAGATTAGCCGATTTAAGGTTCTCATCTGAAACTGAAACCCTTTATTAATCTTCTGTGTTTTTGTTTGTTGGTAACTTGGTACGTGTATATCTTGAGAGAGAGAGGGAGAGAGGGAGAGAGGGAGAGAGAAACAACATGTTGCTCTCCCCCGCGCGCAATAAGAGGATCTGCTCTGCTCTGTGCTTGTTGGTAATATATATAAATATATACAGGAACAGTGTATTTGTTTGATTTATATCAGTGGGGCCTCTGCATTGTTCGTCTTCGTAACGTTATTGCCTTGAAAGGTAAGTTTGGACCCCAAAAAAGAAACAAGATATATAACTGGATAAGCTTGATGCCATGACACATTGACACCATGCCCATTCACTATTCAGTTTAGTACTCCATATGGGGTCGTTTGGTACAGTAGATTATCATGGGCTTGACTAAATTATGAGATTTTTTATTAACTCGGATTGAGCTAAATTCGATTAAGTATTGACCTGTGTTTGGTGTTGTGTCGGACTAAGAAGCTGTGGATTGTAAAAATATCGAAGACCTATATTTGGTGCTGTGTTAGACTAAAATATAACTCTTGTAATATTTAAATTTAATTAGGAATTTTGACCTAAATAAATAAATGCTACAAAGAAACCCAATTTAAAGATTTAAAACGATAATAAAAAGAAATCAAATAATTTTTCATTTTATTTTATGAAGAATAAAATTCTGATATTTTTTTGGCTTCTCAAAATTAATCTTAGTGGCTCCCTAGCCTTGCCCCAAGACTATTAAAAATATTTATTTCTTTTTTGGTTGAAACATTGCTAAGGAGCTAAAATCACTCTATATAATTATAGGTTTTTCATGGACCAAGTAAAACAATAATTAAAAAAGGAATATATATATATATATGTGTGTATAATTTTTGTATACTTGACTTTTGACTTCAAACTGAAAAATATAATTTGACAAGGTAAAAATTGCTTGAGATAAAAAAGCAACACATCATGAATTATTAAACTTGTTTCAATATCAAACATTTGTAAATTATTATAGTTTGATTTTTCAAATGCAAATTTGATCAAATGCAATATCAAAATAATTCTTGTAATATTTAAATTTAATTACGAATTTTGACCTAAATATAAATAAATGCGTAAAAAAAAACCTATTAAAAAAATTTAAAACAATAATAAAAAGAAAACAAATAAAATTATGATATTTTTTTAAAGAGAGGCGTTAGACTTGCATGTTCTATTTAGCGAGCATGTTGTTTAGCGAACTACTTTTCAGACTCACTATATTAGACGAGCGAGTGAGGCGTTTTTTTACTATTGGACTATACAGTCTCATTTAAGTTAGTCCAGTTTGTTACCAAACATGGGTTTCGAGTGCTATTTAACCCAATCCAATCCAGTGAGGCGTACCAAACACGGCCTATGCTCTTTGGAAAAAAAAAAACTTACTTGTAACATGGATAACATTGTTTTATTATCCCCAACCAATAACACAATAACACGTGAAAAAATTATCATACGTGTCATTGTATTATTGGCCGGGAGATAACAAAAAATAATATCCCGTTGCATGAGAATTTTTCTTGGCCTTTAGAGTGGAGTTGAAATTGAAATATGCTTTAATTTTCTGTTTTTCTTTAAATTTCAAAATTTAATTCCTATTTTTCATTTCCTTTTTTATTTATAAAGAAAGAAACAAAGAAAAAAAGATGACTTGGATGGAGCTGACCTAAATTGGATGGACAATCAAAATGTAGCTGGATTGCATTATTTATAACATTGAATTCTGTATGTGGGTGGGATTCATTTCATATTCATTCGAGTGCTTCCCTTATGTTGATGAGTTCATGATGAGTCCACAGCCTCAGCCTCAGCCTCACCCACCTCCTTTAATAGCAGCTGGGCCTGTTCTTAACCGGTTCAAATAGAGACAGAGGGAGAGAGAAAGAACACAAAAAAAGAGATGAAGCCTCAAACAGCGTTACCCATTTGCAGCAGCAGAAACGAAACCAGAAAGAAGCCCATTCCCCTAATATGTTGGCCCATTTCGCTTTCCAATAGAAGGGAAAGGGTTTGTGTACAACAAGTGTAATAAAGGAAAGGAGTTTGGAGGAGAAAGTCCCATAAATTAATTGGTATTTGGAAGTGGAGAGTTCAAAAATTGCTGTGAGTGTTGGCCAAGCGAGCCCTCTGCTGAAAAAGAAAGGGATCCTCTGTCTGTCTGGCATATGAATGAATCATATAAAGGCAACGTCGTGGGCTCAAATTCAAAGCATATTCTCTCTCTCTCTCTCTCTCTCTCTCTCAATTAATTTGGAAGGAAGGAAGGAACCAAGAAGAACACACTGATGGGCCAACCACATCTGTACCTGTACGCTACGTGGATGACTATAATCATCATCCTATGCTATGCCAAAGTTAAGAAGAGAAAAATAATTTATTTAATTAATTTCCATCGAATGTATTTTTGTACACGATCATTATTCCTATTTTGTATAACTTATTAGTTCAGTTTATAATTTACAGTCATGTAACTAACTCATGCATGCATGATAAGAAGGAACAAGAAACGCAGTTCAATTAGCAAATATAATATGAATGATGGAAGATGAAGTCTTAGCGGTGAATTTATGCATGCGGATTAAGAGCATGTCCTTGTGCGCATCTTAGTGTTTGAGTGGTTCGCGTAATGGAAATTACATAATATAGCTTATAGCTTTGTATTTGTATTGAATATGGTTTACATTGTGTATGGAAGAGAGCAGAGCCTTTGTAAGAAAATAGAGAGCTTGGGAGGAAATTTCTTGGAGAAAATGTTCTTGTTTGGTCCCTATTGGAGGTGGAGAGCTCCTTATAGCACTGCTTTAAGTAGTGGTAGAGAATGTATGTATGGCCATCGCTTGATTTGGGAGTGCTTTACTTGTCGTTTGATCGAGCTTTCTTGTTGGTATCGTTTGATCGAGCTTTCTTAGGTATCGTTGATGCAGGGGTTTTGCACAAGGTCGCGTATGGTGTCGGCAGAAACTCCAAATAGGACCGAGTGTGAGGCCGAGCCGGCACATGCTCTACATGGAGGTGGTGATGCTTGAAGCACATATCTGTTTGGAGATGGTGATCTTGGCCAGAGCACACATCTATTTATTTGTGGGATGCAGCAAGAATGAGGTGAGTCGACATGGTGGTCAACGAAGCCCCCAAGTTCACGATCGAGAATAGGTTCTTGGTGAGGACTTTCAAATAAGACGATTAATCGTAGAAGTAAGCCAATATGGAGAAAATATGGTAGAAGCGATTATAAATCACATATGGAGAGAATAGTAGGGCTGTTCGATCGCGTATGGAGATAATAATGTCGAGCCGATCACGTATTGAGAGAATAAGGAGGAGCCGATCACGTATGGAGAGAATAGTAAGGCTAGTCGATCACATATGGAGATAATAATGTTGAGCGTCACGTATTTTTGTAACGATGATGTTTGTATTTGTGATGAGCATTGATGGCGATGTATGTCGTGTCCTTGATAAGCGTCATGTCGTTTTTTAATTAGAGGGCGATGTATCGCGAAATAGCGATGGCGATGTCGTGATGTGTCGTGATGGCGATGTATCGCGATAGCGGCGATGTATATGATGTGTCGTAGTGGCGATGTATCTTAATGCGATAGCGATAATGTATATGATGTGTCGCGGTGGCGATGTATGCCGGTAGCGGCAATGTATATGGCGTGTCGTAGTGGCGATGTATCTTGTGCGGTAACGGCAATGTATATGACGTGTCGTGGTGGGCGTAATAATGCACATAATACTTGTGTCGGACAATAATGGGTATGTTTTATTAAACTTACTTGTGTTGAGATAGTCATCGCTCGCCCAGTAAGAGGCACATGTCTATGGAGAGTTTTCCTTCTCTTTGGGACATATTGGAGATATTGTGGTCGGGTCGGTCATTCCATGTGGTAGGTGACCATGTAATGTGGTCGGTAGTTCGACGTGGTAGACCATACAAGGTGGCGGGCGACTATGCAAAGTGGTCGCGCTCATCCACGGTGGTCGGGTCGGTAGTTCGACATGGTAGACCATGCAAGGTGGTTGGTACCTCCGCGTTGTAGACATGCAAAGTGGTCGGGTCGGTGCTTACGTAGTAGATGGACCATGCAAGGTGGCTGGTACCTCCACGTTGTAGACCATACAAAGTGATCGGGTCGGTGCCTCCGTGGTCGATGACCATGCAAGGTGGTTGGTACCTCACGTCGTAGACCATGCAAAGTGGTCGGGTCGGTACCTCCGCGTAGTAGATGACCATGCAAGGTGGTTGGTACCTCGAGCGTTGTAGACCATACATACAAAGTGATCGGGTCGGTACCTCCACGTGATCGATGACCATGCAGGTGGTTGGTACCCACGCGTAGTAGACCATGCAAAGTGGTGGTCGGTACCTCACGTAGTAGATGACCATGCAAGGTGGTTGGTACCTCGGACGTTGTAGATATACTGAAAGTGGTCGGGTCAGGTACCTCCCACGTAGTAGATGGACCATGCGAGGTGGTTGGTACCTCCACGTCGTAGACCATGCAAAGTGGTCGGTCGAATTGATGCCACTCCACGTGGTCGATGACCATGCAAGGTGGTTGGTACCTCGACGTTGTAGACCATACAAAGTGATGGTCGGTACCTCCCACGTGGTCGATGACCATGCAAGGTGGTTGGTACCTCCACGTGCGTAGCCATGCAAAGTGGTCGGGTCGGTACCTCACGTAGTAGATGACCATGCGAGGTGGTTGGTACCTCCACGTTGTAGACCATGCAAAGTGGTCGGGTCGGTCTTCCACGTAGTAGATGACCATGCAAGGTGGCTGGTACCTCCACGTTGTAGACCATACAAAGTGATCGGGTCGATGTGCCTCCACGTGGTCGATGACCATGCAAGGTGGTTGGTACCTCCACGTCGTAGACCATGCAAAGTGGTCGGTCGGTACCTCCGCGTAGTAGATGACCATGCAAGGTGGTTGGTACCTCGACGTTGTAGACCATACAAAGTGATCGGAGTCGGTACCTCCACGTGAGTCGATGACCATGCAAGGTGGTTGGTACCTCCACGTAGTAGACCATGCAAAGTGGTCGAATTGTACCTCCCACGTAGTAGATGACCATGCAAGGTGGTTGGTACCTCGACGTTGTAGACCATACAAAGTGGTCGGGTCGGTACCTCCACGTAGTAGATGACCATGCAAGGTGGTTGGTACCTCCACGTCGTAGACCATTGCAAGTGGTCGGTCGGTGCACTCCACGTGGTCGATGACCATGCAAGGTGGTTGGTACCTCCACGTCGTAGACCAATGCAAAGGAATTCGGGTCGGTACCTCCGCGTAGTAGATGACCATGCAAAGTGGTTGGGTACCTCCACGTTGTAGCCGCCATACAAAGTGGTCGGTCGGTACCTCCACGTAGTAGATGACCATGCAAGGTGGTTGGTACTTCCATGTTGTAGAGCCATGCAAAGTGGTCGGGTCGGTACCTCCACGTAGTAGATGACCATGCAAGGTGGTTGGTACCTCCACGTTGTAGACCATGCAAAGTGGTCGGGTGGGGTACCTCCACGTAGTAGATGACCATGCAAGGTGGTTGGTACCTCCACGTTGTAGACCATGCAAAGTGGTCGGGTCGGTACCTCCACGTAGTAGATGACCATGCAAAGTGGTTGGTACCTCACGTTGTAGACCATGCAAAGTGGTCGAGGTCGGTGCCTCCACGTAGTAGATGACCATGCAAGGTGGTTAGTGCCTCCATGTTGTAGACCATGCAAAGTGGTCGGTCGGTACCCTCCACGTCCGCCACAAGAGAAATAAGGGAGAACCAGGTTTTGTTACCTTGGTTGCTGAAGGTGCCTCATGATCGTAATCGGTAAATGGTGAAACGACATGGATCTTTGCTGCGTTTCCCACGGACGGCGCCAAATGTTAGCAGGTGAATTTGTACATACTTGGATTAAGGCAGTAATCACACACATAACACAAGTGTTTGAGTGGTTCACCCATAATGGGGCTACATCCACTATAGCTTATAGGCTTTGTATTTGTATTGAATATGGTTTTACATTGTGTATGGAAGGAGAGGCTTGAGAGCCTGTAAGAAAATAGAGAGCTTGGGAGGCTCTTGGAGAAAATATGACTGGTGGTCCCTTTGCTTGGAGGTGGAAGCTCCTTTTATAGCCTAAGTAGTGGTAGAGAATGTATGGCCATCCTTGATTTGGGGTCTTTACTTGGCTATCGTTTGATCGAACTTTCTTGCTATCGTTTGATCGAGGCTTTCTTGCATTTGTCGTTGATCACAGGGGTTTTGCCTAGGTCGTGGTGTCGGCAAACTCCCAAATAGAGACCAGGTGTGAGGCCAGGCCGAGCATATACGTTGGAGGTGGTGATGCCGGGCCGAGCACATATCTGCTGGAGATGGTGATCTTAGTAGCAGCGTACTGTTTGTTTATTTGTGGGATCTGCTTAAGAATGAGGTGAGGTCAGCGTGGTGTCGACAAAGTCCAAACAAGAACAAGTGGTGGTGATGTATGCATGTCAAATTTATTTTGTATACGATTTAGTAGAGATGATGAAAACACAGCCACGCTTTTCTCGACTGGTGGCCCAGTTTGTTTTCTTATGGACAACAGGAAACGAAATGACTCACCCTGTAATCAGGTGATACGGCCCTAGCTCCTTCTCCTTGTCACGTGGCCTCCTCTGCGTCAGAGAGAGGAGAGGATGAGAGGAGGAGAGACGAGAGAGGCTCCTCTCCCTCTCCCTCTCCCTCTCCCTCTCTCAGAGACAGACACAGGGCGTTGCTTTGCTGCTTGATGCTTGATGTTGATCCTCGTCGGCCACAGTTGCCAATTTGGCTTCATTCTTTTTTCCTTATAATGATCTAATAATTATAAACAAATAATAAATACAAAAATGAAATAAATAAAATAAACAAAATTCACATGGAAGGAAGAGAGAGAGTCAATTGACCAAAACCGAAGGAAGTCCCAAATGGCAAACGCCAAGTCATTGGTTCATGTTTCTTTCTATAGTAAATTGAGTTATCACCCATAAAATTCACTTTAAATCACTTATAGTTCTTTATAAAAAAATTTAAATTTAAAATACCTAATTTTTAAAAATAATATCCGATGACTAAGATCCAACTAAGTAAGTTACCTAATATAACTTAAAATCTGATTTATTATATTTTTCGCATTCCAAAACTACCCATATTTATAAGCTAACGTGTTATGTGGGGGTGTAACTAATGACACACGTTGAATTTGGAAAGATCTCCAAATAGTTGTAATGGATGTATGAATTAATTTAGAAACTTATTTGAAATTAAATATTAAATTCAACATTAACGTATTAGTACGTTTTGGTTTATTTAATAAGAAAATGATGTTGTTTTCATTTTATGAATTATATGACTAGTAATCTATTAAATTCAATATTAACATATTAGTAATCAATATCAATATCAATATCATTATCAGTATTAATAATCAATATCAATATCATTATCATTATTATCAATATTGAAGTGGACATTATTATTATTATAAAAAAAATAGATCGATTATTGTCCATAGAAAATAGGCATATCAATATATGGATAATTATATTGACAATAGGTAGATAATAATAGGTAAATTACTGTCTAAAAAAGATATTGACAATATGAACCTATTTTTTCTCTAAATAATGTACCTATTTTTTTAGACTAAATATTGTACCTTTTTTTTTCTCTAAATAAAGCACCTATTACTCATTTTATGAAAAATAATTTGATTATCTTTTTATTGTTTGTTTTATGAAAAACAATTTTTTATATATAAATGAACCTATTTTTTCTCTCTAAATAATGTATGTATTTTTTTCTCTAATAATGTACCTAGTATAATGAACCTATTTTTTTGCTAAATTTTGTATCTATTTTTTTTCTCTAAATAATGTACCTATTACTTGTTTTATGAAAAATAATTTGATAATCTATTTATTGTTTGTTTTATGAATTTTTTTAAATGAACCTATTTTCTCTCTAAATAATGTAACTAGTAAAACAATTTACCTAGTATAATGAACCTATTTTTTTCTTCTACATAATGTACTTATTTTTAATTTATAAAAAACGTGCATAAATTTCAATTATACAACGTACCTATTTTCTATAAATTATTGCGTACCTATTTTTAATTTATGAAAAATGTACGAAAATTTCAATTACAAAGTAACTAACCTAGTATTTTTTTTTATATTTAATTTTTTTGTTAAATAATATACCTATATTTTTGTACGTATATATTTATATTTATATTTTTCATAGGTACATTATTGGATATGTAATTTACAGATTTTTGCTTTTTGCAATTTTAGGGGCAATATGTTAGAGGGAATGACAACCAAAAGAAATGGGGTGATTTATATGCTAGTAATAGGGAGTATTAATTACAATTATGACAGTTAATGAAATACTAAATAAATTATAAATAAAATATGAAATCTAATGGCAACGATGTAAAAATATAGGAATACTATGACCTATTATATCCTTAGTCATTTAAGTTTAAAATTGAGTTTTACACATAAATTTATAGAATAATGAGTATATGACTAGAAAATAGAAAATGTAGGGACTTCTATTGGACAAGCCCTTCATCCCTCACTTTACGTTATCTGTTACTGATTCTTAACTCACAACAACAACAACACAAACTTTAATTAGCAGCTTCTTGTTGTTGTTGTTCTTCTTGTCTGAGCTAAGTTTTCTAGCAGCTTCCATCCATGGTGACCGTTAAATCAGGGACCAGACCGCCATGGGTGGGATTAGGAGCAGCAGTTTGGGTGCAAATAGCAGCAGGCAATGCCTACACTTTTCCACTTTACTCTCACTCGCTGAAATCGGTTCTGGGTTTCAACCAGCAACAGCTGACCATGCTTGGTGTGGCCAATGACATAGGGGAAAACGTTGGTCTCATTCCTGGTATTGCATCGAACAAGCTCCCGCCTTGGCTCATTCTTTTGATTGGTGCTCTCGCTTGCTTCTCTGGTTATGGTGTCCTCTGGCTTGCTGTCAACCGCACACTTCACCCTCTGCCCTACTGGTTGGTATGTCTTTTCTTTTTCTCTTTCAATCCTTTTTGCTCATCTGATTGCTTGGAAATGTGGCTTAATGGGTTCAGTGATTATCTTGTACGATTTAGTGATGTTTGAATTTGACTTTGATAGAGCGGCTTTTGCTTCCAGATTGTTTTCGTTTTGAGACACTACTAGGAATTTCCTCTTCTCTGAAAAATGAAAAAACAGATAAGAAGTTCACCACCCATAGTGAAATATTCTTGTTACAAATTACAATTCAAGAGTTATCTACTTGTGTTATGTTAAATTGGAACTAGTTCTGAAGATTATTAGCTTTCTTTATGGGATTGATGATGTTATTGTTAACATGCTTTCCTATTAGCCTGTTAATTCTTTGTAAAACTTTTGAACGAATTGGTTGATAAAAATTGGTGTGCTTGGTTAATGCCATTCCATTAAAGAAACTCAGATTGATTGGTAAATTGCAAGCAGCTTTCTTTTGGTCATTCTTTTTTTTTTGGGAGATTTGATTATCCAATTAAATGATTCTGGATGGATATGGTTTATCTCCAAATACAGAAACTTTCTAATAATGAAGAATTAAGATTATAAATTCTAACTTTTTTTTTCTTTGGTAATGCAGTTATGGATTGCCCTTTGTGTTGCCACTAATAGTAATGCTTGGTTTACCACGGCTGTGCTTGTAACCAATATGAGAAACTTCCCCCTTAGTCGTGGCACAGTTGCTGGTATTCTAAAAGGTTATGGGGTCTCAGTGCAGCTGTATTTACAGAAATTTACAGCGTTCTGCTTCGTAATTCATCTTCTAAGCTTCTACTCTTCCTTGTACTTGGGATTCCGATTCTATGTTTCATCATGATGTATTTCGTTAGGCCTTGTATTCCAGCTTCTAGTGAAGACCCTGCAGAGCGTGGCCACTTTATTTTCATCCAAGTTGCAAGCGTTGTGCTTGGCTTATATGTTCTCACAACTACGGTATTGGATGATGTCCTTACCTTAAGTGCTACCATTACCAACACTTTTGTTGTCATAATGGTTCTGCTTCTCATGGCCCCACTTGCTATTCCTGTAAAAATGACATTGTATCCCACCAGAGCCAGCAAATCAGGGACGCTTGGTCAAACAGTTGGGTCTTCTCTTGGTTTGAACCATGCGGAAGGCTTGGATAATGGAGAAGGCAATGTAGACAAAACAGAACCACTGCTGAAACCATCTCCATCAACAACAAGCCTGGCAAGTGAAGGTGATGATTCATCTGATGTAGCTATGCTTCTTGCAGAGGGTGAGGGAGCAGTGAAGAGAAAGAGAAGGCCCAAAAGAGGGGAGGATTTCAAGTTTAGTGAAGCTGTGGTCAAGGCTGACTTCTGGCTTCTATTCGTGGTTTATTTTGTAGGGGTTGGTTCTGGGGTAACTGTTCTCAATAATCTAGCCCAAATAGGGATTGCACAAGGATTTCGTGATACCACAATCTTGTTGTCTCTCTTCAGCTTTGGCAATTTTATGGGTCGTCTTGGTGGAGGAGTTGTTTCTGAACATTTTGTCAGGTCAGTAAACATTCATCCCTTATGGCTAATCTACAAGATAATTTGATTGAAGCAGGATGGATTTCAGTTAAGTGTGTTAGCACATCATTCTTGATCTAAACCAATTATTAACTGTAAACTAAGGGGTAAGAGAAGTACTGTTGTTGAAATGTTTGTAATTTGAGTAATTTGATATCTGCGAGACCCTCAAGAATATCAAACATAGACCGGCAATGAGGCAAACTCAGTTATTAATGCAGTCAATGTGGTCAGCTATTAATTCATAACTCTCAATTCAACCTTGTAATTTGTCCCCAAAAACAGATAGTAGAACTTTTCTTTTCATAGAACATCTATAGATTTATAGTGAACTTGAAAATAATAAAGCAGACTCTGCTAATTGTCCTCTCTGTGAAATTAGATATGCTACAGGAATATGCTTTAGGTATTATGTTGTTCCAAAATCCAAATGGAGGTCCTGTTGATTGTAGAGAAACTTCACTTTGCAGGTCAAAAACAATCCCTCGGACAGTTTGGATGACATGCACTCAAATTATAATGATCGGGACATATCTGCTGTTTGCTTCTGCCATCAGTGGAACCCTTTATGCTGCAACTGCATTACTTGGAATCTGCTATGGAGTCCAATTTTCTGTCATGATCCCGACAGTCTCGGAACTCTTTGGATTGAGGCATTTTGGCATATTTTACAATTTCATGTCATTAGGGAATCCTCTAGGCGCATTTCTTTTTTCAGGTCTCTTAGCAGGGTATGTATATGATAATGAGGCAGCGAAGCAGCACGGGAGTAATATCTATGGGACAAATGTCTCCTGCTTGGGTCCAAATTGCTTTAGGCTTACCTTCCTTGTTCTGGCAGCTGTCTGTGGCGTGGGTACCGTCTTGAGCATTGTTCTGTCTATAAGAATAAAGCCTGTTTACCAAATGCTTTATGCTGGGGGTTCCTTCAGGGTACCGCAAAATACAAACCATTAAGAACAATGTGTGGTGAGTGGAAGTTCAACTGTCCAAGGAGCCATCCTACATACTCCTTGAAGGTCTTGCGCATCTTGGTAGTAGAACTATTGGAGATCTCGAAACTCCCATCAACACGGTCCATGTTTGGGCACCAATAGAATCAACGCATGCCAAGGTTCTAGCTTATTTGTACTTTTGTTGGTTACAATACTAATATGCAATATTTCAGTTGCTGTATACAAAGCTGCAGTTTGAGACTTATTATAGCGCTCTTGCGTGCCTCCTATGAACTACATGGTGGTAAGTACTGAGCAGTAAATTAGATAAGAAAGTTGTGGCATTTACTTCATCAAATGCGTCAAGAGTCGATGTTGTGGCCTTCTTGGTGAAGTTATCATATAATTACCTCAACGCTTAGCCCTCCGGCATAAGTGACGACGACTACGATACCTATGAGGGGTTCCTTTGGCATCATGAGGACGTGTATGACGTCTCTCAGGGATGAATTACAAAATTCAGTTATAGGTTTCAATTCTAAGAAAGAGTAGGTTTCAATAATTGTTTGGATTGAATGAATTTAGCTGCTTGGTTGGAAGTGGATGATGGATAGATATGCCAGTTAAATCTGTTCGAGTGTTTAATATTTTGTTGGGTAGCAATTATTCTCCGTGTGTTTGTTGAAGTCGACTGGTTAATGTAAAAGTATAAATCTCATCGATTCAAAACAAGAAATTACAAATAAACATTGGACAAATCAACCAGTAAATATATTTTAGGGATTTCTTTCCCATCTGAAGACAAATGAGAGTGCCTAATACCGAGGAAAACAATCCACAAACTTCAAGGAACACACCAAAAAAGGGTCAATTCCAGGGCACTCTGAACATGTATCTTCTTTTTCCTTTTTTACATGAACAAATATTAGCAGTGCAGAAAACAAACTCTCAGGTTGGTTTCATATCCTGAAACAATGCAGTCCAAAGTGAATGATCATCATAATCAACATCATCAGCCCTTTGCCTTTCCTTCTCATATGGCGTGCAGAACTTTGGGTTCACAACAAGTCTTCCATCCAGAGGACCAGACAGTCTTGGACTCTTGTTTGAGACCATGAGCCTCTCATGTGTTCTTCCCTCCAAAGGCCCAGACAACTTGGGGGTCCTAGTAGTTTCAACCAACAACCTCTCTGGTCCCCTTCCATTCACATCGAAAGGACCTGTACGTCTTGGGCTCCTATTTGTGTACATCAACCTCTCATGAACCTTCCCATCCAACGGCCCAGATAGCTTCAAGCACCTATTAGTATTATTATTGGCCATCAATCTCTGTTGAACTCTCCCATCCAAAGGCCCAGAAAGTGCTATGCTTCTAGTTTTGAGCATTACTGGCTTCTCTTCCTTCACCTCCTCAGTGACACAGACAGTAGCCTTGTGTTTCCTCAACAAAGCTCCTCTCCAATGGTCTTGATACCTAGCTGGTGGCTCACCCGCATCCTTAAGAGACAGGTTGTCGTGAAAAACCCACTTGTTAAAGTAGTTGCTGAAGCACTTCTTGGTTCTGATAAGCGCCCAGCTTAGCCTTGAAAGCGACCTTGGGTGGCCTCCTGATCCACTACTCTCCTTCTTGGCAAGCTTGAGTATCTCTAGCCTGTGTTTGGCCACATAAATCCCCATGCTCTGCAGAAACTCATGGTCGAAGTAACTCACGTCCTCCAATTGCAGCTCGTTGCGAGAGAAGGCGAGGCCGTAGTCGTAAATAAGGGATGGCTCAAGGCCAGTTTTTGACAGCCATGAGA
This sequence comes from Prunus padus, assembly GCA_024362665.1. Taxonomy (NCBI): domain Eukaryota; kingdom Viridiplantae; phylum Streptophyta; class Magnoliopsida; order Rosales; family Rosaceae; genus Prunus; species Prunus padus. The sequence continues at coordinate 32,766,045 of JANFAM010000018.1, forward strand.
ACCAGTCCATCAGACTGACAGAGCTAATATAACAGACTGATGTTGTTATGTTATGTTATGTTATGTGGTTGTGGTTTGGAGACATACAATAGAATATATAAGAAGGAAGGGAAGGGAAGGAAGGGAAGGGAAGGGAAGGGAAGGAGATGATAAGGGAAGGGAAGTGAAAAAAGATAAATGAATTAATGTGGTGCGGTGGGTAAGTTGGTATTCATTTTGGAAGTTAATGGGGGGCCTCCTCCTCTCCCTCCCTCCCTCTAATTTCTCTCTGTGGAAATTTTGGATGGTTGTTAGGGACTGATTGTGACATTAGCAATATCCTGGAAGCTGGAGGTAGCATCAACACTTGAAACGACCTCGTGATCAAAGGATCCCAAATGAGTTTCTTGCACTGAACAAGTCAAAAATTTGAGTTAAGAATAAGAAGAGACGAAGCTTACGAGGTTAAGTAGATTAGGCATTGCATAAACAGAAGAGAAGAGAAGAAAAGAGAAGAGAGCACTAGTCTGTGCCAAATTACATACAGATACAGTGTGACAGTGGGCAGGTAAATAAATACTTAATGATTGGTTGGTTGGTAATAAATTAAAATTAGGGACCCAGACCCAAAATTAAGGGAGCAGTTAGCATACTAAATTCGATAACCTACCTCTACTGCCCCTTTATGAAACCATTAAGAGTCAAGACCAAAGTTCAAAGCACCAGATTTCAGGGGCCCCTACCCTATGACTTAGTATTTTACCTGCTTACTTTACTCGTGATATTGTAGGTCTCCCAGAGTCCCAGTCCCAACAAACGTAAAAGAGACCTACTGCAAAATCTACAATACTACTTTTCATGATCTCAGGCCGGTGGGTGAAACAATACATATTTGTTTGGTAATGGATCATGGATGGAAGGCAACTTTCGTAACTAATACATTCATCAAACATTTTACATATAAATGATATCCTTGTTCAGAATAAATAACTAATAAATCAAGTTGAGCGTCTAAAAACATAAATAAATAAATAACTTATGTTTTTGTGCTCCAACAAAAAAAAAAAACTTATGTTTTTGTGGAGGCTCATGGCCATTGTCCATTTGACCCGCCAATATGTAAATAATATCGTTCCAACCTCCAAGTTGCACGTATTGACTTGTTCAAATATTAAAAAGGATATCAAACCCCGACAGTCACGCACGCATTAAACTACAATGGACTCTTGACTTGCTAAAGTCACAGTCTTTTGGCAAACTAGTCGTTGCCTTGCCTTGTTGGTTAATTAACTCCATCGATGGCTTTGCAATATTCATGGCTACTGGTTTTAATCAAGGTCTAAAAATATTCATAATATCCCGATATTTCTATTGAAATTTCCGTATTTTTGGACAATTAATATTTCCGATATCATCGATATTTTAGACCATGACCAGTATACTTGGTTTCAATTATGGACCAAAATATCGATAATATGGACGAAATATCGAGGGTATTATCGTTTTTTCGGGTCACAGATATTTTGAAACATATCCATACACATATCGTATGAATATTAATAATATCGACGAATGTCGAGTAAATATCGATGTCGATAATTTCGCTCAGACTTCAGCAATATTTTGGCAAAATATCGACATGATATCGCTATAATATCGAAAATATCGATTTGCACATGAGAATGAGTTTACTTTTCAAGTTTCAACTTTCCAACTACTATTCACAATACACTTACTCTACACATAGAGATGAAGAACATAGTGAAAATTTTGAACGTCATAGGAACTCTATGTGGTACTAAGTCACTCATGTATCTTACCATGTAATGTATAAAGTGTAAAATATTGTAGTGTTTTTGGACTACCGATATTTCCGATACCATCGATATTTTAGACCTTAGTTTTAATCAAACAGATCAAATATATATATATATATCTTGACATGACATAGCCATCAGACTGTCAGTATTTTTCAGAATTCACCGTAAACGTAAATCTTAATAAACCTAGAAAATCTCTTATGACTTCTTTAACAGTAAAATATATATTAGGAAGGCTTAATATCACAAAACGTCCCTAAGGTTTACGAAACTATCAGATTGCATCCTTAATGTTTTTTTTTTTGTGTTATTTGTGGTCCTCAAGGTTAGTATGTGTGATCACAAATGGTCCCTGCCGTTAGGTTGCTGATGAAGGATCTTCAAAACATTTTTGAGAAGTTCATTTGAATATTAAACAAGCATTTAATCAAATTAATCGCAGCGGAAGTATATGGTGGATGTTTAAAATCAAAAACAAAACTTCTTCCAAGTATCTTAAGCCATGAACATTGATATGATTTCATAAATGGAAAATTCAAGAGAAAGGATAAGATCTAATTACCCTTGAAGCAATTATATGAACCAATTTGTGTTTGGTCTTCTCTTGATGATTTCCTCTTTGTTGATCTCCTCTTTGATCTTTGATCTTTGCTCCTTGACCTTTCTCCTCCATGTGAGCCACAAAGTATATGGCCTCTAAGTCTCCACACCAAATGGAACCTTGAGATGAGAGGGAAGAATCTTGGGAATACAAGGATGCTAGTGCTAGATCCCCAAGACTTGGTTTCAATCTAAACCCCTTGAAAGATGAAAGTGTTTCACTCTTGAAAACTCTCTTTTATCTCTCTTTGATCTTCCAAACCTATTTGGTTGATGTTGGATTGTGTTTGTGTAATGAGCTTATGAAAGATAGCTTATGGAAACAATTCCCATACCCATTTACTTATGCATTTTCGGCCAAATCCCATTGGGCTTCCAAAATTGGGCCTTGTGACACTTAAACCATAATGTTTAGGTGTCTTAAGCCCTTGGGCTTAATACCCAACCATTTGGGCTTCACTATTAGGCCCAAATACTCTTTACACGTAGTAAATCATCCATATCAAATTGATCAAATTTATTTCCACAACATCATATGTATTCCTCAAAGTTAACCATTTAAGGTGTGCGATCCATTAGGTTCTAATTAGCAAGGCTGGGAAAAATTAGAACTCTTTCTAACCAATGAATTAAAACCCCTTTTAATTTTTCCTTTATATGGATTGATCACAATCAATCCTAGGACTTCCACGAACCAAGAGTGACATCTAGCAATATATCAAGGCTACCCAAGCTAAGGTGAAGAACCTATTTGGAATTACAATGCAATACGGTCCTTCTCTTATACAATGTTTCATATCATATTATTAGGGTATGGATTGATTATGTCAAACCCCTAATATGATTTATAACCTCATATGATTTTTAGACCTTAGTTTTAATCAAACAGATCAAATATATATATATATATATCTTGACATGACATAGCCATCAGGTTTGTCAGTATTTTCAGAATTCACCATAAACGTAAATCTTAATAAACCTAGAAAATCTCTTATGACTTCTTTAACAGTAAAATATATATTAGGAACATTTTGGGATACTATAGTAAGAGATTAAAGGTCTCCTAATCTAATCTTCTTTAGATTACTTTATCTCTTATTTAGCATTCCCTGGACATTTGTTTCTTTAATTGATGTAAAAGATAACAAATAAGTTTGCCCTTTATTATCATATACGAAATGTATTCTAAGGAGATTACATCAAATGTATTGGCTCTTAGGGCACATTTCTAACAGTGACGTGTCATATATATATATCACAAAATATCCATAAGGTTCATGCACCTATCACAAATAGTCCCTACAAAATTTTTTCATTTAAAATTCATAAAATTTAGTTTTATTTTTAAAATGATTTAAAAATATATTTTGTATTTTAAATACACATATTTTTGAAGATGTGGGCTCCACATATATGCCACATCAATAAACTAATGATTTTTTTAAAATAATTTAAAATTCATAAAATTTAAAAAATGAAAAAACCGTTTATGGAAGGACTTTAACCTTGAGGACAATTTATGAACCCTAAATCCTTGGTTTTTTCATTTTTAAATTAATTTTTAAAAACTCCATTATTTTGTTGATGTGGCATATATGTGGAGCCCACATCTCCAATAATATAGTGTCACGTGTATTTAAAATACAATATATATTTAAAATTAATAAAATTTAAAAATGAAAACAAATATTTTATGAATTTTAAATGAATAAAATAAAATAAATTTGCAAGGACCATTTGTAACAGGTGCGTGAACCTCATGGATGTTTTGTGATATATATATGCCACGTCAGCAAACTAACGGATTTTTTGACGGAACCTAACGACAGGGACCATTTGTGATCACACATAATAACATTGAGGACCGCGAATGACACAAAAAAACGTTAATAATGCAATCTGATAGTTTCGTAAACCTTAAGGACTTTTTGTGATATTAAGCCTATTAGGAAAATCATATCCTTGTTCTACTTTCAAAGATTTAAGGAATGTTGTTAAACTAAGAAACCTAGTTGAGTAAGAAATATCACAACACTAAAGTTACCTAAACCTTAATTGTCTAGGAAATTTAAATACTATCCTAAAACTTAAACCAGAAAGAAAATGAAAAAGGTAATCAAATCTACACCTTGCCAAAAATCATATTCCTTTGACTTTGTTTAAGCAACCCAAAAATCTTAATTAATATTAAGACATTTTTTGGGACATATATAATTTATGGAATTCAGTGCGTATTTTGTTTCTTTCGTAAATTCTTCTGACTTATCCACCGCTTTATTTTCTTTAATTTTATCTGATCGACCGACCGACCGACCTAAGCGTGAAAGTTTCATTGAAAACAGGCAAATAGACCCAAATAACATGACAACCACTAACGGACTTTTGAAAAAACCGTTACAAGCAGATCCAGTCAAAGCCCGGAGGCACCGCCTTTCCCGCTCCAAAACCGTACCCGTTCACTCAATCAATTCAATTCCGTACCATCCTCTCTCCCTCTCCCTCTTCCTCTTCATTATAACCTCCTCTGCTACCCTCTGAGACGAAAAAGAAGAATCTCTCTCACCAATTAATTTAATAGAATTCTTTCTGTGTGTAACGTTGTTACAACTTACAATAACTAGCAGCATTACAGCACAACCCTATTATAGAGTCATAGTATGTTTTCTTGGGGGAAATCCTCACGGTCTATGCACCGGGTTGTTTTTTATGTTCAACGCCTCAGCTCTCGCCCGTTGTTCAACAAATCACAACCTTCCTCTGTCTCATCATCACCATCTTCTTCTTCTCCTTCTTCCTCTTCTTCTTCTTCTTCTTCACTCAGCTCATCAGTAGGTAGGTTTGGCTATGATGGCAACTACAACGGCAGATCAGGCTCCAGTGAAGATACTTTTAATTTGTTCCTGAGATCGGTTTCTTCAGGGGTTCTGATTCTTGGGACCAGCATAGGCTTTTCTTATTGGTCTTCTTCTTATCTGGATCCCAACTCCTTTGTGTCTTTTGCTGATAATTGTCCGAAAGAGGCGACGGCATGGGCAATCGGGGATGACCAAAATAAAGCTCAGTTTTCCCTCTTTGGAGGTACCTTGTTTGTTTCATTGTTTTCTTCAACTTAACTTTGATCTATAGATCGTGTTTTTACTCAGGTTTCTGTTCTGTTCTGTTTAATACCCTACTATTCAAGTTTCATGTCTTGCACATCCTATACATGTATGCATGATGAAGTAATTAATGGTACATGTATAGAGAAGGTATTTACCCTAATAGATATTGTCTCAGATTCTTATAGGAGAAGAGTTTTCTTCAAGTACGAAAAACGGATCAGAGATCAAAGTCCTCCTGAGAAGGTATGCAGCATGCACTCCTCACCAAATTGATTTATTGCAAAGTTATATGTTTGTGGTGTCAGATTTCTACTAGACAGATAGTTTGTTGGGCAACACTACATGTTTGTGTTGTGGTTTTCAGGTATTTGAGTACTTTGCATCGGTTAAAAACCCAGCAGGAGAGGCGTTTATGACTCCGGCAGACTTGATGAGAGCAGTTGTTCCTGTATTTCCTCCCTCTGAATCAACCCGTGTCAGAGAGGGCTCTTTGAGAGGGGAGAAGGTTCCTGGCCAGTTGCAATGTGCTCCTTCCAAATTCTTTATGCTTTTCGACACTGACGGTGACGGCCTCATTTCTTTTCCCGAGTGAGTAGTGCACTAATACACTCAATTACTATAATTGAAACTTCTTGTTATGATCTAAAAACATCATACTCGTTTCATTCTTAATGTGATCAGGTTCATCTTCTTCGTCACCCTCCTCAGCATCCCCGAGGCAAGCTTTACGGTGGCATTTAAAATGTTTGATCTTGACAACAGCGGGTGGGTTTACATTCTTCATGATCTTCTCTGGTCAAGTTATAAGTTAAAATCTTTTCATGTGTAGCTGATAGAAAGCTAACTTGTTACGTGTATTATTAACAGAGACATTGATAGGGAGGAGTTTAATAAAGTCATGGCTTTGATGAGATCTCAAAGCAAACAAAACAAGGATGGCCACAGGCTCAAAGTTTCTGTAGAAGACGGAGGCCTACTTGAGCACTTCTTTGGCAAAGATGGCAAAATATGTCTCAAACATGAAACATTTGTAAAGTTTTTCAGGGATTTACACGACGAAGTACGTGGTCTTTTGTTTTTTTCAGGGCCTTGTCATTTTATCATACTTCATTTTTTCCTTTGGCAGTCAGCTGATCTTTTCCTGTTTGTTTTTCTTCTATCTATTTCTGAATTTGAAAGATGTTGCGCTTGGAGTTTTCTCATTATGACTACAAAGCACAAGGAACCATATCAGCTAAAGATTTCGCATTGTCCTTGGTTGCATCTGCTGATATCAGTGATACAAACAAGTTGCTTGATCGGGTTGACGAATTGGACAACGATCCATGTCTCAAAGACATAAAAATCACATATAAGGAATTTAAAGATTTCGCAGAGCTTCGAAAGAATTTGCAGTCCTTCTCTCTTGCCATTTTCAGTTATGGAGAAGTGAATGGGGTGTTGACAAAGAAAGATCTCCAGAGGGCCGCTTCCCAAGTACATAACATACACATCTCTTATTTCTAGGTAGATTTTTGATCATTAGTAGATTATTATGATGATGATGATTAACTTCGACTTATACAGGTATGCGGCATCTCTGTTCCTAACAATGTGATTGACATAATATTCCGTGTGTTTGATGCAAATGGCGATGGTGATTTGAGTGCAAATGAGTTCATAAGAGTTTTACAACGACGGGGAGGTGAAGTCTCACAGACAGGCTTCAGGGGACTTCTATCTTGCTGGTTAAACTGTGCCACTAAAGCCTGCACCTTTAGTTTCTAAGATTATACCTGAATTACACTTCAACTTACATAAGCAATGTAAATGCCTCTAATCTTGCGTTGGAGTTGAAAGGATGCCGTTAGAATCTGGCTGGTTTGTGATTGAGGGGATAACAAATCACAGCAGACTGGTCTTACCAAAATTTTGTATCCCCATATTGACCATTACAACTTCAAACTAATATAAGTGCACATCATCTTTGTTAATTTGTGTACAAATATTTTCTGTTAATAAATGTAACTCCATACACTAATGTCTTCCTAGTTGAGTTTTGTGGGTTCTAGATGCATGAATTTTCCAAGACAGAGTTGTGGTTGAGAGCTTGATTGTGCAGGGGCTTAACATACTTTAGATGCAAAATAGGATCAAAGGTACCCCATCTGCCAAAGGCAGCACTCCTTCAATGACATTGCTTAGGGATGAACTTTTTAATAAGCATTAACAAGTTTGAGGAAGTCATCACAAGAGAGGCAATCCTAGTCCTATATGAATACATGAAATCATCACAAAAAATACTAATATGTATCTAAAAATGGTGCTGATTTTGCCCAACTAACAGGCATAGCATCACAGATAATTATCATAAACAAGATAACAAAGTCACCAGCATACCATTGAAAGACATTTGATTGAACAAGCACATCCAGTGATGAAATAAGACACCACTCCTACTACTACTACTACTTGAAGCCGTAACATCTATGGTCTTCGTTACATACAAAATTTAGAAATGCATATCATATGCATGTCAATTTCATGTACACATACATAAATGCAGTAGAAGCAGACCATATCAATCAGGCTCCAAGTGATCTGAGAATCTAATACGCAGCACTGCTAATCTATCATAGCAAGTACGAGCGACTACAAGCGCAATAAAAGAATTCATCTTCTCAGGCTTACCCGACTCAGGTACGAGGCAAGTACATCCCTCATCCTCTCACCACTCTCATCCACCTGTCCATTGAAAAGAGGAAGTTCTTCCTCCTTCAAGCTCTTTACATTGTCATCTGGCATGGGCTCGCTACACTTGATGAGAAAATTATGCAGCAGACAACCTGTAACAACCACGGATGGCAGAAACTCGACACACTCTTCCTTCCACTGCCTAGACAGAAGCTGCCACCGAGCCCGAACCCTCCCAAATGCGGTATCAACCAACCCCATTGCGCGACTATGTACCGAATTAAACGCCTTCTCCGATGAACCAAAGCTATCCGCCTCATCCGATCTTATATAAGGTGTTAAAAGCCATGATAAAAGAGGGAAGCAAGAGTCCCCCAATATGTATTGAGGAATGGCCTTGCCATTACCAAGCTCATAAACAGGACCATTCAGCAAGTCCCTAGATTCCTCTACACCCAAATAAAGTTTAGTCTGACGGAAAATGGATTCGAGTTTCATGGCGCTGGGCCATCCGGCCGAGACATCAAGGAACCTCCCCTCAGAGTCCACCAATGCCTGAACCAACAAAGACCCATTTTGCCCCAACACTTCACCACCAACCCCAAACCTCCCAAACCCCAAAACCCCACAACAATTCGGCAGCGAAATCCACCCGAAACCCCCCACAATACGGGCTATATCAGACCGGAACTCGAACAAGTTACCTAATTTATCGCTCACCGCCTTACAGAAGGCGAAAAAGGCTCGGCAGGCCTCAACCGAGTCGAGCCCGAAACGCCTTCCCACCGCCTTGTAGCTCGCGCCGTGGGCTAAACGGTAAATTGCAGCAGCGAGAACGAAATTGGGTGGAATTGAAGGGATTGTGGAGTTGAGAAATGGGGAGAGGAGAGAAAGGAGGATGGAGAAGGAGTGTTCGGACATGCGGAAGGTGTGGGACCACCGAGAGTCGAAGTTTCTGCCGGCGGAGGTGGCGGAGAGGAAGCGGCTGAACCAGCATTCTAGTGGTGGTGGTGGCGGCCGTAATGGTGGTTGAGGTGGTGGGTTCGGGAAGCAGAGGAGGGTGGAGAGGGAGGTGGAGGTGGAGGAGAGAAGGGTTTCTAGGGTAAGGGTTTGGGAGGGGAGAAGGTGAAGGTCGTTTTGGGAGAGGAAGGAGTGGGCCAGTGAGGTGGCGGTGGCTACGAGACTTACAAGGTGGTGTTGACTGAGGGGCTTCTTGTTGTGTAGTTTCTTGTTTTTGGCCTTGCCTTTGGTGGTGCTCTTAGCTGCTCTGCCGCCGCCGCCGCCGCCGGCAGCCATTGCTGGTGGACTTTGAAGTTTGATTACTACGAGTGAGATGCTGTCAGATCACTATGATGTTTTTCTTTTCTTCTTTCCTGTCGGCCCTTCCTAAAGCAAGCATTTTGCCAACGGCCACTTGTTAGTGCTTATTGCTATTCTCCACCCCTGAGTATTATAATTTAGAAAAACTCCCACTTAAATTAAAAGTTTAAAACTGTGAATGAAAACTGAAAGCATATATAATACATACACACACCAATATACCTTCTCCATCTGTCCATTTAAATACAAGAATTAAATACCAACTTTTTCTCTTCCTTTTTTTTAATATTTCATTTTCCCCCTTTTAACATATAATATTTGTAACTTTATACAAAGTAAAGTCCCATCTTTATACAGAGACAGAGTCCTACTTACTCTGTCCGCTCTCTAACACAAAACCAAGGTGGAAAGTTTAAGTCTTGATGAACAAGAAATTCTCTATATTATATACCCCGTTTCCGTTTTCTTCGAAAGCTCCACATTGTCCTAAGCCCTCTCTGTGTTGCTCATGGCGAAGCTAAAGATTGCAGGGACATGGGCGGGTGTGCTGGAGGTTGAATTGGAGGATTGGACCGTACCCATGTTGAGAGAAGAGGTTGCAAAGCGGTCAAACTGCGAGAGCAACTCAATCAATTTGATATGCGCAGGAAGAGTCCTGAAAGACGGCGATGGAAACGAGAAGTTGGCCCAATTGGGTATTAAGAACAACGCCAAGATTCTTGCTAGTCGGGTATGTGCTGAAGAGGGCAATTCTTTGAAGGAGGAGTTGCTGGCTGAAGACGAACGCTCTCGCAGACTGGCTCGAGTCAAGTGAGTCTTTCGCTTTATTTCTTTTTGGCTTTTGCATTTCGTTTTAATTTCTCGATCATAGGTTTGTTCAATTTTTATAAAAGCACTGACCTTTGACGAAGAATGTGCTTATATTAGTTAATTGGATAATAGAATCCGTTCATTGTGAATCGGTTTTAGTTATGTTTTTATATGTCTGTGGTTTGCTGTTTGGCTATTGGTTCTTTCGAACTATCTATTTCGTGTATTTTGTTTCGGATTGATGGAGCAAATTTTGTTAGAATTTAATGCGGCTTGTTATTTTTTATGGAAAACGAAAATCGAGGTTTAGAGATGGACTATATGATTTTGGAGCTGAATTGCTAAACCATTTTTATGCGAAAAACTGAACTGAAATATCAGTGAACTTCTGAAGATTGTTTCCGTTCTGGTGTTTTCATCTTGTCTTTCTTTGGTTTTTGAGGACTCTGTCAAAAAGAAAATTTGAATCTCAGGTTTGTGACTTTATGGTGTTTGGTAGTCAAAAAGGTATAAATTTTATCCAAATTAAGCCTTCTTCTTCTTCGTCTTCTTCATATCCAAGCTAATGAGTACTCGCAAATACCAGCTACTGTAAGTCTGTAACCATTATGCTTTCAGGTCATGCGCTTCCATATTACCCAATTAAAGATTGGATGCACCAATATTATAGAGTTTGTAAACAGTGCCTTAACTAGGGATATATAGGCTGCTTTATTCTTGAGAATGCAGGTTTGGACCTAGTAAAATAGTGAATAGTTTTGAGCTTTGATTGAGCTAGAGGTAGTGAAATACCTTCCAATAAGGAAGTTATTGACTTAGTGGTCCTCTATCATCTGCCACTGATAAGGGTCCCCAATTGTTTGGATGTATATCAGCGGGGCATAGCACATTTTGGCCTATTTTATTGATTTGTTTATGTCTATGTTTCACTTTTAACTTGGTTATGTACCTATTACCTTAATAGGGCAGCTGCCACTGCATTGGCCAAGAGACATGCAGATGGTTCATTGCCGATTGAAGACTTCAATATAGTACTTGAAGATCAAAGTGGAAAGAAAGTACAGTTGGGATCCGAGACTGATCAGCGGTATGATAGATAATTAGGTTTCACGAATTGATACAAGCACTTACTTCCTTTTGTGAGAAGTTTAATGGTATACGGTGATCGAATTTTAATTTTAAAGATTTGAACTGTCATTTGTCAGGGCAATCATGATGGGCCTGATGCTTCATACAAATGGAAAACAACTGATTAAAAGACAAAATTACAAAGATGCATTAGAAGTGCTTGCCATGGGAGAGGTCAGTTCCTAGTGCCTGTTGCAATTGAAAATTTAATATATGATCTGTAACCCTGGGGTAAAAGATATCTTTTGATTTGATGGCCTAATATCTCATGTTATATGGCTTATACCATGCCAATGCTAGTTGTATCAGTTTTGGACATGTTTCTGTAGGAAGCAAATTATTATATATTGAAGTATGCAGCCAGAAAAGATTCTGTGACTAGGAGTGTTGCTTAATCCACGTGTGCTTATTTCATTATTGTAGGAGGCTTTCTCTCTTTGTGACCCGAAGGTTATAGAGGTGAGTGAGCCATATCAAAGATTTATCATTATCACTTTGAGACATATTGTTGCGAAGTTCCATGTGGCCTCCATGTAACGTCGACTATTAAACTATATCAAGATTCATTTCTTTTTCTTAGATATACTTCAATATCATTGTATAATATCCTTTTCTGTTTGACCGCATGCTTGCTTTCAGCTTGTAGACAATCCTCCAATACTACAAATCGATATGGTTTGGTGCTATTTCATGCTCCGAGACATCAGCTGGCTCTCAGTGGCAGGCTTTCGCCTTGAGAAGGCCAGAGAAGGAATTGAACGAGCTCATGGAAAGGACTCTTCTCGTGTCAGACTCCTTCAGGCAGGCCGCTATCCTGAGCTTGCACTGTGAGTACTTTTACTGCTAGGCATATTTGATCTGAATGTTCCTTGGCACGACTCAGGATAATTTTGGTCTAATCACTTTTTGATTTTCTCATCATAGATATTTGAGACTGGAGCTGTTGGAAGGGGTGGTGGCGTATCACAGTGGTCAGTTTGATAAATCAAGGAAGGTGCTAGCTTCTGCACAAGAAAAATTCACCCAGGTTAGTTGAATTACAAGGAAGGTGCCAAACATATTATGCACACAAGGATTAGCTTTGCCTGGCAAGGTTGTTTTGGAACTCTGCATGCATAAGTTGCACTGAAAATTTGCAGTCAATTATTTCTGAACTGCCACACCATGTTTGAAATTACATCTGCAAAGTGCTCGAATTCGAAAAAGAAAAGAAATTATTTAAATCTCCACAGAATTTAATTGTGATATGCTGATATTCCTGATGTCTCACTTTTCTGCGTGATGCCAGTAGTTTTCAACAAGATCCAAGTAACCTACCATCTCTACATCTATGTTGCAACTTGCACCTGAGTACATTTTTGGTTGTTGATACCAGCTACAGGTGCCAGATGAAGCCCTTTCACTTGTTATGAGCATGGGCTTTAGAGAACGAGATGCAAAAAGGGCATTGCGGATTAGCAATCAAGATGTTTCTAGTGCTGTTGATTTTCTTGTTGAGCAGAAGGCTAAGAGAGACCAAAAACGAGAAGAAGATATTTGGCGACGAGATGAAATTATGTGGGTGCCTCTCTAAGATCGATTTTTCTTTGAGTTTCTGTTCGTACTGTTACTTAAACCAACAAAATGGCAGGGAGCAAAAGAAGTATGGGACAACGCCTTTGAAGAAAGCTGTGGATCTCCAGAAATTGAATCAGTTGGTCTCCATTGGGTAAGCAAGCCAAGACAAGTTGTTCATCATTCTTTAATTTGAAGGGCATGCTTGTTTCAAAATGATGGTTCACTGGCAGTCTGCCCAAGATAATTTATGTCCATAAACATGAGCCCCTGTATAGTCATTGGTCATTCTAAGAGTTGCTTGACTTTGCAGGTTTGAGACGGAGCTTGCTGCTGAAGCACTTAGAAGAAATGAGAATGACGCTGAGAAGGCATTGGATGATTTGACAAATCCAGAAACTAATTCCTCCATACAGGTCACCTGCGTATTTCTATATAATGATTATTTTAATTTAATTAGACCTTTTCAACATTACTAACTTTGTCTGACCTGTAGGTATATATTGAGTCAAGGAAAAGGAAACGACAGAGCCAAGCAGTTAATACTTCAGTTGAAGCGCTTGTAGGCATGGGCTTCGAAAGATCAAGAGGTACTTGTCAAAGGCCTGTTAGCAAACCCCATGTTTTTAGCATGTTTTACAGAGGTTTCTTATGTTTATGTTTCCTATTTAGATTCCCTAGATACCGCGCTATCTCTCTGAGATACTGACTTTACCTCTTATTATTTAGAGCTAATATTGGCCAAATCACCCTCATCAATTTCATTTTTATCGAACTTTGTCCTAAACTGTTATCATCGTCAGAAAGTAATGTCCAATTCCTTACTATGCCACGAGGTTGAGAAGTAGCTAGGTTCTGATGTTAAACTTGGTATGCAGTGGTTGAAGCTTTTCAGGCTGCTGGGGGGACGATGGAGCAAGTATTGCGTCAGTTGCTCTCAGAAAATGCAGGAAACCCCACAAATGCTGCTAGCAACAATATCCCGAGTGATGCTGCTAATGACATTGCAAATTCTCTTGTTTCAATGCTGAATAATAACGTTGATCAAAATGGTGAAGTTGGAGGTCCTTCAACTGTTGGTGAAGTAGGAGAGCGTGATGCTGAGATGGAAGGTGAACTTGCTGGAGAACTAGCTCAAGGAGACGCTTTATCGGACTATGACCTTGAAGTTACCAAAGAAGGTGAAGCCATAAACGAGTATTTGGCTCTGCTGGACTCAGCAGGCAAATAGTGAGAGAGCATCATCTTCCTAATGAGAAGAGCACAACTCTGATAATAAGGGAGATTCTATGTAAATTATATATAATGAATGGTATATATGAAAACAGTGTAGGCGTTAGACTTTGTTGTGGTGATGGCACTACAGTTACCATTGTCATTCCAGATGATTAATGCTGCTATGTATCTGTCGTTTATCCCAACGACATCTAACAATGTTTTTTCCCATTAATATCAATGACAGGTCGTTCATGTAGCCCAACCGTCCTCAATGCAAATCCCTAGTTTTTATCTAACCATTTCTTAAAGGAAACTACGCATATTAAGAATGTGATTTCAGGTTTTAAATGTAAAGATCGTACAAAATTGAAAGTTATCTTGCAATTGAAACCAAAAAGCTGCTATTTTCGGGGTAAAAGTGAGTTTCAGAATTGGTTTCTATGGTTGGTTTGCTTTCTTGGGCAAAAGGCATGTGTAAGAATTTGAGAGGGCCAAATAATACACTGAACTTTTGGGTAAATAAATATCAAGGCTTGTGGAATATATGAAATGTTTTTTATTTGGTCCCAACAGCTTCAACTTCTTCGAAATCCTGCAGAGTAAACAGAGAAGAAAAAAGAAGAAGCATCCTTCTTCGAAAGGGACAACAACGCTATAGAGGAAATGGATCAAGAATATCAATGAATATGTTTCTATCTTGTGAGAAATGCAAAAGAAATCAGAAGATAACAATAATACATTAGGTTGACTATCACTTGTATTCACAAAGATTCTGTGAATCAATATATTGTTACTCATCCGAAACATCATTAGATGGAGATTCACCGTCTGTGTCTGCGTCCAAAACTATCTGCTTAATATTAGATTCTTCCTTTGCTTTGGTTTCCTTGTAATCCTTGGGAAGCACATTACAGTTAACAGTCTGCCATACGGGTCTCTCCGCTAGGAATGCTCTGTTGGGTCAAAGCTAGTCATTAGAGCTCCTAGTAACATAACACCACAAAAAAGACGTGCACAAAACATAACAGAGTGGGGGAGGGATGGAGACTCACGGGTGCTTGCAAAGTGTGGGGCACTGAATTGTAACTGCATACTTGCAAGTGGCTATCTCTGTAATTGAATTAATCATAGCACTGCCCTCTGAGCACACAAATCTCACCTGCAAATGCATACAAAGTAAGGGCAGGGCAGGAAGAAGAGAAGCGAAAGGAAATAAAAAACTACATTATATATATATAAATAAATTAATAACTTAATACCTCAGTTGCCCGTTGTTGGTCTGTAAGATCACAAGTGGTCCCATTTGTATATTGGTGAGCATGATACCTATATGAACAGTGCAATTTGATGAACTGTACTCAATCTACACATTTTCATAAAGACAAGATCATACCTTTGGTATGCATCTTTTGAGCGTGGATCTTTAAGTCTAGATATGTCAGAAAGATTCTGGTTGACAGCAGCAGTGGCCTCTGCATCATATATACCCAAAATAAATTCCTGAACCACCTGTAATAAGAGAAGAAAATAGCCAATTACATGGTTAATATTATCAGGTTTCAATTCGTCTGGAAGAGTTCCAGCGAGAAATGAGAATATCTAAAAAGATGACGATAATAATGCTAATGCAACTGGTTTTAAATCCTGAATAATTGGAAAAGAAAACCAATGTAAGAAATTGACCGATGTCGGAACTACCTGTACCACAGCAACTACTGTTGGAGATTTGGCTCACCATAGATGCAAGCAGAGGAGGGAATTCCGAAGTGTTCGCAGGATGCGACCGGTCGCAAGGTTGGTGCGACCGGTCGTTTTCAGACAGAGTCGAAAAGCTGGGAAATTCGCAGGAAGCGACCGGTCGCAGGTTTTGGGCGACCGGTCGCATGGAGGCAGATTCGAAGGTGTTGAATCTGTATAAAAGCGACCGGTCGCAAAGAACTGGCGACCGGTCGCATGCTGCCTGTGCTGAATGTTTCCACGTGTTTTCAAGGTGCTTTTTCACATGGGTCATTGTCCTACCCAACTCCATGTGCCTCCAAGAGACTTTTATGAGTGCTAGGACACATGATAGCTGCTGGGAAAGTCCTAAACAACATTAAGTATAGATTGGTGGGTTGTATGATTACCTACCACTTTGTGCTTTCCTTGAATCATGGATCTGGTTTTTGGGTGGCTGGTTTGCCACATGTTGGAGACTTTTACAGGGTGGCTGAGGTTGGTGGGATGCTTCTCACTTGTCTACTTAAGTGGGAAGTGCAGACATTGCATAGAGAGGCTCAAGAGAGGAGCCAAGTGCTAGTTTTTGAGAGCAAAGGCTTGAAGAGCACAAGGGGGAGCTTCTAGCCCCAAGTGGGGGGCTGGGAGTTCCAAGTGCTTAGAGAGCAAGAGAGCTGAAAATGCAAGGTGTCCAAGAGAGCTAAGGCAAGAGGGCTGAGGCTATGGGGCAAAGGGGAAACACAAGGGAAACAAGCATTGTAAGCTTTGCAAGAGGGCAAAGCAGGGGCATCAAGGGTTTGAGCAAGGGTGTGAGAGAAAAGTGAGCTTGGGGAGAGAGTAGTGTTCTAAGGGGTTTTCTGTGTAAAACAAAGTTGTAACATACTCTTTCATTAGTGAAATTTCTCAAGGGGATCACCAAGAGGATGTAGGCAAGAGTTGGCCGAACCTCTATAAATCTTTGTGTCCATGGTTGTATGCTTGCTCCAAAGGTGTTTGCATTAAATTCATCCGTGTATGTTCGTGTGTGTGCCAGTCACAAAGTCCATTGATAACAAGTTCTTGGGAGTTTCCGCAATCCAAGAGGTCTTGGAATGCTCTGTCGCTCACCGAGTGGCATCCGGGCTCGTTGGTCTAAACGAGAAGGTGCCAAGGAGTCTCGTGTTGGAAGCGAATTGCACAACAACTACTACATATACCACTTATAACCACTACAAGGATGGAGGAACAGAAACACATTGAACAGGCAGGATTATCCAACCAGGACCAACCCTAATACTTCAGTAGTTAATCACTTACGGGAATGCATCAAATGCAGTGCGCCAACACTACATTAAAGCCCAAAACCATCTAGATAGATGTGGTACTTATTAACACACTTGAGGCATATTAGTTCACTTCCTCTCATTATATACAGTTATACTGCTGATAACATATTGCAAAAGAGGCATCAGAAATAAGAACTAACAATAGAGTATATTATATTTTAAAGTGAGCATTTGGGAGGGGCATGGGAGAATACCTTCTCATCTTCCACATGAATTTGCCGTAATCTCTTCTGATAGCAAAACTCATATGACCACCAACCCTCTTGCTGCATAAAGGAGTTGGTTACGTTCGCATAATGTACAGTAAATGCATAATCACCTGGTTACTAGTGTCATTTTATAGGTTACATAACTATGAGCAACAGTAAAGGGAATTTGCTCGTAGGCGCCCTCACCAGATTTGATCTAATTATAAAAACCACAATAATAAATGTGTTGCTTTTTAAATTAATTGTAAGAGGAAAAAAAAATTATGCGCTAAAAAACCATGGGACAAATTGAAGACAGTTTTAATGTCACAAATCTTACTCTGATAAAGCATGGTTCCTTGAGTACTTCAAGCAGTTCATCTGGTGTCTTCATTTTAACTTGTTTCTCAGTTTCCACAATCATGCTGCTTATATTATGCTGGAGGACTTGCTTCCCACTCTTGGCTTCCTCCACCTTAGGCAAGTAACATATAAAATTTTGTCCATTGTTATTTGGCATAACCACAGACTCTTGACCATCCTCCTGCAATAATTGTAGCCAATTATTAGATCAACATGGTTTGTGGAGGATCAATGTTTATATTTACTTGTTTATTCTAAAGAAAAAGGTTAACACTTTTTTTTTCCTTTGGGGGGGCGGGGAAGTTTCAAAGCATCGAGATATAACAACTACATATAGGAACCAATAATAAATATAAGTAAAAGTAATAAATAAAAATACAATCTTAGCTTACAGGATCAAAAGGTGAGTCTTTGGGATGGAATTCAATCTTGTATTTTGGTTCACGAGAGCTGCGACTAAATGTGCCACCTGCTCATCAATAGATGGAGAAGAAAAAAGAAATTTATTTTGCAGTAAAAGATATCAAATTAAAGAAACAAATCAGATAAATAAAATATAGTTTCTAATTATAGCTAAAAAGAAAGCTAGAACAAGATGATTATCCTCATGTAAAGATCGTGATTGCATTACAAAAGGTCCTGAAATCACAGACAGAGATTTCTATTCACGCTACAATCCAGTCAGTTTCAACGCTGACCTGACTACAGCCTAATCACTTCGGCATATGTAAGAAATAATCCTTTTGGCAACTCAAACTTTTTTCCTTGATAATTTGTTTGCCAATAAAGTGCCTTCCTCAAGCTACCGTTCTCAACCCGATTCCAGTATCTACTAATTGATGACAACAAAATTTGGCCCTGCAGACTAAAAGGCTAAACAAGCTTACGACCCCTTCAACTGCTTTCAAACTAAACTAAGCTAGAAGCTGTCACTTAATTGACAAAGGCCTTTTACGTACAAATTAAAAAATTAAGCTTAAGTTAAAGCAATTCAATGTGGTTTAATTTGAAGTATTGCCAAGTCACTAGAAATCTCTATGCAGTCCTATAGCAATACCAATTGATCATCCCATTAATATCACAGCTGAGCTGATAATTCGTCAAATTTACGTTATCCCAGAAACCTATATATGAACCATTAAGACTCTGAATCAAGGCTCAAGTGCAAACAACTTTCAAATTCCACCAATGTTTTCAAGCTCAGCATCTGATTAACAACGATTGATGTAACACTAAAAAACCAAATACACAGATGCATGGAGTTGATAAACTTACTAAAATTCTGGGCTTCCGCCCCCTTGATACCCAAAAATAAAAATGAAAAATAAAAAACTTATTAAATTGGGTAAGCAAGACATGATTTTGTATCAAAGAATGAAGGGTGTCACTAAAACAATGATGGGTTTTATATAATTTCAGCATTGAAAAAATGAAATTATGCAAATATGAGAGGTGGATTTGAGAAGTGCGTAATTACCTAGGTGAGCTGGGAAGATCAGATCGGCCAAGACAAGGTGGCACAGAACGTACAGTTGAGTAACAAACACTACCAACTTCATATTTTTGTTCCTTTTGAGATAAAAGAAAAATGTTCTCAAAACCCAAAGAGAAGTTAGAGAAGGGGAGGTATTAAACCTTGGCTATTGCTTTGCTACGTCGTCAATCAAGAAGACGAAAGAAGAAGAAGAAGAAGAAGAAGTGATGCAGCCAAACACTGTCGTGCTTGTTTTAACACCTCCACGCACACTAGCCAATAAATGGACGCCGCATCACTAGTAAGTTGTAATTCTTTTTCTTGTCACATGACTGAGTTGACGTGGCAATAGTCCTTACGTAATTGTAGGGCTGCAAAGCCCAACCTCTTATCTTAGAAGGTTGAATTGGATTGGGCTTAGCATTTATCCAAATTCAGGTTCGGCTTATATTGATTGAGTTGAACATGAGTCCCAACTACATGCCATCTCCTAAATGGGAGGAAGCCATTAGCATGTTTTGTAGGCAAACAGTTGATATCTTGAACCAAACCAAAACTGTGTTTGATTCTGCAACATGTCAAAGATATAACTTGGGTTGGGAATAATCTGTTGACTAGATTTACAGCAAGAATTAAACAAAACACAACAAGGCAAACAACCCTCATCCTCAAATATTCTAACAAAAACAAACATTAAGGCTGGCGGTGGGCGGTGGGCGGTGGGCGGTGGGCGGTGGCTTAGAATACATGCCATGCCACGCATTGTATAAGTCCACAAGTCCACCTTTTTTACATTATCTTTCAGTTTGTTACATTATCTTTTTATATGCCCTCTGTTTCCCCAGTTGTATACCTTTTCTCTTCGAAATGACTATTGCCAGATATTTCTTCTACCATAACTTTTTTTTAATCTTCTAGAAACTGCTCAATATTTAAGAATTTTCTCTTAATTATTAGAAAATGGTACAGGCAATTTTGTATTTTATCTATTTTTTTTTTCTTCAGGTTGAACTACATAAATTTTTAGAACATGGAAATCTATACAAACAAACAGAAGCCAACTGCAATTTGCAAACCCAAGCAGCTCTTAAACAAATGGCTTCTTGAAGTAGTAAACGGATCCGTGCGGTGCCTAAATGAAATCCCAAAGAAACTTGGAATTCACGGAAACGAGGGACCCACCATATTAAACATTAATTCTTTTTAATTTTGATAATATATTAATGAGCACCAAAAAAAAAAATCAGAATCTTCTCTGCTTTTGTGGCGTTTACGTTAAGCAGTGAAAATCTTCTCTTCGCGTCACCAAGGAGCCAACGGACATTGGACGGTTTTTTTCCTTCCATTCCTGACATCCCATTCAGCCCAAAGATTTTCTCTCATTTTCTCGACTTAGCTTCTCCTGTGAAACCCGGAGCCCTCTTCACGAGAATTCATTTCCCAAATAAGTTTATCTCTCTCTCTCTCTCACCAAATTTCGAAATATTGTTTTTCTGCTGAAGAAAGAACGACAATTCTGGTTTTGCAAAGCGTCAGTTGCTTCTCTCTGAATTGGGATTTGTTTATTATTGGATGGGCAGTAACAAATCCTGATTTAGAGGGAAGGGAATTCGTGGTTGAGTTTGTGGTGTCTTGAAATTATGCTGGTATGTTTTAAGGAAAAAAATATCCAGTTAAACTTCAATGGAGTAGCTCCAGATTTTGAAGTTCTTTCAAAGCAATTCAGCCCACAATAAGAGGTCTTGGGTGGAATTGATTTCTGGGAAAAGAGCTTTGCTTCTGGTATGCTGGTCTTTTTCTTATTTGTTTTATTAATACACGATTGAATTGTGAAGATCTGTTTTCAAAGTATACTTATTGGAAACTAGAAGTTTAGAGTTGTTTGGAATTATTCTGGTCACCTTTTGAAGGTTTTGTGTTGAATTGTCTTTTGGTCTTGGATTGCTTTGTCTCGTGTAAAGGACTTGGTTGCAATAAGTTGTTGGTTTTCTTGTTTACTTAATTAGATCAGCTACTGAGTTTTGAGCATTCAGGCCTCTAGTTAGATCAAGTATTAGTTTTCTTTCTGGCTCAAACATTTTGTATGAAATGAATTGTTGAGTGCATCATGGGGAAGCAAGATGGAAAAAAGAAGAAGAGTGCAGGAGAAAAATCAGGTGATGCTCCAAATCAAAGCAAAACTGGTGATAACAGCCCAAAAGCCTATGATAAGGACACATCAGTTTTCATTTCAATGTCTCAAGAACTGAAGGACGAGGGGAATAAGTTGTTTCAGAAGAGGGACCATGAAGGAGCTATGTTGAAATATGAGAAAGCCCTCAAGTTGCTTCCCCGAAATCATATCGATGTATCCTACCTTAGGAGTAACATGGCGGCCTGCTATATGCAGATGGGGCTGAGTGAGTACCCCAAGGCTATCAATGAGTGTAATTTGTCTCTTGAAGTCACACCTAAGTACAGTAAGGCGCTGTTGAAGCGGGCCAAGTGTTATGAGGCTATGAATAGGTTGGATTTGGCTCTGAGAGATGTTGGTACCGTCTTGAGCATGGAGCCAAACAATATCATGGCAATGGAGGTTGCAGAAAGAGTGAAAAGTGTACTTGAGAAGAAGGGATTGAGGGTGAATGACACAGTAATTGAGCTGCCTCCAGATTATGTTGAACCAACTCGTGCTTTACTACCAGGGAAAGTAATGAAATTGAAGAATCGGAAGAAGAAGAAGGGCAACAAAGATGAAGAGAAGAAGGCTGACGACAATATTGAGGAGAAGACCGAAGACAATATTGGGGAAAAGAATACTCTGGACATAGCTGAGGAAGTGAAGGGTGTGGAAATAGCTGAAGAAAAGAAGGCTGTGGAAATAGCTGAGGAAAAGAAGGCAGAGGTCAAGGTAGTTGTGGAGGAGAAAATCAGCAGTCCAAAGGAAGAAGTGCCTAAAAGAAGTGTGAAATTGGTATTTGGAGAGGATATAAGATGGGCTCAGTTGCCAGTTAATTGCACCCTCCTGCAACTGAGAGAGGTAGTCCGTGATCGGTTTCCTAGCTCAAGAGCAGTTCTTATCAAATATAGAGACCAAGAAGGTGATTTGGTCACAATCACTAGTAATGAAGAGCTGAGGTGGGCTGAAGGATCAGCAGAATCAGAAGGCTCTGTCAGGCTTTACGTAGTGGAAGTTAACCCTGAGCAGGATCCATTCTTCGAGAAACTGGAAATCAAAGCACACAAGCTTGATGTACAGCAAAATAATGTAGCTGAGAATGGTAGCGTGGTAAAACACATGGATATGAAGGGGTCACCTTGCATTGAGGATTGGATAATCCATTTTGCTCAGCTGTTCAAGAAATATGCTGGGATTGAATCTGATGCTTACTTGGATCTTCATGAACTTGGAGTGAAGCTTTATTCTGAGGCTATGGAGGAGACAGTTACAAGTGAAGAAGCCCAAGACCTTTTTGACATAGCAGGAGAGAAGTTCCAAGAAATGGGAGCTTTAGCACTGTTCAACTGGGGAAATGTTCACTTGGCCAGGGCAAGGAAGAAGGTGTATTTTACAGAAGATTCTTCAAAAGAATCAATCATATCAAATATCCAAAGTGCATATGATTCGGCACAAAAAGAATACATAAAAGCAGGAAGGAGATATGAAGAAGCACTGCAGATCAAACCAGACTTCTATGAAGGCTATCTGGCCCTTGGGCAGCAGCAGTTTGAACAGGCAAAACTTTCTTGGTATTATGCAATTAGCAGCAATGTTGATTTGGAGACATGGCCTTCTACAGAGGTTCTACCACTTTATAACTACGCTGAAGACAATATGGAAAAAGGCATGCAGCTGTGGGAGGAAGTGGAAGAGCAACGCCTCAGTGAACTCTCCAGTCCAAGTAGTGTTAAATCCCAGTTGCAGAAAATGGGTTTGGATGGAGTTTTCAAAGACATATCAGAACACGAAGCTGCAGACCAGGCTACAAGCATGAGGTGTCAGATAAACCTCCTATGGGGCACCATGCTCTATGAGCGATCTATTGTGGAATTCAAATTAGGGCTACCTGTATGGCACGAATGTTTGGAAGTTGCAGTTGAAAAATTTGGACTTGCTGGGGCTTCTCCAACAGATATAGCTGTGATGGTTAAAAATCACTCTTCAAATGATAATGCATTGGAAGGTGACACAATTCAAAGTTTTTCACTCTGAAACTAATGATCTGCTGCTGCCATTTCTTTAACTAGCTTATACATTTAATTGCTCATTTTCTGTTATTACAGGTATGGGGTTCAAAATTGATGAGATAGTACAAGCATGGAATGAGATGCATGAAGCGAAAAAGTGGCAGAGTGGAATTCCATCATTCCGGTTGGAGCCATTACTTCGAAGACGAGCTTCCTGAATTTATTATGCCTTGGATCATGCTTGAAAAGTAGCATTGGATAGACACACTTTTACTGCCCTAACGCCATGGATTGGAGCATATAATCCTGCACATTGAGGTAGCATGAGTTGGGTTTGTCCATTTCTCTTTCCATTTGCTTTTTTGTGTCATGGTTACAATTTCATGTACAAAGTCATTTTAGAATTAATCATCAAAAGGCTTGTTCCTTTTGCAGGTTTTCTTGCTATACTGCCCTGTAAAGTACTTTTCAGGCTTTTAGCTATGGCCTCTTAGTTTTACAAACAGTGATTCAAAATTTTATTGTGACTAGTAGCTGTTCAGAAAGCAAAATTTTTCATTCTCTTTTGACGTAAGGGGATTGGAGGTGAAGTTGCAGGTCTTCAATTTAGTTAGTTTCTGCCTTCATCAACATCGCTTATAGTTTCTGTCAGAATAGATTGTACTTGTAATTGAAGCGTCTACAATCCGAAGGCATGTTCCTGATTTTTTATTTATTTTATCTTATTTTGATGTAGTTTGATGATTTAAACATCTTTTTGTTTGTTGGTGTAGTAGTGTGATTTAGGGGAAAAACTTGTGTTGGATTAATGATGAGAGACTCGTTATAAACCTCACTTCCTTACTTCTTTCTGTTATCTGTATATGAATCCTCAATTGCAAATGGATTGATTGCTAAATATCTTCGAATCAGACAACAGACCTTGCGGTCAATTTGTGAATAAGGTAAAACATGTATGTATTTTATTAGTATTTTTCTTATTCCATTTTTATTCGTATTTTTCCTAAACCTTAAAAAAAAAAATATAGCCACGCGGCTATACTGTTTTTGACACGTGCGCGCCTAGGCGGTTGGCGAGCCCTCTTTTTTTAAATTTTAAATTTTAATAATAAATAGTATCGCCATTCGGCTGTACTATTCTTTTGAAATTTTTTATATTAAATAGTATAGCTGCCTGACTATACTATTTTTATTTTATTTATATTATAAAACACGTACGTATTTTAATTTGGAAAGTACTTTATTAATTAGTATAGTAGCACGACTATACTATTTTTAAATTTTTTTGTAAATAGTATAGCCACACGGCTGTACTATATATACACACACTGGGATCCTTCTTTTTTGTCACCAATTTTTGTTTATCAATAAGAGTAGTTTAGAGTATTGTCCATTACTTTTCTAGAGTTATTAACTGTATAAAGAATTTAACACATTCAAACAAACAAAAAACAGCATATACACCAACCATACCGATTTATCTCATCAAAAATATTCAGCAAGAAAATCAATGTTTGCACTCTCAAATCACTGTTTACCTTATTTTAACACACAGTATTTGTTAAGCAAATGAATGAACCCAAAGCTAGCATTATAGCATACATGTTCCAGACAGGAACTAAAATATTCCACTGGAGTTTAAAACAGCGCAATATAGTCACCTTGTCGTCACTAGAGACCTTCCAGAAGGCGAGAAGTAAGCAGAATGCACAGCTCTTTTGTGGCCAACTGTTCGTAAAGTTTTGAGTTTATTTGCATTAATACTTCTCAAATCCCAGATGCAGGCTGTTCCATCTGTGGAACTAGTAGCCACGACGTTAGAGTTTTGTGAGTTAAAGTTTATGGAATTAATTCTGTCTTCATGCAAAGACCACTGGTTTGAGAAGTTTCCTGTTTGCTCATCCTAGACACTTAAACCTCCACGACCCTCAGCAAAATATAAGCATTTTAGATCCTTTGATTGTTGGCAGATGGAGTATATAGTCTCTTCACTGGAATATACTAGATCAAACACCTCTTTCTCAGCGTCCATCAACCGGATATATCCATCATAACAACTGGTAAAGATCTGCATTTTGACTCAACAATCATATGTTAGCTTTAACATCAAAACTTGAGACATATCTCAATAACACGATTAAAGCATATATTAGCCATTACATGCAGTAGATCATCATAACAAAATCTTTCCATGTAGAAAGCATCCATCGTCAAAGGAAACAAAAAGAAGGGCCCATTATCATTTAGATAAAGTGGTATTCACAAAGGGAGTTGACCACATCATTTCCAAACTCCATTTCTTATGTTACTACTCAGAAGTTCAGCATGGTAAACAGTATTAATGTGTGAACAGACATAACTGAGAAAATAACAGAACTTTAACGTACATTTTTAAAGCATATATAAGGTGGGTCGCTTTATAACCTTAACAATTGGAATTGGAAACATATAGATTCGTCTCTCTTAACATTCAAACCAAGTTATCAAGAGAATTTTGGGTAATCTACTACAAACCAAAGGACTAATCAAATTAGAAATATCCATCGTTTACAACCATACAAGAAACATTCAGATAAAACTTACCTTTGACATGCAATGTTGTTGTATCAAAATCCCTGAAATGGGACCTGTATGTGGACGATACAAATAGACCCCCACTTTCTTCCTCTTCCTTAGAATCAATTTGCCAAAATCCAACTTTCCCAAACTTATTCCCAACCATTCTTGAACTAGGACAAGGAAAAAAACTCACGTTCGTAATTCTCCCTGGCACAACCCGCGCTATATTCTCCGGATTCAGAGTCAAAGACTCCAACTTTAAACCACTATCAACTTCACTCTCTTCCTTCCTTCTTAATCAAACCGTAAGTTATCCCATCTATCCCCTCAGTCAAAGGCTCCAACTTCAAACCATCCTCAATTTCATTCTCTTCCTTCTTAATCAAAGCATAAGTAAGCCCGTCTATTCCCTCACAGGCACCACTCGAATTCTCAACTTTGGAACCCTCAAATCTCCCAAGTTCACCTTTTACTGAAGCACTCATTAGAGGTTTGCTCGCAATACCCAAAGGGGCTTCAATTAGAGCTCGATCCGACGCTCCACTATACGCATCTCTCATACTAAGAGGCCCCAAGTCGCGAGGCGATGCCTTCGATGGGCTCGGAGATTTTGAGGTCCTGACCATGGATTCGATAGCATCATCGCTTAGGCCATTGGCATCGGGAGGTAAAGCTCTTGTACGTAAAGAACGCCTCATAACAATTGGGGTCTGGGTTTTGGATTGCTTCTTCGGACATACTTTGTAAGATTTGGTCTCAGCCCTACCATTAAAACCAGAAATTAGAAATGGGTTTGACAGAAAATCGTGAAATTCACCTACATACAGACAAAGAGTGAGAGAGAGTACCTTGGGCGTTTGGTTGAGGCAGAGACTTGGGCGGCAATGGAAATGGAGCTTGAGGGAAGCCACCATTTGGTCATTTCGGCGAATGTTCTCGAGCCTCTTCCGCTCATAGTCTGTGAGTTCCGGAGACTCCATTAGAGAGAGTAAAGCAAAGATTAAAAGCAGAGAGATGGGAGTCTCAGAGAGAGAGAGAGAGGGAAAGAGGGCTTAGAAGTTGGAGGAACTGATGTTGGCGGTTGTGGGATACATTCATTAAAAGTATCGATTTGGGGAAACCTCCCTTTTATGTGTCGTGACTATTGGCGGGAAATGAAACTGGCGGGAATGAATTAAGCCATCACAAAGCCCCTTGCCCCTCCCTTGTTGTCAATTTTTGCTGGAAAATTGATTTGATTATTGCTGAATAATTAATTAAGCCTTTGAATTTGAACAAACGCTGAATTGATTTGATTATTGCTGGACAATATTCTCCTTGCTTTATTGATCTATACCGGTACCTATTGAAATTCCTAGGCAACGCATTCCCTCATTTTGAAAAGAACTTTGAGGAAAATGCGCCTTAATAAAATGAAGTTTTTTTTCCGGAAGAAATAAGGCAATGGAGTCCTGCTATACAGCCTATACTATGGATTACATAAATATACATATATGCTCCTATGCATGTATGTATGTATATACGTGT
Source organism: Prunus padus (assembly GCA_024362665.1). Taxonomy (NCBI): domain Eukaryota; kingdom Viridiplantae; phylum Streptophyta; class Magnoliopsida; order Rosales; family Rosaceae; genus Prunus; species Prunus padus. The sequence goes on from JANFAM010000018.1 coordinate 32,793,570, forward strand.
ACGTGTGTGGACAGTGGCAGAGCCACTCCTAGGCATGGAGTGGACCCCCCCAAGATTTTTTATCTCTATTATATTATATTATATATAACTTATAAAAGTAGTAATAAACAACTTATAATTTAAGTTAAAATTCCCACTAAAACAAATTAGACATGACTAAATTAGAAAATTTTAGTTCTAGACATGTAACCATTGAATACTTAGGTATTTTATATACTTGTATTTTCTATTTCGGCCCCCCAACTTTACAATTCTAGCTCCGTCCCTGTGTGTGTACACAATATATCTTTGACACTAGCTAAATAACCCCCCTTGGTCTTCATTCCATCTCAAGAGGCTTGATTTTCAAATCTCTATATCCACTAAAACAAATCCATTCATCTGGTTATTCCAGCATTTACCTTCTCTACGCTCATAAAATAAAAAAGGAAAATGCGAAAGAAGAAAATAAAATATACACATAATATAAAAGTTGTAGCTTATTCTCCCTGAGCACTCCATGTTCATCTCTTCCTTGGCACCCTATATAATACATCCTATATGATACAGCTTTGGTCCATTTCCATTTTCTATACAGTGTAGTGTTGTTGGATGGTGTCAATGTCTAGCCCCTTCAGCTGAACCACTGACTCAACGTGCCCCTTTAATGTATGGAGTTCCCTCAGCCTGCATATATAACCAATGCAAATTTATATATATATATATATATGCAAATCAGTAATTAGCTTGCTACATAAAATAACTTTATTCTCGTATATGTGGATTTGTACACAACATTCGAAAAGGGGACCTTGAACGAACAGTGTTAACGGTAAAAGGAAGGAAGCATCATGTTAATTACTCAAGTCACTTTCTGAAATCATGACATTTTTGTAATCACAATGAAAATGGATTCATTTAAAAGTTTTGGATGCTGGTGGCCTTTAGAAGTTTTGGATGCCCTTTTTCAAATTCTTCAGCTAGCATGGATATACAGTAGAGTATTGGTCTGATAATTTACCTTGCGACTTCTGCACGCCTCTTGGCCTGCTCAGCTAGCTCAGACTGCTCCCTGTGGTTTCCATGAAACAACGCTTCTGGAGGCTGGAGTCCGTGAATTGTACGTTGAGCTGAGGCCCATTGTGCCTCCCTCTCACCCTTCCCATAATCATTTTTTGATGTGAACGCAGTCTTGATAGGTAGTCAAAACATGCACAAACAAGATTAAGTCATGAAGGGAAGGAAAATAGTATAATGGATAACATTTCTAGATAGAGCTAAAAAGAAATCAGAGGGTCAAGAAGTTGCATAGAAACCTTGTTCTGGACAATATTATCCCAGGCCCTGCCAGTCAATGCATAGCGGATTATGAACTTGAAGATATCAAGAGGGAAGTAGGTGATAATGCTGTAGACCCAGATGACACCTGCCCACCGCCATCCAATGCCTTCAATTCTGGCAAAGCCCCAACTACAGTACACAGCAATGAGAGTGGCCACCTACAGAACAAAGTACCAAAATTTTCTTAGGCAAGTTATGGTGATCACAGGCAGCAAAAGATATACTAAAACTAAGTACTTTTCAATACACGTAAGTGAAAAGAGAAAGGTACTAACCAACTGTGCAGCAAGGAAGGCACCGACAAGCATGACACCAGGGCGTTCAAGAAAGGACCAGGTCCTTGATCGAGTCACAAAGATGAGTGCTTGACTGATGATGCTCACTTGTAGGTAGATAGCTGAGTTAAGCTGTTTTGGGTTTTCCCCAATGTGGTGCACACCAAAGGTTTTCTGTAAATAGTTAAATTTTTTAGCATTTGTCTTGGATTTTAAACCTTCAATTGAGTGTTGGCATTTTGATCTCTTAGGTGTGGTTCACTTACAGCGAAAAAATCAGTGCTATATGCAAGCCAGAAGAATACCACGGTCATGACTGCCATGTAGGTACCGAGGACAACTCCAGTGGCAAAGATCTCCTTGAGCTTCCATGAGTCAGGGAGAGGGGATGGCCTCACTCTGTCCTTAGAGATGGTCATGATAGTCCCGTCGTTCAAGACAGCAATGACCAAGACCATGAAAGGCGAGAAATCAAACTTCCAGATGAGAGCAACGAGCATGAATCCCAGCACAATTCGGATTGTGATGGAAACAGCATAAATTGTATAGTTTTTCATCCTCTGAAAGATGGCCCTGCTTGTCAAGACGGCACTCACAATCACACTCAGTCCTGGCTCTGTCAGAACAATGTCCGAGGCACTCCTAGCTGCATCAGTTGCATCAGCCACTGCAATGCCAATGTCTGCCCTCTTTAGCGCTGGGGCATCATTCACACCATCTCCAGTCATCCCACAGATGTGCTTCCTCTCTTGAAGCTTCTTTACAATCTCATACTTATGCTCTGTATGCCCAAACATATATACATTATTTGAAAGTCTAAAACCAATGAATTGCAATATATTTGTTTCCTTTTTAATTCTTGTAGCGACAATTTACTTACCAGGAAAGACTCCAGCGAATCCATCGGCCTTTTCAATGAGTTCATCCACAGGAATGGAGGCAATGGACTCGTCTTTGCTCTCACCAAGAAGGGTAGATGAAGGATACATGTTAGTGCCCATGCCAAGCCTGCGACCAGTCTCTTTCCCAATGGCAAGTTGGTCACCGGTGATCATCTTAACATTGACACCCAGTTCCAAAGCCCGACGGATAGTCTCAGCACTGTCATGCCTTGGAGGGTCAAAGAGAGGTAATAGTCCCACAAACTCCCATGCATCGCCAGCGCTCTCCTTGGTCTTCTCTGAAACTGTCTGTCAATGGATAGAGCACATGATCCAATTTATGTCAGGAAATTAATCTCTCTGGAGATATTATAAAAACCAGAGTCATACTGTCATGCTTATAAGTTATTCACCTGTCGAGCAACTCCCAATGACCGAAGACCACGGTCAGCATAGTTATCAATGACAGCATGGGCCTTCTTCTTCATTTCACCCTTGAGATTGCAAAGGTCAATAATCTGGCAGAAGAGCGATATAGTTAGATGTCAACGTTGAAAAGCCAAAAAAGTGAGTTAGGGACGGTTATATACTTATATGTCAGAAATAAAATGCGCTCTATATTGGTACAAGAAGACTATCTTACTTGTTCAGGAGCACCCTTGCTGCATCGGTGCCAGTCGCCATTGCTATCAATGTAGGTGATTGCTGTGCGCTTGTCCACAGGATTGAAGGGCAGGAAATGCACCTCAGTGATTCCTGCTCTTGCCTACAAAAACACCATTAAGGCATAATAAAGTTCAGTTACTAAGCACAATATGTTGGAAGATGAGGAGTAAAAAAACATTCAATGGTGATTGCAGACAAGGATTGAATTGTGTACCTCCTTGGGGTCGCCCAACATCCCAACAATTGAAGCATCAATGGCATCCTGGTTTTCAACTCTGGAAGCCATGGCAGAGAGCAAGACCACGGTGTCCTTATCCATGCCCTTGGGAAACACCTGCAATTGTAATCACACCCAGAATAAGTACTGATCACAAAAAGAGGCGCATAAGCAAATAATCAATATATATTATCATGATCTCTGACCTCAATCAGACTCTTGTCAACTGTAAGCTTGTTCAGGGTAAGGGTACCGGTCTTATCACTGCAAAGGACATCCATCCCTGCCATCTCTTCAATGGCTGTCATCCTTTTGGTGATGGCACCTTGCTGTGACAGGCGGTGAGACCCAATAGCCATGGTAACGGACAAGACCGTTGGCATGGCAATGGGGATACCTCCTATCAGAAGCACCAACAGATTGTCAATACCGTCTCTGTATGCCCTGTGCTGAATTGGATACATCACCACGATCTCAATCGCCATTCCCACAGCAATGGAGCATATACAGAAGTTGCCAATGGATGTCAACACCTGTCAAGACAATACCAAATTGGTAAATGCCTTGAACTGAAGGACTCGAAATTGAATCAAACAATACTTTACATAAATTCGGTGACTGCTGACAAAGAATGTGTACCTTTTGGAAGTGTCCAACTTGGTTGGTGCTATCCACAAGGTGGGCAGCCTTACCAAAGAAGGTATGGACACCAGTGGCGATAACAACAGCTTCGATCTCACCCTGTTTGCAAGTAGAGCCAGAGAAGACCTCATCTCCTGGGTTCTTGGTAACAGGCAGGGACTCACCGGTGAGGGCAGCCTGGTCAATCTTGAGAGGATCCCCTTCCAGCAGACGAGCATCAGCTGGGACGATATCTCCCAACTTGATGCTGATCACATCTCCTGGTACTAGGATTTCTGCCTCTTGTTCTCCCCATTTTCCATCCCTCAAGACCTACACTACATGCAGTCATAACTAAGCACATCACATATCTATGTAGATATCTTTGGTGAGCTATAGTATTAATAAATGAAATGGAACTGCTAGAATGAAAATGGATGAGGAAATTAACACCTTAGTCTTGGGGGCAAGACTAGCCATCAGAGCTGCTGCGGCATTACCAGCATTGTTTTCTTCAATGAAGCTGATGGTTGAGTTGATGAGCAACAACACCATAATACCGACAAAGTCTGGCCAGTCCGTTGGCTTGCCCTGGCATTGTTCAGAGTATTCTTGTTAATAAGTACATGATGATCATGAGAGAGAGTGAGTGTGTTTAATTGAATTAATTTGTGAATTTGTGTTATGAATCTTATAATATAATGGAATTAATGATGATATTACCCCTCCATTAGCCAAAACCAGGGCCATAATAGCAGCACACTCCATGACCCACGATAGAGGATTCCACACAAATCCCAGGAACTTGAGGATCTTGTTTTCTTTTTTCTCCTCGAGCTTGTTTGGGCCGAAGATTTGCAGCCGCTTCTGGCCCTCCTCTGATGTCAAACCCCCTTTCGTGCATTTCAGCTGTTCGAACACTTCCTCGACGGGGATTCGCTCCTACATAAACACACACACAATTCAATCACATTTGCTTCATGCCATCAAAAGAAAACTTAACACATGCAGACTCAAATCTCAACATCCTGGACTTACAAGGTCAACGTTCTCGTTCTTGACATCGTCTAATGAGATGTTGGCCATGATGTACGTAGCTTGATGACAGCAACACCGTCCTAGGCTCTTAGAGCAGTCTCTTGGTGTCTTAGGGCTTTGTCTTCTAGCCTTGTCTGCTTCTGTACCGCCACAAGGAGTGCTCAGCCTCTAGGCCTCCTCGTCGGCCATAGGCTTCTGAAGAGACAGAGAGGACGAGGAGAAACACAAAGTAAAGAAGGTAGAATAAGATTTGTCGACAGCCTAACTCTGCGTTTTCCTGTTGGCCTAGTTCTGCCCCTTGAGCCGCCCCTGCTTTTATAGCAAAGGCGAGAGGGAGACAATGGAGGGTAGCCCGTGGAGTGCTGTGCTGTTGTTGCATGTTGTTTTGCCACATCGGCTTCCTGGGATACGTTTGTTAGAGCCTTTTGTGGCTGCCCAAACTACGCGGGGCAGCCATATTTTGCCTTGAGATAGTGTATAACTTATTCGTGCTTGCATTGCAATTTGCATGCGTATTTCATATTTGGATGGATTGGATTCGATTGGAGCCCTTGTCTTTCCGTACGTGCAACGTTGAGCTGAACGGTTTGTTAAGTGTGTCCAAACGAAATTGAAATTGAAATTGAACAGGAATACAATCCATTCGAATTTCGATGGGTTCTTATTTCAAGCTATGATGGGAAATGTTTATGTATGAAATAGTAGTTCATTTTGGAAAGCCTAAAGTTTTTCAGTAGAATAATATGCCTACAAATATTGTCCACTCACTCAATTGGGGTGACTGTTCCGTTCATGTAACGGTTTAGTTTAGTTTAGTTTATTACGAAAGACACAAGGAAACTAAAAATTGTTCTGAACTGTCCTTTACCTTTTCTCTGCTATTAATTCCAAGAGGATCCGGACGCTCTATATTTTCTCATTTCATATTAGCCACCCAAGTTAGCGTATAAACATACCTTATAACACTAGGAAAAATGCAATCATCAACTCAACCCTCTATTTTCCTTGGATCATCTTTAAATGGACATGATTTTATTAACAACATAAACAAATAATGCAAAAAACTTGAAATCAGAATTCAGTGGCTCGCCTCATCTATCACTATAAGAGAAAAAAAAAGATTTACGTAAACCAAGACCGACCAGAAAATTAACACCAATTGCACTTCCTCCAAAAGCATTCTAAGGACTGCGGCAACACTTCAACTATCTATCCCACTCCCATAACTTCATTTCCAAGACACTTCTACTTCCATCTCTCTTTACCAATCATAGGCTACTTCTACTTCCATCCCTCTCTTTAAGCAAGCATTAAGCAAACCTCAATTCATGTTTAGCACTAAGGTAGTAAGACAAACTCACATGCTCTCACCTTAATATCCCAAGTAAACCATCCAGATACTTCCTCAATCTATGTCTTAAATTTCTGTATGTAAAGTGACAAACAAGGTACCCAAAGAAAAAGGAACATCCTTCTCATACTTGATTCCCTTGGTTTCAATAAATTTAAATATAAAAAGATTCCCATGGTTCCACATAACAATCTAGGCAATGTGTCTACGTAACCATCGACACAACTAACCCTCTAGTTCCACATAACAATTGTGCAATGTGTCCAAATACTTACATAACAATCCAACACTCTACGTGATGTGTCCATATACCTACATGACCATCCACTTAACTAACCAGAACATCCTTGCAGCATGCTCATCAGCACAACCAGCATCATAAATTGCAGAATCATGGCTCAAGTAGTTACTAAATGGTTCCGCATCGATCACAATGCTTAGGAAAGGAAACGTCTAGCAACCCATATGAAATAGTGAGGAAATACAGTAGACCAAATCACAGTCATCCAAACAAGTATAATACCCTTTGCATTAGAGACGTACTATGTTATGACTTAAGCATGTCAATCACAAAAAATAAAAGGGTAAAGAGAAGGCATTGAGAAATGATAAACTCGTCTAAATTCAAAAATTGGTCCAACCCATTAATTGAAATACAAATAAACTACAAACCCAATATCAATCTCTTAAATCAATCTCTGCGAAGGGACTCCACATAGGTTCGCAATTGATTAAACATAAATGTTTCCAACCTTTTTTGCCAAATAAAATCTTAAACAAAAAGCCAAGTTACGAGTGTCATCCACCTCAAAACCCGAGCTTGGTACGGCGCCAGTGCCTGCGCTTAGCATTGTACCTGAGGAAACACGACGCCGTATTAGAGCAACCGAATCCATTTTGATTATAAAAAAAGATAGAAATGTGAAAGAACAAATGTTTCTCACCTGATGGTGTTGTCGGTCCTCATGCGGATCCAGTGAGGAATGGGTCGGTTCTGCCTCATCTTCTTCGCCAGCTTCTTCTTGATCCTGAAGGTCTTGTGTGACGGCTGTAAATTCAATCTTTGCGATGAGAACAAGAACAAAGTCAAAAATTGGCCGTCCAGTGTCATAGAAAGCTTACCATTTTCGCTGTGGGAGCTTCGGCTGGAGGAGCGACTTGCAGACAAAAACCCTAGCGATAGGAAACCCTAATTGCCGAGTCTTGCGATTTATAGTTTATAGCGATCGGTTTTATGGACTGTTGGGCCTTTACGTGATTGTGGGTCCGAATGGAGGCGGATCATATTTGAGGAAGCGTCGAATTTTGAACTAATGGCCCATTTCTCTCAAATTGTACTCAGCCGAATAAGACCTGGTTTCTGGGCTTGGCATGAACTGGACTATGTCATTTTTTTTGTCAACTGAATTCGACTAATGTTTTAAGAGCTATAGATAAATAAATAAATAAACTCAAAAAATAATAGCTGATCCTATCAAATTTAATTTTGATTATTAAATTACTTTGATATCCTGTTGAGTATTTTTGGTTTTTTTATTATGATATTTTAGAGTTGGGCTTGTTTTAAGAAATCGATGACAGTTTTATAATTTATAATAAGGTCAAAACCTTTTTGTTATGCTGTAAATGAGTTTTGGGTGTGTTTCTAAAGTCCATTTAATGTAGGGTTTTATATATTTATAATTTGAGCCCTTATATTGGATATAATAGGCAATAATCAAGTTATAAACAGTGGAACTTGACTTATTAAATTAGGCAATAATCAAATGTAGACATGTGCTTAGGCTCCGTTTGGGATTACTTTTTTAATTCCCAAAATAAGATCATTAATTTTTTAAAATGACACCACCTCCACCTCCACATCCAACTCCACCACCACCACATCATCCTCCTCCATCTTCGCCACCACCACCTCCACCACCACCACGCCCTATTGTGATCACCACCTCCTCCTCCTCCACAACTGCCATCCTCACCACCACCACTACCACAACCACCACCTCCACCTTCATCACCACCACAACCTCCACTACCGCTACCACTATCACCGCATAATTAGCGCAGAACACTTTCAATATCATGTCTATTTTAGTTATTATTCACAGTTACAGTAGTTTTATATTAAAATTTACCATACGGTTTTTACATTACTTTTTATACTAACAACACTTTAAAAATATTGTTGACCAAATATGGAGCTACTTCACTTTACAGCTAATTATTTTCAAAGCACATCATAAACAACCTTTTTTAAAAGCGGACAAAGAATCCCAAATCGCCCTTACTAGTTGGCTAGAGCGAATATGCTCCCTATCATGTATTCGAGTTTGAATCTCCATTCCTCTAATTTAAATTAATTTAAAATATATTATCACTTATGTGAAAAAAAAAGGCAACAATAAAACATATTTTCATTCATAAATCTAATATTGGAATGGTAGAGTCTGTCCCCAAAAAAAAAAAGGAAAGGGAATTGTTGGGTTTTAGAAGTAGGGTGTGTTGAGCAAATATTTAGGTGTAACGACGTTGTCATACTACGGGACCGTGCTATCACTTTAAACGTAGCACTTCTGAAACCGCCCAAACCCGCGCACGGAAATCCAAGTGTGAAATGCCGAAAGTAGCCCGAAATCCCTAAGGCCCACTCCACGCTCCAACCACCGCGTGGCCTCACTCTCCTTCTCCCATTAGGATTCTGCAACCTCCTCTCTCCCACAGCCTCACTGTCTTCCACATTCCAAACACTATAAAAAAGCCCCCCTTCTCCTTCTTTATCTCTCTTTCTCTATCGCCGTCTTTTCCTGAATTCGAACCTTCAAGCTTACCGCTTTATAGTGAGTTACAGTGCTGGATTGGTTTGATAGCATAGAATCGACGGTTCTGATTGATTCTTCCAATTCAAACAATGCCTCGCGCTTCTAAACGAAAAGCAGCTCCATCAACTTCGACTTCCGTCACATCCTGCGACGTCGTTCCACCGCGTGCCGGTATCTTGCTTTCCCCAGATTCTGATTGGTTTCCGATAAAAACTAAAAAAGAATAAAAATTAAAAGTCACATATTTGTTTATTTTCATAGAGCGCAGAAGTTAATTATGTGAATATTTGAGGCGGTTATGAGCTGGGTTAAGCCAGCAAAGCAGCAAAAAAACTCCTTCTTTCTTATTTTTTGTGATTATATTGTATTGGGCATGCATTAACTATTCGATTTCAATGTTTTAAATTGCATTATAATTTGGCCCTGTTCATGCTGTTTAATCCAATAGCGTCGCTTTGTTTTGATTTGGACTTTCGTAATTTTCAGTAGTTTTGTGTGTTTGAATTTTGAGAAGCAGAAGTATGATCTACACGCTATCTGGATATTTTATGATTTTGAAGTTTGAATTGTCAAAATTACTTTATCACCCTTAACTTGTTGATTTAAGACGAAAGACAATTTTGAAGAAGAATTTTTGCGTGGATTCTGGAATTTGGTACTGTTTGTTTCGAAGATTTTATATGATACCAATTGCCCAGAGGATTCCGTAGGTGTGTTAAACTTAAAAGGGCCAAACAGTGGGGTGAAAGATCTGTGGGATAAATTAAGTCGTTCAGTTGATTTTACAAAACTCATTGCCCTTACTAATAAAGATACGCATAATTTCTATTTTGATTTATTTGTGACAAGTAATATACTCACATGTTGGTGGTGGTGGATTAATGATAATCAAATTAATCTTACAATTTATTTCTTCAACAATTTTCCTTATGATTTTATATGGGTTAAGTAATTACAAAATAATGCCATTGTACTGTACGTGGGAATTTTCTATATAAAAGAAAAGATTTTTCTTTTGCTTTTTTAGATATTGAACTAGCTCTGTAGAAACGTTGCACGTATTGGTCATGTGAGTTGTTGATCCTGCTGCTTGTATCTGATGTGGTTGTTGTTTTTTTCTTGCTTGCCAAGTTTAAGACATATTTTTTGTTTTTACTACACAGTATTTGGTGTTCTAATGTTGTTCAGCCTCAGGTAAATGTAAAGCAAGAAAGGTGGTAGACCGGATAGGAAGCCTTTTTGAATTGTATGCAAACCAGTCATTAAACATGATTGAGTAAGTATACAGTGCTTTGATAAGCATGCATTTTTGAAGTGGTGATGTCAATTTCGTATAATAAAATGCATTGCTAAAATTCTGTTAACCTTCCTATACTCTTATGTTTGATTGAATAGCCCAGAAGGAATTGAGGCTCTTTGTTCGGATTTGGGAGTGGACCATACTAATGTTAGAATACTGATGCTTGCTTGGTAAGTTGGTATATTAGTTTTTGCTTACACGTTGCTGTGTGCATAGTTTAATTTAGTTATCTTATAACCTGATTGAAGTTCCTGAATGCATGACTCAGGAAAATGAAAGCTGAAAAGCAGGGCTACTTTTCCAGGGTAAGACGGAACTGTATAGTTTAAGCAGATTTTTCATGTTTTCTTCCCAATTGGTGTTCTTGCTTCTAATACATTGAATGTTTTTATTTCTGCAATATTCCCTAATACATTGGATGTGATATATATGCATGTAACTGATGAGTGACGCGAAAACGTTGGTATTACAAAGAAGATGCTCTGATTAACACAAAAGGAGGCAGCCACCCAAAGTACGAGAGCCTCTTACTAGAATTTTAGTTTTGGGACCCCAGGTGAAGGGCAAAGGAGTTACCTCAAAAGTACTAGGTTTGTAGGGTTACTAAGTTACTAACTGTGAGAAAGATCATCTTATGACTCAGAAAACTATTTTGACACTTCAACTTGAGAGAAAAGTACTGATCAGAAGTTTCAGTTTGGTAATAATAGGCACTTAACAAAGATTCTTTGATGCGTGTAGAGTTTGCTCTAATTGTTCAAGGTCCCTGGAATATTTGTTTTTTCGGGAATAGGATCCTACTTCCAGCTTAGTGTAATGAGGATAACATGTGGCAGGCCCTCTCAGTGCTACCCAAGATACTTGGAAATCCCCAAGACTAACTTTATTTTTGTTCATATTTACTAAATAAATACAGTAGGAGTTCTCAATGTTCCCATGTTAGGACTTCTAATTCTCATTTCATTTTCTGTTTCTCTTTCCTTTTCTTCTAATTAGGATGAGTGGCAAAGAGGCTTGAAAGAGCTGCATGCCGACACTATTTCTAAATTAAAGAAAGCACTCCCAGGTTTGGAGAAAGAGGTATTCAAATCTTCCCTTCTTTTCCCTTTGGATATTATTGGAGTCAGATGGAATTGTTACTGAGGTGATTTGGTACATAATACTGGATGCTGCTTGAAAGGAAGAAATATTTTTTGGTACTGATCTTGCTTTTTGTGTTTTCAAATAGTTGATGACCCCACCCAAATTTGAAGATTTTTATGCATATGCGTTTCGATACTGCTTGACAGGTGAGCTTAGTCTTGAGAAGCATTTCTTTTTCTTATATTAAGTGAAACCCTTTTTTCATGGAAATCTCTGTGTGTCAAATTGGTTAAATTTTCAGAAGAAAGGCAAAAGAGTGTAGACATTGAGACTGTATGTGAATTACTGAATCTCGTATTGGGTCCCCTATACCGTCTCCAGGTTGATTTATTAATTAAGTATTTGAAGGTATGTAGCTGTGGCAGCTGTTCATGTCCCATTTCTGTTTGAAGCTATTATTTTCCAGTAATTGGCTCCTCAACACATTTGTTGTCTGAAATAAGGTTCCACAATTGTTTTTTGATGTTTGGTTTTAATTTTTACAGGTCCAAAGTGAGTACAGGGCATTAAATATGGATCAGTGGTTGCATTTTTACCGTTTTTGCAAGGAGGTAAACCTATTATTTTTGCTTTTATTTTGTCCAGAAATTCTAGTTCATATGTTTCTTTGTACCTTTTAGCGTTTTGTTGAGTTGCAGTGCCCGGAAAGTGGCCCGGGTTTTAAGATTATGCAATTAGATGAGTTTCTTGTTTGGCTTGAAATCCTAACCATGATTTTGGGAGGCTAAACATGTGTTGAAAAAGTACAAGTTTATGATAAGACTATTCGTTGGTGTAAAATAATTGGTATAGTGTGAAACTACAAAGCTCTGATTTGTTCTCTCTCTGCTTTAAGTGGCTTCAGTGAGTTGTGTGATGAATCAGAATGCACTTAGGAATAATCTCAAGTCCAATTGACCTATTTGATAGTTTAAACTCTTAAACACCAAACAATAGCTCAAAATGGGAATATAAAAGTGAAAACGTCCATTCGAGGGATATTAGCTCTTCCTATACCTTGATCTAACTTTCTGACTTCTATAGCCCCCACCCTTCTGCTCTCTCTCTCTCTCTCTCTCTCTCTCTCTGACTGAGTTGTTTTAATTCAATAGAATCTTTACTTTTGGCAGATAAGTTTTCCGGACCTTCAAAACTATGATTCGGATCAAGCATGGCCTGTGATTATTGATAATTTTGTTGAATGGATGAGAGACAAGCAAAGCTAATTTTGGCATCCTCCTTTTGTTAGAATACACTGCTGACTATAAGAAGGTATAAGAATTCTCTATCTCTCTTTCTTTTCCTCCCATTTATTGGGTGTGGATATCGGAATTTAGATTGCGTCATTGATTTTCAAACTAGAAGAATGGTTTATATCCACTGTTGTAACTTGACTTTGGTCTGTTTGATCGAATTGCAAGGGTTGGCAAGAATTCCATGTATGGATTTTACTAACAAACGATTTGCGCTTGAGATTTTCTTCTAAGGGGGTGGTTTGGAGAGCTGGCTCTCATGAGAAATGCTGCAGTTTTTGTGATGAGAAAATTTTGCAACAGTCTAATTATATAAAAAAAAGTTTTGCGCTCTGTTTATTTCCACTGCCGGTATTATTTAATTTGTGGTTTTCTGATATGAATGCAGCTTCAAGTGATAAAACTGTTGCACAGAAATATTAATTTTTTTATTTAAAAAAATAATAAGTGATAATAGTACAACCAATTCCGATGAACTAAGACTGATGCATTCTAAAATCTTTGGATAGGAAAGGGAAAAAAAGAAGAGGAAAGACTGCCATGGATGGATTCGTGATTCTTTGAATCGATTGAGATGAACATTTCCAAAGTATAAGATACAACGACTTCAAATTTTGATAACAAGGGCACGTACAATGTACATGCAGACCGCATATCTGTAACTTGTCACCCTACTTATTTATTGTACACAAACGATCGTCATTTATTTTCCTTTCATAATGTTAAATGGAAATCTCCAACCTACTTATATTAATCCTCTACTATACATAAAATAAATTGTGTTCGTTTCAATAATCACCCGACACTCAACGAATCGATACTATATATATTAAACACAAAATATCTGCGAGTTTCTTTCTAATTATCAATTGGGAATTTGATCATAAACTGTTGAAATCTTCCGAAAATTCGGAGCATGAAAATGATGTAGGAGACTTAACACCCTTCTCATTCGTCAAGATCTTCCAGTCGCTATCATATGTGAGGGCCCAAAAGAAGTATCCACGAAGTCCAAGGGCTTGAGCATACCCTATCTTGGAAGTTGTAGTAAATGCATCATCAAACGAAACCCATGAAGACCCGTTAAAAGAATGTACTGTTATAGTGTCCACGTCATACACTACGGTTGCACCTCATTGGTTCAGCAGTGTCTCCACTTGGTGGAACAATAGTTGCCCACCTCCTGGGCCTAGCCCAATGGCAGTAGCTCTAATACTATGATTATTTGGGTCTTTGAGCTGCTATGTCCAGCTGTAGAGTGGCAAGCCCATAACCAACTTCTTCGGGGATATCCCAGCCTTGATCCATGACCTAAGCCCGTATATCGAGTTTACGTTACTCTTCGGGTCAAGCAATACTGCATTGGGCCCTGTGGTATTGCTCCAAGCCCTGTTATAGTCGAAACACATTGCATTAATTCAGTCCAAGTATTTATTCATGTGCGGCATGGGGTAGGAACAGCGGACATTGGCCAAGAAGAAGTCGGCTTGAGAAGTAGATGGCGGCAGTGAGTAGGAGAGGTGGGCGGGCTGTGGATTTAGTCTTTTTTTTGAGTGCGTTGCGCCATTCTTTGAGCAAGTGGCCCAAGTCCTTCATTTCTTTTGGGCTTTGAGGGAATTCCCAATCAAGATCCAGCCCATCAAACCCAAACTTACGTGCAACCTGTATGGAAGAGTGTATGAAGTGCGAACGTGAGGAGGGCTCTGAGGCCATGCGAGCAAAGATTTTTGGTAGTTCTGTTGTACAAATGAATGCACTTCCCTAATGATCTTGTTGTTGATGGATTTTGTACAAACACAATGATAGATTTGTCACACACTCACACACTCACACACTCAACTAAGTACAAATGACACAAGTGTTTATAGAGGTTCAGCAATTGCTTACGTCCTATTTGGTGATCCCCTTGAGAAACTTCACTAATGAAGATAAGTTACAACTTTGATTTACCAATGAAACCCCCTTAGAACACTACCCTCTCAATCTGTTTCTCTCACACCCCTTTGCTAAACACTTTGATACACTTGCAATCTCACTCACAATTGGTTTCCTTCTTCTGACTTACAACTAGCTCTCAGCTACTTTGCTTTTTTTAAAGCCGGGAGAAAGCCTCCTACTTGCAACACACTCTAAAACCAGCCACCCTACATAGACCCATGATTTTAGGAAAAATCATAGAGTATGAGGTTATGAAACAAGCCAACAAACAACCTTTAAAGAAGTTCTAGCTTTCCTAGCAGCTACCAATCTTCCTAGAACCCATAAAAGTCTTTGGAGTTACTTGGAGTTAGGTAGAGAACCAAAAACATATGAAAAGAATGTTGAAAATGCGTGGAAAAATCAAACAGCACGAGAGCAGCGACCGGTTGCAATGAGCCTGAATAAGAGATTTGCAATCTGCTTCAAAACGACCGGTCGCAAGTTTTAGGTGACTGATTGCCTTTTACGATTTTTCTAGTTCTTCGAATTTGCTTCAAAACGACCGGTTGCACCTATCTGGCGACTGGTCGCTTCCTCCGAAAACTTGTATCTTTTAGGTAAGCCAATTTTCCCATAAGTTCTGGGTCATCTCTGCCACCACCTAAGGACAATAGGGTCTTCACTGGCGGATCTTTGTGATGGAGGGTGGTGGTGAAATTGGAGAGAAGCAAAGCTTTTGAATTTGACAAGACAAATTTGAAAGTGACATCGTTTGGCACAAGAAAGGCATAGAAGATGTGAGTGAAAAATGATGTGTTTATAGCTGAAGGTGGGAAATCATATGACAACCATGAAGGATAATAGGCTGACTTCACAGCAGAGGGAAGGTCTGAAAGCAAGTCTGCCATACAGCCAGTGTTAAAGATAATCAAGGAACATGAAAGCAAAAGAATATGCACCAAGTCATTGAGGCTTGCCATTTCTAGGCTGTGAGCAAAGTAGAGTATCCAATGGTAACTAGGAAGGGCTATATGCTATATATTATTCGAAGCTTGAAACGTATTTGGCGGGCCAGTCCTAAATTTTTTAGGGCCCAAGAAATGTGAAAAATTAGGCCCCTTTGTTATATATATAATATATTTTTTTCACTTAAGTGCTAGACTCACTCATTTTTCAATCAAGATTTAACTTATTCAAATTAATTAAAATTTTAACATTCAAGACAAATAAATTATATAAATTCAAACTTCAATATATAAAAACCTAAAATAAGAGGCTAGGCTTGAGGAAATATATTTTTATCATCACTTTAACCCAAGGTGTTTCCTCGCCACCATTCTTAACACTTGACACGTGTCCATATGCATAACATAGTTAACTTTTATGTATATGCTCCTGTGCTTTCAAAATAGTCTCAGATTACCACATGTTCTTTGAAATGTCTCAATATACCACATATACTTTCATTTAGTGTCTCACGTTACCCATTCCGTCAGATTTTGAGAGAAGTTCCATTAGGGGCTGATGTGGCATGTGATGTGGCCCCACTTCTTTTCAATCTCTTAACAAGGGAATAGAAGAAGGGTTCGTACAAAAAGGGGGAATTTGAGAAAAGAAGGTTAGGTTGAGGGAATTTCAAATTTGGGAATCTCTGAAAGAAGGGCTCGAATATTTAAATAGGGAGGAAGGAAGGCTGCTTTGTCTCTGTGTGAATACTGACTGAGTTAATGAGTTAGGTTATCTGGGAAGTGGGTCGCACGATTTACTTGAGAATCTTTTAAAACTGTTTGGCGTTGGAATTTAAGGCTACAAAGTGCAAAGATGGTTGTGCTTAGAGAATCTGGAGGTTCTCAACCCATATGTAAGTGAACCCATTCTTCAGTCATTTTTCTTGTTGTTGGCATGTGCATTGAACTGTTGCTAGAGTTTTGTTTTGTTTTGTTTTTGTATACTTTTTTACTCTTTGCTTGTCCTTGTGTGTTCCTTGTATTGTCTTTGTGTGGTCTTTGTATTGTCTTTGTTACTTTTTTCGGTTTGTTAAGTGACTCTTCCTCATACCTCTTACACAGATAAAAATGCTGACGAGGTTATTACATTTAAGTTTTTCCATGGAGGTAAACTAATTCAAAATGGGTCAAGTGACAGTGAATGGTCTTATTTGGGTGGTGAAGTTAGTTGGTTTGATTTTTGTAAGGTTGACTATATGTCCATATTAGAGCTATTTAGAATGGCTAACGATGTGGGATATGACGATGGTTATGTTGTGAGTTTTTATGGTGAAAAGTTTGGAACTAGTAGACTCATTGAAATAGTATCAAATAGTAAGGTTTTATTTTGTATGAGCATAGTACCTAAAAGCAATAACAGGGTGATAGTTATATACTTGCAAGCAGTGAGCCAGACTTCAAGCCAAGTAGGGAATAATAGCAGTGAACCAGACTCATGTTCTAAGGATGATGATAGCAGTGATCTAGACTTTGAAGACAATGATTATGCACAGAGTGATGAAGAGATGGACTTATTGAAAAAGGATAAGTGGTTTGAAGGTTATGTGGATCATATTTCTACTGACAATGATCCTAATGCAGAGGAAAATGATGAGTCAGACAATGGAGAAGAGTCACCTACACTTACCTGCCCAAGTAGCTCTTCAAGTGAAGATGAAGCACTAGGTGAACTAAGAAGGAAGAGGAATAGAATGCCAAAAGGTGAAGATTTTAGACCTGAAATTGATATGGCAAATCCAAGATTCAAAGTGGGTTTAAAGTTTGCAACTACCGAGATGTTTAGAAAAGTTGTGAGGAGATACTCCATTAATTATGGAAGGGAGTTGATATTTATGAATAATGACCTAACAAAATAAGAGTAGTATGTGAAGAGGGCTGTCTTTTTGTTATCCATGCTTCAAGTGTTAGTGGTAGCACTTACCTGCAGGTGAAAACCTTTAATCCTACACATGTTTCTAGTAAGGGGAGTAAAAATATACATGCTACTGCTAGCTGGTTGGCTGAAAGATATGTTGGGTAGTTAAGGCTCAATTGAACTGCTTCTTCTTTTGCAAAACAAGTTCACCAAAACTATGATTACATACCATCTAGAGGAACAGTGTACAGAGCAAGAGTCATGGCAATTGACATTGTAAAGAGGTCTTACAGTAAACAATATGAAATATTGCTGGATTATTGTCATGAGTTAAGAACGAGAAATGTGGGAAGTATAGTTATCATTAAATCTGAAATGGAAAGTGATAGGCCACAGTTTCAGAGGATTTACATCTGTCTTGCAGCCTGCAAGAAAGGGTTTTTATATGATTGTAGGCCTGTGGTTTGCTTGGATGGGTGTCATGTCAAAGGGCCTCGCCATGGGCAAGTGCTTTATGCAATGTGAGTTGTTGCAAACAATGGAATGTTTCCACTTGCCTATGCATATGTAGAGATTGAGAGCAATTCAACATGGGTGTGGTTTTTGGAATTATTGAGTGCTCATCTGAATATTAGGAATAGCCATGGTTATGTATTTATGACTAACAAGCAAAAAGGTTCAATAGATGCTGTGGATGATCTATTCCCTAATGCATAGCACAGACATCGTTTGAAATATCTGTATGGAAACTTCTATTTTGAGCATAAAGGTCTTGCTTTGAAAAGTCAACTGGAAGCAATTGCTAGGGCCACAACAGTGACATGGTTTAATGCAGAGATGAGAAAGATGTTGAAGTTGTCTAAACCTGCACATGATTGGCTTGTAGAGAAAGATCCTAGGCATTGGAGTAGGGCACATTTCAAGAGTGATTCCAAGTGTGACGTGCTTATGAACAACCTGTTGGCAGAAAACCCTTTGCTAGGATCTTGTTGTTGATAGCTTTAATGACAGAAATCTTAGGTAACTTTAGAATGAATCTAAACACACACACACACACACAGTGTTTGAGTAAGCAAATAAATAACACAAGTGCTTATAGAGGTTCAACAATTGCCTACATCCCCTTTGTGATCACCTTGAGAAATTTCACTAGGAAAGAATAAGGAACAACTTTGGTTTACAAGATAAACCTCTTAGCTCTCTATTCTCCCTCTCACTAGCTCTTTGTATTTCTCTCTCACTCTTTGCTCTTGTAATAAGATGCCTCTTGTGAATTCTTTTCTTGCTTGCCTGAACTTATTTCGCACTTGATAACTCTCCTCTATATATAGACATAAGAAAGAAAGAGCATTATGTAAGTATCTGAAAAAATCAGCAAACATGGCAACTCAATTCCAACTTGAATTGGTTGCCACCTCTTATCATGGCAACTCAATTCTAACTTGAATTGGTTGCCACCTACTAGCCTTCATAATTAAAGCCATGTGAATCCAACAAGATCATGTTGCCACCAACCATTCTATCTTCAAAGAAGTCTTTTAATACTTTCAAGAAGATTGGATAGGCAAACAAGATTGGGTAGGCAAAAATCTGGAAATATCTTTGTCACCTAAAGATATCTTCCTTTCTTTTTCCTACTTGCATTTTAAGTGAGCCATTTATTCAACACAACCTATGTGAGACATTCAACCGTATCATAATGGATGCCAGAGACAAGCCTGTTTTGACTTAGGTGGTATACAATGTTGTTGATGGCTGGAAGAAGGGTTGTGTGTGAGAAATGGCATGGACAAGTTGGGCCAAGAATTAGAAAGATATTAGAGAAAAACAAAGGAAAAGCTCAATGGTGCATTCCTAAGGCTGCTGGACAGAATAGGTTTGAAGTAATGCACCTAAGGAAAAGCTATTGTTCATGCCATGCTTGGGATTTGAATGGAATACCATGTTTGCATGTTTGCGTTGCAATAAGTTGGTTTCATGGAAATCCAGAGGACTTTTGTGATGCAGTGTACAAGAAAGAGGCTTATTTGAGAGCCCATAAACCAATGATTATGCCTATGACTAGCCAAGATCAGTGGATGAAGACTAATTTACCTACATTACTCCTTCCAAAATACCACAAGCAGCACGGTAGCCCTAAGAAGACAAGGAAACAAGCTTTTGATGAGCCTAAACAATCTGCTAATCCATATAAGCTTCCTAGGTATGACATTCCTTTAAAATGTGGCAATTGTGGTGGAGAAGGCCATAATCGAATTGGTTGTAAGGTATGTGTCATTATCCAAAATTGCTTTACATTTCAATCTATTTGATATGGTTTGTGAATTCATGACTTTGCTTATTAGGAACCTAGAAATCCCAACATAAAGTCTAACAGGAAGAGGAAAGTTGCCAAGGAAAAACTTCCAGTAAGTGCCACTTATTAAGCATTCAGATTTTCCAATAAGTGCCACATTTCAATGTATTGAGCATTCAAATTTTCATATCATGCCTACCTCATTATTTGGTGTTTTAGGTGAGAAGGAGAGATGGTAAAAAGCAAAATACTGGACAACAAAGTATGCAACTAAGGCAAAGGAAACAAGCAAGTGGTTCCCAAGGGCCTTCTCAATCCTAGGCATCTCAAGTAGCCCAAGCTTCTCAATCCCAACCATCTCAAGCTTCTCAATCCAAACCATCTCAAGCAGCTCAGGCTTCTCAAAAATGTGATTCATCTCAATCTGCCAAACTATCTCGTGTACAACAACGTAGGAGGAGGATGAAAGAACAACAAAGACAATAGAGGAAACATTTTGTCAAAGATCATTTTTTTCATCCTTAGATGTGATGATGTTGAACTTTTGCAACAACCTCTTTTTGAATTATGGTTTCATGGAAGAATGGTTTGAATGTTGTGGAATTATAGATTATGCAATTGGTTGTTAGTTTTGTAAGACTTTAATGTCTTCATGGTTGAAATTGGGTTGTTGGTTTGGTAACACTTTGATGTCTGTGATGGTTGGTTTTATTAGGCTTTGATGTTTGTCAAGGTTTTTGAGTCAGGTACTTAGATGTAATTGACTATTTGATATGTAATGTGATGGTTGGAACCTGTTTTTGGTGTGATGCCTATATTGATCAGGTATTGAGATGTAACCATTTGATATGGCATGAATAAGATATGCTTATCCGTAACATGTTTTTGTAACCTATTTTTGGTATCCAATGAACAAGATATGGTTGTAACCTGTTTTTGGGGTGATGCTTATCAGTATGTCACCATTTGATATCCAATGAACAAGATATGATCCAAGATCTACTATTGATTTCCATTCATATCACAGTACAAAGAAAACTCAAAACTCAAAACAAATTACATTGTTTTCCCAACTGTCTCAAGTAGCCCAAGCTTCTCAATCACATTACATCCACCAAATTACAAAATTAATTCTTCCTAATTCATCTTCATGGAAAACACCACCAACCAGGAAAGCAACATAGCAGCCCACAATATTCTTGACTTTGCTCGAATCTTTGCATTTTCCTCTTCCACCTTATTAATCATCCTCAGCAAACCAGGTATCAAAGGCTTTGAACGCTCACATATTTCTGCATCAAACCATTGAAAAAACCTACATCCTCTTTGACCATTTCCCTGAATCAACCCAGATATGAACTCTATCAATTTGTGATGTCCAAAACAATGACTGAAAATTTGATCTTAAACATTCTTACCTTTGACTTTGGGCACACTAGAAATCTCCGCCTTGGGTTTGAAGTGGTCCATGAAATCTGCATCCATGCTAACTTCCCACAATGACATCGTTGGGCATGCCTTGCTTCTCCTGTTTCCATGTCTTCTTCAATTCAGTCAGTATTCTCACAGAGAAGAAACAGCCTTCCTCCCTATTCAAAGATTCGAGGCCTTCTTGCAAGTGGAATGAACCCTATTCCTTCTTATCCCAAATCTGAAATCCCCAAATCAAATTTTCCATTTTTGTACGAACCCTTCTTCTATTCCCTTATTAAGAGATTGAAAAGAAGTGGGGCCACATCGCATGCCACATCAGCCCCTAATGGAACTTCTCTCAAAATCTGACGGAATGGGTAATGTGAGACACTAAATGAAAGTATAGGTGGTATATTGAGACATTTCAAAGAACATGTGGTAATCTGAGACTATTTTGAAAGCACAGGGGGCATATACATAAATAAGCCTTTATAGAACCATAGTTATGCCTATGGATATGTGTCAAGTGTTGAGAATGGTGGTAATGGTACACCTTGGGTTAAAGTGGTGAGCAAAAATGTTCCCCTACGCTTGATACATTCAAATCTAATGCATAAATAAGATAAATACTTGTAACAATTCAATCATTTGTTTTTCTTTTTTGACTTCCATATATTTTTTTTTTCAGGATACAGTACAAGGAAATCCAATGAAATTTTAATACTTCAAATAATAAACAAAGAACAATATAACTTGGAATTTGAGAAATCCTCCTCCACGGATCCCGAGTCTCTGCATTTAGTATTAGTGCATTTATATGCATTTAAAAGAATCCTAACCATTTGATTAATCTAATGAAGTTTAATCATTCCACCTAAGCATAATCATATTACATTAGAGTTATTACCCTTTTTTAAAAAGTAAAATAAAATAATGAAGGGTTAACCTAGCCAAGCCAATCAATCATGAAACCATCCGCCGCCACTACCGCCTTGTAATTACACAATCCGCCGACACTCACAATTCAATATAAATCTATTGAATGGCAGCTGCATCCACACACACATAGTTTGGAACTAGGAAAGAATTGAAATTCCAGCCGAGATTGATTTTGTACTAATCTGTGCAACATATTTTTTCTGTGGATGACGACTAAGGGGAAGATGAAAAAGTTTGGGTTTTTAGTCGTAGATGTCCCCTGAACTTTGCCTCAAGTTTCAATTGGGTCCTGTGACTTTTTGTGTGTGCCAATTAGGTCCGTTAACTAGACAAATAGTTCCAATTGGGTCATACCGTCCAACTCATCAATTTGTCCGTCAAAATGAGGGAGTAAAAGGTCATTTCAGGTTCTTCATCCATCGAACCCAGAAACCCAACTCCACATTCGTCATCCATTGACCCCAACTCCACATTTTTTATTCACCGATCCCGAAACCCTCACCCATCGAACCTAGAAACCCCTATCCTCGAAGTATTTCAAACAAGTTCATCATCCCCACCCATTGAACCCGAAACCCCGACCCGCTCCCTTCCTCTATATCACCCTATGTTTTTCTCTCTACCAGAACACCCCCAAGCCCAATGCCACCATACAACCACCCTCGTCCACACCCGAGATCCACCCCACCTCACTGGGACCCATCCAGATCCTTTCTCTCTCTCTTTCTCTGAAAATTCAAAACTTGAAAAAGAAAAAAAAGTTTGAACACTTTGCATCTTGGGGGTGGGGTTACTTGTGGGTTCTGGGTTACGCGGGTTGGGAGATAGAGGATGGGTTGGGATCCGGGTTTTGAGGGCTCTAGTTTTGAAAACATGGCTGGAAGTTCCAATGAGAGAGTTGAGAGAGAGAGAGAGGGATTTTTAGTTTTATTTATATTTAATTAATTATTTTTCCCTTTTTTCGCTTTTTTTTAAAATTTCAA
Organism: Prunus padus; assembly: GCA_024362665.1. NCBI lineage: Eukaryota > Viridiplantae > Streptophyta > Magnoliopsida > Rosales > Rosaceae > Prunus > Prunus padus. Next base: position 32,816,843 of record JANFAM010000018.1, read on the forward strand.
ATTTAAAATATTTTAATTCAGATGGACAGTTTTAGCCTTCAAATTAACGGCCAAATTGACGGAAGGACTCAATTGGAACGGATGAGAGAGCTGGATGACCTAATTGGCAATTGGCACAAAAAAAAAGAATACTTAAACTTTATTAAATTAGTTCAATAGTGAAGATTTTATTAAATGCGTATAAATGCACCAATACTAAATGCAGAGGCTTGAGATCCCGCTCCATAACAACAAACTTAAAACTTCTAAATTTGCAATCAATTAGAGCTTAAAAGAGTTTAAATACCCAATGTTACTTTTGTTTTAAAATATTAAAATAATATATAATTAATATAATATACCCCTTTATATAATTTAAAAAAAAGGCTTTTTATTACAAAACGCCCCCGACGTTTGCGAACTATCGATTGCATCCTTAAAGTTTTTGTATCACTCATGGTCCCTAATGTTAATATAAGTGCTCTTAAATAGTCTATCTGTCAAAAAAACTATTAAATCCAAGGATATAATCGTCAAATCAATCCAAAATTATAATATATATAAGTCTTTTCTCTCCCCTCTTTCTTTTCTGTTTCCTCTCTCTCTCTCTCTCATCTTTTTGAACTTCCGGCTCTAGCTGCTTTGCAACACCACATTGTCTTGCTCAGAATAATTTGAACCATTTGAGGGCCACTTTTACTGGTAAGTTTCGTTTTTCTAATAACTATGTATAGTTTTGAGCTTTTTTTTCTCTTTCTGAAAGATCAAATTTTTAGGAGTATAAAACAATTTGAATTCATGCTTGTTGCTGGGTTTCTTTTATTTTTCTCATTTCCTTCCTAAATTATAGCCCATGACATGTCTCTTTTGTGGAGTAGTTATTCATTGTTAGTCCATGACAAATTTTATTTTTTTCTTCATTGATTTAGCTTTCACTATCTTCAGCTAAACTATATATTTTGATCATTCCCTCTTCTTTTTTTTCCAACTTTATATTGGAGTTTAAGGAACTATTTCACCTTTTCTCTTTTATTTTTTTATTTGCTTTTTTCGGACTTGAACTGCATAATGCATTATAAGGACATATTTTGCCTCTTTTTTCTTGTATATGACAGTCTGAATTGCAACAAATATTTGATTAAAAGTTTTTTTTTCTTTTGCTGTTTGTTTGGCTGAAGGCTACATAAGCTGGAACACTTCTTGTGTTTCCTAAAAAATGGCAATGAAGCAATCAAATAGCATATGGATTCGACGCCAACAGTGCCGGTGTGGAGATTGGAAGTGTCACATTCAGTATGAAGGAGATGATCTGGGCTCAGTAAGTTCTCAGCATGTAAAGAGTGAGACAACTACATCTTCGTCATCATCAGAAGCTGTCTTCACTCCTTATGTTGGTCAAATTTTCAAAACTGATGATGATGCTTTTGAATACTACAGCAATTTTGCTCGGAAGAATGGGTTTTCAATTAGAAAAGCACGCTCAACCGAAAGCCAAAACTTAGGGATATATAGACGAGATTTTGTTTGTTATCGGTCAGGATTTAATCAACCAAGAAAAAAGGCCAACGTGGAGCATCCCAGGGAGAGAAAATCAGTACGATGCGGATGCGATGCACAGTTGTATTTTACAAAGGAAATTATAAAAAATATATTTTATAATTTTGGATTGATTTGACGATTATATCCTTAAATTTAACAATATTTTTGACAAAGGGACTATTTAAGAGCACCTATATTAACGTTAGGGAACATGAGTGATACAAAAAAACCTTAAAGATGCAATTTGATAGTTTCGCAAACGTCAGAGATGTTTTGTGATAAAAAGCCTAAAAAAAATTTGGACCCCCTGGACGGGGCGGCATTGGTATTTGGTGTATACTTTTTGTACTCTTTGTATTTATCCACCACAGCGTGCATTAAAAGAAATAAGAAAGCATATAAAAATGATGGAAGGGGTTAAGCAAAACGTTAAATTTCCTGCTATATAATCCAGAAAGTTTTGAATGCTACAATCTATTCTAATATATATATATATATATTTTATATTTGTTTAAAAAAAAAAATTATTTATTTAATAGTTAGTCCACGTGGTGCAAATCTTGGTCAAAGTTATGCTACATCATCAATTCCAACCTCATTGACCGCCATATCATGGATTAACGGAGAGTTTGACGGAAATATTAAAGGATGTATGAAATTGGTAGTAAAAGTAAACTTTGGGTATGAAAGTGAGAAGAAAAAAACTCTGGGTATCAAAGTCAGAATTTTGAAAAACGTACGGGTAATAAAGTAAAATTTACCCTAAAAATATACACATCGTAGCATAACAGGATCTAGCTAGCATAGGGGTCAATCTCGTTATTTTTGTTGCAAAATTAACCCAAACTTTGATGGATCTTAATTAGGAGTCATCTCTAAATTAGTTGGTTCACACACCATAGTGGACCCATTTTTCTAATCAAAGCCTGACTAAAGACTAATATATACCTTCTTTTAAAAATGCAAAAGAGCTTCCATTCAGCCGTACGTAAGACAGCGTCCATGCATTAGTTATTATCTTTTTACTTTGATTTTTTTTTGGGGCATATCAATATATCCACCTGTATATATTATAGAGAGACAGAGACACAGAGAGAGAGAGAGAGAGGGGTTAGGTTGTGCTTGTGGGGGGCTGTATAAAAATATATCCAGAAATTAAGCCGTCGTTATTATGACTTATTCAGAGCAGTGTTGTGTTGTACAATTAAAAACAGAGACCCTGTCTTGCTGATTTGAATGAAATTTGACAAGTGGAATTTTCAAATTAAGAAGTCTTGCTAGTGGCTTATGATTACTACATTTCACGCGCCATCATGCTGATTTATATTTAGAAACAAGACTCTAATCTTCATCCTAAGAACTGAAGTCTTAATGCATTTCTTTTAAGTTCAGCCATCAGCCATCGTCTACCTGCTCTCAAGCATCAGCTTCCTATATCCATGGTATTCAAATTTTCAAGTGTACTAGTCCTCCTTTTCTTCCATATTCTTGCTGCTTTTAGACTGCAAGCCTCAGAGGCACAATCTTGGATCAAAGCGGCCTACTGGTATTATGGCACTGGCAGTGAATTACCCGTTGCTGACATAAACCCTGCGCTTTTTACTCACCTTATTTACGCATATGCCGGTCTTAATTCATCATCCTATGAGCTCAACCTCTCCTCCTCTGGCTCTGACTACTCCACCTTCTCATCCACGGTCAGGCAAAAGAACCCATCAGTCACCACCCTCGTCTCCTTTGGGGGTGGAAACGCAGTCTCCTCAGTCTTTTCAACACTCGTCAGTAATTCTTCACACAGAAAGACCTTCATTGATTATTCAATAAAGTTTGCAAGGCTTTATGACTTCCAAGGCCTAGACCTTTGCTGGGTTTCACCTAGCACAAGCTCGGACATGACCAACATGGGAAATTTATTTCAAGAGTGGCGAGCTGCTGTCATTTCTGAGGCGGCAAACTCTAGCCAGGTGGAGCTGATTTTGACAGCAGCCGTTCATTACAAACCAGATTGGGAGTCCTCTTCCTTTCCGGTTGAATCTATTCGGAACAACTTGAATTGGGTACATGTACTGGCCTATGACTATTATGGGCCTAAGTGGTGGACTAATTTCACCGGTGCTCATGCAGCTCTGTATGATCCATCAAGTGATGCTAGCACAAATGATGGTATTGAGGCATGGATTGGTAGGGGATTATCTGCTTCCAAATTGGTTTTGGGCTTGCCTTTCTATGGCTATGCTTGGAAACTTGTGAATCCTAGGGACAATGGTATTGGTGCACCAGCAAAAGGTCCAGCCATTACAGAGGATGGAGCCATGAGCTACAAGGAAATCAAGGGTTACATTCAGGGAAAAGGGGATGACATAATCTACAATGCTACTTATGTAGTTAAGTACTGCATAATTGGAACGTCTTGGATTGCTTTTGATGATGCTCAAGTTGTCAAAATAAAAGTTTCTTATGCTAAGGAGAAGAGTTTGCGTGGATACTATGTCTGGCAGGTTTCCCATGATGACAATTGGGAGCTTTCTCTTGCAGCTGCAGGTAGGAATTGAAGCTCAATAATTAGGCATAGTACTCTACTTGATGAACTAATTTTCTCTGCATATTCCACCATGACAAGTTAATTTCATTACTCCCATCCCATCTAAAGAAATCAGATTGGTTATTGTTGATTGGTCACTTTACAAAAGAGAAAGTCTTCTAATTAAAGCAATACTTTAGTGTCTATTGAAAACGGAAAATATGATTCGCTGTCAAAATTGCATTGCCCTCTCAGATTGAAATGTGATTTACTTCTTTTCTTTTTATTTTTAGCATTTGGAGAATATCTGAGCCATTTAGTAGTCAAGACAGAAGAATAAAATAATTGGTTTATGTGGAAAATGAAATGAAGATGACCACTATAAATCACAGTCCAATAAAAGACTTGGACTTTTACGTTGAAAAATTCATCCGTCGCCTTATTTATATTTCCCCTGTAATGAAGGTTATTTAATAATTGACAAAGAAATACACGCAGCCTGACGCACAAGCATATGTCTTATTGTTGCTGACAACTTCCAAGAATTATATAATGCATTCTTCTCTAACTGTTACATTGAATTATATATGCTGATCACAAGGGGCAAGCAATGGACAAAACAAGCGGCGACTTCTTATAATCTTTTTGACTACAACAGCTTCAGCTATTCTCATATTAGGCTCCATCATGTGTTACTTCCGCATGAGAATGCTCAAGTCAAAAGGTATATAGCTTCTTCTTATTTTTGTTCGGCCTGAAAGTATTGAAGCATTAACTATTCACCTCTTTGAATATGTACTTTGGATTATTGTATAATCTATAACTATGGACATGGTGGAAGAATTGGATCTTAAAGCTATTCTGCCAATCCTTTTTTCCTTTCTCTTTAGCAGCTAAAGAATCAGAATCCAGGGCAAATTATATAGCAGACACAGCTGGAATTTTTAATAGCAATGTACCTAATCTGCAAGTCTTTGGCATTGCTGTCATTGAGGCGGCAACAGAAGGATTTTCAATTCAAAATAAGCTTGGAGAGGGTGGTTATGGTCCAGTGTATAAGGTAAACTTTTATAATGGGGCATCTCATGGCACCATCTTGTCCCCATTAAATATGCTAACCATGAGTGTCTACATAACTTGCTAGGGTGTATTGCCAAATGGACACGAAATAGCTGTGAAAAAACTTTCAAAAGCTTCAACTCAAGGATTCGAGGAATTCAAGAATGAGGTCATGCTTACAGCGAAACTACAACATGTTAATCTTGTCAAGGTTTTGGGATTCTGCATCGAACACCATGAACAAATGCTGATTTATGAATACATGCCAAAGAAAAGCTTGGACCTCTACCTCTTTGGTAAGTCAATATGAGATTTCGCTGCTTTTGTGTAAAAGATGACAATCCCCTAGTTCCTGGTGGTGGTCTCGCTTCCTTGTGCCACACGCCTTTAAGCTGAACATAGTGTAAGCTTGTAAGGGATGGCCTATGGTGCCTCTACTATTCCATGCATTTTTAGTATATTTCAATTCATAACTGATTGGACAGCATCTGTTTCAATGTAGATCCTATCAGAAGGTATCAACTAGATTGGAGAAAGCGTGTTAACATTATTGAAGGGGTTACTCAGGGACTTCTTTATCTCCAAGAATACTCAAGATTGACAATAATCCATCGTGATCTGAAAGCTAGCAACATTTTACTTGATGAGGAGATGAGGCCTAAGATCTCAGATTTTGGTATGGCCAGAATTTTCACAAAAGATGAACAAGAAGCAAACACAAGCCGGGTCGTTGGAACATAGTACATCTTTTGCCTAATAAAGCTGCTTTTTTAATTGAGCTTTCTATTATTGGATACTTAGTACGTAAGCTTCTAAATCATTCTGTGCAGTGGCTATGTACCTCCTGAATATGTTAAAAACGGTCGATACTCCACGAAATCAGATGTTTATAGCTTTGGAGTTCTCCTTGTACAGATCATAAGTGGCAAGAAGAATGCGCCTTTCTATGGTCCAAATGAAGACTTAAACCTTCTAGAATATGTAAGTTACTTCAATAAGCACAGTTACATCAGATTTAATATTTGCTTCAGGTTTGCTAAGAATTAAATCTTCACGTTTCAATTACGTGGTGGAAACATTCAATAATTTCAGGCATATGAACTTTGGAAAGAAGGCAAAGGGATGGAGTTTATGGATCCTTCACTTGATGATACACATTCATTATGTAAATTGATGAGATGCTTGCAGATTGGTCTCCTATGTGTTCAAGAAAATGCAAATGAAAGGCCTTACATGTTGGAAATTTCTTCGATGCTACAAAATGAAAGTGCTATAATGGCAAAACCAAAAATGCCAGCTTTTTCAAAAAGAAATGAAGATGAAGAAACTAATCCTACACCGCGGCTAGAAGCGTGTTCCGTTGATGATTCAACAATATCAGATGTTGTAGGCAGATGAGTGGCATATGCTCAGTGCTTTGTAAAACAAAGTTCAATCAGATTTTCAATTCTTTTTCCTTTTACTCTTAGGCACAACAGTTCTGCCACTAGTCAAACTATTCTTAGAATTTATTAGTCATGTATTTCCTAGTAAGTTCCTTAGGTGTATATAACATAGCAGTCTACTTACTACAGAGTTGGTAAGGGGAAGAGGTCCCTCAGGGGTCACACAGCAATGTTTCTTTAGTTTAGGCATGAAGTGAACCAATTATGAGTTTGGGGTGGTTCTGTTCTGTTCATCTATGAGTCTACCAATGGAAGTTTATTATGTGCTGCGAGTTTTAATGATGTTTCTTTGTCTACCAATGTAATTGTTTACTGTAAATGTAACCCGATTATGAAGAATAAGAAACCCATAAAACCCGTCACCATCCAACACTAAAACTAGGACTTTTGTGTGGAAAATTCATTTATATTTCCCCTGCATTAGAAGGTTGGCAGCTCAATGTCAATACTAGAAAACAATGAAAGAGTAAATACTTCAAACCACTACACTAGTGGGTGATATTTGGGAAAGAGTCCAATTCACATTGATGCCAACATTCCATGCAAAGTAGCCAACTAGTCCCTTCCCTTAGCATATGAGACTTTGGTAGTGATACTCTGCGTATCATCATAACCAATTCAAGTCTTCCCAGTATAGGAATAATCCATAACAAGTGTGGAATTAACACAGTTGGTGTACCATTCTCAGCTATATATGCCTTGATCAGGTTGTAACCCGCTGACCTGTCCGGCGGCACTGCCATTCCTTCGGCTAGTGCAAAAATACCATGCTGATTTGGGTCTGTTAGGTTCCATGCATAGCCATAAAACGGAAGGCCAAATGCAATTTTTTTGGAGGCATACCTGCCTAAAGCCAAGCAGTGATCCCAGAATCCCCACTGATAGGACTGATTGGGTTGTACAAGGAAGTAGGGGGTCCTGTTACATTGAGAGACCAACCAGGGGCAAAAAGCTATATGCCATCCATCACATTGATCCAGTCCAAGCTGTTTTTTATGGACTGAATGGGTTGCAACAATGAGTTGTAAGTTGCAGAGTAATAGACCGCTGCCACTAGAAGCAATGGGGGCTTGCAAATGTCTTGGACTCATTGGTCACCGGAGCCCGCCACTCTGCGAGGAGGGTGCCAAAATTGGTCATGTCTGTGGCCGTGGTTGGGAACTCCCAGTCAATGTCAAGGCAATGAAGTTATAAGACCTGGAAATGTTTATGGAGGAATCGATGAATGTTTTGCGGGAGCTTGGTTGGCTAGCCATTGAGGCAGAAGCTGCCCTACTGGAAGCTCATGCTCCACCTATTGATAAAGGGGTTCTGACAAAAGGGTCTCTTGGTTGGATTGTGCCTGTGAAGTTTAATTAGGAGATTTATTTCCTATTATATTAGGATTTTATTTATTTGTCTTTTGTACAAATTTCTTGTAATTAGGAATTTATTTTATTTCTTTGTATAATTCTACTAGGATTTACCCATTTGTATTATAAATACTTCTTTTTGGAGAATGAAAATATATGAGAAAATATTTTACCCCATATTGTTTGACTTGGTATCAGAGCCAGGTTTTTCTGGTGACCTTGTGTGTTGTGCCCACCTGTGTTCTACTACGTGCCCTAATTTTTTAGGGTTTTCTTGAGCCTGTGCTGTGTGTGCCCTCTTGGGTTTCTATGCTTATGTTGTTGTGTGCCCTTTTTAAGGGTTTTTGTGCTCTGCCGTGTTCGTGTCTTTACTGTTTTCATGCATCTATCGTGTTTGTGCCTCTGCCGTGATTGTATCCGACTCACTTGGGTTTTCCTGTTGAAAAATAAAAATGATGTTGCCTCCATCCTTCCAGAGTTTTGTACTATGGTGTCTACTCAGTTTCAGACTCGGCTCAAAGTATTCCTGACTGGTAATGGAGGAGAATATGTGAATAATACTTTGGCGTGTTTCTTTCGTGCTCAAGGTATTATTCACCAAACGACAACCCCTTTTACCCCTCAACAAAATGGTGTGTCTAAAAAGAAGAACCAACAATTGCTTGAAGTTGCCCGCTCACTCATATTGGATATGTATGTTCCCCATCATCTTTGGGGGCATGCCATTCTGTCTGATGTTTATTTGATTAATCGTACTCCTAGCAGGGTTCTTGATTTCAGGACCTCACATGATGTGTTTGATGACCATGTTTCCCCTGTCTCCGTCTCCAAGTTGACCCCTAAGGTTTTTGGGTATGTTGCCTATGTTCATGTTTACTCTCATCAACGGAGTAAACTTGATCCTTGTGCTTTGCACTGTGTCTTTATTGATTATTCTTCTACTCGTAAGGGTTATAAGTGTTATCATCCTTGTACTCAAAAGGTGCATATTACTTTGGACGTGACCTTCCATGAAGAAGTACCATATTATATTTCTCCCTCATCTTCAATTTAGGGGGATAGGGGAGTGGGTTGGAGAGTCTTTGATTGGAAGATCTTGGACTTGGTGGCAAAAATACAGTGTATGAAGTATATCTCTCTAGAAGGAAATGACCAGTCGCACTACAGAAAGCGACCGGTTGCCCAGGGTTGGAGATGATGATATTGCTCTCGGTGACGAAACGACCGGTCGAAAATTTGGTTGTGACAGGTTGCCTATCGTTGAAGATGAAGAAAATGCCCCTTGTGAAGAAATGATCGGTTAACAACTAGAATGCGACCAGTCACCTGTGCTTGAAAATTGTGATAGTAACTCTTATGATTCGTGTGCTGCTGAGTTTGATGCAATACACCCCTCCCCCCTCTCTCACCTGTCATTGCTCTAATCAAATTGTGATAGTGAAACAAGTGAGGTAATCTCTGATGATTTATCTATGCCAAGCTATGAGTTGCCCCCAAGTACCACTTGTGGGAAACCTAAAACACAATACTTACATTATATTCATGCCAAGTCTATATCTCATTAGCCATTATGTGACAACTCATCGTCTATCTAAGTCATATGCATCATATTTGTGTCAATTATCTAATGTTTGTGTGCCAACTAAGTTGCATGATACTTTTTCTAACCCTAAGTGGATGGATGCCATAAATGCTAAAATAGAGGCTTTAGACAAGAATGGAACTTGGGATTTAGTTCCTTTATCACGGGGGAAGAAAGCTGTTGGGTGCAGATGGGTGTTTACTTTGAAGTATAAGGTTGATAGTTCTATTGATCGTTACAAGGCTAGATTGGTAGTGAACGGTTATACTCAAACCTATGAAGTGGATTATGTAGAGACCTTTGCTCCAATAGCAAAACTCAACACTGTGCGTGTGCTCTTGTCCCTAGCTGCTAATCGTGACTGGCCCTTGTTGTAATTTGATGTCAAGAATGCATTTCTACATGGTGACCTCAAGGAAGAAATATACATGGATTTTCCTCCTGGTATTCCTTTGACCTCTAAGGAGTTTTAAGGAGGGTGTTATGTGTAAACTGTGAAAGTCCATATATGGATTGAAGCAGTCTCCTAGGGCGTTGTTTAGAAGGTTTGCTGCGTCTATGAAGCAATTTGACTATGTACAGAGTAACTCATACCATACCTTATTTTGAAGCGTCACAAAGGTAAATTGATGGCTTTAATTATTTATGTTGATGATATGATTGTGACTAAGGATGATCAGGCAGAAATGTAAAGTCTCCAGAAGTATTTGGCTTCGGAGTTTGAGATGAAGTCATTGGGTGATTTGAAGTACTTTATCAGGATCGAAGTTGCTAGATCTAAACATGGTATCTTTTTGTCCCAAAGAAAGTATGTGTTGGATTTGCTTGCAGAAACTAGAATGTTGGATTGTAAACCTATTGGTACCTCGAGTGAGCAGAATCACAAGTTGGAGTTGTATCTTGATCAAGTCCCTACTAATAAAGAGTGTTATCAACAACTTGTGGGGAAATTGATTTATTTAGCTCATACACGTCATGATATAACATATGCAGTGAGTGTCGTGAGTCAGTTTATGCATTCTCCTAGTGAAGATCATATGAGTGTTGTAGTGCGTATTTTAAGATATATAAAGGTGACTTCTGGCAAGGGATTATTGTTTTCTAAATATGGCCATATGGATGTGGAAGGATATACATATGTTGATTGGGCCGGTTCAATTACTGATAGGCGTTCTACTTCCGGATATTTCACTTTCGTTGGTGGTAATCTTGTTACTTCGAGAATTAAGAAACAAAAAGTGGTGGTTCGATCAAGTACAGAAGCCGAGTATCATGGGATGGCTCAAGGGGTGTGCGAGTTATTGTAGTTGAGGAGATTATTGGGAGACCTTGGGTTTGAGCCACAGAAACCCATGGATTTATACTGTGATAATAAGGCAGCAATTGCGATTGCTTATAACCCTCTGCAACGTGATCGTACGAAGCATGTGGAAGTTGATCGACATTTTATTAAAGAGAAGTTGGATGATAAGATTATTTCTTTTCCATTCAAAAGCTCTAAGTATTAGTTGGCGGATGTTCTTACGAAAGCTGTTTCTACCAGTGCCTTTCTCAACTCGTTTGACAAGTTGGGTATGCGTGACATCTTTGCTCCAACTTGAGGGGGAGTGTTTGCGAGATTCTAGTTTGATTAAGAGATTTATTTCCTATTATATTATGATTTTATTTATTTCTCTTTTGTAGAAATCTCTTGTAATTAGGATTTTATTTTATTTTCTTGTATAACCTTACTAGGTTTTACTCATTTATATTATAAATACCTCTCTTTGGAGAATGAATACCTCTCTTTTGAGGGGAAATGATGACTTGGTTGGTTTTGGGGATCAACATCAGCAAAGGCAACAAATAAGTGAGTGTATAAGGTGGAGTCTACGGCATAAGCCGGAAATGAGATGCCACTGTACCAGTAACCGGCTTTAACAACATTTGTGCCACTGCCAGCTGCAGTTGCAGAAATAACGTGGACAAGGAAAAACAAGGAGGGCCAGAAGCAAAAAAGTAATGGTTGGGTTTTAGAATCCATTGAGATTGAGTTGTAGAATGATTGATTTGCTGCAGCAGCTTGAGTCAAAGAATGCGTGAGCATACTAAAAATAATAAGTGATAATAGTACAACCAATTGCGATGAGCATACTAAGACTGATGCATTCTAAAATCTTTGGATAGGAAAGGGAAAAAAAGAAGAGGAAAGACTGTCATGGATGGATTCGTGATTCTTTGAATCGATTGAGATGAACATTTCCAAAGTATAAGATACAACGACTTCAAATTTTGATAACATGGGCACGTACATGCAGACCGCACATCTGTAACTTGTCGCCCTACTTATTTATTGTACACAAACAATCGTCATTTATTTTCCTTTCATAATGTAAAATAGAAATCTCCAACCTACTTAAATTAATCCTCTACTACAAATAAAATAAATTGGGTTCATTTCAATAATCACTAGTCAGTCAACGATTTGATACTATATATATTAAACATAAAATATCTGCGAGTTTCTTTCTGATTATCAATTGGGAATTTGATCATAAATCGTTAAAAGCTCCAGGAAATTCAGAGAAAAAAATGATGTAAGAGACTTAACGCCCTCTCATTCGTCAAGAATCCATGACTTTGAAGTTGTAGTATAAGAGAATGCATATTAAGAATGAATTATTTTGGAAACAAAGTTTAAGATTAATGAAAAAAATTAATTATCATCAAGAAAAAGTTGGTGAATTTATCTTGCACCGAAATCTTCCAGTCGCTATCATATGTGAGGGCCAAAAAGAAGTATCCACGAAGCCCAAGGGCTTGAGCATACCCTATCTTGGAGGTTGTAGTAAACACATCATCAAACGAAACCCATGCAGAACCGTTAAAAAAATATATTGTTATAGTGTCCACGTCATACACTACGGTTGCGCTCGACTGGTTCAGCACTGTCTCCAATTCATGTGCGGCATGGGGTAGGAGCAGCGGACATTGGCCAAGAAGAAGTCGGCTGAGAAGTAGACGGCCGCGGTGAGTAGGAGAGGAGGACGGGCTGTGGATTTAGCCTTTTTCTTGAGTGCGTGGCGCCAATCTTTTAGCAAGTGGCCCAAGTCCTTCATTTCTTTTGGGCTTTGAGGGAATTCCCAATCAAGATCCAGCCCATCCCAAACTTAAGTGCAACCTGTATGGCAGTGTATGAAGTGCGAACGTGAGGAGGGCTCCGAGGCCATGCTAGCAAAGATTTTTGGTAGTTCTGGGTCATCTCCGCCACCACCTAAGGACAAGAGGGTCTTCACTGGCGGATCTTTGTGATGGAGGGTGGTGGTGAAATTGGAGAGAAGCAAAGCTGTAGAATTTGACAAGTCAAATTTGAAAGTGACATCGTTTGGCACAAGGAAGGCATAGAAGATGTGAGTGAAAAATGATGTGTTTATAGCTGAAGGTGGGAAATCATCTGACAACCATGAAGGATAATAGGCCGACTTCACAGCTGGGGGAGGGTCCGAAAGCGAGTCTGCCATACAGCCAGTGTTAAAGATCATCAAAGAACATGAAAGCAAAAGAATATGCACCCAGTCATTGAGGATTGCCATTTCTAGGCTATGAGCAAAGTAGAGTACCCAATGGTAACTAGGAAGGGCTATATGCTATATATTATTCGAAGCTTGAAACGTATGTGTTTGTATTTAATTTATCCACCACAGCGTGCATTAAAGAAATAAGAATGCATATAAAAATGATGGAAGGGGTTAAGCAAAACGTTAAATTTCCTGCTATATAATCCCGAAAGTTTTGACTGCTACTATCTATTCTAATTTCTATTTAGAGGGATTAGGTTGTGCTTGTGGGGGTTGTATAAAAATATCTGTAGAAATTAAGCCGTCCGTTATGACTTATTCAGAGCAGTGTTGCAGTGTTGTGTTGTACAATTAAAAACAGAGACCCTCTGTCTTGCTGATTTGAATGAAATTTGAGAACAGTGAGAATATTATATTATCAAGTGTCCAAAGTTTGATTTGGTGGATTTTGTGGTCGTCTCTACATTTGATGCATGCTTGTTGAGATGATCAATGCTTGGACAGGGAAGTCACGAGTAAGCAGAAGCTCCAATCATAACAACACAGGCTTCACAAGCAAATGGTGTTTAAGACCAACCTCAGCACGACAACATACCATAATGTTACTTTAAACCACTTGTCTTAATTGCTGTCACTAATTTTTATGATGGTCGAAATCAATGACGAAGGTTGTTGTCTTGTTAGGAGAGGCCATTGTTTACCCCTTTAACTTCCGAGAAAAATGCTAATACTTGTCATTTGGTGGTGGTTTTCGTTTGGAACAGGGCTCTGAGTGGACATGTCATTCTATTGTTTTTCATGTTCAGTTGTGTTTGTCTGGGAATAGTGCAGGCTGGATTTGAATTTTTTTCCTGCAGTTTTGGTTTTTGTTGTATAAAAGAATTTCGTACAAACAAAACAAATAATTTGGCATATCCTCTCCTTGGTCTAAGCCTAACCACTAGTTCAATGTTCAAATGACTTGCCTCATCAGTTCTCTGCACTGCACAGGAATTGCAAATTTTTTATTCAACCAAATATTGTAATGTTTAGAACATGTAGGCGTCCAGATGAAGAATCCAAAGTTACTAAAATCTTGTATACTTCATAGAGTATATGACCACCCACATTGTTGAGCCTAAGAACTCCACTGAAAATGAAAAACTAATGTCTCCTATTCTGAGCCTGCATTTTCATCGGGGTTGCAATTCGGAAATTTGTGCATCATTAACTGAACAACTTCCTTGCTGTGGTGTAGATATGTTTTCCATACTTCCATTTCCTGAGAAAGCCATCTTTGTAGGAGTGGGAATGGGTTCAGTGTCAGTTTTGAGCATGGAATAAACTTCCAACATTGTAGGCCTAGCCTCCGGATTTTCCTGGACACATAATAGAGCTACTTGCAAGCATCTCGATAATTTACAACAAGAAGAAGAATCATCCGGTGATGGATCAATAAATTCCCTTCCTTTGTCCTCTTTCCATGATAGATATGCCTGCAATAGTTTGACTGTTACTTCATATGTAGTTTAGATCTAAGTAACAGTTTCCAGTAGTGGTCATAGAATCATAGACAGCTATGGAACTTACATATTGCAAGAGGTGCAAACTTTCGTTCGGGCCATAGTAACATGTGCTCCTCCTTCCACTAATCATTTGCAAAAGTAGAACCCCAAAGCTGTAGACGTCGTACTTCGTAGAGTATATACCTTTTTTTACATATTCAGGAGGAACATAGCCACTGTATTGCATACCACAACAAGTATTAAAGGATATGATTGTGTGTGTGTGAATAACCAAAAAGAGGCAGTTTACTTACTATGTTCCAACAATCCGGTTTGTGTTTGCTTCAAGGCCATCTTTTCTGGACAGTTTAGCCATTCCAAAATCTGATATCTTCGCATTCATTTCGTGGTCAAGTAAAATGTTGCTACCTTTCAGATCTCGGTGAATAATTGTAAAATTGGAATATTCTTGAAGATATAGGAGTCCTTGGATAACCCCTTCAATGATGTGCACACGCTTTGTCCAGTCTAGAAGATACCGTCTGGTAGCATCTGCAAAGATATCAAATTCAGGACCAATGAGGTAGGCACAAGAGCAAGAGACAGACAAATTAAAAGTCACAGACGTTTCTGCACCATAAGCTTAGATGGCTTAACAAGTGATTTTTGTTAGCTATTAATACAGTAGTGTTGGTTCAGTCCTCAAGAATATGCTTGTCTAACTATTTGGAGAGTTTCAATGAGTTTAACCCCCATCTTTACCTCTTAGAGGAGATAAGAGTCTTAAGACCCACTGAAACTTAAAGAATGCAAAAGTATTGTGTTATTCTAGCCTGCACTCTCAACCATAACAGGAAGCATGAAAAATTGCAGACCAAAAAGGTAGAAGTCCAAGCTTTTGTTGGGCATGTACTCGTAGATCAGTATTTTTCTTCCTTCTCAGTGCAAAATCCAAGAACTCGAACTAGATTTACATGTTGTAGTCTTGCAGTAAGTGTAACCTCATTTCTAAATTCCTCAAGTCCTTGAGTTGACGTTTTCGAAAGTCTTTTCACTGCGATTTCCTGTCCTCCTTGCAATTTACCCTTGAAAAATTGAAGAAAACCATGGTTAGTTTAGTTAGCATGGTTTAGTAAAAAGAAAATCCAGATTTATATATGATCAACAGATGAATCTATAAATGGTATCACTCTCACTGTTCACCAGAATGTACCACTTAATTAACACAAGGTGAAGGTGACTCTGCTTTCAGTTGTTGATAAGCCTTTGGTTCAGCATGAGGGGAATTAGTAGCCAATGATCATAGACACAGCTTTAAGCCTAAAATTTCTTTGTTCCCTTTTCTTGGTAGCAGGAAAGTAGAAACCTAGTTCAGGGAAAGAGTTTTTCTAAATAAAATCATTTTCTCTATTTTCTCCTAATCTTCCTACTTCTGGAGTTGTCTCTATTTCACTCTTATCTAATCCTCAACCACATAGTATCTTGGAACCCTTGATTTGAAACATAAAATCTCTCATTGTGACCTATTGATATACATCGCATTGTTTTAAAAGCAGCAGCAGATTACACACAAGGGCACACATCCAACCACAAGTTTTAAATCCCAGTTCCCACAGTTTAAACTTATGTTAGATAATGTAGCAAATGTTACCTTGTAAACAGGACCAAACCCACCCTCTCCAAGCTTGTTTTCACTTGAGAAGTTATTTGTTGCCCCTTTGATATTGGAAAAGCTGAATGCTTGCAGACTTGGAGGATCACTGTTAAGACCTGATGTACTAGTAGACCTTGAATTCCCAAGAATAATCATCCCTGAAGCCAGAAGGAAATGAATAAAAAGTGAAAATGCAAATGCAAAACTCTTGATGTAAATTCGAAAAGAGAATTTTATCTTTGTCTAGTTGCTATTAGAAACAAACACTAACAGCTAGAAAAATAACCTTTTGACTTCAACCATTTTCTTTGCACGTAACACACCACGAAGGCTATGAGGATTATGATCAAAGTAATTGGAAGCAAAACTATAACCAATAACCGCCGCTTGTTTTCTTGATCATTTTCTTCCTCTTGAACTGTCATTTACTAAACCAGTTAGACGTAGAAGAATTGGTTCTCCATTAGAAAATAAGTTGATTTATGCAGATAGCCTGCTGTCACAATTAAACTTCCTTCAAACATATCCACAATAAGACCAAATCAGAAAGAAGACATTTCATTCATTTGGTATTCAGCCAAATCAGGCCAGTTACCTATTGTTCTCCATCAATAAACACATTAATGCTAACGTTGTAATCCCAATTGTATTTGTTTTTCTTTGTTCTTTTTCGTTTTTGTGATAATGAGTATGGAAAATAGCAGAACATGGCTGAAAAATATCCTCGTGTGATCAAAATGATTTGAGATAGATCAACAATTACTTTAATGATTTATGGTTTTGCACTTGCATTGCATCAAATAGGTTGATGTAATTTTGATTCTGAGCCCAAGATAGTTTGTTTAATTTAATATTTGATTTTGAATTTCCGGAGAATACACGGCTAGCCTGGCAGCATGCATTTTTGAAGTTGGAATGGAAGGCTACATGACATTAATGGAAGAATAAACAGAAATTGGAAATGTTATTGTTTATCTGGTCGCTTAGTCTTATTGCAAGTAACAGCTGCTCTATCTGGATACAGAGTTGGGCTTATTTTAGGTAATTAAACAACCCTAAAAGGTGCATGTATCATATCAGCAGTAACTGTAATCTTTGTGATCATCCCCATGTACTTGAAGCTGCAGGAAGAGAAAGAAAATATGTATATATAAAATTAAATCAACAGTAATTAGTGCTAAACAAATAGTTATCGTCTTGTTCAGCCAAAACTACACAACCACATATTGTATTATTGAATTTAGAAAAATTAATTTCATATATATTATGCAAATTACTGGTGTTACTGACCTGTTTGAGAAAGAGCCCAATTATTGTTGTCAGAACCAACATGCCAAGCAAAGTAACCAAGAAGCCCTTTTGCCTTGGCATATGAAACCTTAGCGGAGATGCTCTGTGTATCATCATAACCAATCCATGTTGTTCCTGAGTAGCAATAGTTTGTAACAACTGTGGCATTGTACACTGTTTGTGCCCCATTCTGGCTTATGAAATTTCTTATTTGCTTGTAGCATCGTTTCCCATTTGGCTCTATAGCCAATCCATTAGCGCATTGTTCCCCATTTGGCCCTATTGCCGATCCATTAGCAGGAGCATAAAGGCCGTGGTTATTCACGTTCAATAAACGCCATGCGTAGCCATAAAAGGGAAGGCCTAGTACTATCTTTTTGGGAGCCAAACCTTTCTGAATCCAGGATGTGATGCCAGCATCCCCGCTAACCTGACTGCTGCCAGTGTTAAATAATGCAGCAGGTGGTCCGGTGTTGTTTGGGGACCAACGAGGGCCAGGGCCGTAGAAGTCATAAGCCATGACATTGATCCAGTCTAAACTGTTTGATATGGCCGGGAAGGGGTAATATATGGTGTCGTTTATGGTGTGGTAATCTGCAGAGTAATAGACGGCGGCGGATAAAAGCAAAGCAGTCTTGCCAGAGGCCTTGGACTCGTTGGCCACAGCAGCTCGCCACTCGGTGAGAAGGCTGCCCAAGTTGGTCATCACAGTGGTGTTGGATGGATATTCCCAGTCGAAGTCAAGGCCGTGGAAGTTGTTAGACCTTGCTAACTTGATGGAGGAGTCGATGAATGATTTACGCCCGCTGGCTTGGCTGGCCATGGCGGCAAAGGTTGTTTTTTCTCCGCCAATGGATAAGAGGGTTTTCACTGCAGGGTTGTTTTGTTGGACTGTTTGTGTGAAGCTTGAGAAGGAGGCTGAGTTTGAGGAAGAAATGATGACTTGGTAAGTGATTTCTTTTTTTTTTGGTCGGAATCAAAGTAAGTGGTTTCACTAAGATCAGCAAATCCGCAAATAAGATGAGTGAAAAGGCTGGAATTTATGCTGGAGGCTGGGACGCTACTGTTAGGATACCAGTAAGCGCCTTTAACCACAGTTTGGCCGGTTGAGAAGCTGAGTTGGGCAAGGCAAACGAGACCCGAAAGAAGGATCAATGGAAGTGTTAACTTGGAAGACATTGCAGCAAATGGATGAAGGAGAGGAATAGTTCTTGCTTGCTGATTTTTTATTTTTTTTTCTGACGATCTTTTATGTGTATATATACACAACACAAGATGATGCAAAGTTGCGTGTAAGATATTATATATTGGACTTTGGACTTCGAAGAAAGAGTTGCATCAAGAGACTTTTGTGCCGTGTCTATTGGCATAGATAGAGCGGACCATTCCAAACATATCATGCTCTTGAGTCTCGACTCTTGACTAATTTTTGCCGATTGGTAATGACGTATGTAGTGTATAAACATCAAATGTATTGGTAAGAAACTTGCAGAAACTCACGACTCTTATCGACAACGTGAACATCAAATATTTATCCAAACGTAAGAATTAGAGGGATCTTATAAGATATAGTTGACATTTTGTTAGTAGTTGCTACTAGACATGCTCTTCTTTCTTTTTTTTAATCGAAAACTAGACATGCTCTAGTCGTGGATTTCAGATGCAATAGCTTGGCTTATATATAACCCCCTAGTTTTAGTTTTCACACACAATATAGTTTATTATTTAGGTAAATATGAATTTAATTTCAGCTAATTACGATAAAACTAAAAGCCAAAATATAGTACATGCTTTTACCATAATATAATTAAAAAACATTAAAATTACAACATATGTCATTATTGCCATTATTTTCAAATTTCAATATTTAGTTTCAAACACACAAAGAACATGGACAATTGCTAAGTTTATCCTTCTATGGGGAATGCTAGCAACCTTCTCTTTTGGACATTCTCCCTTCTCCTCATGACACGTGTCAATTTCTACACTTAAAACAATGTCATTATTACATTAGACAACATTTATGTCAAAATCTCCATTTTTTTAAGTGTAAAAAATGACACGTGTCATGAGGAGAAGGGAGAAGGTCCAAAGAGAAGGTTAGAGAGAAGGTTGCTAGCATTCCTCTTTCTCAAAAGCTTTTGCGTCCAACTTTGCGTATACAGACGACCCCATCCCCATGTGATGTGAGGCTTCGACAAAAAAAATTCCCCATGTGAAGCCACCGACAAGATATTATTGCGTCTCCATTTGAGCCCACAGAAAAGTTTCAGAAGTTGCCCCGCAAACACAAAAGGAACAGTCCTTGAAAGAGAGAGGGTTTTCCAAAACGCCAATACACGGTTTCATTTTGCTCTTGGAAGAAAGGGTGTTGATTGATTGACTTAGAGCTGGGCATTTGGGACCGAAAACCGGCCAAACCGGCAGAATCAAACCGGTCGGTTTGGTTTGGTTTGGTTTTTTTCTTTTATTTTTTGGTCAATGATTTATGAACCAGACCGAACCGGTGTTCATGGTTCGGTGTTCGGTTCCAAATTTTAAAAATCACGGTTAACCGAATCAAACCGAATATGTTAAATCAATTTTTATTTAATAATTATAATATACGTGGCTTATTTTTATTGGTTTGATTTTAAGTTTTGTGCTCAAACCTATCTTTTGTCAAAAACTTTTTGCACTTAAAAAGATAGGTTTGTACTTAAAAGGGTTGTTTTGTTCAATTGATAATATGTTTTTGAAACTTTGGATGGATGTAAATGGTGAATGATGCATATGGTTTAGTGAAAGATGAAAATTGGTAATCTATTGGCCAAACCATATGTCACAATGTCAATCATAGAGGCTGAGGCTGATGATCAAAATAATAATGTCACTCCACATCCCTCTCCAATTTCTTTGGTTAATTATATCTCATTTTGTTATTTTACATACTTAATTTGATTGAAAACCCAACACTCATTCATTCTAAAGGCAAACTGATGTTTATCTTATCTTATTTTATTTTACAGCTAGCCCATTCCATTGCAGCAATATAATTTTAGCAATTGAAAAGAAGGGTAAAAAGGTTACTAAGGTAATTGCAAACCAGAAGAAGCTATATAAAAAAGAGAAAATCCCCCAACTCCAAACCAGCCATTAGTTTGATTTGAATCACAGAAAAGATAGGCTGTGGAAAGAAATTGGTACTTTTTTGTGCTCAATCGGTTGGGGAAAAAAAAATGATCCTGCCAAGATTTCTTACATGGAGATTGAAATTGACAGAAATATATTTGAAGTAGTTACAACTGTGATTTATTTGATGGGTCATGCTAGAGAGATTAACTTTGGATATCAACTTGGATACCAACTCTCTAATAGAGGTGGAGCCCATCAATACAACGGGTCTCACGCTCTATTAGAGAGTTGGTACACAAGTTGGTATCCAAAGTTGATCTCCCTAGCATTTTCCTTTATTTGATTCCCTTTGCCAATAATGAACAAAGCAAACAAGCAACAGTGGTGGTGGTTCTGCTTCTGCATGTTTCTTTTCCTTTGTCCCCCCAACTTGAACATGCTAATTATTTTATATAAGGCTTTTTATCACAAAACGTCCTTGACGTTCGCGAAACTATCAGATTTTGTCCTTAACGTTTTTTTGTGTCACTTATGGTCCCTAACGTTAATATGGGTGCTCTTAAATAGTCCATCCGTTAAAAAAAATCGTTAAATCTCATTATGTGCCCATTTTATGAGGGGTATAATGGTCAGACCAACCCCCTTTGACCTCTTCAACCCCTCAGACCCATTTGCCACCAATTTGGAACCATTTCCCTCCATTTCCCTCCATTTCTTATTGGAATTGGTGGGCAAGAAGGGCTTTATATCTGGGTTTTTGTGCTTTTTTTTTAAGGCTTAAAAAATTGCATGTAGCAAGCAGAGGGTTCTGACTTTTAAGGCGCATGCCTCTGGCTTAGCTCTAAGGTTGTAGCATACCTCTAGTACTTTTAATTTTTAACTTTTTCTGTGATTTCTATTGGATTTTTTAAAGTTCGTTTGCTGAGAAACAGAGGGAAAAGAAGAGAAATCAAAGTTGTGTGCTTTGATATTGGATATTGTTTCTGAAGACATTGATTTTTATTGTAAAAAATTATATGATTATTGATGAACTGTGGAAGCGAAGTGTTTACACTCAGTGATCAAGCAGTTGCATACTTGTAGTTCGCGTGCTCTATTTTCACAGCGTCAGTTTCTCTTCTAGGACTAGAAGTTCGATTGGTTGAGTTGAGTCCCTACATAGGAAACTAAATCAGCTGTTCGTACCAAAAATAGCACAGGCCTTGATCCACAGTTTGGATGGACTGATTAAGTGAAGCGAAAGGCCCAAGACATCAAAAGGCTCATCTTACAACCGTAAAAGCCCAAGAGAAAGGATCAGCCAGGCCCAACAATGCTCCAGTCACAATTTTGGACCGAAGGACCATAGTCAACAAAGCTCTTCGAAGACACTGGCACATCGGACACAAGTGTCCGATGCTTTTTTCGTCTCTTTCCGGATACAAATGCCACGTCTCATTTCGGACAGAAACTCCTCAAAAGCAAGTATTTTCGCAGAAATCCTTCGCAAAAGATCTTGTTTTCAGAGGATTCAAATCTCATCGCGATTTGGTTTAATCACTAAAAAATCCGAGCATGACCCACCAAATCAGAGGGAGCATGGTCTACAGCAAGTGGGGGAACGTAGCAAGTAGAGGCGTTTCACACCACCATTAATGTGATTGCCACCGCATTTAATGCGGTATGGCCACTATTCCCATCAGAGGAGGCTTTAAAACCATCAATTCAGCAAAACTAGGAGACCATCTTTAGGATTTTCTGGTCCTAATCAACTTGATCACTACACAGCCGAAAATCTTCACTTTGAAGATTTCTTAATTATGTCCAGGTCACATCAGCAGAGATAGGGTTCACACAAGTGGCAGTCAAGGCTGCATTTCCCAAAGGGCTTTCTAGGCATCGCGATTAAAGAACTTACCTATCTATATATATACTAATCTCCAAAGTGGCGGTATGACACACAACTTCAGCCAAAAAGCCGGACTCAACGTCTCAAAACCAAGACTCAACGTCTTAGACTCAATCTCTTGCGAAGTGTCTCTCTGCAGACAAAACCAAGACTTGAATCAACTCCCTTCCCTTTCTTTGAGTTCCCAGTTGACAACTCCTTGTTGGAACTCTCTTCTTTTCCCAAACACATAGCTTTGTCTAATTCCCAGTTGACAACTCTTGATTGGAATAACATCGCCATTGTTTGTAACCTATTTGCTCTGCCAAAGAAAAGCTTGGTATGATTTGATAGTTGGTTTCGATTTCCAGCTCACTTATGTGGAAGCAAGTTTCTCCACCTGCGAAACGGGCTAGTTTCTGGTCGCAAGTGTCACTAGTTTGTTAGTATCGGACAACACAACTTTGTCGCAGACAGATTATTGTTTTCTGTCCGATTGTATCATTTTCAGCTTTTCTTGTTTGTTGAGTTATTGTATTCAAATCAGTTTTCTTTTAATCAGACTTGTATGCAATCGTTAATGAAAATACCTTGTCTATCGGATTGATTTTAATACAAAAGATCTGCCATTGAATGTTCAGTCCGATCAAAGGACTAGGACACTGTTTTTCCTGCAAGTTCCTCGATCGTACTTAATATATCGAAAGTCCTCTTAGTCGAGGCAGAAAAAGAACCTATCTAAAGCCAGATTCCCCTCTTTGGAGTACAATGGCCTTGGTTAGAAGAAAGAATAAATGAGCGCAGTCATATTCATCAAACCTCCCTCTTTCTACTAGAAGAGTATCGTAGTAGTGGCACGCCTTTCACATCTCCTCGAGAAATAGTCTCCGAATCCATATCAGGTTCCTTGAGGCACAAGCAAATCGACGAAGCCGCTAAGTTTCCAAAGTACAGCCTGCTGGTGACTAGGGGCATCACAAGGTGTTCATAAGCATTTATAGACGAACATCAGCTAACATGTTTTATGTATTTCTGATTTTCTAAGCAACCAAACGATTAGATAACGCTAATTGGGTGTATTTGATTAATATTTACTCTCACTGTTTTTAGCTTAGTGTGTTCTCTGTGTCTGTGTGTCTTAATGGGTGTAATTGTCATGGTTAGGTAAAATGTCTATCCTGATAGTGACACACTTTTTGAGTTTCATCTTAGGCTTCTTGTGAGAGTGCTTGTGATAAATAAATGCAGTTTGAATCGTAGTGCCATTCGATTTTGATTATACTCTATGATTTGATTTGTAGTGCCATTCGATTTTGATCCAACAATTGGTGTTTAAGAAATAGAGGGAAATGGTTCCAAATTGGTGGCAAATGGGTCTGAGGGGATGAAGAGGTCAAAAGGGGTTGGTCTAACCATTATACCCTTTATAAAATGGGCACATAATGAGATTTAACGATGTTTTTTAACGGATGGACTATTTAAAAGCACCCATATTAACGTTAGAGACCATAAGTGACACAAAAAAACATTAAGGACGAAATTTGATAGTTTCACGAACGTCAGGACGTTTTGTGATAAAAAGCCTTTTATATAAATATCAAAGTGTATGGCACTTCTTACATAAATCTGAAAACAAACATTGTATATTATATTCCTCCTTTAAAGGACATAATAATAAAAGCAATAATGGCATGATTTGATGCATCACACATGCGCTAATTTACTGTTAACCCCAAAGCTCAACTGAACAATCTAATTACATTAAGTTAAATAAAACAATTTTGAAGCATATGTACAAGCCGACCTTAGCTCAGTTGGTAGAGCGGAGGACTGTAGTTGGAGAATCCATCAGATATCCTAAGGTCGCTGGTTCTGGTTCGAATCCGGCAGGTCGAATTTTTTTCTTTTTTCTTTTTGCATTTATTATTCAACCTCCTCCAAAACGCACTAGCCGGTAAATAAAACCCCCACCCAAAATTGATTAGGGCAACAAACAAGAACGTTCCAAACACCAACTTGTTTCAAGAAATTAGAAAATATTTATGAGGTCCAAACCTCAGACAATTCAAATGCAACCCCATCTTCTAAAACCTCCGAAAAAGAAAAGAAAAGAAAAAAACTCAGAATACCTGCATGCATTGAGAAAGAGCTAAGACGATGAATGAAGGGTTCATTTCCAGCAAACAAAAATGACCAGCGATAAACTCTAGAAGAATGTACTAAAAAAACGTAACGAATGAACTCCCAACTAAAACCGCCAAAACGGAGACGTTTTTCAACAAGTTCAAACACAACCAAATGTATACACAAAAGAGCTGCAAACTCTAAACATGATTAAGAAAGAAAAAAAAAAGACATAATTATTAATAATACCCTTGTAGTTGTTATATGTTGGGATGTTTCAAACTCTTGGGATCCACATGAAATTTATTTGAAAGCCACGTAAACCTCAAAGCATGAATGATCTAGTTTCCATTGTGTTGATCCTTTTTATGGCAATTGTTATAGAGGTTGTGGGTTGTTTTCAAGCTGTCGAAAGTCCATTTTAATGGTTAATTTTAGATTTTGTGTGGATGTTCTTAATTTGGTTACAATTATCCGCTAATTCAAGAGCCCTTTGGACCATTATTATATCTCAACAAAATGTGATTGACTAGAAAAAGACTTTTACTTTAATGGGATTTGTATTATATATTATATTATTCTCAATTGCTTTTCTAATTGGATTTAGATTTATAATCCTGTTTTCAGCTTAATAACCTTGGATTTCATGAACTAATAGACTTGGAAGTGTGGACTTGGTTGGTTAAATTTCCTTGACCATACCCCAACCCCACCATGTGGGAGGACATTTCGTCTCATTCAATCATATATTGGAAGTTAGGTTGCATTTTCAAACTCTTGGGAAATAAGATTTCCAAAAGAAAATTAGTAACGTTCATTTTCAAAGCATACAATGATTACTGATTTGCAAGTAAAAATCATTTTTTCACTAGGTTTGATCCCGTTGGCCAGGCAGGTAGTGCTTATCTAAAGCAATAGCTAAGGAAGGACTACGTCCAAAATAGAGGCCCCAGTGTGCCATGCCAACTGGGTGCATTAGAGTCCCAATCAATTTAATTACTTGTGTTGTGTATGAAAAAGAAAAGAGGAGGCAGACAGCCAGCCTTTCACTTGACTTTCACTTGTTTGTGCGTGGCTGTTGCTTTCTGAATCATATCTACTTCTTGTCATAGTTTGTGGATAATTATAAGGAAGCAACTCATCGACAGAATCAAGCTGTTGTTTGATCAATATTTCCCATTAGATTTTTCTTACATTCTTATCTTTAATTTGCTAATTAATAGCATGGAAATATCTAATTATACGCGTTGGCAGCTGATTCTAGATCGTAGTTGAATATAATACTTGTCAATGAGATAGAATAGAGAGGGAAGGAAAACTATATTAAGGACGGTGATAGACTTGGAAAGCTTCAAATGCTTGGCCCAAAACTTTGGACTTTATCTTCTCCTCCTCAGTGGTCATCTTGCTCGTCTATTCTTTCTAAATTCTGAGGTTTTACACTTACCCGCGGACCCATAAATTTTTTAATGGATGTGCAATTTTGAAAGGCTAAAAGCTTTATATATAAAAAATTGACCATTAAATATCTTTATAATTTAAACAATACCAATGTCATTCATAAGTCATAGAAAAAATAGCATTACAATTAATCTACAATTGTTGCCAATGAAGTTTCATATCATGAAAACCTAATACCAAAGAAAAAAGAATTGCTTAAAGCCCACGAAATGTTTGTCTTGTTTAAAGAATTGTTATTTAAAGCCTAAAGAAAAATTGCTTTAAGAAAGAATCATTGTTTAAAGCCCACAAAATGCAAGCCTTGTTGAAAAGCCCATGAATCCGG
Source organism: Prunus padus (assembly GCA_024362665.1). Taxonomy (NCBI): domain Eukaryota; kingdom Viridiplantae; phylum Streptophyta; class Magnoliopsida; order Rosales; family Rosaceae; genus Prunus; species Prunus padus. The sequence continues at coordinate 32,843,196 of JANFAM010000018.1, forward strand.
TTTCCTCCTTCCCTTTTTTTTTTGCCTTGGCCCCAAAACGACGTCTTTTTGCCATGACTTTTTTAAAAAATATTAGCTTGCTATGCTGCTTAAGCATTATGTCGATCACCTAGAGTACACCACCACCAACTTGATAAGAGGGGCAATTTGAAGCACATACACTGGTTTCTCCGGCGAGGGGAGGTGTATCTACACCTCCTTGCGCCTTAATACGTTCGCAACTGTTTACACTTATGAGATAATTAACGAAAATTAAGAACGTTCGTTGTGAGAGGCTAATTTATTGCCCAAGATTCCATGAATATACTTCTATGAATATCCTTTATGATTTCTTCTACAATATCCGGATTCTCTGTTTATGATTTCTTCTACAATATCCGGATTCTCTGTTTGAATTTTCCTTGCTATAATATGCTTGAGTTCTTTTCTCCTTATGTCACTTCAATTATATTTCTTTTTCTTTTTCTTTTCAAAATAGGTTGCATCCTCTGAGGGACCACCTATAACAAAATATAATTTACTGCTTCATCATGATTTGGTAAAAATAGGTGATCCAATGCTTACTTAAATTATATTGTACCAACAAAACAAAAAAGAAGAAGATAAAAACTGATTGCAGTTAGCTCTACTAGTCTAACCTAACAAAAATGATGTCCCAAATCTTAATCTTGTAGATTGAAGCCTGCTACCAGCAATTTGTGGGGATCTCAAATCAAACTCGGGGCAGAAGCAAAATCAATTGTGACAATAACTTGGGTTTTCAAACAAAATCAATGAAGAGATGAGTTAGATGAGCATAAAGAAAAAAGGAAAGATCAATGGTTGACTTACTACCAACGTAGCTAGCTAGCTACATAAAACATGATGCAAAAGCTTTGGCACAATTTGTCTCTCTTTCTAGTTCGTCCACAACAGCTTCGTTTCTGAACTAAAAATGAAGCTACCAACAGCAACAGTAGTGCAAACAATGTACGTACATGATTCATTTCTTTTCATAGAGAGATCAGGTTGGAGGAGTTGGATGATTTGCAACCCAACTAATTCCTAATTATATGATTAAGCTGTTGAATAGTGTGCTTATGAAGTTTCTAACCTAAATCCTCACGGAAACACAACAAAATAAAAAAGTAATTTATTTACTAACTTTGTGTCAGCCTGGGGGTTGCTAGGTATACCTACGAATTAAGTAATTTAATTCATGGCCCCATCCCATGATCAGTAAGGTTTTCCGCTGTTTCGAAACTCAGACACCTAATGAATATTGGGGGCTTTAGTTTTAACACCCAAAATAGTTTCCTAATTTGGTAAATAGGAATTCAATTTTAGCTAATTAAGATAAAGACAAAGGCTAAAATACAGTACCTATTTTTACCATAATATAATTAAAGAACATCAATATTACCAAATATGCCATTATGCCATTATTTACAAATGTCAATATTTAATTTTAAACCAAGTAATTTGAAGTAGAGTTATTAACATATCGACACAATACTACTGCTGTATTTATGTCATATAAAGACTGTATGAGATTGCTTGTCAACTGTGAGCGAGTCCATATACAGTTGATGGCTTGCCAAAATGCCATCTTACATGTCCTATATCGCAGGAACTACCGTTGATAAATATACGAGTAACTCATCTATGTTAAGATCCCCATCTCTTATTTTAAATAAATAACAAAATAAAAAAGTTAAGATCCCCATCAATTGAAAATTCTTCTTGATTAAAACAGTTATGCCCTAGAGGAAGAAGAGTTCCAAAGACCGCATGAACGAAAAAAGAGAAACCTATGAGACCTTAGAAGGATTATTATTAGTTTTAAGCAAAACATGTTTAAAGAAAATTTAACAGGGATTTGATTCAAATCTTAAAACGAAAACAAAACATAAAATTGAGGTATTTATTTACATGCATGGTTATACAAGTGGAAAAGAAAAAAATTAGGTTTTGGGTTTAGTTTTGGTTTCAAAACCTCTAAAAACGAAAAAATCACCAAAGAAAGAGAAAGAGCATCAAATATATCTGTTTTCTGCACTGAAGAAAACGGAAACTGCACTGCAGTTTCCGGTTTAGTTTGTAGTTCTTGTTTTGACTATGTTGATCTTTCCATTTCATGTTAAGTTGATGTATATTTTTTTGTTATATTTTGCATTTTGGATTGCTCCTATTATATTTCTATTATGTTTGATGTTTTGCATTTTGGATTACTGCTTTTAAAAGAGGAAGAGCATCAAATATTTTTGTTTTCTGCATTGCAAAAAATGGAAACTCCTACACCACAGAGTGTAGACAAGAATTTCATAAATGAATATTGAGCAAAATACATCACAAAACTCCTACACCACAGAAACTGTCTTATTAATCGTCTCTAGTGATTTGTCTTTTGTTAACTCCAGACAATATGTATCTTAATTCTTGTGGATGTTTGTAAATATTTCTAGTTATGAGATATGACAAAAGTTTTGTTATACATCTAAACTGTCATATAATCTTAGAACATGATGCAACAAAAGAAAAAAGAAAAAAGAAACTGCACTGTTTCTAGTAAAAAACTGTGAAAAGAAACCAAAAGTCAAAGCCATGATCAAAGTACTAAAACTAAGTTCAAAACACATTTAAGTAGGTCAACAGTTGTAACATTCCAACAGACTTGCAAAAATTATTCTGAAATCGAATTATGAAACAAAAAAACTGCACTGTAGTTTCTGGTCAAAAATTGCAACAAACGAAAACTGCAGTGCAGTTTATAAAAAAACATGTGCTCAAATGTGAAAAGAAACCAAAAGGCAAAGCCATTATCAAAGTACTAAAACTAATATCAAAACACATTTAACTCCATGAGCAGTTGTAACATTCCCATATACTAGCAAAAATTATTATGAAACAAGAAACTGCACTGCAGTTTTTGGTAAGAAACTGCACTGCAGTTTTTGGTAAGAAACTGCACTGCAGTTTTTGGTAAAAAACTGCAACAAACGAAACTGCAGTGCAGTTTATGAAACAAAATCTGCTCAAATGTGAAAACAAGCATTGAATGGCAGTTAAAAATGAATATCCACTGATGAAACAATTGTATAATTTTCATTAACTTCAAAAAAGAATCATAATATCCAATTGGAAGCTCTGTAGCCAATTACAAGCAACTAAAAAATGCAATGCAGTGTTTACAAAAATTGCAATGCAGAAATTGACTATACATTCACTAAACCATATCTAACATATCGAAAAAAACTAAGAATTCTTTCAAAAATTTTAAGCTTTGATTAGGAAATGCTAATTAACGATGTAGGAATTACAATAAATCTTTTTGACATCATGAATCTTTTAATTTTGGATATTATTTATTCCTTCACTTGGAGCCTTAGAAATTTCACATAGTCCACAATTTCGTCAAGCATAACTGCCCTATCTGCACAGAGATCGCATAACTTGTCACTACATGTAAATTATATATTTCAAAGGCTAGGCATTTTCCCCATCATTAATTGCATACTACAATATTTGAAATGATGAAACAAAAAAAAAAAGCAATTCATCCTGGAGCCACTAACCTCTGCAAAAACAATGCAGGAATTACAATATATTTCAAAGGCTAGGTATTAAATCTGCGCTGTAAGCCACTAACCTCTACAAAGCCTTCATTCTTTCTGCAATTCTTTCCTAGACGTAACTGCACCAAAGAGATATATACATACATAGTTATATTAGAAATATGATTATCTATAGCATCCTCTCGCTTGCATACTATAAATAACGGTTACTTAAGCAAATTAAGTAGGAAAAAAATTGATATGCAAATGAAACCCTAACTCAATGAAATTGGAAAAAGCTAGCTAATGTGATACCTGAGCAGTTTTGTAGGCCGAGAGGCTACTCTTAGCAACCTCATTGCGATCGGCACCATGTCTTGAACTCAACAAGATAGCGATGGTAATCGCCCATCGCTCTTCATCTTGAGGTAGAAGATCTCGGAGTCGCCAGCGAAGGACGAAGGGATGAGCCGCAAGTTGAGCAGCTTGAGAATGCCATCGCAGATCAGTCTCTCGATCTTGGATCAGTAGTCGCAGTCGCCGGTCGTTGCTGCAGAGAGAGAAAGAGAGAGAGAGATCTGATTTTAAACAAAAGGGGAAACCAACGAATTTGAGCAAGACTTTTAAACAAAAAGGGTACAATTGTCTTTTCGATGATTAATATAAGTTTTGCCAACGAATTTGGGCCTCCTCTTAGGCCAAATCCAAAATAAAATTTGATTCTTATGTATCAAAACCCAAACAGAAATACTCTAAGTATCAAATACTAATTAATACAGATTCTTTTGGTTTTCAAGTCGGTTTTCACCAAACCAAACCAAATCAAGAAACCGGTTAACCAATATGACCGGTTTCCAACCTTATGGTTCGGCGCACGGTTTGAATTTTCTCCAAACCGTAGGATACGGTTCGGCGCACGGTTTGAGCTCAAAACCGAACCAAACCAAACCGAGCCCAACCCTACTCTAAGTCCATAAAGGTGATACAAATATATATAACAAAATAAAACGTCCAACGTTTACTTTTTCTTATCTTATTTTATTTGGGCAAAGATTTTAGAGCATTCACAATGGGCTTCCTAAATCACATTTTTAGACAAATTTTAGGAAGGAATTAGAAAAATACAACTCCAACCATGCTCCCTATCCACCTCCTAACATAGGGAGACCTCTGTTGAGGCCCAAAAAATCAAAGGATAGGCCCAAATATATTTCTGGCCCAATACAACACTTAGCTGGAAAAGAAGCCTGACTGTGGTACTCAAGAATTTGTCGTATGCGCTTGCACAAGCTATAGTCCACATGCCACGCCAAGCAAACACGCAACCCGCCATGTAGAGAGGTCGTAACGAGCTCTTAAAACATACTAACGCTGTGAACTGATGAGTGTCTCAAATTACATTTTTTTTGAATATTATTTTTGGAGACTTTATGATATAATTTTGGCTTAATAAATATAATTTCACTTGTTGTTACATTTTATTCTCACCAATTGGATTTACTAATTTTCTGTATTAATTTGGTGAACTTATTAGGTGAATTTATCTTTTGTAGGAAGTTGGAAAGCCAAAAGATGAAGATATATATTTGTCCAAGTTCAAGTCAAGTGCGAAGAGAATTGCTGGCGGATTTTATTGAAGAATTGATTGTGGGACTATTGTGATCATAAAGAGAAGTAAAGATGGAGAAAAGAAGACAAAACCATTGAAGCTAAAGAACCTATTTCATCTCATTCATAGCCATTTAACGCCCCTTACCTCAACGTTATTTCTTTTCCACTAACTCTCCACCATCAACACATGTTTAATCCAATTAATCCCGCACTTGAACCCTTCGTTACCCACCATGAATGTATTAACTTTCCACTCACCTCATTGAATACTATAAATCACCCATCAACTTACTTGGCAAGGAGAGCGCTACGACAAATTTCTTTATTCATTTCATTCAAAATTTAGTTATGTTTTTCTTTGTAATGAGTTGCTAGAACTCTAGCTAAGGCTAAAGGGAATGTTCTTTGAGTAAGTTTGTGAATTGTTCTTTAATCCAATATACGGTATGAATTGTTAAATTCTTTTATTTTTGGTTGTTCAATATTTTCATATCCTTTTATTTTGATTGATGTTGAGTGCTACTATCTTTTCATGAGTTTAATTATATTTTTCTCATTGTTAAGAACTGACTTAGCATGCTTTTAAATTAAAAGATTAGATATTAAGCAGTTCCATTTTCTGAACAATCATTAATAAAAGATAACATTGAATAATTAAATTGGTTTTAATTTCTTTATCTTCCGGTTAAAGTTTCTCAATGATAATTTTAATCGAGTTATAATTTGGATTAAAGAGCATGAAACATATTTTGCTTAAAGAATTGAACCTTGATGCCTTAGCATTTCCATTATTGATATTTCATTTATAAACTCAATCTCTACAACAATCAAATCAAAATTACTTTACCATTTTGCTTGTCACTTTTATTTTGGTACGTTTAATTATTTCTTTGTGTGCAGACATTTGCCTACATGCTCCTTGAGGATACGATACTTGAACTTCCAAGATTATTACTACGTGTGACTACTTGCACTTGGGTAGACGCAACATGAACCCATGCTTACTGTCCCGTCAAGCACTATTTAGCCTAGCCACAACCCATTGCAATACGGGAGAGCTCGAGCACAAACACACCAAGCAACATGCAATTCCAGGCGGAAAACCTTTACTTTACACTAAGCCATGCTACAAGCTTAAGTGGGCCCAAGCCACGCGAATGCCTGGGGCTTGCTGAGCGGGTTGTGGTATGGATGGTTACGAGTATTTATAGGGCTCATTGAGGGTTCAAGAGATGGAAGTTTTGGGCTACTTGGGAGTACCGAAATTCAAGCCCATTTCTTGAGCCCAAACATATGGGTAAGCAAGAGAGAGAAAAATGACCCAATGCCTTAGTAGAATACCCAATGGTCTGCAACTCTTTGGAAAAGCCCACATTAACCAAAACGTCTAAACACCATGTCAAAAACGCAGAACCAGTAAGCTGCTTCTAGCGGCTTGACGAAACCAAGGAGGCCAACAAGGCCGTTGGAAATAAAGTTGCCAACGCCTAATACATTGGCCAATAGTCCAGCCCAGCATCCTGTAAATATCTAGCATTGCCAAAAGCCTCAAAACCAGGTCAAATAGCAAGCCACTGCAAAAACCAACGGAGATCCAGGTGTGCAGGAGGAATACCCATTGTACTAACGCCTTTGCCCCTGTTTCTTTCCTCTGCAAGCTCTAATAGGAAAACCAAAGTAAAAAGAAGGTGGCGCCACATCCAGATGAGGAAGCCCAGCTGTGTAAGGATCTTGGAACCCCAAAAGGCTTCAGGCCTATGCACTGAGGCTGGGAGAGTTTGACCAAATAAGCTCCCATGGAAGGGAGTGAACCAAAATGGGGAGGATGACTTGGCAAAATTGAAATTTTCAGTGCCTATAAAAGGGGTTTCCTCCATCGCAACGAACAACAACAACCCGTGAGCGAGACCAAGCTTTGTCAAGCCGCTGGAATTCACTCAAGCCACCCAGCAAGCATCCTCCTTCTCTTCCATAGCTCTCTCTTTTCCCTAGACAAAACCCAATCAAACGTCCCCTTCCTAGCTCTAACCCTTAGTTCCCACAAGAAATCCAAGCTCTCTCTCTCATGCTAAACTTATGAATGCTCAACTTCCATGTCACAAGTCTCTCATGCCAAGCTAAGAATTCACCTGTAAGCGACTATTGTTTTAGTTGGTGAAGATAACCAGGGTGCTTACTAAGCCTCCACAAACCTTTCGAAGCACTCTTGGGGCCTAGTTCTTGAACTCAGACATAGGGGCAAATTTTCATCGATTGCATTTTAGAGCAGCCCAGACCATTCGTCCAGCTGCTTGAACGAAAAAGACCCCTACAACCTCTAGGAGCTCCTAAATCTGAGGAGAAAGAAAGAACTCCTAGTAGCTCCCTATAATTTAATACTGTTTTATTTAATGAGTATTTTAAATCTTTAATTAATGCTAATTATTTTTTATATTAAATTTTTAATAGAAATAGACCAATTAAAAATGTAGTAGCATTTATGATTCCCTAAAGTATGATTGTGAATGCTCTTTTGACTTATTCAAAGCATTGTTGTGTTGTACTAGTAAAAACAGAGACCCTCTGTCTTGCTGATTTGAATGAAATTTGACGAATTGAATTTTCAAATTAAGACGAAGTCTTGATAGAGAGTGAGAGAAACGAGAGAAGAAAGATCAGAGAGAGATGAAGTAGAATTAGATTCTATTTTTATGGCACGTTTACTAACCCGTAATCGGAATGAGAATAAGGAATCTGATTCCGATTACGGATTATACATGTGTTTACTAAAATTGGGAGGAATCAATAGTGCGCGGGGACCACACAAAAAATGGAATTCAATTCCAAGATTTGGGTGATTTGGATTCCCAACATTGGGGTGGTATTTGGATTCCGGATTTCATTCGTAATCGGAATGATAATTTTTTTCCATTTATGCCCTCACTTACTTTCATTATTTTCAAGGTTATCCTTAACCCTAGAAATAAAAACAAAATCATTTGAGTATTAAGAATGAACTAATAGAAATATTTACTTTTTTTTAAAAAAAAAAACTTAATAGAAATACTTACATTTATATTAAAAAATACTTAATATAAATACTTACATATATATAAAAAAAGTACTTATTAGAAATACTAAAATTTATAAATAAAAAAATAAACAAAATCATTTTAGTGTGTCTATGAAATAAAAAAGCAATTTAATTTTTTCTTACTATTATACACTAGATCAAATTTTATTAAAAAAAGTATATAAAATATTTGATTTGGGACAAGGGCATTTTAGTAATCATACTGGTTTATATTCCGATTATGTTGAATTAGTAAACAGCTTTATGGAATTCTATTCCGATTCCAGACAGTTTTAGTAAACAATATCAACATGAATTTGATTCTGATTCTGCCTAATTTCAATTCCTCCTCAATTCAATTCCTCTCAATTTGATTACGGATTAGTAAACATGCCATTAATGAATGTGATTACAAGGGCGTGTGCTATTTATAGCCACTCAATGACAAATAACTAACAATAAAACAAGGAGGTGATTTTCATAACTAAAAAAAGAGTGTAAGTGGATAAAAAGAGAGTGGGAAAATCGTTATCCTAAAACAATATCTTCATCCTAAGAACTGAAGTCTTAATGCATTTCTTTCCAAGTTCAGCCATCGTCCATCTGCTCTCAAGCATCAGCTTCCTATCCATACTCCATGGTATTCAAATTTTCAAGTGTGCTACTGGTCCTCCTTTTCTTCCATATTCTTGTTGCTTTTAGACTGCAAGCCTCAGACGCACAATCATGGATCAAAGCGGCCTACTGGTATTTTGGCAGTGAATTCCCCGTTGCTGACATAAACTCTGTGCTTTTTACTCACCTTATTTACGCATATGCCGGTCTTAATTCATTATCCTATGAGTTCAACCTCTCCTCCTCTGGCTCTGACTACTCCAACTTCTCATCCACGGTCAGGCAAAAGAACCCATCAGTCACCACCCTCGTCTCCATTGGGGGTGGAAGCGCAAACTACTCAGTCTTTTCAACACTTGTCAGTAATTCTTCACACAGAAAGACCTTCATTGATTCTTCAATAAAGTTTGCAAGGCGTTATGACTTCCAAGGCCTAGACCTTTGCTGGATTTCAGCTATCACAAGCTCGGACATGACCAACATGGGAAATTTATTTCAAGAGTGGCGAGCTGCTGTCATTTCTGAGGCTGCAAACTCTAGCCAGGCGCCACTGATTTTGACAGCAGCCGTTCATTACAAACCAGATTTGGAGTCCTTTTCTTTTCCGGTTGAATCAATCCGGAACAACTTGAATTGGGTACATGTAATAGCCTATGACTACTATGGGCCTCAATGGTCTCATTTCACTGGCGCTCATGCAGCTCTGTATGATCCATCAAGTGATGCTAGCACAGATTATGGTATCAAGGCATGGATTGGGAGGGGATTATCTGCTTCCAAATTGGTTTTGGGCTTGCCTTTCTATGGCTATGCTTGGAAACTTGTGAATCCTAGGGACAATGGTATTGGTGCACCAGCAACAGGTCCAGCCATTACAGTGGCAGATGGTGGAGCCATGAACTACAAGGATATCAAGGGTTACATTCATAGATCTGGGGCTGAAATAATATACAATTCTACTTATGTAGTTAATTACTGCATAAATGAATCATCTTGGATTGCTTTTGATGATGCTGAAGTTGTCAAAATAAAAGTTTCTTATGCTAAGGAGCAGAGTTTGCGGGGATACTATGTCTGGCAGGTTTCCCATGATGACAATTGGGTGCTTTCTCTTGCAGCGGCAGGTAGGAATTGAAGTTCAATAATTAGGCGTAGTCCTCTACTTGATGAACTCATTTTCTCTGCATATTCTACCATGACAAGTTAATTTCATTACTACCATCCCATCTAAAGAAATCTGACTGGTTATTGTTGATTGGTCACTTTACGAAAGAGAAAGTCTGCTAATTATGCAATACTTTAATGTCTATTGACGTTTGTTGTAGATAAAAGTCAGAAATTAAAGTATGAGCTGATATTGAAAACGGAAAATATGATTCGCTGTCAAAATTGCATTGCCCTCTCAGATTGAAATGTGATTTACTTCTTTCTTTTTTTCTTCTTTTTTTCTTTTTTTTTCTCTTTTTTTAGCATTTGGAGAATAAATAATTGGTTTCTGTTGAAAATGAAATGAAGATGACCACTATAATTCTTTACTGCAAACTAATGAACAAGATACCCATATAAGTCACAGTCCAATAAAAGACTTGGACTTTTACGTTGGAAAATTCATCCGTCGTGTAATGAAGGTTATTTAATAATTGACAAAGAAATACACGCAGCCAGACACACAAGCATATGTCTTATTGTTGCTGACAACTTCCAAGAATTATATAATGCATTCTTCCCCAACTGTTACATTGAATTATATATGCTGATCACAAGCGGCAAGCAATGGACCAGAGCCTGCAAGCAATGGACAAGAGCCTGCAAGCAATGGACAAAACAAGCGGCGACTTCTTATAATCGTTTTGACTACAACAGCTTCAGCTATTCTCATATTAGGCTCCATCATGTGTTACTTCCGCATGAGAATGCTCAAGTCAAAAGGTATATAGCTTATTCTTATTTTTGTTCGGCCTGAAAGTATTGAAGCATTAACTATTCACCTCTTTGGATTTGTGTATTATCTATAACTATGGACATGGAGGAAGAATTGGATCTTAAAGCTCTTCTGCCAATCCTTTTTTTTTTTTTCCTTTCTCTTTAGCAGCTAAAGAATCAGAATCCAGGCCAAATTATATAGCAGACACAGCTGGAATTTTCAATAGCAATGTACCTAATCTGCAAGTCTTTGGCATTGCTGTCATTGAGGCGGCAACAGAAGGATTTTCAATTCAAAATAAGCTTGGAGAGGGTGGTTATGGTCCAGTTTATAAGGTAAACTTTTATAATGGGGCATGTCATGTCACCAGCTTGTCCCCATTAAATATGCTAACAATGAGTGTCTACATAACTTGCTAGGGTGTATTGCCAAATGGACAAGAAATAGCTGTGAAAAAACTTTCAAAAGCTTCAACTCAAGGATTCGAGGAATTCAAGAATGAGGTCATGCTTACAGCAAAACTACAACACGTTAATCTTGTCAGGGTTTTGGGATTCTGCATCGAACACCATGAACAAATGCTGATTTATGAGTACATGCCAAAGAAAAGCTTGGACCTCTACCTCTTTGGTACGTCAATATGAGATTTCGGTGCTTTTGTGTAAAAGATGACAATCCCCTAGTTCCTGGTGGTTTCACTTCCTTGTGCCACCCACCTTTAAGCTGAACATAGTGTAAGCTTGTAAGGGACGGCCTATGGTGTCTCTACTATTCCATGCATTTTTTAGTATATTTCAATGCATAACTGATTGGACAGCATCTGTTTCAATGTAGATCCTATCAGAAGGTATCAATTAGATTGGGGAAAGCGTGTTAACATTATTGAAGGGGTTACTCAGGGACTTCTTTATCTCCAAGAATACTCAAGATTGACAATAATCCATCGAGATCTGAAAGCTAGCAACATTTTACTTGACGAGGAGATGAGGCCTAAGATCTCAGATTTTGGTATGGCCAGAATTTTCACAAAAGATGAACAAGAAGCAAACACAAGCCGGGTCGTTGGAACATAGTAAATCTTTTGCCTAATAAAGCTGCTTTTTTAATTGATCTTTCTATTATTGGATACTTAGTACGTAATCTTCTAAATCATTGTGTGCAGTGGCTATGTACCTCCTGAATATGTTAAAAACGGTCGATACTCCACGAAATCAGATGTTTATAGCTTTGGAGTTCTCCTTGTACAGATCATAAGTGGCAAGAAGAATGCGCCTTTCTATGGTCCAAATGAAGACTTAAACCTTCTAGAATATGTAAGTTACTTCAATAAGCACAGTTACATCAGGTTTAATACTTGCTTCAGGTTTGCTAAGAATTAAATCTTCACGTTTCAATTAAGTGGTGGAAACATTCAATAATTTCAGGCATATGAACTTTGGAAAGAAGGCAAAGGGATGGAGTTTATGGATCCTTCACTTGATGATACACATTCATTATGTAAATTGATGAGATGCTTGCAAATTGGTCTCCTATGTGTTCAAGAAAATGCAAATGAAAGGCCTTCCATGTTGGAAATTTCTTCGATGCTACAAAATGAAAGTGCTATAATGGCAAAACCGAAAATGCCAGCTTTTTCAAAAAGAAATGAAGACGAAGAAACTAATCCTACACCGCGGCTAGAAGCGTGTTCCGTTGATGATTCAACAATCTCAGATGTTGTAGGCAGATGAGTGGCATATGCTCAGTGCTGTGTAAAACAAAGTTCAATCAGATTTTCAATTATTTTTCCTTTTACTCTTAGGCACAACAGTTCTGCCACTAGTCAAACAATTCTTAGAATTTCTTAGTCATGTATTTCCTAGTAAGTTCCTTAGGTGTATATAACATAGCAGTCTACTTACTACGGAGTTGGTAAGGGGAAGAGGTCCCTCAGGGGTCACTCTGCAATGTTTCTTTAGTTTAGGCATGAAGTGAACCAATTATGCGTTTGGGGTGGTTCTGTTCTGTTCAGCTTTAAGTCTACCAATGGAAGTTTATTATGTGCTGCGAGTTTTACTGATGTTTCTTTGTCTACCAATGTAATTGTTTACTGTAAGTGTAACCTGATTATGAAGAATAAGATACCCATAAAACCCGTCACCATCCAACACTAAAACTTGGACTTTTGTGTGGAAAATTCATTTATATTTCCCCTGCAGTAGAAGGTTGGCAGCTCAATGTCAATACTAAAAAACAATGAAAGAGTAAATACTTCAAACCACTACACTAGTGGGCAATATTTGTGAAAGAGTCCAATTTACATCGATGCCAACATTCCATGCAAAGTAGCCAACTAGTCCCTTCCCTTAGCATATGAGACTTTGGCAGTGATACTCTGCGTATCATCTTAACCAATCCAAGTCTTCCCAGTATTGGAATAATCCATAACAAGTGTGGAATTAACACAGTTGGTGTACCATTCTCAGATATAAATGCCTTGATCAGGTTGTAACCTGCTGACCTGTCCGGCGGCACTGCCATTCCTTCGGCTGGTGCAAAAATACCATGCTGATTTGGGTCTGTTAGGTTCCATGCATAGCCATAAAACGGAAGCCAAATGCAATTTTTTTTGGAGGCATACCTGCCTAAAGCCAAGCAGTGATCCAAGAATCCCCGCTGATATGACTGATTGGGTTGTACAAGGAAGCAGGGGGTCCTGTTACTTTGGGAGACCAACCAGGGGCAAAAAAGCTATATGTCATCCATCACATTGATCCAGTCCAAGTTGTTTTTTATGGACTGAATGGGGTGCAACAATGAGTTGTAAGTTGCAGAGTAGTAGACCGCTGCCACTAGAAGCAATGGGGTTTGCAAATGTCTTGGACTCATTGGTCACCGAAGCCCGCCACTCTGCGAGGAGGGTGCCAAAATTGGTCATGTCTGTGGCCGTGGCTGGGAACTCCCAGTCAATGTCAAGGCTATGGAAGTTATAAGACCTGGAAATGTTTATGGAGGAATCGATGAATGTTTTGCGGGAGCTTGGTTGGCTAGCCATTGAGGCAGAAGCTGCCCTACTGGAAGCTGATGCTCCACCTATTGATAAAAGGGTTTCTTGGTTGGATTGTGCCTGTGAAGTTTGATTAGGAGATTTATTTTCTATTATATTAGGATTTTATTTATTTATCTTTTGTACAAATCTCTTGTATTAGGAATTTACTAGCAAACGGTGCCCGCGCGATGCTGCGGGTTTTAAAATTGTGTGAAATGTGTATAAAGCGATGTGAAGATGTCCTACCAGCAATGTGAAGATGTCCTACCAGGCCTAAGAAGATAGATGCAAGAGAAGACCGTTTGTGCCAAAGAATGACCCTTGTGCCATGTTGCCTGCCATTCAAAAAGTTAGATATAAAAACATAAAAAAAGGAAATACTGTAGTACAGAGACAAAAACTTATAAGATAGATTACTTCAACTACAAATGTTAGTGTTAAAAACATATATCAGGAATATGTTTTCGCCGATAATGGGAAAAAAGAAAATTAAGATCGTAAGAGAAAAGATCTAATTAGAGCAATAAAGGGAAGTTATCCAGCAGATACCTCACAGGCTAGACGATGGTCCATGATATCAATAGTGCATTGTACATCAATTGTTTTGTCAAAGCTAATAGGAACTGGAGCAGCACCATTCTCAATTGCTTCATCAACAGAGTAACATTTACAAATCATACCAGAATCCATCTTTGGGTCCATTATCTAATAAGGAACACAAACATCAAGTGTTAAATATAGACCACGCAAATACTTGAAAAACAAAATTAAAAAAAATAGAACACAACCAATATAGCATAGGTTAGGTTGACAGAAAGATTGTGCAACTCTTTGATTCTTAATGCTGTCGATGGTGAATCACCCATGTCAAATGAATAACAAAGGTCGTATTCAACGAATAGGAATTTAGGCTGAGCATAACAGTACACGAATGAAGAAAAAAAATACATTTTTCTGAGTAGATTTTTCTTTTCAACAACTTATTGAATGATCATAAACCAAATGCTGTGTGAACTATTCAGTTTAAGAAGTAGCAATTTTGAATGTACTAATAACAATTTTTTTAAAAAGGTGTAGACAACGTCTTACCTCTAAAGCAGACACTGTAGCAAAAAGATTGAAATTATCTCCATGAATGAGCAAACCATCTTGAAGATTTGTGACCAAATGTCATCAAAAGAAAAATAAATGAAGAATGAGAAGCCAAAAATAGGATAGAATGGCAATCAAGTTCTAAACCCAAACAACATTATAATACACACACAGCTTATATTGATTTTGATGTTATATTTACTATATACATAAAGAAAGAAACGAAGAAGAAAGAATGCAGAGTTTGCTAAACATATTTGATAAGTTTCATTTGTACCAATCTCAGCAATTATAAAATGAAGCAATAGGGATTTATAAAGTCCACAGTTCACTTCCAACAAAAACCAACAACTCAACCTATAGTCATCCAAACAACCTAGCAATAAAGAACCATTCCAACAGTAAAATATTTCAACATTTGTCAGCAAACGAACAGAGCATCATTCAACGTTTTCAACTAATGGAGAATAACCACTGCTTTTGATTAGACACAGGCACTTACAACATCCAGTGGAGAGCACCCAAACTTCAGCTAGTACATGGGTTGATGAAGATTTTGAAAAGCATAAGGAGGGTGAAGAGGATAGAAATGTCTTTTGCACAAATAGGTTTCAGTTTTGTTCAAGAAAAATGCATCTTTCTCTTCATCATTATCCTCATCCACATCATCGAGGGCATCGAAGCTAGCTGCTGCAAACACACGCCACTCTTTCTTTCCACCCTTGGACGGCTTCTTCTTCCCGTAAACGCAATTACTGGCTCATTTTCATCATCTTCTTTACTCTTATCCTCAGAATCATCAACAACCTCACCATCACTATCACCCTCATCACCAATGACATCAAAAGCTAACCCTGTAACCAAACTCCCAGCAGTTTTCTTCAATGATTTAGAAGCCTTCTTCTTGCCCGAAAAACTCACCACCAGAGCATCCTCCTCCTCATCCCCTGTTAACCCAGATTTCTCATCATACTCAACACCCTCATCTTCATCACCAAGCAACCCAAAACTTGAAGCCATCGAGGTTTCAACTAATTGTACAATCATTAGGAACAATTGAAACGAAGCCCCTCTAAATTTCAAAATCAATAGACACAATCAAGAAAAAAAGATATAGAAATGTACTAGCAAAAGGTGCCCGCGCGATGCTGCGGGTTTTAAAATTGTGTGAAATATGTATAAAGCGAAGAACAACAAACACTTTTCCTCCCTTAATTTCCAAATAATTAAATTTATATTATCCAAAAATAAATCCTAACCAATCAACCAGCTACAATCATTTGACTAATTATTATCATATCATGCACATCATCATAATCAACATCATTATATGAAAAAATATGTTAAACAGAATTCATTATGAAACAAATTCAAAGCATTATCAATTAACCAAGATGATTATACAAAGAAATCTATTTAGCAGATTTCACCATCAAACAAATTCAAATCATCAATGTTCTCCTCAATTCTCATCCACTGAAATCATCAGTTTCAATATATCAATTCGACATCATCATCATCAATTCATTCCTCAATTCTCATCCATTGAATTCATTCCTCCTTCTTCTTGCCCTAAACCCAAAACTTGTACGGTTTAACTACGTGAAAAACAACAAAAATACTCAAAAGAAAAAACCCCCAAAAATGAGAATCATAACAGTTTTATTCTTCTAGCGTTGATACATCCTGATCTAAGGTGTTGGTTCATTATGAGAGGAATATAATGATCCTTTAGTGTGACCAGAAAAGAACATGTCAAAACAATATTCTTTCAAGACAACTTGTCAATGGAAAGATTTCAACTTTTCTTTTGTTAGAAACGATCAGTAATTAGTTTTCCTTTTTATTTTCTCCCCCACTTTCATACCAAAAACCTTAAAATAAAAACTAAACAGAGTTTTACCATATGAAAATAATTGAAGAGGCTATAAGATTGAAACCAAAACAAAAATGGAAGGCTTATGACAAATTGAGAGTGAAATTGAATAACAGGAGACAGATATATTACCCTCTGCAACATCCGTTCTTGTTGGCACTGCAATTTGCAGCAAAACCACTTTGTCACGCCAACTTGGGTTTTCCTCAAGAAACTTTTCAAATGGCAGTATCTTTTGTGGAATTCCTTTAATCATATCAAGGCGATGGACACCTAACATTACCTGTAATGAAGAATGTTAACAGAATTAAAGTTCTATGTTTCAGATTGATCATGTTACTGTTCTCTAAAGTGACAGATATTTTTGCAGATTTCATTGACAGAAATAACAGGTGTATTTGTGTACATGTCTAGGATCACTGCAACAACAGATGAACATTTACCTTTCGCTCGGCAAATCTTTCTTTCAATTCCCTAATGTGTTCTTGGACTTGAGGAACCTCCAGTGCACGTATGAAGCGCTCTGAATCTATTCCAATAGGAAACTGAAATTTCAAGCACATAAAACATAGTAAGTACAGCTAATAATTAGATAGTGTAAATATCATATAAAATGTTTAACACTAAACTTTGTGCAATGATAAAAATTACACGAAACCTCAAAAGGATAAAATACCAAAAACCAAAAAAGGAGCAAGTAGTAATTAGATAGGTACAGACCGCAGCCACTCGAGTAAGCCTCCCTTGATCCTCATCTCCTTTAGGTGTACCCTCAAGTCCAAGAATGCGAGTGCAAGCACTAACAAAGTGCCGTGCATAGTCATAAGTGTGAAAACTGAAAAGAAAAAAAATTAAACTTTATAATCGTTTGCATATTAGGTTTTTATAATGTAAACAGAATTAAATAATTTATCAGGACAACATTTTACCAACTATCTTCAACAAAGTAAATCGTATAACATGTTCGTTATTGATGCAGAATGTAACCAATAATTACCCGACTAAATCAGCTGCAAGAACTGAACGTAGAAGCTCTGATCGTGATGGCAGTGTCCTATGGATTTCAGAAGAAGGAAATGGGGTGTGGAGAAACCAAGCAACTTTCATTTTGCTGTTGTAATCCTTCAGGCATTTTGGAAGAAACATAAGATGGTAATCATGGCACCAAACTACATCACCCTCCAAATAGTGCTCATTGACCACATCAGCAAACATTTGATTTGCCTTCTTATATGCAGCAAACTGCGATTGGAAACTCCGGGTGGTGGCAAGTCAATCTTCTTGTGGAAGTCCAAGGTAATGGAAAAGGGGCCCCAAAATGTTGTTGCAATATCCATTGTAATATTGATGAACAATCTCCTCGTCAAGAAAACCAGGGAGACACCTCTGCAAGGAACACACCAACCATCAGTTGGACAGTGAAGTTACAAAGTTTATGCACATTTACCTCAGAGACAAAACCATATACATAAGCAATCAGTGAAATGAGCTAGATCTTTCAGTTAAAAAAAATTCAGATATAGAAATTTGAACCTTCTCAGCTAGAGCTTTAGTAAGTGCCTTCTGCCCAATTTCATCTGGCACATTTACCCCTGCCCAACCAATCCACCTTGCTTCAAACTCCTTTACACCTTTGGCAAAACCATCCAGTACAAATTAGGTTTGTCTTTTTGCAGGTAAAGAAATACCACATTAAAATGAAAAAATATATTAACACTAATGGAAATCCTATCCCCTTAAGAAAATGATAAACATGGATACATCAACTTCAATTAAGGGTTGAAGACTTTAAACTGAACAACAATATTTAATGAAAACTTAAGACATCACATACCTAAAAGGGCACTGACCAGACCCCCAGCACTTATGTCCAGAGACCATGAATCTTCACCTCTCCTAACTGCAGAGACGGGTAACCTGTTGGCCACAACCAACAGCCGTTGTCGTTGTCTGAGAGGCCGCCTTTCTTGCTTTTCACATCCATCAGTAAGCGCCCTTGCAGCTGCAGCCCCTTCCAAGAATTGTTCAACATAGGCAACTTTTGAGTTTTCATCTTCTCTTAACTGCAAGTCACAAAGATCAATCAAATTCTTTCCTTCTACTTCAAAATTTGGACCAACCGTATTCAGATAAAGCAGCAACTAACTTAAATTTTTAATAGGTTGAACCTCCAACAGACTTAAAATGCCACACCGCCACCTATATACACAAAGTATAGGGAACTGCTCTTTATGTTTCCAATTTGCTATTCTGTATGTTATACATTTATACATGATTATTCAACAACATGCTCAGATATTAGAGGGTTTAGGGTTACGAAGCTCATTTTTTATTATCCTCTAAAATCTTTGTTTACCCATCAGAATGGTAAAGAGCAACCAATTTGAAATTTGCTTGTTAAGGATGAAAAAAAAAGGAAAAGAGAACAAATTTCTCATCATCTATCATACGTCTTAAGGATCAACCCATTACCAAGCTGCGAAGGAAATGCTCACTTTGGCAAAACAGGGACTTGCCCATTTGCAGTTTTCACACAAAATATTCATTTTACACAAAAACAAATAGAAAGAATCTTTTTTCGCATTAAACTTGGAATTATAACCATAAAATAGACAAACCCCATTTGCAATTCATCAAGAAAAAGCTCATTCTGGGCAGAAACAAAATCCAAAACACTGAAAAGAGCATCAAGATCATACCTTTTTCGAAAGGCAGAAGTAGAAGGCACCAAGTTCCTTGGACGATGGAAGCCGAAGATGCTGGGCTGGAAAGAACGATCGAAGATGCTGAACTGAAGATGGCGATTTGGTGGCTGTCAAAAGAGGAGAGACAAAGGCTGAAACAGAGAGATTAGGTTTGATCTGAAGAAGAAAACAAAAAGCAAGCCAGTTCGAAGCCTCCAGAACCTAGGTCTTCCATCCTTGCCCCTCAACCAGCTGAAGCACGCTGGTTAGAACGGAACGATGTGCAGGAATAGGCGCATCGTTACAATCGAACCAGAGGAGGGCAAAACGGGAAAGAAACAAAACAATTAGCGAAGGGCAAAAGGGATTTCACTATGCAAGTGGAGAAATTGGCTTTACAAAACAGGGAAAAGGAGGGGCATTTTCGTCATTACACTGCTTAGTAACAGTGTTTAGTTGGATTGGGTTTTAGTATATCTATATATATATAACGGAAAATTATATAATATAATATAACCATGAATATTATGGAAAAATTTAGGTGAATATGCATTGCAAATACAATTCTAACCCAAATGTCTACATGAAAAGCATTGCCTAAAGAACAGTAAGATTATACAAACCTTATTCATCAATCCATCATCAATCACTGCACTGCTGATCTTCTTAAATAGCTCATAAAGTGCCTCTATTTCACTCACGCTGACTGTATCAAATAAGAAATAACAATTCCCAGTACAATGAGAGTCCATTGTTTAGATATAAAACTGAAATAGTGGACACATAGACATAGTAAGAAAAAAAAATTGCTAATTTCTTGGGTGAAATGACATACACACTGTCTCCCGTGCTAGAATTTCAGGGTCTTCTAAGCCTCTTGATTGCTTGTACAACTCAAGATCACAGCACCTCAGTAGGGAAGCACATAAATGCTTTAACCCCTCTATGCACTGCAACATGATATTTTCTGCAGATCAAAACACTCCATACCTGGTTCACATGGAAAAATGAAAAACAAATCATGAAATTTCCTTAGTATATCTTTAAAAGAAAGGATCCTATAGCATGTAAATACCAAAACAAACCTTTTAACCATTCCTGCTTCTTCTAACTCATGCCCAAATCCAAGATCCGTAAAATTTGGAGCAGCCAAAGCTATATCTGTTTTGATAGATAGCTGAACTGAATCAAGTAGAACATGGTAGATTAGAAACCCATCTCAAAAACAGGTTTTACTCTTGTAAATCCCAAAACAAAAAAGCAAACCCACAATAACTGAAGCAATGGAAGTGTATATAACTTGACCAAAGTTTTTTTTTTTTTTTAAATTTACATGAAGATGAAGGGTCACATGTAGCTCTTAAACCAACAAAACAGTCACAATGAAATACTAAAACCTAAATCCAATCCCAACCTAAACATTTCCATTGAAAAAGAGCAACAAATTCATGATTTAGTCATATCCATCCTAGTTACAGTACCTCACCTCAGCTAAATACTCTCTTCTATTTCTATATACCACAACGGTTTAAGCGTCCAAACATCTAACTGGATTTGAATAAGAAAAACATGCACAATTATTTCACCGAATAAAACCCACATAATCAAACAAATTTTCAATTCAAACCAAGAAAACGAAATATAAATTACGAATCGGTATTGAGCTTCTTGAATTCACAACCCAAATTGGTATTGAGATTGCTTAACAACGAGATAATCGAGAAACAATCCGGAAAAATGTAAGAAATTTCACACCGAATTTCAGCTTAGAAATCACTGGTGACTAATTATAACTCCCCAATCCTTCAAACGTATTCCACAACCAAACATAAATCCACACGCATGCAAAAAAACACAACACCAAACCCCAATCCTCCGAATCCGAATCCGAGATCCAAACATTGAGCACAACAAATCGAACGCAATTGAAAGACGCAAAATACAAACATAAGGAGCTCAGAAATCTATTTGACGGTGGAGAAAATTCGGGAAATTGAAAAAAACAGATTGAGAGAATCAAAACGAAAAGGAAGATTCAGAAATTGGAGAATTACAACAAAAAGATAGAAACTTTACTTTGAGAGAGAGAGAGAGGGAGAAGGAAGAGCGCTGTATTGAGCATTGTGTGCTTAGAGGGCGATGGTATGCGATCTCAGTGCAGCTAGCGGTGGCTGTAGCGAATCTCCTGTTTATATATGGAACAAACCCCTAAACCCAAAGCCTCCATCTTTATCAGAAAAAACAGCTGTTTAAAAAAACCCATGAAAAAGAAAACGACTTTAAGAACTCACAATAGGTGATGGTGCGAGAAAAATGGAGCCGAGGAAGCCTTTTTCCTTTCTTACGCTTCCGAGTCGAAGCCTCCACAACCAGAAAGAAGTCGAAGCCTCCAGAACAGGAGAAGGAGGAGATCTGCGTTAGACCATGAAAAACCGATAAGATGAAGACCAAAAGGGCGGCTGGATTTGCAGCGCGCCTCCCCAAACTAAAATCGACGGCCCGCATAAGCATCTTCAACAGTGAAGCAAGATCTTCCATCTCGCCCCAACCACCGTGGTTCGAAATCAACTGGAGATGGACTCGCTATCCGAGCGAAGCAAACGTTCGCAGCCAAGAAGAAGGGCAAGCGAAGCTTAAGACCGAAAGAGAGAGGGGAAAAATAGAATCAAGCAAAAGATTTAGTGGAGGGCAAAACCGCCAATTCACTATTCCTAAGCTACAGTCTAGTAACAGTAACCAAAACTGAGTTTTAGTATATATATAATTTGTTTATGTATGTTTGAAGCTAAAGAATTAGATCTAAATTTATAAAATCGAAAGCAAGAATCAAAGAAGAATCATTTGAGAAAAGTGGAAAAGAATTATATATGTGTGTGTGTGTGTATATTATATATTATTAGAGAGAGAATCGAGGTGGCTTCATATCTTGTTGGAAAGGGATCCATCTCTTGTTGGGTTTGATGTAGAGGTGGCTTCTGTTATTTCTTGTTCTTTGCAAGGGTTTCAACTTTGTTGGTACAAATTTGGAAAACGGCGGTGTTAGTGTAGATAAATGGGAAAATTTGAGTGAGGGCAATAACTATTATCACATAATTAAGTTCAAAAATCCAACAGGACAAACAACAGTTTAAATACATCAAGCATTCTATTAATCGATGGACAAAAGCATAACCTCATTCTATTTAATCAATTGGTAACAAACTTAGAACAATTGTGACAATTTATTAAATAGGTATAAGAAAATTAAGCCAAAACACCCGAACTTTAATAGAATCAAATCAAGGGGTGTTGATTCTGTTGCTGCAACTTTGAAAAATGGTAGGTGTTAGTGTAGACAAATAGGAAAATTTGAGTAAAGACAATGACTATTATTACAAAATTATGGCCACAAAATCAATTGCACAAACCACAATTTAAATATGCCAAGCATTCTCAAAATCTGGTGAACAAAGTATAATTTCCGTCATTGTCACAAATTATTAAATACCTATAACACAATGAAACCAAAAGACACAAAGTTTAATAGAATCAAACCAAATACTCATAAGAGAATCAAAGCTTGAGTAAGTTTGTTGTATAGAAGCAGAGATAATCTAGACACCTATAGTCGAATTGATACATGTATTGCCATTTATAGGTTAAGTTAATCTAATGGAGAGGTAAGCTATAAAAGCATAAATAAACTATAAACACTTATAGGTTATATAAGCGAGAATAAAGGCAGAGAGAACAAACCTCATTAATGGCAAGCACTTATCATTGCTCTTCTTGACCTTCTTGACTTCCTCAGAAATACCTAATTCAAACAAATGAACCAACAATATTAACTTTAACCCAAAATTCAGCGATGAGCATTTGGGATCACAAAAGTTGAGCTAAAGCTAAGGATTATACCAGAACTTGGACTTGGCACGAACCTCATTTGTAGTCCAAAGCTTCATTCGGTAAATCTTAGGGTGCTCATCGAGATGCTATAGGGAGCTTTCTCCAAACAACCAGTCTTGGTGGAAACCGCAACACAAAAACAACACCATTAATTGCAACTCAAAACCCTAACCCGCACCCCCAAAACCTTCATTTACGAGAAGGGGAGAGTTATGAGAATAAGCTATGCAGGCTTACCTTGAAAGTACCCATGTCTAAGAATTAGAGAAGATGACTATGATCTTTGAGGCATCTCTGTCTCGCACTTCTCTTCGGTGCACTCGGCTTTCTTTCTAGTTTGAGAAGTGAACGCGGGTTTGAGAGGTGAAGTGGCTTTGGTTTCTCCGAAAAGAAGCGAATAGGGCAAAAGGGCTATGTTGTTCATCAGGGTAAAAGGTCATTATACTGTTCATTAATCAACATAATTAAGAGGGCAACCAGTTAAGTAGGGGCATAAACATCATTTTACTATTCCTAATGAAACGACTTAGGAACAGTGAAGTCTGGGTTCGATTTTAGTATATACCAGCAAATTGATCATCGATCTAAAGACGTTTGGTCTCTAGGTTTTGCACACATGCACTTTAATTTTCACGCCCGAACTGAAAGGGGTGCAAATTGTGGATTGGAAAAATGTTCATTGTGCCATCAATCTGAAGAAAAAAATACACGCCTTCGTTAGTATAAAGATGCATAAAAAATTATTGCATAAAATAGAGGAATGTTTAATCATGTATGAATAGAAATTGAAACACGATAGTAAATTTTGAAAAACATCTTTATACACTATGTTTTTAGTGTATTTATTAGGCACTTCATTATTATTATCTATTCTGATTTTGAGGCATTCTCTAGACGTAGCTCTAGATAATGCGACATAAAGCTGTCCATGAGTGAAAACGGGTTGGGGAAGATATAACCCAACTTGTTTTAAAGATTGACCTTGACTTTTGTTTATTGTCATAGCATAGCATGGCCTAATTGGGAATTGCCGCCTTATAAAAATGAAAGGCCATTTGTTTTCTGTTGCTGAAAGAACAATCCTAGGTATAAACACTTTGTGACCAATGTGGCTACCAGTGAGTATTTTTGCTTCAATAACTCTATCTAGGGGTGGGCATCAAAACCGGAATACCGATACCGTCCCGAAACCGTGTCATTCCGTGCCAATCTCGTGCCAAACCGTTTGGTGTTGATGCTTAAACGGGATGAAACCGTGTCATACCGTTACTGTTTGGCACGACACCGGTATCAGATTTGTGATCCCGTTTGGTGTCATACCGTACCGAACAGTAACAAATTATTATTAAATAATAAATAATAAATTATTAATCCTAAATTTTCATTCAAGTTGCAGATCTCCCACGAACTTCAGATCTCTCCTTCCCTCCACCATCGATCCATCTCATCTGGATCTTCTTCTCCTCCTCCTCTCTTTCTCTCTCTCTGTCGATCCCTCCATCTCATCGATCCATCTCACCAATCTATGCTACCTCACCAATCTTCGAGTGTTATTTATTTATGAGTGTGAAAGTATTATTTCCATCCCGAGACTGAGTGTGGGGTTGCGATCGTCAACAATAGCCTCCAACCTGAGACACATCGAGATAAGCACTTGCGACAAATTGGAGGTGTTACCAGACATGTGCAATCTCAAATCTCTTGAGACATTGGAGATTGATAACATGCGTGAAGGTTTAGATTTCACTTCCATCCCCTCCAACCTGCCATCACTTTCAATTGCAAGGATCAAGAGTTGTAAGCCGCTCTGGGAGTTGTTGCCCAGACTCACCTCTCTTACAGACTTGTCCATCAGTGGTGAAGACCCAAGTGTGGTGTCATTTCCACCCGACAGTTACAGGGAGATGGAGATGGAGATGCTGCTCCCCAAATCTCTCACTCACCTCACAATTGTTGGTTTCCCAAATATGAAGAAACTGAGCAACGGCTTTCAAACCCTCACCTCTCTCGAATCTCTTTGTCTCGAGTTTTGTCCAAAACTCGCATCCATTCCAGAGAAGGGCTTGCCTATTTCACTGAGGCAACTTGAAATCATTCGGTGTCCTCTGAGGTAGCATAGATCCAGATGAAAGAAGGTTTAGATTTTTTTTTTTCATAGTTTTCATAGACTCTGTAATAATTGATTTATTTTGGACTAGGATGTTATTTTTGTGCTGTTATTTATGTGGGGTGTGGTGTATTTGGGAAATGACTGCAGTGCAAAGGGTAGATTGTTTACATGCAAAGATGTAGAATGCAGTGTGTTCTAAACTTAAGGCTTGAGTTACATACGAACACAGTTGAAAATATAATAGTATTGCTTGGTTTTGATAGCTATGATTTCGATTGGATTTCTTAGTTATGTAGTTCAAGAGATTGCAAGGCATCCCTGGTATTTGCCATGAAACATGATAAGAAAACTGGAAAACTGTTGTCAGTTCTTATATATGACACAAAATATTTGAAGGGAAAATATACCAAGCAAAAGTCATATTTGCATTTAGGGAGACAATGTTTGCTAGTGATGCCATATGTAACAATGAGGGAACCAACATATAGAAACTTCAGATTTTAGACTCTAAATAAGGAGCACAATGTCAATAGCCATGTTCATGAATTTCCCATGTACAGTGGAGGCTTGAGTTTTTGTTCTCACACTCTACAATTCGACTTTATGCAGGATGCCACAAAGTACAAGAAAAGGGTTCGGCAGCTGGCCAAGCAATACCCACCACTAGTTTAACGCAAAGCTGCCTTTCTAATCCAAGAAAATGCTGGTACTCTGGTAACCGTCCATTGTTGCCTTTTGTTTAGTATTAAAACTGCTCATGTAAGAAATTGTTGTTTGCAAGTTCTAGTTGACATCCTGTGTAGAACTACTTGCTTGAATTATTTTTCCTCTTATCATTTGGATTAAATTATGCTAGTGAATGACACACTAGCGAGTGATCAAGTCATACTCCGTGTCAATGAGAAACACAATCTTTCGTGTTGGGAGGACTATGTCAATTGTGTTAATTTATGAGTTTCTCGTTCCTTGTTGTGAGAAAGGCTAATGCAAGCACCAAAATAGTCTCAAGCACTATTAGATACCAATTGATTTGATTTCAAGGTATTGTGTTTATTCGTATTCGTTTCACTTTGAATCTCTTTGGCAAAAATCTTAAAGGCAAGGAAGCGTTCAGGAATTATTTCCATGTGTTTTTTTTCATGAAGTGCAAAATTTCAATGTTCTTCTAAATTGAAAGCGATTATGAGTAAGATGAGCTTCCTCTTCAAATGGGTCGTTTTTATTTCACAGGTCTTTATATATGAATAAGGTGGAAGATAACTTGAACTTGTTTTGTTTGTTAGGAGGCTTGATCTTGATCTTGATATTGAACTTGAACTTGCACTTGTTTTGTTTGTGCATTTGATTGATTTGGATAGTGGTTGCGTAAACTGAAAAAAATTGAACATATTTGGCAGCTTTTGCAATTTGCAAAAACTGAAAAAGATAAGCGAAAAGCTGATTTGGTAGCCTATTCTAACGGTATCGGTTTGATACCGAACCATACCGGTCCGTTTGGGGCGGTGCAGTTTGAACGTATTTTGAAAATCCTCCATCCCGTGTCATACCGTCCCGATTCCCTATTCGGGATTGACACCGGATGACCTCCATCCCGTGTCATCCCGCATCGTGCCCACCCCTAACTCTATCAACCCTTTGGGTCACAACTAATCTTGTTCCATTACATAAACCTGAAGATTGACTGAAGATTGATTTAGATTTCTCAATAACATAATAGGCATGCCTATTTTTAAAGTTAAACTATGTTCGTGCAAGCCATTGAATTCAAGTTGATTGAGAAATTCTATCGGATACATCATAGAAAGGTTTTCAAAATCGGTTGATAATGAACACAAAGAATCTGAGCTCAAATAAACATGTTATTCTTCAGGCAATAAGTCTATTGCGTAATTATTTATCTCTGTCACAGTAGAATTCCTAGCTGTAATAATGGCTCGTTTCCTTAAATAAGCAAAATCGGCAAATTTTTTGTCAAAATCTGGGTACGTTGCCAAAAATATTGATTGAATAGGATATATGTATGATTGAATGAGTAAATCTTGAGGAATTTCAATCCAACGTGCCTCTTCATCATTTGGATCGTCTAGATCAATTATCCGCCATTTCCAATTCGAAGAATCCATGCAGAAAACTCACTCATTCTCTGTTTTTCTTCACTGTTCAACCCTTTTTTGATAGCCTCATGTTTTCTTTTAAACAGAATATTTTAAAATAAGGCCATAGGTAAGAGCTATTAAGAGATGCGTCTATTATTTCTTCTCTCGTTCCTCCTGGAATAACTGGTAATATTTGTCTAAAATCACCACCTAGCAAAAAGGCTTGCCACCAAATGGAGCATTTTGATTTGAATCATTGAGATGCGATAAAATATCACGAAGTGATTTATCTAATGCTTCAAAACAATGTTTATGATTCATAGGAGCTTCATCCCAAACAATCGGTTTAGCCTTTTCAATCAATCCGCAAGATGAGTTGTTTTTAATCGACATGTTGAGGAATTGGTAACAATTAAAGGAATCTTAAATCTAGAGTGAGCTGTTCTACCACCTGGCAATAATAATGATGCTATTCCTGATGAAGCAACAGCTAAAACAATCTTGCCTTCAGATCTAATTGCATGCCACAAAAAGTTTTTCCAGTTCCTCCATGGCCATGAACAAAAAAGGCTTGGTTTGTTTTCATTCACATCATTAATCACAGAATCATATACATCTCTTTAGCCTTTGTTTAGTCGTGTTATCAAAATTGAGTGTTCTTTTTGTAAATGATGAACATCATAATTTAACTCTTCTCTCAGCAATTTAATTCTAATTTCTAAAATTTTATGTTCATCAGGCATAGGAAGATAATGATCTTTTAAGGAGCTAGATGATGCATTAAAAAGCTATTCTAATTCAAACAAAAGTGAATTTTTAATTTAGATTCGACAAAATCAAATTTGGCATTAGAAAAGCTTTTTGTAGTTTGTACAAAATGTCATCACACATATTTTGCCAATGAGTATCAAAAAGCAATTGAGGATTTCCTACATCACAAAACAAAATGATTGTAACAAACAATTGTCTTAGTTGAGAACATGAGGTCAGTATCCACGGCATTTGTTAAGGCCTCAATCCATTCCTTATCATCTCCTAACAAACCTAGGCATTTGCATGCAGCATGATATGATGGATGTATGATACCATCAATAGTTTTGATGTGATCAAAATCTAAGGCACCTTTTGCAAATTCAAAAGCATTCTCAAGTAATACAATTCATTAGATGCAGGATGTACATAGACTATTCTCATACAAATTTTGTAGGGAATTCTGCATAAGTCAATGTTCGCGCTTTAGGAAACATTTGGTTTGCTTTAAACCAACTTGTTAGCATTGTATCTTCAATACCCTTTTGGCTAACAATTGATTCAAGTGATTGATCACCATTGAAAACAACATTTTGTTCTAAAGGCAAATGTATTGATAATCGTTCAACAATGCTCTCTAGAATGAATAGAATGCTGAAACAATCTCCAAACGGCTTCATATGGAGATATGTATCTACAATTAAGATAAGCTAATATCTCATCCTCCGACTTCTCTTGAAAAACTGCTCTAGCTCTATCTGAACCTTTGTTTATATATTTAAAAAGATATTTTATAAGCATTGATTGGCAACATGATTCAACATTTATGTGAGCATTGTATCTCAATAATAGTTACGAATTGTAAGGCACCACAAAGCTGTTGTCAACCTTTATTCCATTTTTTAACACAAATTTTGTTGGATCTTCACGACGCCTATATGTAGGAAAACCATTTTTTTCAAAAACTGATTGACTCTTGTATTGTTTGGGAAAAAATTTAGAACATACACCTCCTCGCATGCAGGGAGAATTAAGGTTGATTTCCCCGCAAGGACCGTGGATCATAAATTGGTTTACAATATCATAAAGCACAGGATCCACATCCTTGTCTGGTAATTCAACAGAAATGATGGAATCTATATCTACTGCTGAGAAGCATTTATAACCTTGTTTCAACCAGACCAACATATGACAATGAGGCAATCCTCTTTTTTGGAACTCGACCGTGCAAATTTCTATTTATGATCAGCGCAACAAAAACAAACAAAAAAACCTAGTAAGTTCTATTATCATTAAAAAAAAATCTAAGAAATTGAGGATAGCAGAAATTATGAGTTTGTAAAATTAACCTGCCTCAACTTCTCCAAAAACTTTTCCTGATTTGATATAACTGATCATATCATCAGCCTTCATTTTGAACACTCTAGAAATTAGATCAGGTCTATCATCTCCCTTGTATCCAGGCTTTTTATCAAGTTCTCTAACAATTTAAGGCCATTTCACATTGCAGGTGAAAGTTATAAATAAATCAAGATTACCATAATGCCTACAAATTGCCATAGCATCTTGATAGTTATCATGCATGTATCTAGTACTTCCAGTATATGAGCTAGGCAATATCACTTTTTGTCCCACATTATTGGCATCACTATCACCCTTTGAAATTGCATCATAAATACCTTTATAAATCTCACTTCTCAATTTTTTTTTGATTTTTTCTAATGTAATCCAATCGATCTTCCTCAAGTGTTGCATAAGAATCTACTAAAAATTGTTGGAACAATCTTCCACCTTTTAACAATGTATCCAATAAAGGCCCTCTTTCCTGAATCTGGTAAGCTATGAAAGCTCTCATTGGCACTCTTCCTCTTTTGGGCTCATGACCTTTGTAATCATTGCTCCATTTTAAATCAGGCCTATAGCCATCTTCGCCATAAGGGAAAAGAATAGGATATTGCAAAGACATGAACTTTGGATTTAATTTTGTGATGCGTTTTAACTCTCCAGCTTTCAACTCTATAACAATATCTCTATTCGAATAAAAAAGGCCTATATCTCTCACAACCAAACCACCAATTTCATCACATGTCGGTTGTTCATATTGTTTACTATCATTTGCCTGCCGGCCTAACAATCTTAGTTTTAAAGGAGTAAGAGAACCCCCTTCAAATTTATCCCTGACTGTTCGAAAATTTTTTACCAATTCATTTGATTCATCAAACATCTTAATCAAACCTTGAACAATGTCTTCATCAAGCTTTTCATTCTTTTGTTTACAATTAACAGCGTTAAGGCGATTCATTGTTCATTATGGGTATCAAATATGTAAAGCTGAGCAAATTTTGGACATTCACCTTCAAGGGGTAACAAAGAACCCATTAAATGATGAACTTGACCACTAATTTTAAAAATGTAAGGACCTGGTCCATTGTTAATTGAGTGATCAACATTGGCTCCCATTGAAGTAAATGCAAACATAGAATTATAGGCCCTGATATTCTCTCTAAACAGCAAACTTTTTGGGCCTTTACTCGGATCCAGTAAATTTTCTAAAAAAAGAGGTGTTGGCTTTGAAATCGGAAGTTTGATCTTTACTTGTTGACAACAAAGAGTAAAAAGAGGCTCATAGGCAGAATTTGTTTTTAATAGATTCTTTGAACAAAAAAAGTGCACCACAATAAATGCACTTAAGTTTTTATCTCCCAAATCCACATATTGTTCCATCATTCCTACAAAGAAAGGAAACGTAGAACAGGGCAAAAAGAGAAGAAAAAAAAATAAGACAAATGTACGCTTAGAGTAATATAAAGATATGACTGAAAATAAATATTTAACAGAGGAAAAAACGTACTTTGCCTCTTCCTTTGATAAAATGCTTGACCCCTATTCATCTGATCAGAAGTGTCAAATGAAATATCTTCTCTGGTTGTTTGACTTGTGTTTATGGGACGATAGCATATATTTTGAACACATTTTCGTTTCTTGTTCTCAATTTGAAAGGCCTTTTTATGGCTCGTTCTGGAATTTTTTTTGTCTCGATGCTTATTTTCATTGTTAGGATCATAGACATTTTCGCGAGAACATTCTATACCAACTGAACTACCAGAACTACAGGCTTGCTGCACTATGAAAGCTCTATTGGAAACTCTAGTTTTTCTTGACAGCATATGAGTTTGGCAATTGTTTTTATGACTGGTTCCAGAATTTTTTTTGGCTTGATGCTTATGCTCAATATTAGCGCAACAAACATTTTCATGACAGATTTGTGTACCACTTGAAGTGCCAGAAATATGGGCATCCTTGGTTTTTGTAATCCTTTTAGGCATGATATTCAAAATTACAAATTCCAACCAACAGATCGATAGCTGGAAAGAAAAAAACATGCATGAGTTAAATTATAATATTATTAGTACATCTATCGCCTAATCAAGCAAAATGGACGCACACCAACAGTACTGCAGCTATAGAAATAAGAATTTTCAAAAACCACAACATCTGAAAATGAACTAAATACAATTTCTATAGCCTAACCAAGCAAACCACATATAAGCAATAACATCACAACCACATAAATAACAATTTTCAAATGACACAATATCCAAAAACCAATTTTCCACGGTTCATATGTATGACCTCTTCAAAAGACGAATAGAAAACTGACTTGTTGCCTAACAGCAATGGGAAGAGCTATCAAACGGTCCAAAACGCAGTTAGACAACACCTATAACAAATGCAAAAACCAAAAAAATGAAATCAAGAAACAATCAAAAGAGCAAAAAATAAAAATATATAGATTTTGTTTGTGATAATGGTCTAAAAGCACATGACTTATAATAATTAATGATTTTCAAAAGGAAATGATGAAAAAAAGGAGTTACTAATATACATAAATGTGATAATCATCTATAAGCATATGATTTACGATGATTAATGATTTTCAAAAGGAAACACGTTTAATTATGCAACATATGAAATTGTAAATAGAATGTATTGATAGCCAAAAAGAAGTCCATCACAAAATTTAATCAACAAATCATACACCCTAAATTCCAACAAATCAAATATCAGTCATCATCAAAATCCAAAGCAAAAATCACAAAGCAAAATTCAAGTCGTTTTTTCGAACGAAAGCCACCAAAGTTGATGCATACATATTACATGTGATGTCGTACCATAGGGAGCAAATAGGCATGAAGGTAGTAACATTTGTGACTACTCGGTTCAATCCCATCACAGAGCACATATCTTTATGGCTTTTGAACTGGTGGTTTAAGCCAATTAGGAGGAATTGGTTGGTCAGCTATAAGTAGTCTCTTTTTCCATTTAAATGTGGTTTTATTTTAATCTCAATAGAAGAATCTGTACAGGCAATATGCTCTCCAATTCATAGTTTAACAACACAAACATGTTGTGTTGCTAGACTGCCACAAAAAAACACATAATGCTTATTTGAGCTCCTCTCAGTTGGTTGTGTTCCTAACCATCCTTACTAAAATTAGCAGGAGTTCTCTAGAGGAGGGATCCCAAAAAGAAATTAAGAACTTGATTAACATCCCTCAAATATAAATCCTTTTCGACATTGGCAATATCACAATGCACCCATAATCAAGTAATTAATCAAATTAATTATCAATGTTAGCATAATTGTAGATCAATGGGCATTGACATAAGCGTTGTTCTATATCAGATTTTCCAATTAACACAAATATTAGAGTCTCTAGAGAGCTTGAATCTAGCTTAGCATAACGAAGTTGAAAAATGGTTCTATAAAGTATCAGTCACGGATCTGTCCTATTCAAACAGGGATCTTAATAAAATTAGAACTCACAAACTAAGAATGAATTGAGAACTATATAAAAAGATATTATACAAAAAGAAAAGCTGGCCAAATAGAACTATATAAAAAGATATTTATTTAATTAAAAATGAGGGTATACGTAGGTATATATATATATATATATATATATATATATATATATATATACCTATTACGCAAAGCAGTGTGTAACTTAACAATCGTTTCTTCCTCCTCTGCAATGATGTTCCCTCTCTTCAAGTCAGCCCTCAGATAATTTATCCACCTCAGTCGGCAACTCTTCCCACACCTCAGCAATCCTTCAAATCACACACAAACACATTAATTTGTGTATATTTACAACCAAATGAAGACACATTGGGAATATATATAAAGGATCCAAAAAGAGTCTAATTGGAACTTCCTAAAGGGAAAGTCATATTTCAATTAGAAAATAAAATGCATAATCACCTAAGCTATTGAGAAATCTAGTAGTAACATAGTTGACTCTAAACACAAAAATCATTAAAAATCAGTTTATTTTTTAGTTTTTGACTCATTTTGTGGATTTCTCACTTCTCCATCACCCAGAAAACAAACACTTGACCCCATTATGCAACTAATACTGATTTCACAGAGCAATCGAAAATTACTCCAAATTCATAAAACTGGAAGCTTAATCGTTTGTAATAATAACAACTCAATAAACCCAGCCCCATAACTCACCTGTAATTTGAGTTTGAAATTTGAATCACATGTCGAAAAATGAAAGTAAGATGCAAAGCTACAGCTAATTGCTTAAATCCGTTAAACAGAAGTCTAAAATAGAATACCTCACCAATGGCTTCTTTTAGAGGTTTCCCTTGCTCTAAGGTAATGAGTTGTCCAAGCTCTTCTTTGTGGGAAATTAGTAGATCATACCTTGAAAGATGGGAAGGAATATAAATATCAAGAAAAATGAAATTTTTTACAAAACCAGATATAGAATCACAGGACAGCAATTATACCATTTCCTTAGACATTTGCTCCTTTCAGCAGCAGTGAGCTTGCTCCAAGCTATACACAGGATAAGAAGTTCAGATACTTAAATTAGTAAAAGAAATTTTTACAACTTAGGCTATGTTAAACAGATCTCATCTACATTTGCAAGATAATATACACATAAGCACGATTAGCTCAGTTTATGGAAGTATGCTAAATGCAGTAGATAAATTCTTCAACTGTAATTTCAATTGTGCCAGGCAAGCCCACTCGCGACACCAAATAGAAATAAACTTTCCGCCGAAATTTCTCCCAACCAAAAGGACCGGGATCTGAACAGACGAAAAAATCACCAAAAGGAAAAAGTAAAGAATAAGAGAAGAGGAAACAAACCTCGATCTGGATGAAAACTGCTAGCGGACTGCAAATCCAGTCTTGATAAACAGAGAGAGTGAGAACCAATGGCTTGATTCGTTGTTGATCCTGTTTGTCTGGGTTTTCTTTGGTTTTTTTGGGGTGCAAATATCTCAGATTCGTCTGGGTTTTCTTGGGTTTTTTTGGGGGTGCAATATCTCAGATGCAAATTGAAAATGTCTCACTCGAACAGTCCAGAAGGGAAAAGAAGAAGAGGTTTTAGAGAAGGGCAAAACCGTAATTTCACTGTTCATGATGAACAGCTTAGGAACAGTGATTCTGAACTCAGTTTTAGTATATATATAATTTTATTTTCTTGTATAACCCTACTAGGATTTACTCATTTGTATTATAAATAACTCTTTTTGGAGAATGAATACCTCTCTTTTGAGGGGAAATGATGACTTGGTTGGTTTGGGGATCAGCATCAGCAAAGGCAACAAATAAGTGAGTGTATAAGGTGGAGTCTACGGCATAAGCCGGAAATGAGATGCCACTGTACCAGTAACCGGCTTTAACAACATTTGTGCCACCGCCAGCTGCAGTTGCAGAAATAACGTGGACAAGGAAAAACAAGGAGGGCCTGAAGCAAAAAAGTAATGGTTGGGTTTTAGAATCCATTGAGATTGAGTTGTAGAATGATTGATTTGCTGCAGCAGCTTGAGTCAAAGAATGCGTGAGCATACTAAAAAAATAATAAGTGATAATAGTACAACCAATTGCGATGAGCATACTAAGACTGTCATGGATGGATTCGTGATTCTCTGAATCGATTGAGATGAACATTTCCAAAGTATAAGATACAACGACTTCAAATTTTGATAACATGGGCACGTACATGCAGACCGCACATCTGTAACTTGTCGCCCTACTTATTTATTGTACACAAACAATCGTCATTTATTTTCCTTTCATAATGTAAAATAGAAATCTCCAACCTACTTAAATTAATCCTCTACTACAAATAAAATAAATTGGGTTCATTTCAATAATCACTAGTCAGTCAACGATTTGATACTATATATATTAAATATAAAATATCTGCGAGTTTCTTTCTGATTATCAATTGGGAATTTGATCATAAACCGTTAAAATCTCCAGGAAATTCAGAGAAAAAAATTATGTAAGAGACTTAACGCCCTCTCATTCGTCAAGAATCCATGACTTTGAAGTTGTAATATAAGAGAATGCATATTAAGAATGAATTATTTTGGAAACAAAGTTTAAGATTAATGAAAAAAATTAATTATCATCAAGAAAAAGTTGGTGAATTTACCTTGCACCGAAATCTTCCAGTCGCTATCATATGTGAGGGCCAAAAAGAAGTATCCACGAAGCCCAAGGGCTTGAGCATACCCTATCTTGGAGGTTGTAGTAAACACATCATCAAACGAAACCCATGAAGAACCGTTAAAAAATATATTGTTATAGTGTCCACGTCATACACTACGGTTGCGCTCGACTGGTTCAGCACTGTCTCCAATTCATGTGCGGCATGGGGTAGGAGCAGCGGACATTGGCCAAGAAGTCGGCTGAGAAGTAGACGGCCGCGGTGAGTAGGAGACGAGGACGGGCTGTGGATTTAGCCTTTTTCTTGAGTGCGTGGCGCCAATCTTTTAGCAAGTGGCCCAAGTCCTTCATTTCTTTTGGGCTTTGAGGGAATTCCCAATCAAGATCCAGCCCATCCCAAACTTAAGTGCAACCTGTATGGCAGTGTATGAAGTGCGAACGTGAGGAGGGCTCCGAGGCCATGCGAGCAAAGATTTTTGGTAGTTCTGGGTCATCTCCGCCACCACCTAAGGACAAGAGGGTCTTCACTGGCGGATCTTTGTGATGGAGGGTGGTGGTGAAATTGGAGAGAAGCAAAGCTGTAGAATTTGACAAGTCAAATTTGAAAGTGACATCGTTTGGCACAAGGAAGGCATAGAAGATGTGAGTGAAAAATGATGTGTTTATAGCTGAAGGTGGGAAATCATCTGACAACCATGAAGGATAATAGGCCGACTTCACAGCTGGGGAGGGTCCGAAAGCGAGTCTGCCATACAGCCAGTGTTAAAGATCATCAAAGAACATGAAAGCAAAAGAATATGCACCCAGTCATTGAGGATTGCCATTTCTAGGCTGTGAGCAAAGTAGAGTACCCAATGGTAACTAGGAAGGGCTATATGCTATATATTATTCGAAGCTTGAAACGTATGTCTTTGTATTTAATTTATCCACCACAGCGTGCATTAAGGAAATAAGAATGCATATAAAAATTATGGAAGGGGTTAAGCAAAACGTTAAATTTCCTGCTATATAATCCAGAAAGTTTTGACTGCTACTATCTATTCTAATTTCTATTTAGAGGGATTAGGTTGTGCTTGTGGGGGGCTGTATAAAAATATCTCTAGAAATTAAGCCGTCCGTTATAACTTATTCAGAGCAGTGTTGCAGTGTTCAGTGTTGTACAATTAAAAACAGAGACCCTCTGTCTTGCTGATTTGAATGAAATTTGAGAACAGTGAGAATATTATAGTATCAAGTGTCCGATGTTTTTGTGGTCGTCTCTACATTTGATGTATGCTTGTGGAGGTGATCAATGCTTGGACAGGGAAGTCACGAGTAAGCAGAAGCTCCAATCATAACAACACAGGCTTCACAAGCAAATGGTTTTTAAAACCAACCTCAGCACGACAACATACCATAATGTTACTTTAAACCACTTGACTTAATTGCTGTCACTAATTTTTATAATGGTCGAAATCAATGATGAAGGTTGTTGTGTTTACCCCTTTAACTTCTGAGAAAAACGCTAATACTTGTCATTTGTTGGTGGTTTTCGTTTGGAACAGGGCTCTGAGTGGACATGTTATTCTATTGTTTTTCATGTTCAGTTGTGTTTGTCTGGGAATAGTGCAGGCTGGATTTGAATTTTTTTTTCTTGCAGTTTTGGTTTTTGTTGTATAAAAGAATTTCGTACAAACAAAACAAAAAATTTGGCATATCCTCTCCTTGGTCTAAGCCTAACCACTAGTTCAATGTTCAAATGACTTGCCTCATCAGTCCCCTTTCCTCCCTTCTCTCTGCACAGGAATTGCAAATTTTTTATTCAACCAAATATTTTAATGTTTAGAACATGTAGGCCTCCAGATGAAGAATCCAAAGTTGCTAAAATCTTGTATACTTCATAGAGTATATGACCACCCACATTGTTGAGCCTAAGAACTCCACCATTGAAAATGAAAAACTAATGTCTCCTATTCTGAGCCTGCATTTTCATCGGGGTTGCAATTCGGAAATTTGTGCATCATTAACTGAACAACTTCCTTGCTGCGGTGTAGATATGTTTTCCATACTTCCATTTCCTGAGAAAGCCATCTTTGTAGGAGTGGGAATGGGTTCAGTGTCAGTTTTGAGCATGGAATAAACTTCCAACATTGTAGGCCTAGCCTCCGGATTTTCCTGGACACATAATAGAGCTACTTGCAAGCATCTCAATAATTTACAAGAAGAAGAAGAGTCATCCAGTGATGGATCAATAAATTCCCTTCCTTTGTCCTCTTTCCATGATAGATATGCCTGCAATAGTTTGACTGTTACTTCATATGTAGTTTAGATCTAAGTAACAGTTTCCAGTAGTGGTCATAGAATCATAGATAGCTATGGAACGTACATATTGCAAGAGGTGCAAACTTTCGTTCGGGCCATAGTAACATGTGCTCCTCCTTCCACTAATCATTTGCAAAAGTAGAACCCCAAAGCTGTAGACGTCGTACTTCGTAGAGTATATACCTTTTTTTACATATTCAGGAGGAACATAGCCACTGCATTGCATACCACAACAAGCATACCACAACAAGTATTAAAGGATATGATCATGTGTGTGTGAATAACCAAAAAGAGGCAGTTTACTTACTATGTTCCAACAATCCGGTTTGTGTTTGCTTCAAGTCCATCTTTTCTGAAAAGTTTAGCCATTCCAAAATCTGATATCTTAGCATTCATTTCGTGGTCAAGTAAAATGTTGCTACCTTTCAGATCTCGGTGAATAACTGTAAAATTGGAGTATTCTTGAAGATATAGGAGTCCTTGGATAACCCCTTCAATGATGTGCACACGCTTTGTCCAGTCTAGAAGATACCGTCTGGTAGCATCTGCAAAGATATCAAATTCAGGACCAATGAGGTAGGCACAAGAGCAAGAGACAGACAAATTAAAAGTCACAGAGGTTTCTGCACCATAAGCTTAGATGGCTTAACAAGTGATTTTTGTTAGCTTAATATACAGTAGTGTTGGTTCAGTCCTCAAGAATATGCTTGTCTAACTATTTGGAGAGTTTCAATGAGTTTAACCCCCCCATCTTTACCTCTTAGAGGAGATAAGAGTCTTAAGACCCACTGAAACTTAAAGAATGCAAAAGTATTGTGTTATTCTAGCCTGCACTCTCAACCATAACAGGAAGCATGAAAAATTGCAGACCAAAAAGGTAGAAGTCCAAGCTTTTGTTGGGCATGTACTCGTTGATCAGTATTTTTCTTCCTTCTCAGTGAAAAATCCAAGAACTCGAACTAGATTTACATGTTGTAGTCTTGCAGTAAGTGTAACCTCATTTCTAAATTCCTCAAGTCCTTGAGTTGACGTTTTCGAAAGTCTTTTCACTGGGATTTCCTGTCCTCGCAA
The DNA here is from genome assembly GCA_024362665.1 of Prunus padus. Classification (NCBI taxonomy): domain Eukaryota; kingdom Viridiplantae; phylum Streptophyta; class Magnoliopsida; order Rosales; family Rosaceae; genus Prunus; species Prunus padus. The sequence continues at coordinate 32,882,304 of JANFAM010000018.1, forward strand.
TTCACCCTTGAAAAATTGAAGAAAACCATGGTTAGTTTAGTTAGCATGGTTTAGTAAAAAGAAAATCCAGATTTATATCTGATCAAAAGATGAATCTATAAATGGTATCACTCTCACTGTTCACCAGAATGTACCACTTAATTAACACAAGGTGAAGGTGACTCTGCTTTCAGTTGTTGATAAGCCTTTGGTTCAGCATGAGGGGAATTAGTAGCCAATGATCATAGACACAGCTTTAAGCCAAAAGTTTCTTTGTTCCCTTTTCTTGGTAGCAGGAAAGTAGGAACCTAGTTCAGGGAAAGATTTTTTCTAAATAAAATCCTTTTCTCCATTTTCTTCTAATCTTCCTACTTCTGGAGTTGTCTCTATTTCACTCTTAGCTAATCCTCAACCACATAGTATCTTGGAACCCTTGATTTGAAATATAAAATCTCTCATTGTGACCTATTGATATACATCTCATTGTTTTAAAAGCAGCAGCAGATTACACACAAGGGCACACACATCCAACCGAAATCCCAGTTCCCACAGTTTAAACTTATGTTAGATAATGTAGCAAATGTTACCTTGTAAACAGGACCAAACCCACCCTCTCCAAGCTTGTTTTCACTTGAGAAGTTATTTGTTGCCCTTTTGATACTGGAAAAGCTGAATGCTTGCAGACTTGGAGGATCACTGTTAAGACCTGATGTACTAGTAGACCTTGAATTCCCAAGGATAATCATCCCTGAAACCAGAAGGAAATGAATAAAAAGTGAAAATGCAAATGCAAAACTCTTGATGTAAATTCAAAAAGAGAATTTTATCTTTGTCTAATTGCTATTAGAAACAAACACTAACAATGAGAAAAATAACCTTTTGTCTTCAACCATTTTTTTTGTACGTAACACACCACGAAGGCTATGAGGATTATGATCAAAGTAATTGGAAGCAAAACTATAAGCAATAACCACCGCTTGTTTTCTTGATCATTTTCTTCCTCTTGAACTGTCATTTACTAAACCAGTTAGAAGTAGAAGAATTGGCTCTCCATTAGAAAAGAAATTGATTTATGCAGATAGCCTGTTGTCACAATTAAACTTCCTTCAGGCTATAAAATTGAGTTCTACGACATGTCAAAAATATAGCATAAAAAATCTCTTTGGCCAACCTGCTCGAGAAAGCACCCAATCGTCATCATTAGTGACTTGAAACACATTGGTACCAAGTAGCTTCTTCTCCTTGACATATGCAATCTTAGCTCTGATGGCTTCCACATCATCAAAACCAATCCAATTCGATCCTATGATGCAATAATTCACAACATAAGTAGCATTATACATTATGGAAGCTCCGTAGCTTCGAATGTACCACTTGATGTACTTATAGCTCATGGATCCATCTTCTGTCTCAGCTTTTCCGGCTGCAGGTGCCCCAATTCCATTATTGTCTTTGGGGTTCACAAGTGTCCACGCATAGCCATGGTAAGGTAAACCCAAAACTAGTTTGCTAGCAGGAAATGAGTTGTTTAGCCATTGCTTTATACCATAGTTGGTGTTAACATGGCTTGACGGGTCATATAAAGCAGCATGAGCACCAGTAACATTCTCCTTAGCAGGCAGATGATAGTCATATACCACAACATGTGCCCAATCCAAGTTCCTCTTCATATATTCAATCGGGTAACTCAAAGATTCGAAAGCAGGCAAATAACGAACCGCCATTGTCAATATCAACCGTGACTGATCACTAGAGTTTCTTGACTCAGAATTCACAGCAGCCCCCCACTCATCCAATAGCTTTCCCATGTTGATCATATCAGAGGCTGTGTTAGGCCAAAGCCAAAGCAAGTCTATACCTTGAAAGCCAAAACGCCTTGCTGTTTTGATTGAAGACTCAATGAAAGACTTTCTTTTAGAAGGATTGCTGACCATTGTTGACAAGACTGAAGAGTTGCTTTCTCACCCAAAATTGATTGATTTGTTGCAGCTAGTCCATTCCAGATGGACATGAGTGTTATGACTGATGGGTTTTTGCGCTTGAAGACATTGGTGAAGCTGGAGAAGGATGGCTCCTGAGAGGAAGGGATGGAGAGCTGGTAGGTGGAGGAATTTAGATCAGCAGAGGCACAAATAAGATGAGTGAACAAGGCAGAGTTTATGTCAGGTATCGGAGACACGCTAGCGACATACCAGTAACCAGCTCTGATCCAAGTTTGTGCAGAGAAACAAGAATAAAATTGAGATGAAAAAACGAAGATGAAGAGGAAAAGGTGGGTGATATTTTTGAGCCCATGGAAATAAAGCTAGTTTGATTTTCCTCCTACAAGATGACTAGTACCTCTGCAACTGCATGGCTGCCTTGTTTACATTTGCAGTAAAATCATGATGATACTGGACTGGACTGTACAGATTAATGGAGATTGCATTGCAGCCAAACCAATCAATGAAGCCCTTCTTTCTTTCTAAATATAAAGAAATCAAACATGATGAGGAGGGTGTGTGAAATGGCATATGCCACAAGCAAGACTTGTTTCTTTACCACGCGTCTCTCTCTGGATTAAGTTGAAGAATGTGAAACCAGATAATGGTTTTCTTTGATTCGTCTATTTCACACCAATTTGGAGTTACATAAATAGCTATTAAAGTAATAGCTGTACAATGGTTCAGTTTACAAAAAAGAAATAATCTTACAGCAGTCTTCATGATGTTGTCTTCTCCTTTTATATCTGGCAGCATCCCCTTTTACAAGTGGCAGTGTGTTGCTTTCATAATGTTGTTTTCATCATGGCAGACTAACCATGTGTTAACAACGTGTCAACATTCCCCCTCAAGTTGGTGCATAGATGTTTGAATGCCCAACTTGTCGAGGCATGAATGAAAACTTCTACTTGATACGCATTTGGCAAGATGTCGGCCAATTGATCTTCACTTTTAACAAATGGAAAGTCAACAATTCCAGCATCCAACTTCTCTTTAATAAAGTGTCTATCCACTTCAACGTGTTTAGTGCGATCGTGTTGAACTGGATTGTGGGCAATGCTAATGGCAGCTTTGTTATCACAATGTAGATTCATAGCCTTCTTGGATTTGAAACCCAAGTCTCTCAACAATTTTCGCAACCACATGAGTTCACACACACCATGAGACATGCCTCGTATTCGGCTTCAGCGCTTGACCTAGATACCACCTTTTGTTTCTTGCTACGCCATGTAACCAAATTTCCCCTACAAAGGTGAAGTAACCAGATGTGGATCTTCTATCAACAATGGACCCGGCATAATCAGCATCTGTATAGGCTTGAACATCTAGATGACCATGCTTAGTAAACATCAATCCTTTTCCTGGTGCGACTTCAAGTATCTAAGTATTCAAGAACAGCTTCCATATGACTCTCACTAGGGGCATGCATGAATTGACTAACCACACTAACAGATAGGCTATATCAGTCGTGTATGTGACAAGTAGATTAGTTTTCCAACCAACTTCGATACCTTTCCTTATTTGTTGGAATCGATCAAGGTTTTCTCCCAATTTATGATTTTTCTCCATTGGAGTGGCTGCCGGTTTGCAGGCAAACATACCAGTCTCACTTAGCAAATCTAGGATATACTTTCTTTGAGACAAAGAGATGCCATGCTTAGATCTTGCCACCTCAATTCCAAGAAAGTATTTTAGTACCTCTAGGTTTTTCATCTCAAATTCTTGAGCCAAGTAATTCTCAAGTTCTGTGATTCCTTCTTCATCATTACCTGTAACAACCATGTCATCCACATAAATAATCAAGGCTCACACTGTCCTTTCCTGTGTTTCAAAGCAGTGTATGATCAGAATTGCTCTGCTTGTACCCAAATCTTTTCATTGTGATGAATCTCCCAAACCAAGCCCTAGGCGACTGTTTGAGCCATATAAAGATTTCCTCGGCTTGCACACCTTACCAACATCAGTCTCCGTAACAAACCCAGGTGGAAGATTCATATACACCTCATCTTTTAAATCACCATGTAGGAAAGCATTTTTCACATCAAATTGATGTAGCGGCCAGTCTAGGTTGGTAGCCAGAGATAAAAGGACTCGAATAGTGTTGATTTTAGCTACTAGCGCAAAAGTCTCTGAGTAATCAACACCATAAGTTTGAGTGTAGCCTTTTGCTACTAATCTTGCCTTGTATCTCTCTACTGATCCATCTGCTTTGTGTTTTACAGTAAACGCCCATTTACAACCAACGTGTCTCTTGCCTTTAGGCAGCTCAACAAGTTCCCATGTACAATTTTTCTGCAGTGCCTCCATCTCCTCAACCATAGCAATCTTCCACTTTGGGTCACCAAGAGCATCCTGTAAGCTACTAGGTGTAGACACAGAAGATATGTGGTTTGTAAAAGTAATATAAGAACTGGATAAACGATGGTTAGACACATAATCAGATATTGGATATTGAACAGTTTTCACTATAGAGTAGCCAAACCTTCTCGGAGGTATCCCACGATTTTTACGAATTGGAAAACGAGGAGAATTAGAGATATCTATAGACTCATTTGAGTGATCTAGATTATCCCTAGCTGAAATATCATGGTTAACAACATCATCAGTATGTATGGAAGATGACGGGGATTGTGGAATTACCTCAGAATGATCTTCATGCAAAGCAACATTTTTGACATGGTCATGAAGTGGAGGATCTGTTACTACTTCATTTCTCTTCCTCCTTTGGTACACTTGAAACTCTTTTTCTCATTCATTATTGACTTTATTATCATGTGTATCATCATTAGGTGATGGAACATATCCAATATCGTGGAACTGCTTCTTTCTCTCCATCAATCTCCCCACGAAGAGGAGTGACCGAAAAATAGGCCTCTTCTTCACAAAATGTAACATCCATAGAAATAAAAATTTCCCAGGATAGGGGATGATAACACTTGTACCCCTTTTGTGAGGCAGAATAACCAACAAACACACATTTGAGGGCACGAGGATCTAGTTTGTCACGATTGTGCTTGTGAACATGAACATAGCTAACACATCCAAATACTTTAGGTTGAATATGAAGAACTGAAGGAATAGAATGATACTGAGAAAGGGTCTGAATAGGTGTTTGGTATTGGAGAACCCGAGAGGGTACACGATTTATAAGGTACACGGCTGTACAAATGGCATCGCCCCAAAAACGTTTTGGAACATGCATAGTAAAGCATAAAGATCGAGCAACTTCTAAAAGATGACGATTTTTACGTTACGCTATACCGCTCATTGAGGAGTATATGGATGGAAGTTTGGTGTATGATGCCATTTTGCTCAAAAAAGGTTTTAAGTTCAGAATTCAAATACTCACCCTCATTGTCAGATCGGACTACTTGAACTGGTACATGAACTTGTGTTTGAATCATATGATGAAATATAGGAAAAATGGATTAGACATCACTTTTATTTTTCAACAAATAAACCCAAGAGACATGAGTACAGTCATCAATGAAGGAGACAAAGTACTTAGCACCAGTGTAAGTAGAAACATGAAATGGACCCCACACATCGGAGTGAATAAGAGAGAATGGAACATGACTTTTATTGGAGCTTACAGGAAATGAAACACGATGACTTTTTGCAAAAATACAGATTTCGCAATGGAAGTCAGACACATAAACTTTAGCAAATAAAGAAGGAAATAGAAGTTGTAAATATTGAAAGGATGGGTGACCCAATCTTTTGTGCCACAACCAAATTTCAGCGTAAGCCTTTTCTGTACTAACTTGATAGCCACTTATTTGAGGATCAGGCGGTTTTGAGTCCAAGTAGTACAATCCTCCGCTTTCCTTACCATGACCAATCTGCTCCTTTGTCTGAAGATCCTGAAATAAACAAGAGGTAGGAGAGAAAATAGCCAAACAATTGAGATTTTTAGTAATTTGACTAATAGAAAGCAAATTGTGAGAGAGAGTAGGGACATGCAAAACAGAGGACAAAGACAAAGATGGAGTTAGGGAACAGATCCTGCTCCTAAAACCGGAGTGGAAAGACCATTAACAACTTTAACAGCTTTTGTATGTGGATGACTGTGGGAAACAAAATAAGCGGTATTATTAGTCATATGATCGGAAGCTCCTGAATCAATGATCCAGAGTTTATCACTAGCATTAAAGGGTGTGCTCATTGCTAAACCATAGTGACTTGTACTTGGATATGGTGAGGAAGTGGAAGTAGTATTGGGGAAAAAATTGAGAATAGATCGATCCATATGTGGTGAAGAACCATGAGGTAGAGGCTGTGAAGCCAAATTTGCAACACTTTTTTCTTCTCTTTTTCCTTTTCTTGTTTGTCCACCCACCAATCTGGATATCCAACCAATTCAAAACAAGTTTCCCGGGTGTGTTTTTTCTTCCCACAGTGGGTACATTGGCGTGTGTCAAGTTGCTTTTGTCCCTACGAGGATGACCACTTCTAGGTACAGGGCGATGTAAGGTGGTTGTCATAGCTGACCCTTCAACATGTGAGCCAGCTAACATGGTTGCTTGCCTGTTGGCTTCGTGAGCACACTGTGCATATGCAGCTTGCACACTCGGGAAAGGATCTTCGACTAGAACTTGACCTCGAATTCTATCCAAATGATGGTCAAGTCCAGCCAAGACGTCATATAATCGCTCTGCTGAAATTTCCTTTGTGCGGGTAGCAATATCAGCAGAACACTTCATTTCGCTTGGTCGCAAAACATCAATTTCTTACCAAATTAACTGCAAGGTACCATAATAATCAGATAAAGACGTACCATTTTGACGAGTTGTGAGTGCCTTACACCGAAGCTCACATAATTTTGATGCATCTTTACCCATAGAATAGGTCTGGGTAACAGCATCCCACACTTCTTTCGCAGTAGAAAGGCTAAGAAAAATAGCCCTTAAGTGTTTGGTCATGGAATTGAGAAGCCAACACTGAACCATGACATTTTCTTCTTCCCATGTAGAATACAGAGCATCAGCTTCTGTTGGTGTCACCTTTGTGCCAGTGATATATCCCCATTTTCCTCTTCCAAGAATATAAAGTTTGACACTACGGGACCAAGAAGAGTAATTGGAACCATCCAATTTATCCGGCGTGATCTGCAATGTCATGTCATTTTGGGTGACAGAATTGGAAGTCGATCGAGAGCTGGCCATTTTTTCATAATCACCCATGGGCCTCTTTTTTCTATGTTTCAGACTTCATCAAGATGGTGAGATGGTGATGAGTTTGAGGTAAGGGATGAAGTCGGTTAAACAAGGGTAGAGCTGCTGAAACTGTCAACAGTTTAGAAAAAATTTCACAGAGATCTTAAAGCTCTGATACCATGTGAAACCAGATAATGGTTTTCTTTGATTCGTCTATTTCACACCAATTTGGAGTTACATAAATAGCTATTAAAGTAATAGCTGTACAATGGTTCAGTTTACAAAAAAGAAATAATCTTACAGCAGTCTTCATGATGTTGTCTTCTCCTTTTATATCTGGCAGCATCTCCTTTTACAAGTGGCAGTGTGTTGCTTTCATAATGTTGTTTTCATTATGGCAGACTAACCATGTGTTAACAACGTGTCAACAAAGAAGCGGCATGGAATGGAACACTTTTGCCACCAAACTTCTTGTGAAATGTAATTTCTTGGAAAAGTTTGCCTTTTCAACTATGGTGGACCCATAAATTTTTTAGAGGACTGCAATTTTGAAAGAATGAAAGTTTTATTTTAAAAAAAATAAAAGCTAGAGGGAAAGCACGTGTTCTTCTTCTTCCTCCTTTGTATGAAGTTATATTTTCTTTCTTTCTATTATTAAAAGAAAAGGATGTGCTAATTAATTCATGTTATTTCATTATAAAAATAATTTTCTGAGGAAAGAAAAGAAAAAGTGTGTCTGCGTTTGAGAAAAGCAGTTGAATTGCCCTCTTGAGAAAGAATTCCCGGATTGGAAACCATCTTCACTCGCGATTAATTTAAGCCGAACAATTAATTTAAAAAGAAGAAAAAGAAAGCTTGTTAAAAGACCTTTTGTTTTATAGCTCTTTATTATTTTTTATGCGGCCCATACATCAGAGATTGTTAAAACCCGCAAATTTTTTTTTTTAAACCCTGGTCCAAAACGACGTCGTTTTGCCCAGGATGTTTATATAAAAAAGACACGCTCCTCGCAGAAATAGCCCAACGCCTTCAAGCCTTGGTTGAGACAATTCATCGAACATCTGGAGCGCACCACGAAACCCCAGTAGATGAGCAATATACAGCTCTTGAAGAGGCTTTTCCAGCGAGGGTGCACCTCCTTACGCCTTAATAATAGGTGCGCCAGTGCTTTCCAATTCTAGGGTTTTCAAGAGACACTTTTCCTGGAGCCCTTCTTCTGCCAACTCTAGGGTTGTTCAGATTATTATTATTGTCATAATCGTGTATTATTCAATTCTATTCATTTCCAATTGGTCCCTCGATGTTTTTGCCAATTGGTCCTTTTGCAGATGAGGACAAACTTACTTGGGTATTGAATTGTTCGGGCTGCGTCTGTTGGTTTCAATCGGGTTGGGCCTAAGAGGAAAGAGAGGGCTGCATTCTCCTCATGCTCCCGTGGGCTTAGATTCTGGGCCCAATTTAATTTTCTTTAAAATTTTTATCCCACTGACATTATTTTAAATTTATATCCCATAAAGATTATGAATTATATATGTTATATATAGGAGAGAAATTGAACATATTATAAATTAAAGTTTTAAATAATTCAAAATACAACTATGACTAAAAACGGCAAATAGAAAATGTGAGCACAAACACTTACAACATACGACTCATCGGATTGAAAATCTTATTGAACTTCGTTTTACAAAGCACTGAGCATATACCACTCATCTGCCTACAACATCTGACATTGTTGAATCATCAACGGAACACGCTTCTAGCCGCGGTGTAGGATTAGTTTCTTCGTCTTCATTTCTTTTTGAAAAAGCTGGCATTTTTGGTTTTGCCATTATAGCACTTTCATTTTGTAGCATCGAAGAAATTTCCAACATGGAAGGCCTTTCATTTGCATTTTCTTGAACACATAGGAGACCAATCTGCAAGCATCTCATCAATTTACATAATGAATGTGTATCATCAAGTGAAGGATCCATAAACTCCATCCCTTTGCCTTCTTTCCAAAGTTCATATGCCTGAAATTATTGAATGTTTCCACCACGTAATTGAAACGTGAAGATTTAATTCTTAGCAAACCTGAAGCAAATATTAATTCTGATGTAACTGTGCTTATTGAAGTAACTTACATATTCTAGAAGGTTTAAGTCTTCATTTGGACCATAGAAAGGTGCATTCTTCTTGCCACTTATGATCTGTACAAGGAGAACTCCAAAGCTATAAACATCTGATTTCGTGGAGTATCTACCGTTTTTAACATATTCAGGAGGTACATAGCCACTGCACAGAATGATTTAGAAGATTAAGTACTAAGTATTCAATAATAGAAAGCTCAATTAAAAAAGCAGCTTTATTAGGCAAAAGAGTTACTATGTTCCAACGATCCGGCTTGTGTTTGCTTCTTGTTCATCTTTTGTGAAAATTCTGGCCATACCAAAATCTGAGATCTTAGGCCTCATCTCCTCATCAAGTAAAATGTTGCTAGCTTTCAGATCTCGATGGATTATTGTCAATCTTGAGTATTCTTGGAGATAAAGAAGTCCCTGAGTAACCCCTTCAATAATGTTAACACGCTTTCCCCAATCTAGTTGATACCTTCTGATAGGATCTACATTGAAACAGATGCTGTCCAATCAGTTATGCATTGAAATATACTAAAAAATGCATGGAATAGTAGAGACACCATAGGCCGTCCCTTAGAAGCTTACACTATGTTCAGCTTAAAGGTGGGTGGCACAAGGAAGTGAAACCACCAGGAACTAGGGGATTGTCATCTTTTACACAAAAGCAGCGAAATCTCATATTGACGTACCAAAGAGGTAGAGGTCCAAGCTTTTCATTGGCATGTACTCATAAATCAGCATTTGTTCATGGTGTTCGATGCAGAATCCCAAAACCCTGACAAGATTAACGTGTTGTAGTTTTGCTGTAAGCATGACCTCATTCTTGAATTCCTCAAATCCTTGAGTTGAAGCTTTTGAAAGTTTTTTCACAGCTATTTCTTGTCCATTTGGCAATACACCCTAGCAATTTATGTAGACACTCATTGTTAGCATATTTAATGGGGACAAGGTGGTGACATGACATGCCCCATTATAAAAGTTTACCTTATAAACTGGACCATAACCACCCTCTCCAAGCTTATTTTGAATTGAAAATCCTTCTGTTGCCGCCTCAATGACAGCAATGCCAAAGACTTGCAGATTAGGTACATGGCTATTGAAAATTCCAGCTGTGTCTGCTATATAATTTGGCCTGGATTCTGATTCTTTAGCTGCTAAAGAGAAAGGAAAAAAAAAAAGGATTGGCAGAAGAGCTTTAAGATCCAATTCTTCCTCCATGTCCATAGTAATAGATAATACACAAATCCAAAGAGGTGAATAGTTAATGCTTCAATACTTTCAGGCCGAACAAAAATAAGAAGAAGCTATATACCTTTTGACTTGAGCATTCTCATGTGGAAGTAACACATGATGGAGCCTAATATGAGAATAGCTGAAGCTGTTGTAGTCAAAATGATTATAAGAAGTTGCCGCTTGTTTTGTCCAGTGCTTGCCGCTTGTGATCAGCATATATAATTCAATGTAACAGTTAGGGAAGAATGCATTATATAATTCTTGGAAGTTGTCAGCAACAATAAGACATATGCTTGTGTGTCTGGCTGCGTGTATTTCTTTGTCAATTACAGGGGAAATATAAATAAGGCGACGGATGAATTTTCCAACGTAAAAATCCAAGTCTTTTATTGGACTGTGACTTATATGGGTATCTTCATTTCATTTTCAACAGAAACCAATTATTTATTCTCCAAATGAAAAAAAATGAAAAAAGTAAATCACATTTCAATCTGAGAGGGCAATGCAATTTTGACAGCGAATCATATTTTCCGTTTTCAATATCAGCTCATACTTTAATTTCTGACTTTTATCTACAACAAACTTCAATAGACACTAAAGTATTGCAATAATTAGCAGGCTTTCTCTTTTGTAAAGTGACCAATCAACAATAACCAATCTGATTTCTTTAGATGGGGATGGGAGTAATGAAATTCACTTGTCATGGTGGAATATGCAGAGAAAATTAGTTCATCAAGTAGAGTACTATGCCTAATTATTGAGCTTCAATTCCTACCTGCAGCTGCAAGAGAAAGCTCCCAATTGTCATCATGGGAAACCTGCCAGACAAAGTATCCACGCAAACTCTTCTCCTTGGCATAAGAAACTTTTATTTTGACAACTTGAGCATCATCAAAAGCAATCCAAATTGATCCCATTTTGCAGTACTTAACTACATAAGTAGCATTGTAGAATATGTTATTCCCATATATGTAATCCTTAATGACCTTGTAGCTCATGGATCCATCCCCTTCAATGCCTGGGCCTGTTGCTGGTGCACCAATACCATTGTCCATAGGATTCACAAGTTTCCAAGCATAGCCATAGAAAGGCAAGCCCAAAACCAATTTGGAAGCAGATAATCCACTACCAATCCATGCCTTGATACCATAATCTGTGCTAGCATTACTTGATGGATCATACAGAGCTGCATGAGCGCCAGTGAAATTAGTCCGCTGAGGGCTATAATAGTCATAGGCCATTACATTTACCCAATTCAAGTTGTTCTGAATAGATTCAACCGGAAAGGAAAAGGACTCCAAATCTGGTTTGTATTGAACGGCTGCCGTCAAAATCAGCTCCGCCCAGCCCGAGTTTGCAGCCTCAGAAATGGCAGCAGCTCGCCACTCTTTAAATAAATTTCCCATGTTGGTCATGTCCGAGCTTGTTTTAGCTGAAAGCCAGCAAAGCTCTAGGCCTTGGAAGTCATAACGCCTTGCAAACTTTATTGAAGAATCAATGAAGGTCTTTCTGTGAGAAGAACTACTGACAAGTGTTGAAAAGACTGAGTAGTCTGCGTTTCCACCCCCAATGGAGACGAGGGTGGTGACTGATGGGTTCTTTTGCCTGACCGTGGATGAGAAGGTGGAGTAGTCAGAATCAGAGGAGGAGAGGAGCTCATAGGATGATGAATTAAGACCGGCATATGCGTAAATAAGGTGAGTAAAAACCCCAGAGTTTATTATGTCAGCAAAGAGGAATTCTTTGACAGATTGCCAGTAGGCCGCTTTGATCCAAGATTGTGCCTCTGAGGCTTGCAGTCTAAAAGCAACAAGAATATGGAAGAAAAGGAGGACTAGTAGTACACTTGAAAATTTGAATACCATGGAGTATGAATAGGAAGCTGATGCTTGAGAGCAGATGGACGATGGCTGATGGCTGAACTTAGAAAGAAATGCATTAAGACTTCAGTTCTTGGGATGAAGATTAGAGTCTTGTTTCTAAATATAAATCAGCATGATGGAGTGTGAAATGGAGTTTTTTTTTAAATGCAGCGATTTGGGAAGGGGGCACTTTTCCTGGGATTCGAACGTGACCAAGGGGGAGGGGAGGGACCTCTTGTAAATAGCACACTCTCTTGTAAATTGTAATCACATTCATTAAGAATAGAATCTAATTCTACTTCATCTCTCTCTGATCTTTCTTCTCTTGTTTCTCTCTCTCTAGCAAGACTTCGACTTAATTTGAAAATTCAGACATTGAAATTTCTCCAATTCAACATATTATTCTACAAGGTCATTCTACAATTTCATCGAGAAGGTAACTATTCAACATTGTGAATGAGAAAATTGCAGGATGAGGTATTGTATCCGCTACCAAACATTTCTCCACTTGTATTAGCGTTAGACGTAATGTTTAGGCAAGTGTTTTTGGATGTCATTTCATGATGAAATTGCATTGATATAATTGCTGATTTTATGGTAATTGTAGGTTCCACACTTCCACATTTCCCCCTTCTAATAGGGGACCTTCCCCTACCATTAGATTGACCCTCAATTATTATCTACCTTTTTAAAATAAAAAGAAAATATTCAAATTCGAAAAGTAAGTAAGAGTCCAACTCCATCCATTGTCATTTCTAATGTGGTAGGCCAAAACTCCTTTCGTCCACTAAAAGCCCTCAAATCACATTTGCAATGCATGACTAGTACACACATGTTTGGATTTTTCCAGTGTCATAATCTATAAAAATGATAAACTTAAATAAATTATTTAATCACAATCGTTGGCGGCGGTAGCGTAAATCCAAATCCATCTCATCTCAAGTGGAGATAAGTATTGGTTGGCTTAAGGAATAAAATATCCATAATATCCTCGATATTTTCACGAAATTTCCGTATTTTTGGACTACCGATATTTCCGATACCATCGATATTTTAGATATCCATGAACTAAAATATCGATAATATTGACGACATGGACCGAAATATCGATAATATCCCGATATTTCCATCGAAATTTCCGTATTTTTGGACTACCGATATTTCCGATATCATTGATATTTTATTCCTTGGTTGGCTTCGGTCACGAAATATTATTATTATTATTTTTTTGAGAAAAGTCGGTCAATTGCATAGAAGATTAGATGTGACTACAATCATGAGAGATGAGCCCCTGAACAAGCTCAGGGACCTCACCAAACCAAGATTATTATTTTAAATCTGGGTAAATATTTTGTAACCCGCAAATCCAAATCCATCTCATCTCTGACCTATCACAATTTGGAATCTGAATTATCCCCAAAATTGTAAATATGATTCTTTTCTTTAAAATTAATGCAAACCAATTTCCATATCATTCACAAATCTAAGCTGAATTTGTTTCTGGTTTTCTCCAAAACATTATTATCCAAAATTACAAGCAGAGATTTACAACTTCTCACTCCAAAAAACATATCTATTTACACAACCTCATCCTCTAATGAACTGGAGAATAAAAATGAAACGGAAAAAAGAAAAAAAAAACGAAAACCTCTGACCCCGGTGGAGGGAAACCGTTATTCTTCTTGCCACTTATGATCTCTACAAGGAGAACTCCAAAGCTATAAACATCTGATTTCGTGGAGTATAGACCGTTTTTAACATATTCAGGAGGTACATAGCCACTGCACAGAATGATTTAGAAGATTACGTACTAAGTATTCAATAATAGAAAGCTCAATTAAAAAAGTAGCTTTATTAGGAAATAGAGTTACCGTGTTCCAACGATCCGGCTTGTGTTTGCTTCTTGTTCATGTTTTGTGAAAATTCTGGCCATACCAAAATCTGAGATCTTAGTATCAGATTGAGGAAATCAACTCTGAATTTCATATACACTTTGCAGCAATTAAATACACATAGGGATAACAAACACTTGTTTGAAATCCTAAAAGATAAAGCAGTTTGAAACTGTCTCCTAACTCTAAGGAACAACTATTTGAATGAATGCAAACTAGAGAAACTAACGGGCTAAGATTATCTGTACAATGAAATCAAAATAAAGAAACTAACGGACTGGTACAAGTTGTTACAATTCTGTGATACTTAGGCCTCATCTCCTCATCAAGTAAAATGTTGCTAGCTTTCAGATCTCGATGGATTATTGTCAATCTTGAGTATTCTTGGAGATAAAGAAGTCCCTGAGTAACCCCTTCAATAATGTTAACACGCTTTCTCCAATCTAGTTCATACCTTCTGACAGGATCTACATTGAAACAGATGCTGTCCAATCAGTTATGCATTGAAATATACTAAAAATTAATGGAATTGTAGAGATACCATAGGCCATCCCTTACAAGCTTACACTATGTTCAGCTTAAAGGTGGGTGGCACAAGGAAGTGAAACCACTAGGAACTAGTGGGTTGTCATCTTTTACACAAAAGTAGCGAAATCTCATATTGACTTACCAAAGAGGTAGAGGTCCAAGCTTTTCTTTGGCATGTACTCGTAAATCAGCATTTGCTCTTGAATTCCTCGAATCCTTGAGTTGAAGCTTTTGAAAGTTTTTTCACAGCTATTTCTTGTCCATTTGGCAATACACCCTAGCAAGTTATGTAGACACTCATGGTTAGCATGTTTAATGGGGACAAGCTGGTGCCATGACATGCTCCATTCACTACTACAAAAATCGAAATAGATGACGGTAATTCACCGTCGTGTATTCTGTTTTTCAACAGTCGTAGAATCGACCGACATCTTTTGATGCATAAAATCACGACGGTAAATCACCGCCGTCTATTTCATATAAAGACGACATATTGGCTAAAACACGTCGTTTTTGTAACATAAAAACGACGGTTTATTTTACAATCCTGACGTTGTTAAAATATACAACGTCCTACACAAATAAAATCCAACGTCTATTAACTGCAAAAATAAACAACCTGGATAACCTTAGACGTCACTTTTAGAAAATAAACGTCGTTTAACGAAGGAACAATGACATTATTTACAAAAATACAAACGTAAATCTAAGAAACCACGACACTAACTGTAAATTAAGAGACGTTGAAAACTCAGTTTACGGCAGTAATTTAACTGTCAATCGACGTAGTTAATAACATTAGACGGCCATTTTATTTTTAAAACTGACGTCTATATTTATATATATTACCACGTCATGAATAATTTCAAAACAACGTAGGTTGGCACCAAGGAATAAAATATCGATGATATCGGAAATATCGGTAGTCCAAAAATACGGAAATTTCGATGGAAATATCGGGATATTATCGATATTTCGGTCCATGTCGTCAATATTATCGATATTTTAGTTCATGGATATCTAAAATATCGATGGTATCGGAAATATCGGTAGTCCAAAAATACGGAAATTTCGTGGAAATATCGAGGATATTATGGATATTTTATTCCTTGGTTGGCACTATCCACGTCATCAATAACACCATGACCGACGTTATTATATTTTTCGACGGCGTATTTATTTCTAAAGACAACGTTGTTAAGACTTCAAATGTCCTCTATCATAGAAATTCAGACGTGGCGACTACTTTATACTTCGCTTATATAATGAATTACGTCGTTTTTATACTTGTTAGACGACTGTGTTTAACGTCTTACCGACGTGCAAAATAAAT
Source organism: Prunus padus (assembly GCA_024362665.1). Lineage (NCBI taxonomy): Eukaryota > Viridiplantae > Streptophyta > Magnoliopsida > Rosales > Rosaceae > Prunus > Prunus padus. The sequence goes on from JANFAM010000018.1 coordinate 32,898,389, forward strand.
TTCCCGTGGAAAGACGACACCTTTAATAAAAACCAACGTTGTTATGAAATAAAGACGACAGTTTGTTTTACAAATATGACGTTGTTAGCATAGACAACGTCTTATTCAGATAAAAACCGACGTCTTTTCAATGAAAATGGAATTAAAAAAGAACAACTTTGATAAGCTTAGACGACCCTTTCAGAAAATCTACGTCGTTTAAAGTAGAAACAATGTCGTAAGTTACCAAAATATAAACGTAATATGAAGTAACCACGACATAAACAACATATATATTGATCGTCGTTGAAAAGTCATTTAACGTCAGTAATTTAACGCCTCATCGACGTAGTTAAGAACATTGTACATCCATTTTATTTTTAAAAATGACATCTATCTAAAAATTACCACATCGGTACGTACATTATCGTTGTTGTTCTATTGTTATCTACGTTTCTTTGAATGAATTGAGCGGTCATGATAGTTAGTATTTAGATGTCGGTACGTACATTTATGGATGTAAACGACGTTAAATATCATTGAGACGTCTTATTTTGCAATTTTTCAGAGAACCGTCGTGTTTTGCATCTGAAACCCAGTTTTTTTAGTACTAAATGTTATGTGGCCAAAACCTGCATAATGAAAGTGAAAGAAATACATTACAATTTCTTGCAAAATTAATGTCATACATAGCCATTTAGGGCATAAATAATGTCATAAATCACAAGCATCATTCAATCCATATATCTTCACACCCATGTCAAATATTTTCACTCCCAAACTCATGGGCTAGTTCATCAAATGTGTCAACATTTGGCATCCCTCTAGTAAATGGCTCACACTCAATTCTCACATCACCTAAGACATCATCACCAATAACATCATTATATTCTCTATTAGGCATTGATAACACTACCGACCAACTATGATGCATTGGGTCGTCAACAAAAAAAACTTGTTTGACTTGAGAAGCCAAAACAAATTGGTCATTCCTATGTCCAATTTTACTCAGATCTACAAGGGTAAATCCGAGTTAAATCGACTACAAGGCCAGAAGTGCTATCTATCCAATCACACCTAAAGACTGGGATTGTAAACTTTTGGTAGTCAAGGTCCCAAATATCTTGAATGACATCATAAAAACCCATATTTGAGACAATAGGGTTTTTATCCTTGGCACTAGCAACTTGCATAGTATTTGCAAGTAAATAAACTCCACTATTTTGAACTGCCCGCACATCATCTTGTGCCTTGGTGTTAAATTTAACACCTTTAATAAGATAGCTCTTATATGATGACACTGTCATGCTTGGACCACTTGCTAGCCACCTCAAATTTTCTGATACGCCATTATTTTCTTTCTCATTGATTTCCCTTTGAACCTGCAAATTAAACATATGTTAATTCAATGCAACATAGATATGACAATAAATCAAACTCCAATGTTTTATTCAATAACATATACCTTAAAGCGTAACCATTGAATGAAAGTGTTGTTGTGCTTATCTTGTAGCCACTTTGTTCTCTTTTTATATTTTGGATAAGTGGTCTTGAGGTGGATCATATGTTCCCTACATGACACATAAAATTCTAGTATTATTGTCCCTTGTATTTAAAAGAAACATAAGGAATGATTTAAAACATAATGATTAAAAGTCATACTCGATATATGGTTGGACTTCCTCCGTATTCTCCAACACATATAGATGTGCCCGGTTCAAAAGGTCTCAACCAACTAAAGTCACTGAGCAACCTGATAGTGACTTTGAAAGTCACATCTTCTGGTTTAATGGCACTCCAATTGTTCTAATATCAGATAAATGCTCGGTGCAAAACTCCACAGCTTCTTCAGCTATATAGCACTCAACAATGCAACCTTCAGGATGATTACGGTTCTGAACATACCCCTTTAGCACTTTCATATATCTTTCGAACGGATACATCCATCTAAAATAAACAGGCCCACATAGACGAACTTCTCTAACAAGATGTACTAATAGATGAACCATGATATCGAAGAATGAAGAGGGAAAGTATTTCTCAAGCAAACACAAAGTAACTACTACATCTTCTTCCAACTTATCTAGCTAGGAAACATCCACGGTCTTTGCACATATAGAATTAAAGAAGAAGTACAGTCAAGTTATTGCATACCTTGCAGGCTTTTCCAAACAGAACGAATTGCCACAGGGAGCAATTGTTGCATCAAGGTATGACAATCATGTGATTTTAGGCCAAGAAGTCTTGAATCTTGTAAAGATACAAGATTTTTTATGTTTGAAGAATAACCTTCAGGGACCTTCATACCACCTCTCTAATAGAGGTGGAGTCCACCAATACAATGGGCCCACCGAACCAATACAACGGGGCCCACCTCTCTATAAATGTGGTAAGCCTATCATTTCCCAAATAGTACAGATGTTCAATAAAACCAAATGCTGTGCTGAACGGTAAATATTTCTCAGATACGACAAATGGCGCTGGGCAATATTTGTGAATTGTAGAGAGTCGTTTCTACGCCACTAGATAACAAAGTAAAATAAGGGCATATATGACTTTTCATACGTTAATGCTATGAATCGCTCAATTTTACAAATCCCTTTTTTTTTAAAAGGCTTAATATCACAAAAGGTCCTTAAGGTTTACGAAACTATCAGATTGCATCCTTAATGTTTTTTTGTGTCATTCGTGGTTCTCGAGGTTAGTATGTGTGATCACAAATGGTCCCTGCCGTTAGGTTCCGTAAAAAATTCCTTTAATTTGCTGACGTGACATATATATATATATTACAAAACATCCCTAAGGTTCACGCACCTATCACAAATGGTCCATGCGAATTTATTTTTTTTCATTTAAAATTCATAAACTTTTGGTTTTCTTTTTTAAATTATTTAAAAATATATTTTATATTTTAAATACACATGACACTATATTTTTGAAGACGTAGGCTCCACATATATGCCACATCAACAAATTAATGAAGTTTTTTAAAAATGAAAAAAACCATTTATAGAAGGATTTTAACCTTGAGAACCATTTATGAACCCTAAACCCTTGATTTTTTCATTTTAAATTTTATGAATTTTAAATTATTTTTAAAATCTTCATTAGTTTGTTGATGTGGCATATATGTGGAGCCCACATCTCCAATAATATAGTGTCACATGTATTTAAAATACAATATATATTTTTAAATAATTTAAAATTCATAAAATTTAAAAATGAGAACCAAAATTTTATGAATTTTAAATGAAAAAATAAAAAAAATTTCGCAGGGACCATTTGTGATAGGTGCGTGAACCTCAAGGATGTTTTGTGATATATATATGCCACGTCAGCAAACTAACGGAGTTTTTAACGGAACCTAACGGCAAGACCATTCGTGATGACATATACTAACCTTGAGGACCACGAATGACACAAAAAAAACGTTAAGGATGCAATCTGATAGTTTCGTAAACCTTAGGGACCTTTTGTGATATTAAGCCTAAAAAAAACCCCTGCGACTTTGGTCGTCGTCACTCAGTGGTGGTCACTGAACTCTGCCGGTTCGTCGACTCGCAAAACCGAAACAACGAGATGGCTTTTCGGCTATTTGGCAGCTGAGAATTTGACTTGGAAATGAGTCGGCTGAGCTCGGCATTTCGGACGAGAATGAAGTTGAGGCGCCGAGTTTATCACTCGGACTCTGTAAATGCAGACGGTGTTGTGATGTGAAATAAAAAGGCAGTTCCTTTCGTATCGCTTGGGATTTCGAATGTACTCTGAAACTGTTGGAGGTGAAAAAAAAGACAGCTTCTTTCTAATTTACTTTGAATCCCATTACTTTTGCTTAATTCTTGTGGTCAGGTCATCGATGGCTTTGGTCCTTCACATTCAAATCAAATGAACCCGTGTGTGTATGTCGCATGATAAAAGTAAGTAACACCTATTTGCCTAATTGCTTGTTGGCCTAGGTTACTTTTCCTGGTCGCAAATTATATAATTTTCACAGTTTGAGTTCAAGTCTAAGTAGAAGACTTTTTTCAGTAAGCTGATTCTTAATGTCTGGAGCTAAGAATTTTTACAAGAATGTCTCCTACTCTCGGCCAGCCTGCCCTCAGAACGTACGCAGGGGCCTTACCTTATGCAATATATAATATTAATTCCATGTTGCTACATATAGACAGCTTGTTGGTTTACAGTTTAGCATTCTAGTCTTAAGTCTAAACTGACTCATTCAAATTCTTAGTGGTGTTAAATAAAAAGGAAAATCCTAGGACTGCTTAGATTCAGTTAGACTTTAGTTAACTTGTCTTTATTAATTAGATGTTCGCAGACTTTTGCAATGTCCGCAGGTCCTCACTGGTTGCATTGCACTTGATAGCTGTATATTTGACAGGCTATGATATTACTAGTATATATGTCATTCAACACCTAGTTAGGGACAAAAAGAATAAGATTGTCAATTATCAAGGTCTAGGTTAATAGAAAGTGGGTTTATGGTCAGACCATCATCAAATTTCTCAGCAATTTACTAGGAGGAGGAACTGAAGACTGCAAATGAGCCCGGCCATTAGATTACTAAGATAAATCCATCTATTAAAGGGCACCACATTATCTCCAAGCTTCAAGCTGTAGAAAATTATTCTCTCACAAATTACATTTGCTCACCAATGGATTCTAAAACTCAGTCAGTACTTTGCTTCTCGGCCACCCTGTTTCTCCTTGTCCTAGTAGTAGTCTACGTTTCTGCAGCTCGCACCAATGTTGTTAAAGCAGGTTACTGGTACAGTGCCATCCCATTTCCAGCTTCTGCCGTAGACTCCACCTTATTCACTCACTTATTCTGTGCTTTTGCGGATATTGATTCCCAAACCTACCAAGTTATCATTTCCTCTGAAGACCAACCCATATTCTCCAACTTCACATGCACCGTCCAACAAAAAACCCTTCAGTCAAAACCCTTCTATCAATAGGACCAACATCTTTAAGTAAGGTTGATTTTGCATCAATGGCTAGCCAACCAAGCACCAGAAAAATATTCATTGATTCCTCAATAAACATTTCCAGGTCTTATAACTTCCATGGCCTGGACATTGATTGGGAGTTCCCAGCCATAGCCACCGACATGTCCAATTTTGGCACTCTCCTCACAGAGTGGTGAGCCGCCATTTCCAATGAGTCCTTGGCAACTGGCAAGTCCCCATTGCTTCTAGTGGCAGCAGTCTACTACTCTGCAACTTATCACTCATTGTTACACCCCATTCAGTCCATAACAAACAATTTGGACTGGATCAATGTACCCAATGTAACTGAACCTCTTGCTTCCTTATACAACCCAATCAGTCCTATTAGTGGGGATTCTGGGATCACTGCCTGGCTTCAAGCAGGTGTGCCTCCAAAAAAGATTGCATTTGGTATTCCATTTTATGGCTATGCATGGAAACTAACAGACCCAAATCAGCATGGTATTTTTGCACCAGCCAGTGGAATGGCAGTACCGCCGGATGGATCACCGGGTTACAACCTAATCAAGGCATATATAGCTGAGAATGGTGCACCAACTGTGTTTAATTCCACACTTGTTATGGACTATTCCTATACTGGGAAGACTTGGATTGGTTATGATGATAGGCAGAGTATCACAAAGTTTTGTATGCTAAGCGAAAAGGACTACTGGGATACTTTGCATGGAATGTTGGCATCGATGTCGATTGGACTCTTTCAGATGCAAGTATGTATCCAACTAAGCATTTAAAAGCTTCCCAATCATGTTTTTCATCATTAATTAATTGTACTGATGATGCTAGATGGGAATGTTAAATTTTGTTTGCAGCTTCATGCACTTGGGGAGCATAGGGACACTACTTTTCCTACTAGAAGTTGTTGTGATTTGCATTCTCCACAATAAGACCAAATCAGAAAGAAGACATTTCATTCATTTGGTATTCAGCCAAATCAGGCCAGTTACCTTGGCATATGAAACCTTAGCAGAGATGCTCTGTGTATCATCATAACCAATCCATGTTGTTCCTGAGTAGCAATAGTTTGTAACAACTGTGGCATTGTACACTGTTTGTGCCCCATTCTAGCTTATGAAATTTCTTATTTGGTTGTAGCCTTGATCCCCATATTGCCCTATAGCCGATCCATTAGCAGGAGCATAAAGGCCGTGGTTATTCGCGTTCAATAAACGCCATGCCTACATAAAAGGGAAGGCCTAGCACTATCTTTTTGGCAGCCAAACCTGCCTGAATCCAGGATGTGATGCCAGCATCCCCGCTAACCTAACTGTTAGACAATGCAGCAGTTGGTCCGGTGTTGTTTGGGGACCAACAAGGGCCGTAGAAGTCAGAGGCCTTGGACTCGTTGGCCACAGCAGCTCACCACTCGGTGAGAAGGCTGCCCAAGTTGGTCATCTCAGTGGTGGAGGATGGATATTCCCAGTCGAGGTCAAGGCTGTGGAAGTTGTTAGACCTTGCTAACTTGATGAAGGAGTTAATGAATGATTTGTGCCTGCTGGCTTGGCTGGCCATTGCGGCAAAGGTTGCTGGATTAGCATTTCCTCCGCCAATGGATAAGAGGGTTTTCACTGTAGGGTTTTTTTTGTTGGACTGTTTGTGTGAAGCTTGAGAAGGGGGCTGAGTTTGAGGAAGAAATGGTGACTTGGTAAATATTGGGATCAAGATCAGCAAATGCGCAAAAAAGATGAGTGAAAAGGCTGGAATTTATGCTGGAGGCTGGGAAGCCACTGTCAAGAAACCAGTAAGCTCCTTTAACCACAGTTTGGCCGGTAGAGAAGCTGAGTTGAGCAAGGCAAACGAGACCCGAAAGAAGGATCAATGGAAATGTTAACTTGGAAGACATTGCAGCAAATGGATGAAGGAGAGGAATAGTTCTTGCTTGCTGATTTTTTTTATTTGACGATCTTTTATGTGTATATATACACACAACACAACACAAGATGATGCAAAGTTGCGTGTAAGATATTATATATTGGACTTCGGACTTTGGACTTTGAAGAAAGAGTTGCATCAAGAAACTTTTGTGCCTTGTCTATTGGCATAGATGGAGCGGACCATACCAATCATATCATGCTCTTGAGTATGAGTCTTGACTAATTTTTGCCGATTGGTAATGACTTATGTACGTATAAACAACAAATGGTAAGAAACTTGCAGAAACTGACTATTATTGACAATGTGAACATCAAACATTCATCCAAACGTAAGAATTATTAGAGGGATCTTATAAGATATAGTTGACATTTTGTTAGTTGCTACTAGACATGCTCTTAGTCGTGGATTTCAGATGCAATAGCTTGGCTTATATATAACCCCTACAAATTATAATGGCCTACTTGAAATATTGGACTTTAGATGAGCAACTGGCATCCCTTCCGGTTAGGGAGATCCAAAACTCAAATGTTCTAGTCCATGGTGGTCCTACGCGTCAGTTGGGTAAGGGATCTTTAATGGGTCAAGCTCAAGCCACATGAATAAGAATGAAATACTTAGAACAAGAGATTAATGAAAAGTAAAGACTTAACTTGCAGACAGTTTTGCCTGATTGAGATAGAGTACACAGAATTTGATGAAGACAGTTTTGCCTGATTGAGATAGAGTACACAGAAATTGGGAAAGAGAATCAATGAGTGACGTCACAAGAAATCAGAAGAACAAAACAAGTGATTTCAGACAATTTGTTTAAACACGTGGCGATTTATTACTCTTACAAAACGAAAAACTTTTGTATGCTATTGTAACACCTATGACATTACAAACTTGGTAATATATCGCTCAAATTATAATTCAGTGGTGGGTAATGTGCTATAATGTACACATTTGCTTGTTTTTGCAAGGGTTTATAGTTCAAATGTCCAATGTCCTAGGTTTAATCATTGAGTCATTGTACTGCTAGCCTGGAGCTCTCGCCTTGTAAAATCTGTAGTAGGATGTTTGCCTGTGTGTGTTCCTTTTGTTAATAATTAATAAAGTTGTGTGAGTGAGCTCATTGTTTTCTAGTATTGACATTGAGCTGCCAACCATCTACTGCAGGGGAAATATAAATGAATTTTCCACGCAAAAGTCCAAGTTTTCGTATTGGATGGTGACGGGTTTTATTTTATGGGTATCTTATTCTTCATAATCAGGTTACATTTACAGTAAACAATTACATTGGTAGATAAAGAAACATCAGTAAAACTCGCAGCACATAATAAACCTCCATTGGTAGACTCATAGATGAACAGAACAGAACCACCCCAAACTCATAATTGGTTCACTTCATGCCTAAGGCCCTAAACTAAAGAAACATATATTTCCAAATTCTACAACATTGCAGTGTCACCCCTGAGGGACCTCTCTTCCCCTTACCAACTCTGTAGTAAGTAGACTGCAATTTTAAATACACCTAATAAATTCTAAGGGACTAGTGGCAGAGCTGTTATGCCTAAGAGTAATAGGAAAAAGAATTGAAAATCTGATTGAACTTTGTTTTACAAAGCACTGAGCATATACCACTCATCGGCCTACAACATCTGAGATTGTTAAATCATCAATGGAACACGCTTCTAGCCGCGATGTAGGATTAGTTTCTTCGTCTTCATTTCTTTTTGAAAAAGCTGGCATTTTTGGTTTTGCCATTATAGCACTTTCATTTTGTTGCATCGAAGAAATTTCCAACATGGAAGGCCTTTCATTTGCATTTTCTTGAACACATAGGAGACCAATCTGCAAGCATCTCATCAATTTACATAATGAATGTGTATCATCAAGTGAAGGATCCATAAACTCCATCCCTTTGCCTTCTTTCCAAAGTTCATATGCCTGAAATTATTGAATGTTTCCACCACGTAATTGAAACGTGAAGATTTAATTCTTAGCAAACCTGAAGCAAATATTAATTCTGATGTAACTGTGCTTATTGAAGTAACTTACATATTCTAGAAGGTTTAAGTCTTCATTTGGACCATAGAAAGGTGCATTCTTCTTGCCACTTATGATCTGTACAAGGAGAACTCCAAAGCTATAAACATCTGATTTCGTGGAGTATCGACCGTTTTTGACATATTCAGGAGGTACATAGCCACTGCACAGAATGATTTAGAAGATTACGTACTAAGTATCCAATAATAGAAAGCTCAATTAAAAAAGCAGCTTTATTAGGCTAAAGAGTTACTATGTTCCAACGACCCGGCTTGTGTTTGCTTCTTGTTCATCTTTTGTGAAAATTCTGGCCATACCAAAATCTGAGATCTTAGGCCTCATCTCCTCGTCAAGTAAAATGTTGCTAGCTTTCAGATCTCGATGGATTATTGTCAATCTTGAGTATTCTTGGAGATAAAGAAGTCCCTGAGTAACCCCTTCAATAATGTTAACACGCTTTCTCCAATCTAATTGATACCTTCTGATAGGATCTACATTGAAACAGATGATGTCCAATCAGTTATGCACTGAAATATACTAAAAAATGCATGGAATAGTAGAGACACCATAGGCCATCCCTTGCAAGCTTACACTATGTTCAGCTTAAAGGCGTGTGGCACAAGGAAGTGAAACCACCAGATTGTCATCTTTTACACAAAAGCAGCGAAATCTCATATTGACTTACCAAAGAGGTAGAGGTCCAAGCTTTTCATTGGCATGTACTCATAAATCAGCATTTGTTCATGGTGTTCGATGCAGAATCCCAAAACCCTGACAAGATTAACGTGTTGTAGTTTTGCTGTAAGCATGACCTCATTCTTGAATTCCTCGAATCCTTGAGTTGAAGCTTTTGAAAGTTTTTTCACAGCTATTTCTTGTCCATTTGGCAATACACCCTAGCAAGTTATGTAGACACTCATGGTTAGCATATTTAATGGGGACAAGCTGGTGCCATGACATGCCCCATTATAAAAGTTTACCTTATAAACTGGACCATAACCACCCTCTCCAAGCTTATTTTGAATTGAAAATCCTTCTGTTGCCTCCTCAATGACAGCAATGCCAAAGACTTGCAGATTAGGTACATTGCTATTAAAAGTTCCAGCTATGTCTGCTATACAATTTGCCCTGGATTCTGATTCTTTAGCTGCTAAAGAGAAAGGAAAAAAAGGGATTGGCAGAAGAGCTTAAGATCCAATTCTTCCTCCATGTCCATAGTTACAGATAATACATATTCAAAGAGGTGAATAGTTAATGCTTCAATACTTTCAGGCCGAACAAAAATAAGAAGAAGCTATATACCTTTTGACTTGAGCATTCTCATGCGGAAGTAACACATGATGGAGCCTAATATGAGAATAGCTGAAGCTGTTGTAGTCAAAATGATTATAAGAAGTCGCCGCTTGTTTTGTCCATTGCTTGCATGCTCTTGATCTGTATGTGAAGAATGCATTAAAGACCTTGGAAACTTCCTACGGGACTATCTATGGCAGTAACAATAAGATATATATGCTTGCTTGTATCATGTATTTGTATTTCTTTGTCAAGTATTAATAAGTTGTAAGCTCATTGTATTGAGCTCAGACTTTGAGCTGTGAAGTTGTGAACCCGATGAATGAACTTTCCACTTAATAGTCCAAGCTTTTTTTTAATGAACTTAGCATCCACAATTATGCTCCCTATTTCTAAACAAATTTAACTCCAACCATACTCCCTAATTTGAAGAGTTATAAATGTTTTACTTCTTTTTTAATTTAATTCCTGATTTACAATAAAATGTTTATATTCAAAGAATGAATATTGCCAAATAATAAACTAAGAAACCAATTTTTTTAACTGCTATTATAATTAATATTTAATATATATAAAAAGGGTGCACTACAATTATAAGAAAAAGGGTACAAGACATGAGATGGAAAAGGATACAACATAAAAGTACAAGACACATGAGATACAATAGAAAATGACAATACAAAATAGGAGATGGAATCCAAAAAAACAATACAAAACAGCAAATAATATTTCAACCAAAAACAAACATAAAAAATATTGTAAAGAAACTGTGACATATCAAACTATTGGATTAAAATTACTCCCCATTCGTAATTTGAATGGAGAGTAATTTTAACCCAACTTCAATTTGATCTTATTGAACACTTGTGGCAACTACATGCAGGAGAATAGGAAATTGGTAATTTGAATTTATATTATTACTATGTAATTTGAAAGGAATTCATTGTTATTCAATTTTTATATTCTATGGTTTTCTGCTTTGAAAGAATTGGATGTCAAAACAAGAAATCATGTGAAAAGAATTATATGAAAAAAAGTGTTTGTGTTTTGCAAAATATCTACAGGGAAAAGAAATTTTTTTTTAAACAGTGTTTGTGTGTTACAAAATATCTATAGCAAAAAGAATTTTTTTTATAAAAAATTGCTTGTGCTTTGCAAAGCACCTACATGGTACAAAGAAAAAAAAATTGAAAACAAAAATGTTTTGCTGGAAAGGTGATTCAAAAATTTAAAATGCAGAAAAAAAATGATGAAATTAAAGGCATCATTAAATAAATGCTTAAAATAATAATAAAATATAGTAACATTTAATTATAGGGAGCCGCTAAGAATCTTTTCTCTCTCCTCATATTTAGAAGGTCCTAGAGGTCTCCCTATTTTAAGAAATAAGAGGTGGTTTAAGGAGATCATTGTGGATGCTTTTACAGTAAACAAATGGTCATCTTCATTTCAACAAAAACCAATTATTTAATTGTCACTTTCTTGACTGATAAATGGCTCAGATATTCTCCAAAGGCTATAAAAAAAATATTATATACAAAAGAAGCAATGCAATTTTGACAGAGAATCATACTTTCCATTTTTAACATCAGCTCAGACTTTAATTTCTAACTTTTATCTACTACAAAGTATTGCATTAGCAGACTTTCTTTTTTTGTAAAATGACCAATCAAAAATAATAAAAAATTTGATTTCTTATTGTCATGGAATTATGCAGAGAAATTGAGCTCGTCAAGTAGGAACACTATGGATAACTATTGAGCTTCAATTCCTACCTGCAGCTGCATGAGAAAGCACCCAATTCTCATCATGGGAAACCTGCCAGACATAGTATCCAAGCAAATTCTGCTCCTTAGCATAAGAAACTTTTATTTTCACAACTTGAGCATCGTCAAAAGTAATCCAAGATGATCCAATTATGCAGTACTTAACTACATAGGTAGAATTGTATATTATTTCAGCCCCATATCTCTGAATGTAATCCTTGATGAACTTGTAGCTCATGGATCCATCCTTTGTAATCGCTGGACCTGTTGCTAGTGCACCAATACCATTGTCCCTAGGATTCGCAAGTTTCCAAGCATAGCCATAGAAAGGCAAGCCCAAAACCAATTTGGAAGCAGATAATCCCCTCCCAATCCATGCCTTGATACCATAATCTGTGCTAGCATCACTTGATGGATCATACAGAGCTGCATGAGCGCCAGTGAAATTAGACCTTTGAGGCCCATAATAGTCATAGGCTATTACGTGTACCCAATTCAAGTTGTTCCGGATTGATTCAACCGGAAAAGAAAAGGACTCCAAATCTGGTTTGTAATGAAGGGCTGCTGTCAAAATCAGTGGCGCCTGGCTAGAGTTTGCAGCCTCAGAAATGACAGCAGCTCGCCACTCTTGAAATAAATTTCCCATGTTGGTCATGTCCGAGCTTGTGTTAGCTGAAACCCAGCAAAGGTCTAGGCCTTGAAAGCCATAAAGCCTTGCAAAATTTATTGAAGAATCAATGAAGGTCTTTCTGTGAGAAGAATTACTGACGAGTGTTGAAAAGACTGAGTAGTCTGCGTTTCCACCCCCAATGGAGACGAGGGTGGTGACTGATGGGTTCTTTTGCTTGACTGTGGATGAGAAGGTGGAGTATTGCTGCTCCTGCTCCTCAGAGTTCGAGGAGGAGAGGGAGAGCTCATAGGATGATGAATTAAGGCCCGCGAATGCGTAAATAAGGTGGGTAAAAAGTGCAGAGTTTATGTCAGAAATGGGGAATTCACTCCCAGAATACCAGTATGCCGCTTTGATCCAAGATTGTGCCTCTGAGGCTTGCAGTCTAAAAGCAACAAGAATATGGAAGAAAAGGAGGACTAGTACACTTGAAAATTTGAATACCATGGATATAGGAAGCTGATGCTTGAGAGCAGATGGACGATGGCTAATGGCTGAACTTAAAAGAAATGCGTTAAGACTTCAGTTCTTGGGATGAAGATTAGAGTCTTTTTTCTAAATATAAATCAGCATGATGGAGTGTGAAATCACTACACCATAACACATCTATTACGGCGCACAAAGCACGTCGTGAATTATCATTCACGACGCGAAAAACGCAACCAGTAAAAGCCCTCGTCATAAATAGTGTTTTCATACGCCGTAAATATCTGTTATTAACGGCACGCGCTTTACTATTTTTTTAAGGCGTGCTTTGTCATATACCGTAAATATCAGTTATTAACAACACGCATAAAAAGACTACCGTAAATATCAAGCCGTAAAAGCTTCAGTTTGGTGTAGTGAATGGAGTAATCATAAGCCACTAGCAAGACTTCTTACTTGTCCACAAGTGTCTAAAATAAGTTGAAGATAGTGGCATGGAATGGAAAACTCTTGTCAACAAAGTTTGTCTGCCCACGAAAGCGATGGCAACACCAAAATCAATTGGCAATGAGGAGAGTAGCCCAACTTATAAACACAGGTGTTGCGTCTACCCAAGTGCAAGTAGTCACACGTAGTAATAATTCTAGAAGCCCAAGTTTCGTATCTTCAAGGAGCATGTAGGCAAATGTCTGAACACAAAGAAATAATTAAACGTTCCAAAATAGAAGTGACAAGCAAAATGGAAAAGTAATTTGATTTGGGTGGTAGAGATTGAGTTTTAAAATGAAATATCAATAATGGAAATGCTTAGGCATCAAGGTTCAATTCTTTAAGCAAAATATGTTTCATGCTCTTTAATCCAAATTATAACTCGATTAAAATTATCATTGAGAAACTTTAACCCAACGATAAAGAAATTAAAACCAATTTAATTTTTCAATGTTATCTTTTCTTAATGATTGTTCAGAAAATGAATTTGCTTAATATCTAATCTTTTAATTTAAAAGCATGCTAAGTCAGTTCTTAACAATGAGAAAAATATAATTAAACTCATGAAAAGATAGTAGCACTTAACATCAATCAAAATAAAAGGATATGAAAATACTGAACAACCAAAAAATAAAATAACTTAGCAATTCATACCTTATATTGGATGAAAGAACAATTCACAAACTTACTCAAATGACATTCTATTTAGCCTTAGCTAGAGTTCTAGCAACTCATTACAAAGAAAAACATAACTAAATTTTGAATGAAATGGATAAAGAAATCTGTCGAAGTGGTGTGTCCTTGCCAAATGAGTGGATGAGTACTTTATAGTAGGCAATGAGGTGAGTGAAAAGTTAATACATTCATGGTGTGCAATGAAAGGTTTAAGTGAGGAATTAGTTGGATTAAACATGTGCTGATGGTGGAGAGTTAGTAGAAAAGAAATAATGGTGAAGTAGTGGACGTTAAATGGCTGGGAATGACAAGAAATAGGCTCTTTAGCTTCAACGGTTTTGTCTTCTCTTCTCCCTATTTACTTCTCTTTGTGATCATAATAATCCCACAATCAATTCTTCAATAACTATGAATAGTCTTTAATTCTTAATTCATGTAGTCACACAGCCTAGTATAGTAAAACATGTAACTATGAATATGGTTAGTTTAGAGTATACCTCAACTGATCTGTCTATCTATCCCTCCCTATTCTGTGTGCATCAAGTATGTTGAAGTAATTCTAATTCCGAGTTTATGATAATCTGGTTAATTTGGTATTTTAATTTTGAATATCAGGAAAAAAGATGGCGTTCAACTTCAGCTAGAATGGTGAGCTTGTCTTATCTTCATGATTGTCAAACATTCTGAAAGTGAAGAATGTATCTTACACTAGTTTTTCAATCATGTTCTCTATGATTTTCCTTTTAAAAACCAAATTCCAACTGCTTCCAGGGAACCAAAAGAAGCTAAAATTTGGTCCGGGGAGAGATTTTAGTTTCACATGAGATGATATCGCTAGTAAACCAGGCTGAAATGGACATTAATCAGGTCAAACAGTTCCAACAGTCTTAAATGATGGAACGTTGGGTAACTGAATTAATTACAAAATAAGAAAGAAAAAAAAAAGAACATAGAAATTATAGATGTTGCTGAAATATTCTGAAGATTGCTTTAAAATATAACAGCATGCAATTTTACAGTTGGAAGGCTACATGTTATTCTTACATTGTTGCAGCTGTAAGTTAATTGTGTTGTCAAGTGATAATACTTGTAACACTCAGTCTCGGCGAGGAGCATGTAGCTTATCGGCGTTTGGACTTTCCTGTGGTAAAACTGAGCGTTGTTGGTGGGCGACCGTTTTCTTGTGGTGAAAAGCAGTTGTTTCGGCCAAAGCTTCTGTCTGCAAGGTGTGTAATGTTTTTAACAGCTGTTGATGAAAACATGAAACTAAATTATGTGTTGAAACAACCTCTTAGGTACGGGGTCCAAGACGTGCTAAGAGAATATGCAAAGCAGCTTTGGGTGCTCCAGAGGACCATTTAGTCATACTTCTTGCACATAATGGCCCCACAGGTTTATAAGTATGCTGAAATAAATCATAATCTGATTTGTTAGGAAAATTTTGTTACTTTATGTAAATGCAAATTTTGAGTTCACTCTTTGTGCAGGTCTTGGTTGGTTCTAACTTGGATGACATATGCGGAAAAGATTGGGTGTATGGAGGCGGAGATCATGGTGACCCAGGTAATAATTAAGCTATTGGCTCTACATTGGTATGCATCTCTACGTTTAGGTTGCCAACCCCATAAAGGCATGATCCGAACCTCTTCAGTGAATCACTGAAAGGGTTATTTTTTTTAAACTTAGTGTTACACATTAAATTGATGTCACTTTCCTACTGGGTTTTTTGGGTTGCTGCATGTGACTGGTGACCCGATGAATCTAATAGTCTGGTTACGGAAAGGAGACGAGTTATATCCTTCATGTGATTTGTTCATCTATATTAAGATGTAATAACATGAACACTTTGTTCTTCTGGTACAGATCTAGCACAAGCCCTGTCCCTCTTAAAAGAGACCGGAAAAATCTGTGGTCCATTGGTAGTGTTTGGTCACATGCATAAACAGCTAGCAGATGGAAATGGTCTTCGGAAAATGATAGTGGTTGGAGCTGACAACACTATATACCTGAATGGGGCCATTGTTCCGAGGGTTAAGAAACTAAATGATGAACAAGGAACTAGCAACAAAAGCTTCGTGAATAAAGAACCCCGTCTTTCAATACCAGAGTCCTGTGGCACCATCCGTGCCTTCACTATAGTGGAGATTGTGGACGGAGCAGTAGATAAAACTGTTGAAAGTTGGGTTTCAGTTGTCGGCGATAGGATCACATTGGAAGTACGTTTTCTGTCCACACTATCCTAAGTAAAAGGAAAATAGTTGTTTAACCCTGTTGGATGTATATGCTATTATAGGGTCCGAACAAAACAAGTTAGTATCATTTCTATAAAATCTTATTTATGTCTGAATTTCATTAAAAATAATCAAACCAAGCACAAGCACAAGCACAGGAGCATTTGCATTGTATTGCTATTTGGTATGCCAAACTTTATCAAATTCAATGTTGCATGATGTTGGTTTTCGCTCAGTGACCTTTTCAGTCTGAGAGTTCCTCAATGTGATGAAAAACTGACCTGACCTGTGTAGATTTTACTTTTCTGGACGCTTGTGTTATAATTTCAGTATATTATTGAGGGAGGGAGGCAAGGCAAATGTATGATGTAATTGGAAAAGAATCTCATCTGTGCCTTTTATCTTTTTGCTGATTTGATGGCCACCATTAGCATTAGCAAAGGAACCTTTTGTTTCCCCCTGCCTTTGATCTGTTAATCAAACAACATTCTTTTGGTATTCTTAATTCACTTGAAAACTGATTAACCATTTCATAAATTTCCTCAATTTTGCAATTATGTCAAGCAAGTGATGGTGCAGAACACAAATGATTTTTTTTTTCTTATCAACATCTTTATTATTGCATTTCTCCTTTTTCCCTTTGGTTAGTGCACATTTTCCAAGCAATCAATTGCTTTTTTGACCCAAATTTCTTTTCCTTGGTTAGTGCACAGAATTAAGACTTACCCAAACCTCTGGGGCTGTAGTATTCACTGTTATTGGTCCAAAATCACTCAATTACTCATAATTTGTCAACTTCAGTCCTAATCTGAGTCAACTAACCATAGGGATTAACTTCAATGAGATGATAATTATCAAATTTGTAAAAGGAGGCCGTATTATTGCCAGATATAAATACATCTTTCAGTTCATTGATTTGGTCCCCTCCCCAACCTTAAAGCACAAGGTCCCCTACTCTACTGCTAAAGGCCAGTCAACTCATTTCTTGATGACTTCCCCCATCTAGGCCAGAAACTATTATCATTGTGCAGGAGCAGGACCCAGCAAAAAAGAAGAAACTCATCTCAAAGTCACAATTAAGTTATCAGCCATTAATTATTTCTCTAAATGCTTTAAAAAAATTCTGAAATTTCTATGTTTGATCTACAGGTTTTTACTTCTTTTCTTTTCTGGTTTTTTTTTTCTGGAAAAACACTCAATATTTACAATATTTACTCCCTAATCACCTAAAGCAACTTTGCCCTGTAATTTGAAAATGGGAAAATCTCCCCTAACTAATATCAGTATGTCAAACTGTATTAGGCACAATTACTACTTTACACCCTTGTAAGTTGTACCTATCATTAGATTATAATAATTTAAAGAGTCACCACTAATAACAACTACAATCCTAGCGGAGTACACCCTAAACTTTCCACTTGTGATCTTCCCCCTTTTTTCTCTTTTCTTTTGGTAACTGATCTTCCCCTTTTTAGAAAAATCAATTTAGACCGAAAAAAAAAATGGAAGGCTTAACCAAATTGTGTACTGATTTTCTTTTAAATTTATAATAAAATGACAGATGTGACATATCAGTTTCAATGGAATAACCTAGCCAATAATATTATGTCATGTAAAAGTGTTATCACGCGTTTCATAGCATTATTGATCGGAATAGCAAAATAACATTATTCTCATTTCATGAAAGTCTTTCTCAATTCTAGGAAGATAATTGATTTTGGATCTAAAACTAATAATAAGTAAGGAAAATGGGGGTTAAGTGGGTAATTTGGAAGCTGGAGGGGGCAGTTGTGAATTGACTGAATGATAGAAAGGCAAACCAATCCAAGTGTCATCTTTTGGTAAGACGTTGGCTCAACAAAGCAAAGCAAAATGAGGAATGTCTGACTCTAACATTTCTGTTCAGACAAAAAAAAAAAGACTCTGACATTTCTGCTACACTTTTCCCTTTCTTCGAAGATCCTCGCAGTCTTTGACCGAATCTCGCCCGTCCATCCATCCACTTCCTTAGCTTGTGATCTTCTACTTCGGTTGTTATTTCTAGAAGAAGAAACGTTTCTTTAATAATAAAATACATAAATACATAATCATGGTTTATATATCATGTATATTTTGTATGCGCTAGATTTTCTTTTACCAAACATTTTAACATGCAACATTACTAAATTTAGGATTTATACAAAGCACTCACTAGAGTAGTGATTTGGAGTATTTATTTTCTCAGGTAAGATTCTAGGTTCGAGTCCTATCATCCGTGTAGTGTATGTGAGTTTAGTATATTATCGTCTCTCTCAATAGAAAATGTATTCAAAAAAACTTAATATTTATGATTAATGAATATTCTCATAATTCAGCTGTGTTAATTTAATTTTTTTTTTCTTGCGATTATGACTAATCTGGTTTTGCAGTTGAAGGGTTAGCATGAATAAGTGAAAGTCATGTATTAATGATAATTATTTAATTTTGTGAAAGCGGTGAATTCAATCGTCTTTATCAGTTTATGCTAGTAGTGTCAGTGACACTTGGGATACTTGGAAAAATAAAAAATATAAACATATCACCTCCAAAAACCCTAAGCATTGTTCATGGTCATTGTGCTACGTGATTAGAAGATCTGCAATTGTTAGGATCAATGCAATTTTATTGCATGAAATTGAACTTAAAATAATAAAATCACACTTACAATTGTGTGATTTAATTGACTGTAATAGATACAAATTGCAATAGATGAACCATTCTTGATTTTTGTTTTCTTTATTTTGGCTAAAAAGTACAAACCTAATTTTCATTGATGTCCAGAATTTATGTTGAGGGGCAAATATGACATTTGATCTATACTCTTCCCCTCGAAACAAGGGGAGGAAGGAAGTGATAAAAATAGAGAGAGAAGTTGTAACGTGTACATAACATACAAATCATCATCAAACCAACCTACTCTTGTTTCTTGTTATTTACAAAATAACATCATACATCGATCCTTTAAGTTATTCCCTTAGAAAGAATAAAATTAAACTAAAGTACAATAATAATACAATCATGATTCATATTAATTAATAATTTCTCCAAGAGAAGAAGAAGAGAATACACAAGACAGACAAGATACAATAATAAGATGTAATGTGCGGATTCTGTGTTGAGATTCTCAGAGTCTTTCATCTTTGTTCCTCTCCAACAACATCATTTCCAGCTCACCCGCTTAGATCGGATCTATTTTCTGCCACTCCCCTCCCCCTCCTCTTTCACCTTTAATTCATCTGACGCCACCTGCTTTGCCTTTCCATCATCCCCAGTAAAAATATTCACACAAACCAAAACCCCCCACCACCCTCAAAAATTAAACACCAAAAAGAAAACCTCATTATTGGTTTTGGCTTTTAATTTCGTAATGAACAAGAACACAAACAAGCTCAGATAAAGAAAGCAAACCAAAAATAAACTCAACCCCCCATTTTAGCCTGAGCTCTGTTTCATGCCTGAACCACATAACCCAATTGGTTATCCGTGTTAATGGGCAATGTAACGTCGGGTGTGGCTGCAAAGTTTGCATTTTTCCCTCCAGACCCACCCACCTATGATGTTTTCAAAGACGACGGCGGCAAACTTGTGTTCTCGGGAGTTACAGCTGATAAGAACATGGAAGTACATTTGCTTGATACGAAAGCAGGGAACAAGATCGTTGCCACGTTTTGGAGGCACCCTTTTGCCAGGTTCACGCTTCTCTACTCGCATGGTAATGCTGCTGACTTGGGTCAGATGCACGAGCTCTTCATTGAGCTCAGGGCTCACCTGCGTGTCAATATTATGAGGTATTCTATTCTATTTCTCCTTCCTTTTCCTTTTTTTTTTCCTCCTTGTTGTGTTGGTTGCTTTGCTTTTTGCTTGTTTTGGAAATATATTCTGGATTTTGATGGGTCGGCTTGGTTTTTTATTAATCTGAAATGGGCCTTTGGGTTTTGGCCAATCTGATATTTGCATGGTAGTTTCTCCTTTTGTTTATTTAATTTTTCTTTTTTTGCTTACAAAAATATTGATTGAACACCCCTACAGTAATTGGATTTTGTTATTGGTTTCAAAATTTCAGTTTATTGACTGTTTTCCTCGTTTTTTTTGGATAAATTTCTGAATTTGGATGAAAATGAACGGTCCTGTGCTTGGTTGTCTCCTCTGTTTCATTTGTTTCTTGTCTCTGCATATCCGGAGATCATTTCAGCTTTTGAAGTTTGATTAATGGCAGGCTTAAAGCTGCCGGCTTCATAATCTTTTCCCTTTGGCGTGAGCCTGACTCCTTCAAAAAGAGACCAAACAGAAAATTCTCTGTAATCCTAGTATTCTATTTGAAATTTCAACATGGGTTTTTCTAGTAAACAATGGAGGCGAGTACAAACTTATTTTCATTTTGTTGGTCTTCTGTTTTTGTCCTTTCTAACTCATAGATACGTGTTTAAGCTTTAATTTTTTGATTGGTCATGGAGTTTTAAATTTTAAATTTCATTTTTTAGTGGGGGTTGGGTGTTGGAATGGATGCATAGGATGAGAATGTTCTAGTCATAGAATTTGGCAAAAAAAAAATTAGAAATTACTGTGCCACCATTTATTACGTACTTGAGAGTTCATTCTTTATTTATTTATTTGTTAAATTTGGTCAAGTAGCCAGTGAGGATCTTTGAATGTAACATAAAAATAATAAGAAAAAAAAATCAGGAACTTTGAATGTAACACGCAGCTGATATGCTATGAGTTTTCTGGTGCTCTGTGCTGCAGTAGTTATGAACCTTCCCATATTATTTACTTGAGATATTTTCTTTGTGGCAGCTATGACTATTCAGGATATGGAGCATCAGCTGGTAAGGTAAGTGTTAAGTAATGTATGAAATTAGTTTGCACTAAAAGTTTCTCTTTGATTTGAAAGTTTAGTGCAGGCTTTGAAATATGACATTACAATCTATTCACCTGCATTGCAAACTCTATGACTGAAAAGTATTAATGTTGGTAATTTTTTAGCCATCTGAGTTCAACACATATTATGACATAGAAGCTGTGTACAATTGTTTAAAGAACGACTACGAAATCAGACAAGAGGATTTGATACTGTATGGCCAATCTGTTGGAAGCGGACCAACACTGCACTTGGGTTCTCGCTTACAGAAACTGAGAGCCGTTGTTCTTCATAGTGCCATCCTGTCAGGCATACGAGTCTTGTATCCCGTCAAGTTGACGTTTTGGTTTGACATTTTCAAAGTAAGCTGTTCTTTGAATCTCTTCTTCTGTTACATCGCTTGGTTTATTGAGTTTGTACTGAAAAGCCCTCTGCAATATTTTCAGAATATAGACAAAATACGGCACGTCAACTGTACGGTTTTAGTTATACATGTAAGTACCTATTCCCTTCAGTTATTTTGTTTGAATACCATTCTTTTAGAATTCAAAGTATTTGTGCTGTGGTTGTATTGTTTTCTCTCCTCCCCCTCACCTTTTTCTTAACTTCTGTTTGATGAAAATCATTAAAGAATCATAACTTAAGAATGAAAAGCTATTTTATCATCAACTACAACTAAACTGAACAACATTTTTCTTTGGATTTGAGTAAGTTTCATCTGTCCAAAAAGAAAGAAGGGAAGGAAAAAACTAGAGCTGGCTTAATTCATATGCTTTTGTTGCTTGTTTCTTCCTCAACCAGACTAATGTCAGTTGCCATTTGGAAAGGACTGGTAAAAGATTCTTTTCTGGTTGTTCATAAAGAGGCCAGGAAGCTTGGAATTGATCCTACATGTGAAGTTTCCTTGTGAAATATAATGGAAATTTGGATACAAACTAGTAAACTCCTAATGGAACTACCAAATATTAAAATCTTCTGACATACATATTTCACATTAATAAATATTTTTATCAAATGATTTTAAGAAGTAAAAAACTTGTCATAAACATTATCACTAGAGAAAGTAGATTTTATATCAGTATCTGTCAAGAAGCTGTTGTGATTAATGAAAGGGAAAATTACAGTTAGACACCTCCTTTGGATTTAATTCCTAACAAAGGCTTTAACTTTAACAATTACAACAAGATCCGCAATCCGAAACATGCAATTGAAAGATGTTACACTTGTGGTTGTATTCAGATTCCCATTGTTCTCGTATGAATGGGTGCTTCTGATTTGATTGATCGATATGCTGCCATTGGTGATGCAAGTTTAAACGGACTATTTGCAGGGAACAGATGATGAAATTGTTGATTTGTCCCATGGAAAGCGTTTATGGGAACTTTCCAAGGAAAAGTTTGATCCCTTATGGGTCAAGGGTGGAGGCCACTGCAATCTCGAAACATATCCTGAGTACATTAAGCACTTACGCAAGTTCATAAATGCAATGGAGAAACTGTCGCTCGCTAAACAAAAGAAGAAACAACTCACTTCTAACCCAAGTATCACAGAAGTAAAACACAACAAGTGCTTGAGATTTGGAAAAAAATAGCTGGTTTTCTTGATGTCAATTGAGAAGTAGGGAATGGAAACAGATAGTTCCACTGCATTGTGACCCCGTCTCCACGAATAGCTATGATTGCTTTGGCAGCAAGCTAGCTATCCAGCTTGGTATTTTTCTTGGTAGAGGAACAGATAGGAATCATACCTAGAATGTTTTATCCAGATCTAGTTCAGTTCAGATGACCATTTTTTGACATAGGGAATGAAGTTACATGTACAATTTCTAGAGGTTTGGTTCCTGATCTGGGTTTCCATGTATAATTTAAAGAACTGAGCTCTATCTCTATGTAAAGACTATTATCAAATCCAGTAGAGAAAATACATGGGTTGCTTTGATTTACATTCTTGGCCCAACAGAATTTGTACTCCATTATTTATTATTATTATATATAATTAGTTAGCTTTTTTTTTTGGTAAAATATAATTAGTTAGCATTCATTTGACTTTTTCTCTTCAAAACAACTTTAATAAGCCTGCTGCATCAGTTGTAGCATGTTTTGTGCGCTCAAGTATTAATGCTTACAGTACAATAAGACATAAACAATGCTATTTAGACTTTGTTAAAGCTGAACCATGAAGGGTCAATACAATAGTGGTAGCATATGGAAACTAGGAGAGGTGGAAGCATATTTTAAGTGGCAGACCATATTAAAAAGGAAAATACTTACCTCTTTTCCTGAAAGTAAGAACTCATACTTTCATGCTAATCACAGTTTGACATGTGTGCAGAGATTCTTCTTTTCGTGTTTTTTATGAATTAATTTTGCATATGTGTCAAATTTTAATTTGCAGGAAACAAGAATGCCTCTTTCCAGGTAAGGAGAGAAGCAATGTCCTATTAAAAATAGCATCTTTCTCAAGTGGTTTTGGCATTGCACATCACTGATACAAGAATTTGGGCTGCATTCTTATTTTTTTTTTAATTAAAAATTAAAATGGATTTTTTCTTTTTTCATGACGCCTTGTTTATTAGTAATATAACGAATACTCATTACTACTGATTGCTGCTGATTACGATGATGGTCTTTTCCCAATTTAAACCCAAAATAAATAAAGTCAATGGGAAATTGAATCCACTCCCTGACTTGAGCTCAGCTGCTACGAGGTCACGTGACCTTTAACGCCAGAGGGCCCATACATAGCCATCAACCATGTGACCAGCGGAGCCCACATGAGCTTTTCTAATTTTCCTTCCTAATTTATTTATGCCCTTGTTTTCCATAACGTCCTTGGTCCGTTGTCTCTCACTCTAATATCCTGGGACCGACGTGTCGTTTCTCGTGAAGGCTGTATTTCTTGCTGGTTCTGGACTTCTGGGTCCCTGGAATCTAAAGCGAGTCCTACCGACGACTCAGTCTTCCAATGAACGTCCGAAACGTGGCATCGTCCTAACGCATACAGAGTAAGATGGCTTGGGTCCTCCACGACATGTGTGCTATTTTTGGTACTTATGTAGCTCAAAGTCTTGAAATGTGAAATACACGCTCCTCCTAGTCCTAATAATAAGTAATAAATAATAATACGTTAATTAATACCTAATTATACTCCACCATTTGTTATGAACACCCAAATAGTGCCCCCGCCATACTTAAAAGAGGAAACACATGTAAAATAAGGGCTATAATCACGGGCTTTTAGAAAACCAATTAAGGAACTTTTGCAGGTAGATACAATTAAGG
Organism: Prunus padus; assembly: GCA_024362665.1. Lineage (NCBI taxonomy): Eukaryota > Viridiplantae > Streptophyta > Magnoliopsida > Rosales > Rosaceae > Prunus > Prunus padus. The sequence goes on from JANFAM010000018.1 coordinate 32,922,984, forward strand.
AATTTCCCAAAAACAGAAAATTTAAGGATAATTTGCATTAAATGCCCAAGAAATTAGGGCAGTCGGTATAGATTTGTCAAAGTAACCTAAACAGAATGTCCTCTTGACTTGCCATAAATATACCCCAAATCCGACGGACCGTTTTACCCGCCATTTCCATTAGAAGCTGACTTATCACAGCACAGGCGTTGCTGCTACTAAAACCAGTAATAACCCTAAGATGCATTTGAAAATTTTACTTTGACTAAACAATATGCCAAAAAAATATATATACATTCATGAATTGCATTGGTGATTAAATATTAAATGCTAAATATATATATATATATATATATATATATACTATTATAAAACGAGTATATATAAAAATTATTCTCTCATTCGGATATCCGCACATCATGAGGATGTTATTACAAAAAAACTGGGATGAGAGTTTACAAACAGAGAGATGAGATGAGAGGAAAGAGTTTACCTAATTAAAAAAACTGGGACACAGTTCACCAAAAAAAAACGGGGACACAGCTTGAGAGGAGACAAGCTTTTCTGTTGTGTTTAGCAGAAAATGCGGAAGGACGCAGAAGAGAGAGAAGAACAAACAATTCTGAGTTAGTGAGAGAGAGAGAGAGACTTCCACTTAAAATACTAAAAAGATTTCTGTTTTGTTGGGTTGAACTCTTCACTCTGTTCTTCTGGCCATCACCATCATTGTCCGTTTCTACAGCTTTTACACACATTCTCTCTCTCTCTAGCCACTTTCTTAGTTTTTTAATTTTTTTTCATCCCTCCCCATTTCTTCTTCTGGTCTATTTGTTCATGTTCTTTCTTTTCTGGGGTTGTTGAAAAAATACCCGGAAAGTTGAATTTGTTAATAAAAATTGTAGCTTTTGCTCGAGCCCCTTCATCTCTGTTTTTTTGCTCTGTTTTCTCCTCTCGCTCTTTGAAGTTGTTAATTCACTATGACTGTGGAGGCCCAGAGGGGAGGTTTGGTTGGTGAGGACGGGGCTATGGACCGTTTCCCGGTGGGAATGCGTGTCCTGGCTGTTGATGACAACCCAACTTGTCTCAGATTGTTGGAGGGGCTCCTTCAGAATTGCCAGTATCAAGGTTTGTTTCTTTTCTTCCTATTGTTTTTCCCTTGGAGGAAATTTCGTTTAGTTTTCTTCAAGTTCTATTGAATTTGTTCTAACAAATCGTGTGTGTGACTGTGAAGTATAATGTAAATTCTGTTCTTTAATTTTGAATTAGTTTGTTTATCTATATAAAAGAAGTAGCAGCTTGTTAAACTCAAACTATGCATAGTCTAGGGTAGAAAAACTATGCAGAGTCTCAATTTCCTGTTCATAAACTGTTTATTCAAGTTTTCGTCAGGCTCTTTCCACTGTTTGAACTCCTAAAATGTCCGCTTAAATCCAGTAGAAGATAAACTTTGGTACTGGAATCGTTTACGTGATTTCTGGTTTTTGCAGTTACTACGACCACTCAGGCAGTCGAGGCACTGCTAATGTTGAGGGAAAGCAGAAATAAGTTTGACCTGGTGATCACTGATGTAAGTATGCCAGACATGGATGGCTTTAAGCTACTTGAACTCATGGGGCTGGAAATGGACCTACCTGTGATTAGTAAGCATGAACTTATCCTGTATCCTTGGACATGAAACAAATTAGAATTGGATTTAAGTGCAAGTGAAAAAAATAATTTGAGTTTTCTTTGGTATCTGTTACACGTCTGGCTTTTATTTAATACTCAAAAACCTTCTTAGGCCCGATTTCAATTTGAGCAGTAGATAGTTATTGTTGAAGAAGTGGGAGATAAATTGGTTACTAACATCATTTTTGTGTTGTAAAATGGTCCTAGTGTTGTCAGGACATAGTGATAAAGAGCTTGTAATGAAGGGAATCTCCCATGGTGCTTGTGACTATTTGTTGAAGCCTGTTCGAAAGGAAGAGCTCACGAATATCTGGCAACATGTAATCCGAAGAAAGAAGTTCGACTCCAAGGACCAAAACAAGTCGTCCAGTCAAGACAAGGCTTGCCATGAAACTGGAGAAGGTGGACAGGGGGTTTCACCAGCAGGCAGCTCAGATCAGAATGGAAAATTCAATAGAAAAAGAAAGGACCAAAATGAAGATGAGGAAGAAGAAGATGAAGAAGATGAACATGAGAATGAGGACCCATCAACCCAAAAGAAGCCTCGGGTAGTTTGGTCGATGGAGCTGCACGGAAAGTTTGTTGCAGCTATAAATCAGTTGGGAATTGAAAGTGAGTCTTCTGCTCCAGAGAAGTGATGTGTTGCTTTTGTTATACAGATTATCTTCTTGACTGATGTTCCTTCCCCCCCTCTTCCTTAATATATATGTAGAGGCTGTTCCTAAGAAAATTCTTGACCTGATGAATGTTGAAGGACTTACGAGGGAAAATGTGGCCAGCCATCTGCAGGTACTAATCCTTCCTTTGCCTTACTTTTAGAATAACTTTACTACAATGTAAATTTGCTGCAAGAATTCTGGAATTAGAAATCAAATAATTTTTTCTACCCAGGAATAATCTTGAATTTCATATACACGTGATTTAATAATGTGTGTATAAATGCGATGTTGTAATCACCATCAAACACTTGGCTTGAAATATCAGGAAACAACTCAAAGAATCATTCTAGTGAGAGAAGAAGTGATTGTGATAATGTACTATTCTAGCTATTCTTGAATATTCTAACACTGACTTCTTTTGGGCTTGTCAGAAAACTAAGTTTTGTGACCATGCTTATGCTCTCACTTTGTGTTGCAGAAATATAGGCTCTGCCTTAAAAGACTCAGCAGTGCTGCAACCCAACAAGCTAGCTTGGTTGCTGCTTTTGGGGGGAAAGATTCCTCTTACATGCGCATGGGTGCACTAGATGGATTTGGAGATCTACGGTCCTTAGCTGGATCACGAAGACTCTCAAATCCCACTTTATCACCATACACACCAGGTGGTATGCTTGGTAGATTAAACTCCCCGGCTGGTTTGAGCATACGAGGAATTACTTCTTCTGGTCTGGTCCAACCTGGTCACTCCCAAAACTTGAGCAACTCTGTTAGTAATCTTGTAAAGCTCCAGCCAGCTCTGCCTGCAAACCAAAGTCCAAATTTGTATGAAGCAGTTCCAACATCATTAGAACTCAATCAATTGCATCAGGGCAGGCATACTGCTCACATTGGAGAGTGCAATCCCAATAATGATCCAACAAGTTATTCAGTACCCTCTAGCTTTCCCGACACAAGTGTGTCTGTTAGCTCAATTCATTCTGATTCCGTTACTTCAAGCAATCCTTTGATATTACACAGGAACCCACAACAAGCACTTGGTATGGGAGTATTTGGAAATCAGTCTTCTCTTAGTTTGGCTTCAGTGAATCCAGAATCTTTTGACATTGGAATCTCCTCTAATTTTCTGGATGACAGTCGATGTAGTGAAAGTTGGCAGGTTGCAGTTCAGTTATCTAAGTTTCCATCGAATGATTTGCCAATGAGCGAGCCTTTCGATCATGGTCAATTGCATGCGAATAACTTGGGTCTTTCTTCTACTAGGCCTCAAATTGGGAACAGTCCAAATGATTTTTCTTCTTTAAGTGTTCTTCCGGGTCCTGCTGAGGAATTAAGAGGAAATATGTGGAACCATGAAGGCTTGATTGGAGATGTTGTGCCAACCATGGATTGCAGACCAAAGCAAAGGTGGGAAGAACATAAGCGAGATTACAACCACAACTTGAATCTAACTTTCAGTGCCACAACTCCCACAGTTTCTGCTAATGTTATTGTGAGTCCCCTAAGCCAGAGTTTGGACCAAAGTTGCAGTAAAAAGATGAATTCATCTTTATTTGACCAGTTAAATGGGGCCACTCCAACTGTCATGCAGCTCAGTGAGGTTGAGAAATCTGCCATGGGAACAAAGATGAAGCCCAGTGAGGACTACCTGTGGGAGCAAACAAAGTCGCATGATGATTTAGTTCAAAATAGTTATGAATCGTTAAATGATATAATGGGTGCGATAATGAAAGGGGTATGATTAAAAAGCTGCTTATAACAAGACCATTCAATTATTGATTTGTTCTCTTATTTTGGCTAAGTCATATTGAAGTGGGTATTAGATCTTAAATCCTTATTGATGTATGCAGTATCATTTTTTCTTTGTTGAGAAAGTTAGGAGTAAGATAGGCCATATTGGAGATAAAAAGAAGATCTCATTTTTGACAGTAGAAGCTCTATAATTTGATGTTGAATATGGTCTGGTCTATACGTTACTTTATGTCTTGTATCTTGTCTAGAATTAATGTATTCTGAGTCTGTTTATCTATTTTGATTTATGGAAGTCTGTTAAATAAGCAGTAATTTACATGGCACAAATTTTAAAAGGCGCATTTATTTTAATAGTAATAGATTTGGTCTATTTTCCTTTATTTGTTTCCTTTCTCTGTATTATTATGTGGTAGAGGAGGAATTGCTGGAGATTGGAGAATGTCTAAATATGCAAAATCTATATAGAGGTTTAACCTAAATTACATTTTTGTGTGATTTTGTGCTTGTTTAACTGTTGTGTCCTATCCATATTAACATGTTCTGTTTTGTGTTTGCTCTGGAAAGTTGAAAAATGACTATGTATCTCATTATAGAAAGAATACCTGGTTTCTGTTACACCTTATTTTCAGTGTCTGTTATCTGTCTTGTATATTTGTACTTTTTTTTTCTCCTCCTCTTCAGCAGTATATAATATGAAGACTGTCGTACAGGGACAAAACGAGAATATGCTAATGGATGGAGAGTTTTGGATTTGATGCTTACTCTCTTGGATCATGTATATGATCAGCCTACTACACTCGTGCTACTTCCTGCTGGAGAGAATGGCAGCGGCATCGCAGCAGTTTACTCCTCTATGAGAAACTTGTATCATTATGTAATTTCTTCATCTCTCTCGAGTAGTTTTTCTTCCCATCTTCTACTCTCACGTTCTGTTGCGAACTTTTATGTCCTTGCAATTGCAAACAGCAAACTCGCTTCTTTTCAGTTCTTTCTTCTGACTCCTCTCTTTCCCTGTTGGAGTAATGGGCTAATGGCATAATAAGTTGTCAACTTTCTGTATATTATTTATTCATATTTTCTTCCTTGTTTCCTTTTACAATTATTTACGATGAAATAATGGCCTTTTTAGCTTTATGATTGTTAAACATCTTACTGTTTTTGGGGCCATTCTCGTTGATACTTGGTCGATTCTGCACATGCCCATTTAATAGGGAACCCGAAAATGAGATTCTGGTTGCAATGGAAAGCGACGCTCGAAGGTTCCGTTCTTTTTCTTGTTTTGGCATGGGAATGGTGAAGTTTCTAAACAAGATGGATCACATAACGCTTTCATGCAAATTATGTAACATTTGCCAGGTGGTCCTTGCCTCATACAGTATCAAATAACAAGTTCTGGATGAAGAAGATAAAAGAACATTGAAAATTTCCAAAACAGAATTAAATTCGTAATTTTCATTCTAGTTTCAGTGTGTCACTTTTGCAAGCAAATAGAACATTAAGCATCTCAAATCAACCAACACAAATGATTTCCGTGATGGCTGCTGCGGTTGACATAGGAGAGACCCAACTCAAGCATTTGATTCAGTCTAGCTCGGTGAGCTGAGCTCTCCTTTCTGCAGCTCTCTTCCTAATAAATATTCCCCACCTTAAAGCGGCTTTGAGCTTAAGCCATCCAACTACAGCCTTTCCTGAGCTCTTTCCTCGCTCCTTCCTGAATGACTGGCCTATCTGAGGTTCATACTGTACATTGTAATTGTAACAAGCCTCATCAGAAGCACCAAAACCTGCTCCCGCTCCTACACCGACTCCCATACTAAATGTCTTGAGCAGTCTTTGCATGTCATCACTCTCCAACATCTCTGAACTCCTGAAACGGATTTCATCAGCGACAAAATCTTCCAATCCATTTCCGTTGTTTGGCTGTGACCAATCTCCTGGAAAATGTGAACCTCCAACTGGCATGTAACCAATGCTGCCAGATAATGCTGCTGGTTCTGGGTTATTAAATTTAATCAACGCTGTTTGATCGGACCTCACAAATGGAAATTCAATATACTGAGGGACTGATGGGTGGTTATTTTCAGTTTGGAACTGTTCGCCGAATTGAGAGGTCTGCCTATTCTGAGTAGCTGCAGAATGGTGATCTATAGCATAATTGTTGTGGTCGGCCACAGCCACAGGTGCAGCTGAGGCTCTCGTAACCTTTTTATTGCTGACAAGAGAGTGTAAAACTTTGCCATCATATTCTATGACTTGATGCCAATTATCATATGCTCTCTTCACCAGAGAATCCACTGAAACCTGCATGTAGAGCTCCAAATGAGTGAGCTATGTTTAAAGAGATAAGTAATTATCACAGCATTTCCCGATAATTAAAAACATCCAACCTTTTGAATGTGGGTAAGCGACTCCAAAGGAAGAAACTGCCCATCAGCAATAAGGCCCCTGAGCTCATAAATATGGTTGAAAACAACACCAGTGCTGTGAGTTTGATCAGTGTAGTAAACATAGAGCTTCCCACCCAAGACACAAGTTTTTGCATGCTCCACTGTATTTTCCCACATCCTATTGGACATCCCACTCCCAAGCATCTATATTTTGAAATTTAGAAGTAAGAATACCAGAAAAGCAAGAGAGAAGGGTGTTAAAGATAAATGCAAGAGATGCTTACACTTCTTAATTTCTGTGGGTCCTTGACAAGAAGGCGAAGAAAGTCTTCAACAGTTACAATCTCAGCCTTAATCAGTTTTTTGTGCAGAGCTCCATCCTTTGCAATTCTATCCAATCTCCAAACTTCGTCATGCAAAGCCGGTGGGTAGTGTTTCTTGTACACTTCAAATTACAGAAACAGTAACTTCATTAAGACAAGCTTTGCAGGTATTTTGTAATACATATAAAGGAATAACAGCATATCAGACTCAAGGTACACTAACCAAACTGTATGACACTGCAAGTTAGGAAGATATATGCAAGAATCCAAAATGCCCAACAAGTTTATATCATCAATCTTAATAATGACTTGAGGAATGCATTCCGAGTCTGACTCTGATAAACTAATACTGGGTTATGCTCTCTGCCCTAGGCAGACATAGTGGCTCCTAGACCCCCTAACTTGATTAGCATATGTACTGCAGACTGTTCTATCATGAGTAAATGGTAAAATGGCAAACTTCAGAAAACTCACATTCTCCCCTGTGATCTTTAACGGAAAAAGCATCTGTTTTAGCCTCACAAATACGAATTCCCTCACAATACCCAGAGGAAATCTTAACACCAAGCCTGAATTTCCTGCTCCTTGTCCAGCTAGAATTGTCAGTGAAGGTAAGATCTCCAAGAGTAGCTACCCCTTCCTTGAGAGTAATTTGTAGATCCCCGGTCAAAAGTGGCCTTTTCCCCTCACGTTCCTTTACTTCATGGTTTTCAAAGTGTTCTTTGGTCCAAATATCATCAGCTTCCCCATTAAAGTCACCTTCCAGCACCACAACATTCAGTTTTGCAGCTGATTCAGGCCCTGTTTGCAAAACAGTGCCTGTGCTATGGTCTAGCAAGACGACATGAATTGCTGCTCCTTGCTCTCCTTCAACCCTTGCACCTGTGAACAGATGAGGAGGCATTCTTGCTTTGAATTGTAGTTGAAGAGTTTTTCCTTCTGGGCCCTGTATTCTTGGTGGTGGAGACCTGCAGTACATTGGAAAGTGCAAACAATGAATTTGTTGATACAGCTTCCCACCCCAACCTTCCAACCAATACATACACCATTACAGAGAAATAAAGAAACAAAAAAACATGATAATTTACGAAAATCCGAAGAAGAAAGCATAACATCTGCTTTAAATATTTTTAAATTCTAATTTGAACCATAGTCTAGGACTCAAAATGAACCAAGGAGACAATACTGTGGTTGAAACAAACCTTCCAGCCAGTTCAGCATGGTCTAACTTTGTCAAAGCACGCTCCACTTCTTCACTAACCTGTTACTCAAAAAGAATTTCAGAACGATGAAAAGGATGCTAACTTGCTGCAAACAATGCATGGTTTTACACATGACTGAAGGCAATGTTTTGAAGAAAGTGTAGCCAGGAAATACTACATGCCACATGTTTTTCCATATTATCGATGGCAGGATACTAACAACTTAATGGCCTTTCTTTGTTTAGATTAGTGGGAAAAGTAAAATACACGGAAAGCCATACTATGCAGAAAGTGACTTTGCAGGAAAAATAAAAATGAAATGCTATAATTCATTGCTTTGGAAAGGTGGGAATTTGGGAAAGGGAAGAAAACAATGATTTGCTATCCCAGAAGGGACTGATCATCATCTGAGAGTGCAGCTAGTTTCAACCTCAACTCTACTGTAATATGCGAAGAGTAACAATCTGACTCACAATTCTGCGGAGAAGAGGCTCCAAAGATGAGCAAAGTCTTTGCAAACTATCTACCTTCAAAGATTCCACAATTACACTGCAGATAATGAACTGTATAAACAATAGTCTTTAAAGAAACACTTATTGACACTAACATACTAAAATGCAACTTAATGAAGTCCCAGAAAACTAAATGGAGGTAAACAAGTAATTGATAATTTAATACAAGGATATGAATTTACAACATGAAATCAAACTTTTGTTGTTGTAAAGTTAAATTTACCAGGACGTTATAAGCTTACAACAATGCCCAGAACAGAGTATCAGTTTCAACAGAACAAAAAGTGCATTCATCAACTTATGAATATATAACCCATACAACAAAATTTTCACAAGAGAAGAATACAGATTCACTGAATTCAATCGACAAAAAATGATCATCCTTTATCTGGTAAACCCCTATGAAAAAACAGGGGAGTCTAAATGCAAAATAAGTCAGCCTAAAAATTCTTACAATCGACTTAGCACCCACCCCTTAATTAGCGTAAACAAGTCATAAATCCAATTATGAAATAGACTAATAGGAAATAAAAACCTTGCCAAAGCGGGCAGTCTCTGCTTCTTTGGCTCTGGGGGGTGGCCGCCTTCTGCATCATCATCCAATTCCACGCCCTCCTCATACCCTCTCTTCTCCACCCTCATGGTTCCTGAACTTTCCATTTTCAGAAAATTTATCCAACCCAGCCGCCAAAACTCTTTCAAAAATACTTCCCAAGATGGATCGAAGTATATCTACGTATACAGTCACAGAAGCTTCATAGAATGAAGAACTCAATCAAAAACTGCAAGTTTTGTACTAAGCGTCAAGTTTTCAGACCCCAAACGACAAATATGTTTTTTGGGTTTTCCTCCCTGATCTGGGTATTAATTGAAAAGACGTCTTTCTTGAGTTTTTGTTTTTGATGGATCTATATCGACTTCTTTTCTACTCTTATATTATATTTGATCTAAAGAAGATTATAATAATGGGTTTTGCATGTTAAAATATTATTGCCCCTTATAATAATTCAACGTCACAGCCTCACAGCTGGGGTTGGATGTGCCTTGTGAGTGCATGAACGTTGAAAGTCCGAACCGCGTCTTTTGGTGCAACATGGATGAGGAAGTCAATGCTGACACCTGCCCGACAGAAAAGACCATTTATGAGTTCACTGCGAAACCCATGTTCAAGTAATTGAGCTTTCCTTTGGTTTTGCTAATAGCTGTGAAACCCATGTTCTTGGAATATTGTGTTGAGTCCAAAATTTCTTCATCTTCAAGATTTTGTTTTGTTTGCTCAAATATAATTGATGACTTGAGTGGCTTGAGTAGTCATAACACTTAATGCTAACATATGATATGCAAGTAATTATAATAGGATCATAAGTGAACCTTTGCTGCTTGCTCTCTCTCACTCTATATATACGTTCTCAAACACCACTTTATTCATCATGAAAGTAAAACCTGGGATGAGATTGAATAAATAAAGGCATTTAGTATCAGTTTTCTGTGAATCTTTGAAGGCCACCAAAACCCTTGCATGAATTAATGCATCGGCAGATTGTAACATCATCTCATTGTTGCAAAATGGGCAAAGGGATCCTTAACATTTTGTTTACAAAGTAAAATCTGATATCTATATGCCATTTGTGGGCAATACAAGTACAACTACATTTGGAAGAGAAAGACAGGGATCATTTTTGCTGTAACAGGGGAAGGAACAATCCATGCTATTTTGCTTGGTTGTATGTATAAATACTCCGAGAAAGACTAATCAGTACTTGAACTGAACCGAACAACTTGCAATCTGGTTTTACAAACTATACCCCTTCCCAACCCATTTGACGGGCTCGTCTTTCCCACAACAAAGTCACCTTTCTCTCCTTGATAAGCAATGCCTGAGCACGCTCTCTTGCTTCCTCACAAGTTTCTGTTGCAGCATTGCACTTTTCTGCTTCTTTCTGGTACTGAGAAGCCAACCTCTTTGCTTCAGCAAATGTGATGTTCATGTGTCGGGTGTGCTCTGCAGCAACAGCCTCTTGCAACTTCAATTCCTCTGTTAAAAGGTCCACAAACTGCTTCTCCATTTCCTGCTTCAGGTCTGGGTCATTACTTCCACAATCTGTTCATCAATAAAAATAATTATCAGATCCGTGTACCTATACATAGTTCGCAATAAACAACTGGGAAGGCATTTCCCAGAAGCAGTGGATGAAAGCTTATAATGGCCATTAAATATTTGTTAACAGGTTCTACTGACCTTGTTGCCAAGCTAATACTAATAAATGTAATCAAGGAAAAGGATAACACAATAAGTTGAATGGTAGGATGCATTCTAACCTGTGACTGAGAGATTGGCCAATCCTGCAAAAGAATAACAAACCATGACATATGTTATTATAGGAATAAAAATGAACTCTCATATTACAATAATTGAAAGAAGATAGGGAAATCGAAGGCAAAGTCTCAGATTTTGCATGCAGTTTAACAGCAGAAATAGATTTTCCCAGATTCAATATACACAAATCAATACTAATTGCAAGCAACTTCAGTCCTAAATGCTCATTCCAACTTTAGTCCTAAATCGTTGCAGCTCTAGTTCTTCTATGGATACCAAAAATATCCATCTAACGTGTGAACAACCAAGTTTGAATGACTGGGCAAAGCATATTTGAGAATCATTGTATGATGAAGCAAGAGTTTCCAGCTCCCATGGAGTAAAATCCGAACATGGTTAACTATGTCTGAGTACAGAACTGGTTTATGTTGCCACAAAATGAGCGCATTGTGGATTCATAAACTCAGATAAGAAAGACTTCATACAGCCCAGAGCAATTTTAAAGAGTGCATATATGATATGCAGGTAGTGCTGTATTTCCTTTCAAGCACCAAAGTATAACAGAGCAAGCAAAGACAACACAAGGCAAGATCTCAACTTTACTCAAAACTCAATCAAACAAGAATTACCCAACAAAAGAGAACAGCTCGGAAATTAAAAAAAATAAACAATAACACCATATCAATGCCACAAACCTATCAAAAGGGAAATTATAATTTCACTCTATTCAGCTTAAAATCTGACGCAATAAGAAAAGGAAAAAAAAGTAAATCTAAACCTGAATTGGGCTCCACTTCCCACATATATTCCAACACATAGGCAGCTCCAAATCAAAAAATTAGCAATAAGAGGGATTTAAATCCCAAATTGATGACATTGGTAACCATAAGTTTCATTCCAATCAAGAAAAAATCATACTTTCAAAAGAACCCAGAAACGAAACATAAGAAATCAGAAATCAAAGCGACAAGAAACCCATATTGAGGAAGAAGGAGAGAGAGAGTGGTACCAGGAGCAATCTTGAGAAGGGACAAAGGAGGAGGGCAATCACAGTTGCAGGTAGGGCAAGAAGTTTTAGAATCCCCCAACCTTATACTCTTCTTGAACCTCCAATACAAGGCCGGACCACATACCCCCAATGCTGAAACCACTGCAAACACCACCAAGCAAAATCTCAAACAAGTAGCAGATCGCCTTGACATCTCTCTCTTGATGTGGTTTCCTTTGTCAGTTTGTCACTGTATTTGGGGAAAGTGAGATCTAACCTGAAGAAGTCAGTAGCTCCACATTAATGAGCTGTAATCATGAAAAATAATGTTACAGAGCCAGAGCCAGAGGTAGTAGTTTGGTAAAGAACCTCTGTTTTTTCCTTAAGTCAAAGCAATTATTACAAGATCTAGTGTGTAACTGTATGAGTGAGAGAAAGCAACACATATTCTTTAACTTGTTAATTCTTATAAATATAAAAAAAACCAAGGTAATATTAGATCAAGCGGGCCTGTTGTAAGCTTTTCCTTTGTGGGCTTTTAGTTTCTCGGGCTTAATTCAGTCCAGTCAATAACTGAAACTTGTATTTAATTGCATGTGTTCAGAACTTCAGAACCAGGCCCATACTTAAGCTTGAGGTCTTTCCATGGAGAGACAAACGGCAGTCAATTTGGGCCCATCACTAATTATTGGTACGATAAAGCTTGTACGTATCCTATCATCGATTGATCTTCTTTTGTTTGGAAGATGATCGATTGATCTTATCAGTTACCGACTTACAAGTTACAACCCATGTGTGGTCGATGATTTAAGAAGTGACTGGGTTAACTTCTTATAAATAAAAAAAGAAAAAGGAAGTGGCTGGGGCACGAGATTTGACTCATTTAGACCCTTGTGTCCCGCCTTTGATTATGATATTGAATCTACAATTCATGCTTTTCTTTCAAGCTACTACCACAAGTTGCTTTTTCTTCCTCCCCAAGCTTCATGTCTTCAAATCCAAACAGCAATTTTCAACATCCATTTTCCAGGAAAAGTTAAAATTAAGTAAAAATAAGGAGAAAACGAAACCTGGAACCTTGCCAAGTTGCTAATGCCATATATGTGTGTCAAGTTCAACCGTTCACACCCTACACGTGTAAGTCCGAGAAAGCCCCACGTCGCTCATTTAAGTCACCTTTTGCCCCAAACAAAAGCCATTTAAGCTGCTGAAGCCACCTCCACACCTTATCCTAGTAAGGGACAGAACAGTCTGACCCACAAACATAATAAAACCCCCAAAAGCTCTCCCATTCTGGTCACTCTCACTTTCTCGAAAACTAGAAACAATAACAAACAATGGCGAAGAAAACCATGGATGTGGTGAAGGGTCTGGATTTGCAGAAGTACATGGGGCGCTGGTACGAGATAGCCTCATTTCCGTCAAGGTTTCAGCCCAAGAATGGAGAGAACACGACGGCTACCTACACTCTGAGAGATGATGGGACTGTGAACGTGCTCAATGAGACTTGGAATGATGGAAAAAGAGTCTCCATAGAAGGCACTGCCTACAAGACCGACCCTACCAGCGATGAGGCTAAACTCAAAGTGAAATTCTACGTTCCTCCCTTTTTGCCCATCATCCCTGTTGTTGGTGATTACTGGGTTCTGTTTATTGATGAAGAGTATCAGTATGCTTTGATTGGCCAGCCTAGCAGGAATTACCTTTGGGTAATTTTTTGATTTTAATAAAATTAAGTGTTGTTTGTTTGTTTGTTTATGTGTTTGGTGATGATACTTTGTCTGTATTTGGATTTAACTTTTCTTCTTTTTGCTTTTGGGGGGTTGGGGAATTTGAGCAGATATTAAGCAGGCAGCCTCGTCTTGATGATGAAATTTACAACCAGCTTGTTCAAAGAGCCAAAGATGAGGAATATGATGTTAGCAAACTCCACAAGACACCGCAGAGTGAGACTCCACCGGAAGGAGAAGGCGGCCCCAAAGACACCATGGGCATCTGGTGGTTCAAATCCCTCCTGGGAAAGTAGACAATTTCTGATAGCAATAGCGTATTTGGGGTTTGAGGATGATGTGTAGGTGTTTGTAATAACAAACACTAAAAACCCCCTTTTGGCAATCAATCAAGACTAGGGAGGAGTGTCGTTTGTTAATTTGTGTATGTTTTAGTAGTTGTTGTTGCAGAGTTGAGACTTAGTAGTTGTTGTTGCAGAGTTGAGACTGTATCTGTGTGAATGCAAACTCTGAACAAGCCTATAAGTATTGAAAAAAATTCCTTCTGTTTGGTCCTATGTAATGTAATTTGTGCTTGTAGAATTTTTTTTATCATATTTTCTGAATGAAATGATATTTTGATGAGATCACTCTTTATTTAAAATTTTCCGTCGGTTTGATTTTTATGAGCTTCTTCTGTAAGGGAGGAGGACAACAAAGAAGTGGCTTACAGTTCAATGTATGCGCGGGTGTAGTGTACCATGTCGACAGGGTTTCTATGTATGCGTGGGTGTGGGGTACCATACATATCTCTTGAGAGTGTCGTCTTTTCCGTTCTTATCAACATTTTAACCGTGTGGAGGACCTTGTCGACAGGGTTCTATTGGAAGTAGATGGAACCAGTTACCAACACGTATCTTTCTCTGGTCACATGGATATTTGTTCGGTGTCGGTATGCAGAGATTCTTATAGGATTTCAAATGCAAGGTACTAACGGCTCTTAATCACTTGAAATGCGACCAAAACAACATCATAACAGCGCCCGCGTCCTGCAATGAAGGATTTTCAAAACTAAAGGCATGTCATCCAAGTAGGAGAACTCATCATCCATTAACATTCTGAACCTTTCACATATGTCCTGTATAACTCTGAATTCTTTTCTATCCTTTAAAATCTGAATGCAATGACATAGATTTTATAAAATCGTAATGAGAATATCACATACACGTAGGCAGATGCGCACACGCGTGTTTCCAAACAGAAACAATATATAATAGCAGAAGACCTCTATAAATATTTGGTTTCCCCACTTTGATACCTAGGAAAATGAGGAAAATCCACACAATTCTACCAAGCAAACAATTGACAAATATTATGAACATATCTCGTCAAATTGTCATCCATCAACTTCAGCACCATATCAAGGGATTGTCATTGCAGGATTGCTGCTTGCCTCAGAAGCTTACAATATGGTGCAACACTGATTGGCCTGTTTTGCCTGTTTGTAGAACATCTGTTTCAAAAACCACCGTCATCATCTTCTCACATTAGAAACAAACTTTAATTCCAAGTTTCAAGGAGGCAAATATTGTGGTTTAACATATTTTTGTTTGCATCGGGAATCACAAATACATATTCCATTCCTCGCCAAATAATTAAAAGGAACAATGGACAAAAAAAAAGAAGGTAGTAATCAGTCATGATATGTGCGTGTGTTCCACAGCCAAGACAGACTGTCAAAAACAAATTATAATACATGAACCTAATCTTCAAACTAAGACAAAATTAGGTGGGATCTTCCTATCATCATGTCGTTGGGCAATAATGGTATTCTTCCAATGTTAAATATTGTACAGTGAAAACTTGATATTGCGTTTCTAGACTCAACTAAGGTAAGATAACCCTTGTTCAGGCACTACAACACGTTTAGAAAGCCAGGCAATAAGTCATTTTAAACAATGATTCCTTCCCATGATCGGCAGTGTATCTCATCAGAAGTGCTATTTAACACCACTATATTTATGCCATGCAAAAGAACATATTGCCTTATCTCACACCTAGACACACCAAAAAGTTGTTTTCTACCAACTTTTCTTGATATTGAAAGATCCCAAAGCCCTTGACATCACACTTCAAATTATAGGTAATTAACATGACATGGGCTTACACACATATGAAGATCAAACGTACTATGTGTGTGTGTGCAGTGGAAAATTCATAGTCGTTAACAATAATTGTCAGTACCTGCGATGCTGCACTAAGATCTGAACTCTTCTCAACTAAACTGTCAAGTCTCTCACCTCGTGCAAGCACACTATCAATAGTCTTATGCTGAACCAAGGAAAGAAACAATAAATAAGCCAGGTGAGAAATGTAGGAGATGACCAATAAGCAATGGCGTATATTGAATAAGGATAAATTTATAACACAATTTATTTCATGCAAAAAAATTCAGCAGATAAGGTCCATAAGGATATTCAGTTGAAGATCTTCTTTTGGCCATTACTAAACAAAGCAAATATGCCAAGTTGGAGGCTCCACTTAAATACAAAAGAATATTTACAACAAACAAACTGATGTACTGAATCCACTAATAAAAAGATTATAAAAACAGACACGCCAAAAATATGTTGAAGAAAATGAAAATGAAAAAGTGCACTATACTCACAAGAATAATTTTTGTTTCATCTAATTCCCTCTGAATTTTCAACAACTTATCAGCCTCTGCAGGGTCCTGAAATTTGAAAATAAAGAAAGAAGATAGTAGCTTCAGTTATAACTCATGAAACTTCATCTGTTTTGTTGAATCAGAAAACATAATCTTGATTAACCATATGTTGCCTTATGACTCCAGATAAACAAACGAAGTCAAAAACAGATTAACAGACACACCTGGAACTTGGTCAGGGCCTCACCCAAATAGGGCCATGTTTGTGTGCTGTCCTGCTGTGCAGTCCTCCAAGAATCACCAAATTTTTTCTGATATTCATCTAGCACCTGCCAATCATAGGAATCAATCAAACATTTGATGACACAAACATGAAACAAGCTTGGAGCACTATATTTAAGGTAGTCCATGAAACCATGCATGCAAAAACCTCAGGCACAACTAATTACAAATCAAAGACAATTGGATCTTAATTTCTCACTAGGGTGCCACTTAAGCTGAAGCAACTAGCCATCACCAAAATATGGGAAGCAAGGTATGGCAAATGAAGGGACTATTCAATGTATGAATACACCTATGCTCCTAGAAAAGGTACATACTGTGTTACCTGGTTAAGCAAAGAAAAAGCACTTCGGACAGGATAGTGGTCGTCCATAAAGCCCAGCGCACAAAGACCATTGCTGTTGTAAGCATGCACCTTATACTCTATGAAGAAACAACACAAAGAAATTCAGAGTTTATTAAAGCATGCTGAAACTCCGACAAAAGATAAACCAGAACAACAAGAACTCAAATGAGCGTCTAAGAAACATATTCAAAATTAAAACAGTAATAACCCTGAGAGCAAGACAATCTGTGCCGTACGTCTTAGTGACCTTATTTACAGAAATTTCTAGTAAAAACGTGCCAACAAACTCCAATAAACAATTGCATCTGATGCCGAATGAAATTGGGGTATCCAATTCAAATTCAAGCCTCAAATTCTATAATCACTACAAAAGTTTACATAAACCCGAAATTTGCAATTGTAACAAAAATGGGTAATCCCAAATCCAGGAAAAAAAAATACAAACAAACAATATCACACATATACTAGAAAGTTGAAAACTCTGGGAAACCGAGATCCCAAATCAAACCAGATTAATGAGCTAAGGATTTAAAACGCAAATTAGAATGATCAGAGCTTTCATCAAATTGGGAAAAATTATTAATAAGTATATAGCGCATAGAACACCTAGAGATTTGAAAACAAAAGTGACTGCAAAGGGGATCCGCGAAAATTGGGGGACCCGAACCGAAAGAAATAACGGACCTTCGTGCTTGACGGACTGACGTTGTCCGGATGGGGTCCGTCTGGCAACGGTGCGACCGACAAAGACGATGAACTCCTTGACGCTGGACCTCTGGAAGTAGCCGAAGTGACTGGTATCGGAGGCGTTGGCCAGAATGATGGGGTCGGATTCGTCCGAGTTGCACTTGAGGACCAGCAAGGCCGTGATCTTCATCTTTCTTCTCTGTTTCTCTGATTCTCCGTCTCTCTGTTACACTGTATAAAAGATCTATTGGGGTTCGGAGGTTTCTTGTAACAGAGAGTCTGAAGTGTGGTGTTTGATTTGGGAATTTGGGGATTTGGGGATTTGGGGATTTGGGGATTCGGATCGTGGAGAGGTGAAGAAGGGGAAAGTAAGAATTGTGTTCTGGCTAGAGACGGGTAGGGATCCAGTGCAATTACAAAGTCTTTCGATACGGTGCAATTAGGTCGGCATCACCGTGCAATTGCAGGACTTAATATATGGGCCTTATCCTTTTCCTCACAAAAAACACTAAATATAAATATAAATATTATAATATGTATGCCTTATACTTTTGCTTTGTTCCCTACACCATAGTCCATATAAAATCCAACTCATTTGGACCGCCTTTAAATCAATTCCTTATTCCAGTGGCCAACAATTATTAATTCCTTATGCTTTTTCAAAATTTAAATTCCTTATGCTTTTATAAAAATTTGAATTCCATATGCTTATCTAAAGATATATCTCTTATGGCCAACGGGTGTAGCTCAATAAATAAAAAAGGCATTGATGATCTTATATTCGAACTTTTATAGCATCGTGGTAGTGTAAGTGAGAAATTTCTCTCTTTTATAATTTAAACTATCACTTATATTAAAAATATATATATCTCTTTATAAGATATGCTAATCTTCGTCACATTTATATATTAGAAGTGTATATAATGTATATAGTTATTTATAAGTGTGACTGCTTTATCTTGATGGTAAATTCGTCATCGTCATACAACACATGCCTCCTCCCAAACCCATTCCCTTGTTTTTCATTTGTTATTTTAAAAATATATAGTGGAGTCTGGTTACAAAATTGCTCCCAAAACATGAATCTCATATGCCTCTTTATTCTTTTCTCACTTATTATGGAGAGTAATTTTTTTTAACTCTTTCCATCCCTTAACGCATGTTCTTCTTCTTCTTATTCTTCTTCTGCTCTCTCTCTCTCTCTCTCTTAAATATTACAATGAGTTATTATTGAAATATTAATGAAACAAGCTAATAAAATAGAAAAAGATACGCCAAAATGTAGAGTTTTGTGACAAGTTAGACTCTCGAAAATAAAAAAGATACTTCACTTGTCTAAAGTGCCCTACTGTCAGTGTCAACAACTCATGGTTCCCCTGTATATGAAGTCTATAGGTTTAGTACTTGTAGTTAGACACCGACAATAATCCTGTTAGAGGACTCAAATTTGAAAAAAAATAAAAATAAATTGACTTATGGTCTTATATATTTGTTAATTAAAGGTCCATTCACGGGATCGAGAATACACTTGCAAACTAGGATAATATTGTTTGGTTAATCCGACCAATAACGCTATGACACGCATGATAACTTTTCCACATAACATAACATTATTTGCCTAAGATAACAAAATAATAATATCTCCGTTGCAACTAAATTTTTCTCCACACGATGGGATGATTGTAGCGTTACATGTAACTGTTTGTCCTATTGAAGATGACTCCCGTTAGATCTTAACCATTATGGCATTATGAATGAATGAATTGAATTTGGCTTTATAACAAACTTCGCAAACAATAGTGAAGCAGCAGTAGAATATCTGGAACTGGAATGCATGCAAACCGTGTCTGGAAAAACGCCTAATTATAGAAAAGCGGGGGTTTCAAAAAACCGTTAAGGCTTTTAAGGTTACAGTCTTACAGATGCCTGGTTTCCCGCGAAAGAAATACAAAGCCAACTGATCCAACTCCATCAGTCTACAAAAATAGTAAATACAGGAATTGACCCAAAAACTAAAAACCGGTTCTCCTTTAATAGTTATTCCTGGGCTGCTATTAATGCGAGAAATCTGTGCGGAGTAAATTGGTAAAAAAAGAAAGAAGAGAGCCTATTTGGGCTTAAGGTTTTTGTTGATACCTTTGGGGGTAAATTTAATTCATCACCTCTCACCTTTTTTTTCCCTTTGCCCCCCCTTACCACCACTTCTTTTTCCTTTCCATCACATTCCCTTGATAGTTTTCCAGAAACTTGACAGGGAGTGCCTGATTCCTCCAGAAGTAAGTTCTATTGGGTTTCTTCTATTTTTTTTTTCAATGTTGTTTATGTTAAGAAAAGATCATTTGTTTGAGGCATTCTCTAAACTTTAATTCAGACAATAAATCTTGTTTTTTTTTTTGGTTCTGCTTGAATTGATGGTATGAATTCTCACCTACGAATTCAATTATGAAAAATGTGAACGTATAAACACACATATTCGACATTCTATAGAAAATATGGTAAGTTTTGATAATTGTTATGATCTGCCTCTCTCTTTCTCTCCGTTTTGTTTTTCCTGCTTATGTTCTGCATTTGATAAAGTGACTGTTGGAATCTGCAACAGAGTCAGAAGAAATGATCAGGTGTTTGCTTTTCATATCCTTGTTGATCCACGCAACGTTAGCGGCGAAAGCACCAAATGCAGCAGCGAAAGCACCAAATGCAGGACAGAAAGCACCGCAGGGGCCTGCACCAAAGAAATGGCTAACTTTAAATGGTAATAACAACTTTTTGTTTACTATTTGGAGCTAAACAAATTGGCCATTTCAAAACGAAAACAAAATGAAAGTCAATAAAAGAATTCCTCAACCAAAAGTTGATCTACCCTGCAAAAAAGAAAACAAAAAGGCAAGAAATTGGGCTTCTCAGAAGTTTCATTTAAGTGAATAAGGCCAATCTCAAGAAATAAGTTGATAACTTGATATTAACTGAACCAAATTATGAGACGAAACAACAAGGTTTCTTCAACATTTGCAGGAATGTCTACACGTCTTTGACTTCTATGTTAACTATAACTAATATCAAGTCAGTGTAATGACTTTCTGCAACTCATGATTTTACCTTCAGGACAAGAGCCCCTCGTTATAGCTCGTGGCGGGTTTTCGGGACTTTTTCCTGATTCCAGCACCTATGCGAGTGACATGGCAAAGTCTCAAAGTTTGCCAGGGTACGCTTTCTTCTGCAATCTGCAGTTAACAAAAGATAGCGTTGGAATATGCCTGTCGAACATTCTGCTTGATAATACAACAACTATATCTATGTTCTACCCTAAAGGCCAAAAGACTTACAATGTGAATGGGAAGGATCTTCGTGGATGGTTTGCTTTGGATTTTACATCTGATCAGCTGTTAAACAATGTATCACGTAAGTTACTAATCAAGTAGACAACAACATTTATGGGTTAAGGTGACTAGCAAGTAATGATGCTTTGTTTTCTTGTGTTGTTCAATTCTTTTACAGTAACTCAAAACATTTTTTCCCGACCAAGTCACTTCGATGGTACTCTGCCAATAGCTACTGTTGAGGATACTTTA
Organism: Prunus padus; assembly: GCA_024362665.1. NCBI lineage: Eukaryota > Viridiplantae > Streptophyta > Magnoliopsida > Rosales > Rosaceae > Prunus > Prunus padus. The sequence continues at coordinate 32,944,029 of JANFAM010000018.1, forward strand.
GGAATTAAACCAGACAAATTCTGGCTGAACGTTCCGGTATCTCTCTATCCCTTTCTACACTACCAATGAGTTATTTTTGTAGAGTTGTTCTTCATCAGTCATAAATCATTTTCATTTTCATTATGTTATTTATATAAATGGTTTTGGTGTGTGCTTTTCTGTCTGTGGCATACAGTATGATACATTTTATAGCCAACAAAAAATCAGTATGGCATCATTTGTTGAAAAGGCACTCAGATTTGCGTCTATAAATTACATCTCATCTCCTGAGATTGGTTTCTTGAAAACCATCAGTGCAAAAGTGAACAAAGGGAGGACAAAGCTCATCTTCCAGTTCCTAGATCCTGAAGAAACTGAACCCACAACCAAACAAAACTACAGCGCACTTGTGAAGAATCTTGGGATGATCAAGTCAGTTGCAGCTGGAATCCTTGTCCCAAAAGAATACATATGGCCTGTCAATAAGAACAACTATTTGGAGGCTGCCACTACACTCGTGACTGAGGCTCACAAACAAGGGCTAGAAGTACATGCTTCTGGTTTCGCAAATGACATCGTGCTCCCTTATAATTACAGTTTTGATCCAACAGCTGAGTACCTGCAGTTTGTAGATCAGCCAAACTTTTCTGTTGATGGGGTGCTTACAGATTTCCCTCCTACCGCATCCGAAACCATAGGTGAGATATCAGCCTTTACTTATCTTTCATTCAATTTAATAACACCTACTTGACACAGAAGTTCATTTCACAAAACAAATGTTGAATTTCTGCCCCAATTAACCTGCCAATGCATTCCTGGTGCAGCATGCTTTGCACAGAACAATAATGGTACCAAGTCTACAAAAGGTAAGAATATTCTAGTAACTTTTGAAAGGTTAGCTTACTTGTTGCACGTACGACGACAACAGTTGTGTTGTGAATTCTGTGATATTGTTGTTAGGAAGTTACTTCGAAAACTTTTGACTTTGCAGGACTTCCTTTGATCATAACAAGAAATGGAGCAAGTGGGACCTATCCTGGCAGCACAGACCTTGCTTATAAGCAAGCAGTAGACGATGGGGCTGACATAATAGATTGCTCAGTTCAACTGTCAAGTGATGGAGTTGCCTTCTGCTTAGATACCATAGACCTCAACTCAGGCACTAATGCATTATCTCAGTTCATGACCAAGAGTGAGACTATCCCTGAACTTCAAGCAGAAGCTGGAGTCTTCTCATTCCAGCTCTCATGGGATGAGATTCAGAGCTTGAAACGTAAGCTTGTTTACTTCAAAATCTGATATTGCTAGTAAGTAGCAAGCTTCTGAGAATCCCATCCCATCCCGTTAACGGTTCAACTTGGCTCTTTTTATTTCAGCTCAAATACAAAGCCCGTACGGAACTAAGGAAAAAGTATATAGAAACCCAGCTAACAAGGACGTGGGCAAACTGGTGACCCTCTCTGACTTCCTGGAGTTTTCTAAGACAAAGGCAGTTACTGGAATCTTGATCAACATTGAGGTAAGACTTTTAATAGGTTCATTCATTTTGAGTCTTAAACTCTTTTTATTATATATTCATTTTTGCTCAAAGTTAACGATGTTGTGGGATGAATTTTCAGAATGCTGCGTACCTAGCATCAAAGGCAGGTCTGGACATTGTGAAAACTGTAACCTCTGCCTTGAGCAATGCCACATTTGACAAGCAATCCACTCAGCAAGTGCTGATCAAATCAGATGACACTTCAGTGCTGTCCAAGTTCAAAGATGTGAAAACATACAGAAGGGTGCTCAACATTAAGGAGAAAATAAGTGATGCACCCAAGGCATCAGTGGATGAGATTAAGAAGTTTGCGGATGCAGTAACTGTCTCCAAAGATTCCATTGTCAAAATCGGCGATTACTTCATTTCAGGGAAAACGAACGTTGTCAAGGAAATGAAGGCCGCAAACATCTCGGTGTATGTCCATTGGCTGAAGAATGAGTTCGTCAGTCTCATGTTTGATTATTTCTCAGACCCCATCATAGAGATTGCATCATATGCTCTAGAGTTCCAAGTTGATGGCATCGTCACCGATTTCCCAGCAACTGCTAGCAAATATATAAGTAAGTATTATTGGTATAGTAGTGTTATTTTTCTGTTTAGTTACATAATAAAACCACTCTCACAACAAGTTTTGTCATGAATTTGCAGGGTGTCCATGTAATGATATGGACCCCAAGGCCAATATCGCATATCCCATTTTACCAGTGGAACCTGGTGCTTTGCTGGGTTTGGTAGCCCCCGAGGCATTGTCACCAGCACAAGCCCCAAGCCCAGCTCTTCAAGCTTCCAATGTTGTTGATCCCCCGCTTCCTGAAGTGGTGAAGAAAAACGACACCAGCCCACCACCCTCCAGCAGCAGCTCTGATTCAACTGATTCTGGCTCCAAATCTACACCTGCTGCTCCTGGACCTTCTGAAAAGTCAAGTGCTTTCGCAAATGCTGCCAATCTGTGTCTTTCTTTAGTTGCCATAGTGGTTCTCGCTTCGCTGGCAAATTAAGTCACCTTGGCCTTGAGCTTCTAATATAAGATTACGTGAGTGTGTATACATACATAATTTATATAGTATAGTAAATATCGCAAATTAGACAGATTTATTCTGACTAGTTAAATTTATATCAATTCAATTCAATTATGTTGTTTTCAAGATTCCATTCAATTCATACCAATCATTCAACTCATACCACCAACAATACTAATCTGATTTTTGTCATTAACCGTACACATCCCTTATTAAGATCAACTTGATTATTTTGCATATGTTCATATCATATATATCAAGTAAAGGTCAAAATTTTAATCAATCCGTCAAGTCTTTGATGGAGGAGAGATTCTCCGATAAATACTTCTAATCTTAGCCGTTAAATTGCATTTATTAAATGTGTTAGTAGTCTTTTAGATGCAATTAGAAGTATGTAATCAATTCTTAACTTAAATACGGAGAATGTCCTTAACAAAGACATCAATTGGATCAACTTGAGTATTTAACATGGTAAAAGGTATAATCTTTTATCAAGGGTTACGTCGCTCATAATTTTCCAAGCAAAATTTAAAAAAAAAACGGGGGAAAAATAATAATATTCAATAAAATATGGAAACCAACAAAGAGACAACGAGGCTCAGATTCGCCTTTTTTCAGACAAATGAGGAAGGAAACACGGCCTTCAGGGCTGCGACTACGGCCGCTACCTGTGGATGAAAGGACAGAATAGTCATTTTCATCAACAGAGCAACCGGGTCGCCCCGCCAAGGAAACCGGGTCACCATTTCCAAGGTCTGGTTTTACAGAAGCTATAAATATCATCACCGCCTCTTGACTTTCGGTCACTATTACAGAGAGAGAGAGAGAGAGACAAAAAGAAGAAGAAGAAGATGATGATGATGATGATGATGATGATGAGGAAGAGGTAGAGAGAGGGCTGTTTGGTTGCACCGCATGTAACATAAGGTTGGGTTGGGTGAAATCATCGGCTCCGCAGACATTCAGAGAGGGGGCAACCAACCCTCAGGAACACCCCAAACGGCCTCTCTGAGAGCAAAGCCTCATTCTTAAACTAATGAGCCATAAACCCTAAAACGAGCTGCCTCAGGCCTCTTTTATAAGGTCTAAATGTTAAAATAGGTCCCCTCTGTTTTATCATGTTTGCCAATTTAATCCTTGTCTTTTTAATTTGACCAATTTAATCCCTATGTTTAAGAGCATCCACAATCATACTTCCTATTTTTGAGTTAAAATTTAGCTAAAAAAACACAAAAGTTATTTTGGGAGCTCTCTATAAAATTTGAACTTCAATCATACTCTCTAGTTTAGGGAGTCATAAATTCAATATGATTGGTCCATCTTTATAAAAAAAAAAAATTAGCATTAATTAAAAATTTAAAATATGCATAAAACAAAGCAGCATTAAATTATAGAGAGTCACTAGGAGTCCTTTCTCTCTCCTCAGATTTAGGTGCTCTTAAAAGTCTCCCTATTGTAGGAGGTGGATAGAGAGCATGGTTGGAGTTGTATTTTTCCAATTCCTCTATAAAATTTAGAGTGGTGCTAAACGAACCCTAAAATTAATTGAGTACACCCTATCATCTAAGTACACCCTAATATTTTAATCAAAATATAAAATTAACTATGTACACCCCATTTAAGTACCAAAAATACCCATAGTATACCCTAATACACTCTATTACACAACCCTAATACTCTATATAACTCTTCAACATCACACATATCTATAAGTAATTTCCCAATAAGAACCCACGTTCATGTTATAATTATGAATATCGTAATAAATATTTCTCCAGGGGATCTCTACTATGACCTACCATTTTAAAGGACACAAAATTATGGATTTTTAAATCCCAGCAATATCTTGCTGTGTCTAAAGCAGATAAACAAATTCTATGTAAAACCACTATAAAAGAACAGCTGGTAATTCCACGGCACTCGCCGCTAGTCCGAGAAAGTTACAAATTTTCTAGGACCAGTTACTTCACATTTTGATGTTGCTTGGCTTCATCCACAACGTGTTTCAGACCGGAGACTTGCTCAATGTTGTCGTCATTCTTTTGGAATTTTTCATTCTCTTTTGTTCCAGTCATTCTACTTACAAATATGCAATTGCGCTTCTGTTAGTGCTCGCTGGGTTGTTCGCTGTATGAAAACTTATCTACGTTTGATTAGGGTTTAGTATGATGAGTAGGGTGTACTTATTAAAATTATATTTGTTTCACAATTCAATATATCTTTTTTGGTCATTTTATATTAGGATAAATTAGTAATTCAATAAGTAGTTTGATAGTAGGGTGTACTCAGTTAATTTTAGGGTTCGTTTAGCAGCACTCAAAATTTATCTAAGGAGATAGTTTAAGGAGTCCATTGTGGATGCTCTAAGCCAATGTGATCCAATCCGTTAAATTTATGTTTAACAAATTAAAAAATTGTTTAAATATTAATATAAAAAAATAGATATATTTTAATTCAATTTAAAAATAGATAATTAAATAAGATCTAAAATTTTATTCTGGGCTCTTAGTCCCCTTGTTACACAAAAAAAAAATCTAAAACTAGAAGAAATTAAAATCAAAGGATGACACCACCATCCAATCTTAGCCGCCACCCCTACCACCCTTCTCTCTTCTCTCTTTATCCCAGCAGCAACCCACCCAACTACTTTCCACAGCCAGACTCAAAGGCCCCAACTCCCCTAGCCACACCCACCTTCTGAACACGAATCCTCCCCACCCCTGAGCTCTCTCTCTCTCTCTCTCTCTCTCTCTCTCTCTCTCAAACAACCCTTACCGCCCGACCATGTCCCAAAAAGATCTTCCCCAACCCCACTATTCCCTGGCCATTTGTCCTATCCCCAGCCGGGCAACCCATATCCTCTAGCCCACTCTGGTCGCCCCATTCCCCCTCCCCATCGCTGAGCAGCCTCTCCCCCTCCCTGATTATGCCCATCCTGTTTTTTTCTTCCTAATGTTATTTTTTGGTTTTAATGAAGTTTCAATATATTTTTAAATTAATTCAATTTTTAAAATCAATTTCAAATAAGTATATAGGTTTTCAACAAAAAAGAAAAAAAAAATCATTTATGTTTATTTAACGGGAATTTTAACAGAATGGACCACATTGGCTAACGGTCTTAAACACGAGGACCAAATTGGCCAAATTAAAAACACATGGATTAAGAGCACTTCCACCCCAAAGGGCAAGGGCAAGGGCAAGAGGGGGCAAGGGCTGCCACTGCCCTTGCTTTTTGTAACTCCACCTAAAAAGACAAGGGCAAGGGCAATTACTATTCATTTTAATTATTTTTCCCTATGTTTTATACTTAAACAATTAATTTGGATAAGATTTTCTATTGCCACGTGTCACTATTTATTATAAAATTCTCATATCAAATTTCAAATAAAATTTTCAGATACAATTTTATGTATGAGATTTTCACATGGGATTAATTTTATTTATATGTATGAGATTAATAATAATAAAATTGCTAGGTATGTATAAAAAAATGTTTCTGAATTTTTTGGAATTTTTCAGATTTTTTTTCTTTTTTTTTCGATTTTTTTTAAAAAAAAATTTGGGTTGCTGACGTCATCATTGACGTCAACAAACCCAGGCAACCCCGCAGGCAGATCTTGCCCTTGGGCCTGCCCTGGCTGGTGGTTCCAGCCCTTGCTCGCTGGAAATTTTTTTGGAGGCAAAAGGCAGCCCTTGCCTGTCTTTGACTGTAGCGCTGGAGCTGCTCTAAATTGACCAACGTAGTAAAACACAAGGACTATTTTTACATTTAAGCCTATAATGCTCGGGACTGAACGGAAGGGTATTTTGGATAGTCTGGTATCATGAAACTGTCTGGGACACAATGGTCATATCATGAAAAGATGGGGGCATAAAAGAAAATAGCAAAAGATATAGACTTTGGACACAATTTGTCTCATGTCCTGTGTTTGAGGAGAATTTGAATGTCATGGAATAGCACTGTTTTGCTATCCTCATTACGCATGGTAGAACGTAATTGATTTGGGATAGCAAAACAATACTATCTTCGTTATATACAAAATTTTCTCCCTATTTTTCCTACTTATTTGGCTCCTATTTTGGATGATGATAGATTAAGGTGGGTGTTGACTCGAAATGTTCTTTGTTATTTCTTTTTAATTTTTAGATTCGTCCCGCCTTGTAACCGAAAGAAAAAACTTTTAAGTCTCAGTTGGTATGAGAGTCCAGAATTTAACATGCATAATAAATATGCAAAAACGTTTTGTTACCATCAAATCAAGAAATCAGAAGTCCATAATTTGCATTTTGCAATGGCTTAGAATCTACGGAACACCACTAACAGGACTTCTCAATCTCATAATCTCAGTGACAAAAATATTTCCTTGTCTAGGTTTGTTTATGTAAACAGCAGGTTTAAATTCAAAAATCCGAACGATCAAGCATATCTACCAGAGTCATCCTCCTTGGGAACCTAGGTGGCAGCCTCAAATACATGGCATCTTCAATCTCAATTGGCTGATGTGTTGCCACAATCACAATTCCACCTTTCTTCCTATGCTCTGCAATGATATATTCAAGCAACTTCAGCCCCTCAGTGTCCAAAGCAACAGAAGGCTCATCAAGCAACCAGATTGGCCTATCCATTGCCAGCAACCTTGCGAGCTGCAGCCTTTTCCGCTGCCCCATTGACAGCATTCTTGCTTTCTCCTTTGCCAGTCTCCCAAGCCCCATCAGCTCCAAAGCTGGCATTGAATTCCCCTGCTTGCCTTCAAGAACTTCAAACCACTGAACATTGTCCAAAACTGTGAACTTCTCCTTCACAGCATCTTTAAGGGAGAGCCAGTTAAGTTGAAGCTTGTACTGGTGGAAAACACCTGAATCTGTGATGTCATGCCCGTTCCACAGGACCTGACCAGCTGAAGGACGAGAAAATCCAGCCAACATACGTAGGAAGGTACTCTTGCCTGAGCCATTAGTGCCCATCAGTACAAGTGCTCCACCATCGTGAATGGAGGCATTTACATGTCTCAAGATTTGTTGGGCATTCCTCATGCAAGAGACATTGTCGAGAAGGAGACGGGGAAGCGGGGGATTTCTGAGAGACATCGTGGTCTATGAAACAGGAAAACTGCAGCTAATGCTAGACTATCAAAGAACTTTTGAAGTGTTTATTATCTGCAGTTGATGTTCAAGTGTTTATTAGCTGTAATCAGAAAATTTCTCTACGAAAGTAGAGGAAAAATAAGGAGAGGAGAGTTATACTTGGAATCAACGGACGAAGCAAAAGAACATGTTGAAAATAAAAACTCAAGGTTTATTTTTTCTTTGAACAAAAATAAACTCAACCTGTAACTGCATCAGAGGAATGGAGCAAATTTGAATGCAATGCAGTATCGTCATAGAAAGTTTTAACCCAAAAGAAAAGAAGAAAATCCATTGCAAAATTTCCTGAACGATTTGATTACTATATCATCTGAATAAAATGCAAAATTTCCTGAACATATGGATTGGCATAACAAGACACAAGCATCTGGGTATTACACATAATCATGCAGACAGATTCACTGAGAAAACAAATAAAAACACATCAGAATTCTCATTGAATCAAACACAAACAGAGGTAAATTACAAGGAAACAAGACAGACAGAAGCAGACTATGTTATCTAATTAAACAGAAAAGTTAATTGAATAATTAAATTTCATAAAGACACAATTTTGCAAAATTAAACAGAGCGGCGAGGTCAAAAAGGGTTTAAAAAAAAACAATTTGGGATTGATGTTCATATTGGGTATGACAGTAACGGATTAAAAAAGTCAAAAGGGCCAAGCAGAAGTGAGGCAGACGCTGATGAAAAGGAAGAGCAGCTGGTGCAAGCAGAAGCAAAAATTGGACTCAAATAAACTCAACCTATAACTTACAGAGAATGTGCAATACCCAGAAACCAAAAGACATTAAAATTGCAAAAACTTATCAAAGAATAAGACTTTATACTATTAACTATTAAGCGAGAAGTGAAACCTGGTAAGCTTCGTCGTGAGTGAGCTCAGATTGCGACGATAAGTAATTGTAAAGTAAGGAGGGAAGGAGGGAGGGAGAGAGGGAGAGAGGGAGAGAGGGAGAGAGGGAGGGAGAGAGAGCTGAAAACAAAATGGGGTTAGAGTTTGGGTGGTATCGCTATCGGGTGGGTCTCTCTAGTTAAGGGTATGGGTAATATCCATTTAACTCTCTTCTTTTGGTCCATCCACCAATATCCATTTAACTTTCTTTTCTTTTCTTTTTTATATTCAATTACTTCTATAATCTTTTTTTTTTTGTTTAATAACAAAAGATTAGCTTTTTTCTCTCGGTGCTGTGAATCTATGTGCCTACGATTCAAATTTATGATATTTTTCCTGTAATCTCTAATTTTTAACAACCTGGGGTTTCCATTAATCTGCTCAGTAGCAAGCAAATGTGTGACTCCCTTTCCAATGCTCTGGTTGAGCTTGAGAGCGCAAAACGCGACCTTTACAAGAAATTACAGAATGTGGCTGAAAAATAAATAACAAAGACAAAAGAGAGACGATAGAGTGAGTTCAGAGGAGGAGGAGGCTCAGATTGATCAATATAGATAGGTCAGGCAAGGGAAAGGGAAGCCACCGTGGCTGCAACAATACACACGGTTTAGAGTTTAGGGTTTAGGGACCAAAATATCGATAATATCGACGATATGGACCGAAATATCGATAAAATCCCGAAATTTCCATCGAAATTTCCATATTTTTGGACTACCGATATTTCTGATACCATCGATATTTTAGACCTTGTCGGAAAGTGATTTACGAGCTCTTGAGCCCCCTTTCCTTACAAACCGGTTTTTAGGGACACATTCTACCCATAGGTTCTTAACAATTTGTATAAGAGCAGGTTACACCTTGTTGGGTACGGAAGCGTGGTGGAATTGGGGAAAAGCAACATATGTGAACGAATTATCTACTCCTATTGTCAAAAAGATGAAGGTGTGTTTACTTAAAAATCTATAGCTTTTACTTTTACACTCGGAATAAATCTGAGAGACGGATTGTTAAAAAAGAATGCTGGCAGTTTGTCCATGGCTTAAAAGAATGGGTAGAGCTTGGTCTTGAACACACACAATTTACATGATCTCCTTACCCCTCTGATGGAGTAGGGATTTATGCACAACTTCCCCACCTGAGCTAAAAAAGTAGGTTACCTGCAGCCCAAAACAAGGAAAGAATAAATGTATCAAACATGATAGACAAGAGATACCTTTGTTATAAAATAAAGCTGTAATGAAACAGCACAAGAAAAAGAAATGAAAACCCACAATCTCTGGTGCGCTGACTCTATGAAGAAGAAACCCATCCTCCGATTCTCTGGGCAACCGGCAGAGGAGTCCGAAAACAAAAGGAGTCAATTGATTGTTGCATGTATGGGGTAACATGTGGATCAACAAAGGTACCAAGGACAGCGGTGCTCACCTTCTCAAAGCTGATGTCTCATTTGCAGAAGCCAGATAAGCACCTGCCTCCATCAGACTGCGTTGTCGGGCACTGCTAGCGCAACCCTGCCCACTTAAGTATGCATTCTGGAGAATAACATGTATTGGTGAGGATAGTAGTTAGGAGTAAGATCAGATTTGGCATTTTACTTGGAATTGGTGGCAGATATAAGGGATAAGTGAATACAAAGAAGTATTAGATCTTACCACTTCAAATTTCATAAAAGTAAGTTGTAGAGACTCGAGAACTTTCTTTGCTTCCGTTCCCTCCTCACCATCGTCACAGATAGCCAATGGGTGGAATCCAACAACTATACGCCTATATGGCAATACAAGCCAGTTAGACAATGGAAGATTAGTTACCACTAATGAGAAAAAGAGCTCAAGGAGTGAGGGCTAGTTGGCAACCCATTCTTAAAATCATATCTTCTATACCCCAGAAATTCCAGTTCATGTAAGCATCACAATGAAAATTGAAAGAACATTTCACAACTTGTTCACAATTGTTTGTGTTTTTAAAATACTGCTAGCACATAAGATCAGAAAGCCAACAACTTAAATGAACTACAAATAGCAGGGCCATAACAACTAGTAATTTTACCAGTTACTACTGCTTGCTTCTAGTGCCCTTTTCAGCCAATGTAACTGATTGGTTCCGAATTCACTTAATGATCCAGTGCCCTTCACATTGAAAATAAGTTCAAGTAAGAAAGTAGAACAAAAAGCTACATATACACAGCAAGTGTATAAATATATAAATACATGATATATTTATCAATCCTTGGATGAACTGCCAGTCAAGCAAAGAAGGAATAATTTTTATACAGGAAATTTTTATATGATTTGAAGGAAAAAATCAAGAACATCTCCAAAGTTATTAAACTTAGAAAGCTTACACAAAATAGGATCGGATAGATAAAACTGAAAAACAAAATAGTAGATACCTGTAACAATCCAGTATCCACCACAATGACATCTAAGGTTTTCTCGTAAGGTAAATTGATCTTCTTTTGGAAGTAACCTCCTCCGTGTCTTTCTGAAACTCTAGTGGTGTACCTACAAGTGCTACTATTCATGACTTAACAAGGAAAAAAGAAACAACAGTGCAAACAGCATAGCTGAACCTCAGACGCGGCAATAAGAAGATATTATATTAGATAAATGTACCCAATTCAAAGAATATTGCCTAGAGGGCAGCATACCAGGGAATTTTCAGTGATGAGAAAAGCATGGTACCCTGTAAAAGAATATATCCAGCATTGTTACCAACAGTTGAAACCAAAGAAAGGAATAACTCTAGTCTTTAACAATTGTAATCTATCAACTTTATCCATTTTGATTTTGTTGAAGTATATAGATATACCTCCATTTATGATTAATCCCATCATATTAAGATTCTTAAAAGATCTTTCCTCCATGTTCACAGATACATACTTCAATAATCAAGCAGAATGGTGGCTTTGCAGCTCAAAAGTTTTGTGAAGAAAAAACAACCTTAACATTCTGCATGAGCGGATCATCTTTCCCACGATCACTAATGTCCACCACGAACTTTGCCTTGTACTTCTTTACCACCTTCTCCATCTTCACCAACAAGAAGATTCACAATTAATCCAGGAAAATATTGTCAAACCCCTCCTCCCAACTCTGCTCACTTTAAAAGTAAAAGTAACCACAGGAAAAAGTGGAAACAAGATTCCTCTGCAACTACTCCCACAGAAACAAAGGAAACAGTGTTCCACTTTTGGTTGTCGAACAGAAATAGTTTGGAATCTCACCTGCATCGATCGATAATTGGAATTGACAAATTATAGGAACCGTGAGCCTAACTTAAAAACTATCCGACTATTGAACTGAGCATTTCATTTAGCACCAAAACAAAACCATATGTATAACGTAGATTATTTCCTTCAAGTTTCCCCATATTTCCTAACATTAACAATAATCATATCCGCCAAGATAGCATTAGAAGAGATAAAAATCTTTGCTTTATAGAATAGGCTAAAATTCCTTACTTTGATTCAAGAAGCATTATAACTTTAGAAACTGACCTGTTTGAGAAGACGGGTCTGTTGATTGAGAGGTCTGAAGCCCCCTCCAACGCTGATAAAGTAAAGATCAAGGGGTCTCGTCCCACTTGTATCATGATACATAGGCTTCTGAGGCTGACCCAGTTGAAAAGCAAGGTAGAGACTAAAGCACAGACACGCCTGCGCCACCAATGTACGAACCCAAGAGGCTTTTTCCATTCTATAACAATCTCACTTACTGCCTCTCTGTTCTTTTCTTTTTTTCTTTTTGGGTCTGAATCTTACTGCCTCTCTTTCCCTGCTCAATAAGATTAAGCTAGCTAGACTTACTTATCTGAATGAATGCCTGATTGACGATGACATGTATCGAGTATTGAGTTCGAGTACAGTATTTGTATTGTTGATGAACCTGCACTGCACATGATGTGCACGCACGTTTTGCTCTATATAAAAACACAGAGAACTTGAGGAAGAAGATAGAGAAAATGGGTCTGTAATCTCATTCATACACTACGCACAAGTTGTGCTGCTCAAAAGATAAAGTCGTTGGGAATGGGATATTCCCTTTTACATCATCCAAATCTAGCCATCAATTTCACTATCCTATGAGATAGCAACACTTGGCATAATTGGTTACTTAAGCTAAGAATGCATCCTAGCTGTCCATTGGACTGTGATCCAATGGTTCACAATTAAAGAAATACAATCAAATTAACTAACACTAATACTCAGCTAACACGCTTATACTTTAACACTCCCTTCTAAGTGTTTAGCTGAGATGACTCCAAACTTGCCCCTCAGATATTCAAAACGATCCCTTGCCAAAGCTTTAGTAAAGATATCTGCATTTTGCTCTCCAGTCCTGTAATATAGCAAGTCTATCTCACCATTTTGCAGAGCATCTCGAATAAAATGAAATCTCCTGTTAATATGCCTTGTCTTGTGATGATGAACCGGATTCTTGGTTATTGCTATTGCTGAAGTGTTATCGCAGAAAATTGGAGTAGCTTCAACTTGTTCCTCACCAAAGTCAGATAGAACAAACCTCAGCCAGACTGCTTGTGCAGTTGCTTCTGCTGCACTAACATATTCTGCCTCTGCAGTGGATAAAGCTACACTGCATTGCTTAACTGAAGCCCAAGAGAAAACACCTGATCCAAGATGGAAGGCATAGCCAGAAGTGCTCCTCATATCATCTTCACATCCTGACCAATCACTGTCACAATATCCAACAAGCATTGCTTCTTTTCCCTTTTCATAGGCTATGCCATAGTCAAGAGTGCCTTGAATGTATCTAAGTACTCCCTTGGCAGTCCTCATATGCTTTCTGGTAGGTCCATGCATGTATCTAGCTAAAAGACTTGCAGCAAACATGATATCTGGCCTTGTTGCAGTCAGATATAATAAGCTTCCAACAATCTGTCTGTACACTTGTTCATCAGCCTGCTCACTTCCATCCTCCTTTGAAAATTTCTGATTCATAGCAAGGGGAGTTGCAACAGCCTTACAATCTTTGAAACCAAACTTGTCCAATAATGTCCTTGCATATTTTTTCTGATGCAGGAAAATATAGGACTCAGTTTGTATCACACCTAAACCCAAGAAATGGTGCAGTAGACCAAGATCAGTCATTTCATATTTCTTCATCATCTCAGTTTTAAAACTCATCACTAATTCTTCAAAACTTCTTATGTAGATAATATCATCTACATATAAAGACACTATGAGAATTCCACTCTCTGCAGTTTTCACATATAATGTAGCCTCACTAGGACTTCTTTGAAATCCTGCAGTTGTGAAATATGAATTGATTTCTTCATACCAAGCTCTTGGAGCTTGTTTAAGACCATACAAGGCCTTCTTGAGTTTATAAACTCTGTCTTCCTTGTTTTTAACCACAAATCCTGGAGGTTGATCCATATACACTTCCTCTTGTAGCACTCCATTTAAGAATGCAGACTTTACATCTAATTGGAACAACTTCCACCTTTTCTGTGCAGCTAAAGCAACTAATGTTCTCACTGTATCAAGTCGAGCAACAGGTGCAAATGTCTCATTGAAGTCTATTCCAGGCTTTTGAGTGTAGCCTTTAGCCACTAACCTTGCCTTGTTTTTCTGAACTGATCCATCTAGATTAAGCTTGACTTTATAGATCCATTTGACTCCAACTATTGGCTTATCAGATGGCCTTTTTACTAACTCCCAAGTATCATTCTTCTCAATCATCTCAAGTTCAGTTTCCATGGTCTTTTGCCATGATGCATCTTTGATAGCATCTTCAAACATTTCTGGTTCAATGATGCATACATTGCATCTTTCATATATCTCAGTGAGACTTTCGTATTTCAATGTAGTGTGGTCAACATCAGATGAGCTTGTTTCAATTCCTGTAGATTCTTCTTCACTGACATATGGTAACACATCATTGATACCTGAACCCTCTGCTTGCATCACAGTTGTACCATTAATTTCCTTCTCTTTTTCAGGCACCATATCAGTGAGTGAAACAGAAACACTGCATTTTTGCTGAGCATTCCAATCCCAACTAGCATCTTCATTGAATACTACATCTCTTGAGATAAGTATTTTCCTAGTGACAATGTTATACAGTATGTACCATTTCTCACAACTGCCATATCCTAGAAACACACACCTTTTGCTTGTCAAATCCAGTTTCTATCTCTGTTGGTTTGGAACATGTGCATAGCACAGAGAACCAAACACTTTTAGGTGCTTGATTCCTGGCTTTCTTCCACTATGAGCCTCAAATGGCGTTTTCTTGTCCAATGCTTTAGTTGAACATCTGTTTAGAATGTACACTGCAGTATTCACAGCTTCAATCCAAAACTCAAGTGGCATACCCTTTTCAAACATCATGCACTTAGCCATCTCCACTTTAGTCCTATTCTTCCTCTCAGCCACACCATTCTACTGTGGTGAGTAAGCCACTGTAAGTTGCCTTTCCATTCCCATTTCATCACAAAATCTGTTAAATTCATTAGAGGTATACTCTCCTCCCCTATCACTCCTCAGCTTCTTCACCTTATATCCACTTTGTAGTTCAACTGTGGCTTTAAACTTCTTAAAAACAGTAAAAACATCAGACTTATACCTCAAAAAATAAACCCAGCACATTCTTGTGTAGTCATCTATGAATGTGAGAAAATAGTAGTTTCCAGCCTTTGTAGCTGTTTGCATTGGACCACAAACATCACTATGTATCAACTCAAGGGGAGTTGATGCTCTAGTGATGGTCTCTTTTGGAAAAACTTCCCTACATTGTTTTCCCAGAACACACCATTCACAAACCCCTTTTCTTGCTGTAATTTCTGGCAAACCAATCACCATATCTTGTTTCTGCATCAATTGTAAACTGTCCATATTTAAGTGCCCCAACCTTCTGTGCCATATGATAGATGACTGACATACATTTATCTTGTAGGCAATATGCATCTCAGCCTGTAATTGATGTGGAAAACTCCTATTTCCTCTCATTGAAACTTTTGCTACCATATTTGAGTATGAACCATTGTGACGACCCTGACCCAATTTTTATATAAAAATTAATTAATTAATATAATTAATTAATTTGGATAATTTAAATGAATTTAAAAGGAATTAAAGTAATTAAAAAGGAATTAATTGGAATTTAATAATTAAAGGGCATTTTGGTCCACTTTATTTTCGGGACGGAATTTGGCGAAACGAGTTGCGCCATTACGTCCGGCACGTCGAAATGAGTTTGGGGACGTGCGGCACGATCAATTTGGAATTATAACGATATCTGAGGACGTAACGGTAATTACAAAAATTGTTGGAAAAATCTGATAAAACTGAAGTGGGACCCAGCCCACTCTTCTCTTTCTCTCTCTCTCTCTCTCTCTCTCTCTCTCTCTCAGGCCGTGCGACACCCCCCTGTGCAATTTCCGATCGGGTTTTGCAACCTTGATCACCGCCGCCACCACGTGGTAAGCACCTATACCAAAATGGCCGTAGGACCTTAGGTCAAACCCCAGTGGTCTCCGCCGTCGTCACCGCTCCACCATAGGAAAACCTCCATTATTGGCGGTTTTGCTTGAATTTCAGAGGTTCGTTCTCCCTCCTCCCAAGAACCGATCGAGGTGTGTGAGGTATGGAAATCTATCTACTCTTCGAGACCTAACTGTCTGTATGGTTGGTTTTCTTCAATTTGTAGCGTAGGGTGCTCGATCTACAACCCAGTTTGGCGGATCTTTGGATCCATTTTTCGGCTTGATGGCAGCGGTTCTTGGCCGGTTCTCGTCGGTTCTGGACTCCTAGGATGGTTGTGGTTCGTTAGGTGTAGGTGGTGTAGCTCGGTTCAACAGCTTTTGATTGGCCGGAATCTCTCAAGACACCCGCCATCCACGGTGGCGCGTGTGGCGGCGCGTGGTGGCGGTGTGGTGGCGGTTCTTGGGTCCTTTGTGATCCTCGTGTCGCTGTGATCGCGTGGGAGTTGACGGATCTCAATTCGGAGATCGTTTGGCCATCGAACGAATCTCGCCTATTGCGCGATTCTCGGGTTCGATAGGGTTGAACGGTTGGATCGCGTCCATTTTTGGATATGTTGATCTAGATAATTCTAGGATCGTGTAGGATTTGACGGATCGGGATTCGAGTCCGGATACTCGGATCGATGACTTGAAGTTAGAATTAAGCGTAATCGTCCGATCGTGCGATCGTGAGCAATCCGACCGTTCGATCGAGACCAAACTTTGAGGACACGTTGTTTAGGTCGTGTTGAACCTCTAGGAACTTTCGGATCTAAGTTTGGAGGTCATGGGACCCACGGGCCGGGTTTGACCTATTCGGGTCGGTTTGACCAAGTTTGACCAGGTTTGACCGAGGCCTTCCCGAGGTCTGTTTGTCATGTAGTTGACTTTGTTGGATTTCTAGGAATGTCCTGATCAATTTGGAGGTCTTGGGCTCCGTGGGCCCGGGTTGACCGAAAAGGGGTGTTTGACCGCCGGTTGACCGTGAGTCTTCCGGGGCGGTCCCACTGGTTTTAAGAGGTAATTTGACCTTGGAATCCTTCTTAGGATGTACGTGCACGTTAAGTGGGGTTTGTTAGGGTTTGAGTTACGGTTCTCGTACGGTTCACGGTACTAATCCAATCCTCGTCTTTAACGCTTTAGGTACCTTGACTCTGCGTACTCTGTAAGCGGGACCCTTTGAGGGTTGTGCAGCATAGGACCAACGGTGAGTGGACATTGTTTTCAACAAGCATAATTTGATTGAATTGCATGAAATGCATGAAATGAGATTTAATAATTGTTTTAAATCTTGAATGTTAAGTCTTGGTTTGACTTTGGTTTAATTATATTTAAAAGGGTTAGCATTTGAGTTTAATGCTTGATTTGGGTTTCCGGTATTTTATGTGGGGCCCTGTTGTTATATTTTATGGTATTTATACCTTTGGGTATTGTACGGGACGTGGTGAACGCCCGGTAATTTTTGTACATGATTTTGATTATATAAATGAGCTAGATTAAGCTTGGAACCGTTATATTATATTTTAATTATATAATTGAATATATGGACGTAAGTATAGTCCGTTTGATTTCATATTCGGTTTTAGTGTTAAAACCCTATGATTTATAATACGTATACTTTGATTATATATATATAAACTTTTATATATATATATATAGCTACTTTGAGTAAGTACTTGAATAGTGGAAAATGTTTATATAAATATATATATATATGTACTTTGGTTATATATACATATATTGAGATATCTTTACTTTGATTATATATATATATATATATATATTATATATATATGTATATCTACTTTAAAAAAGGATCACCATACTTTGGTTGTATATATATGTACCTTGATTATATATATATACATATGTTTATCTACTTTAAGAAAAGGGTTATCAATACTTGATTATATATATATATATATATATATATATATATGTTTATACCTTAGATTTGACGTCTTAGAGACTGGAGATTTTTTTATGATTTTGTATGCTTGGATTTAGCATTGAATGAGATTTAAATATGGTTTTTCACTGAAAATGATGTTTGATTTAATATTAATCTGTTATGCGGTCGTTTGACCCTTGTGATTATTTTGAATATATAAATATATGTTTTGGACAGTGATGTCCTGATTTTGAGTATATATGTGGGTTATATGCTTGACGGACTTGTATATGTCCTGATGTTGGTGTTTGGGGTTGGGTACATTGTGATTGTATTTATATACTGTTATCGCGTGGCGATTGATGTGAGTGCTGTTAGCACCTTGTTTTGTACCTCCCCCTGTTCTGATACTGATGGTCGCATGGCGACTGATATGATACAATTACCTGGTTTGGTATGATACGATCCGGTGCATACCTTAACGGGGTGTAGCTGTAGACCCTTGATTGGGTAGTCTGCGCGCATAGGACAGATTTCTTTCGGAGTATGGTTGGTAAGTTTTACCATATGGTCCTGTGAGTTTAGTCCCACTTTGGACGGCTCAACCCTGGGCCCGGTGTCTCGATGAGGCTGTACCGGTGTCTAGTCAAATGATCCCCTGTTGGATTGTTTTCCCCTGGTACTTGTGTTGGTGTGAGTTATATTACCTATACGTGTGTGTTAGTACATTCGTATTCATATTTCTTTTAGTGAGGATCGTTCCTCACTTGTCGTGCTTGTGAGCACGTGATTGTGATAGTGGGGATGTTTGGGAAACTGTTTACCTGTTTTGGTTGTAGTACTTGATTAGATTTCAGTACTTGATAGGTTTTGGTTGTTGGATTGTAAATCCTGTTTTATATATATATTTATATATATATATATGTTTTGAACTGCATTTGAGTTCTGTAGTGTTGTCAAGTTTGATTTGCTTGTTTTAAGCGAGTTGTTCGGCATAGTAAGGTTTGTTTTACCTTATGTGAATTTTATTCCATCTTTATGCTTTTACGTTAATAAATCCTTTTGTTTATGTTTTATAAACTTGTGAGGGATTTATTTTTGGGAAGTTATGCCTCGGGAAAAGTAAAGGTTGGTTTATTCAGAAAAATGGGTTTTAAACTGGAAATGTTTTCTCGTACTTTGAGATAGTACGGTTTTCAAATCAATCAAGTATAAAAATGGTTTCATATGCATGTTTGGCATAGTTTTAAAAGGTGGGGTTAGTACTTTGTTTTAAGTATGTAAAACCTTGTTTTGTCCACTCACACTCTTTCTGTTTTGCGCCCCCCAGACCGTAGTTGCGTCGACACCGTTCGACCGTGCACTTCTCTTCTCGAGCTTCGTTGGAAGGGTAGGATTGCCATCCTTGAACCCTAAACTTTGTAATCTGTTATTTCTATTCCGCTGTTGAATTCAAACTCTTAGATTGCTCTGTATCACCCTTTATGGTTGAATTTGTTTGGCCAGAGGCCTGTTATGTATTTTTATATGCATGCTGGCGCTTGGGTTGTCTATCTGTTGCTTGTCTGACAGGTTGAAGTTTTGGGCTAGTCCTTGTTTTAGGAGAGACTCTGCCCGTTTTTCGGCAGAAGTCTTGGCCCCTTGTAAGTTAAATCTCGGGAAGAGGGTAACCGTATTGTATGTGGGCCCGACATGGGTTGGTGTTGGGCCCATCAACAGGGTCCGTCTCGGGTTCCGGGGTGGAATTCGGGTCGGGTCCTGTCAACCATCATCATAGATTTCAGCCTTAGGATTGCCAAACACTAAGTGATAGCCATGCTCCATCATTTGGCCAACACTGAGCAGATTTTCCTTTAAACCAGGCATAAGCATAACCTCCTTAATATACCTTTTGCCTTCTTTAGTTTCAACCATAATGCTTCCTTTTCCAGTCACATCTACCAGCTGTCCAGTACCCATTGCAACCTGTGCAGTCACATTCCTATCAATATCCACAAGTAAATCCTCCTTACCTGTCATGTGATTGCTACATCCACTATCTAGGTACCATATATCATCACTTTCTTTTACACTAGCATTGACTTTACTAGCATAAAACATGGTTGGTATAGGAGTTACCTGTGAAGCATAATTGAGTTGCTGCACTGGTTTCTTACTATAACAATCCTTTGCAATGTGACCAAACTTGTCACAGTTATAACATTTTGGCTTGCCCTTGAATCTACACTCTCCAAAATGCAATTTACCACAATGTTTGCAAGGATTTTTAGCTCCATCAGTGGGTTTGTTATCCCACTTTTTCCCCTTATCCTTCCAATTCTTCTGGTGCTTGCCATTCTGATTTTCAGAGATCTTAGCTGACTTGGAATCAATACTTAAACTAGCAAACGCTTTCTCAGTCTTGTTCTCATGATGTCTCTCCAATCTTTGTGCAAAACTTTTCAATGAGGCAACAACCTCTTGAACATCAATCGTATCTAGATCCTTTGAATGCTCAATTACAGAACATATAGGATCATACGCAAGCAACAGACTAATTAGCATTTTCTGCACAATTCTTTCCCTAGACAACTCTTCCCCATATCTTTTCATTTGATTTATCAGATCAAACATCTTTGTAAGATAAGCAAATAATGATTCATCCTCTCTCATTCTAGTATATTCAAATTCTCTACGGAGACTTTGTAATTTAACACTCCTTACCTGCTTGTCACCATGAAATTCCTGCTTTAAAATGCTCCAAGCTCCTTTGGATGATTCTTCTTGAGACATCCTAGGGAAGATCTCATCAGAAACTGCTCCCTGAATCAGCCCTAAAGCCTTAGCATCTTTCATCAGGATCTCTATGAGAGTTACCCTCCCAGCACCACTCGATTCCTCTTTTTCTTTCTTCTTCGCATCAGATTCCTCAGCTCCCTTCAAATCTGAGCCCTCTATTCCTTTTTCAACAAGTTCCCATAACCCATAAGATTTGAAAATGGTTTTCATTCTTATGCTCCAGAACTCGTAGTTCTCACCATTGAAGATCGGTGCTCGTAGCTCACCACCTCCAGATCCTGCCATGTTAGACACAAATCTGCAACAAATCGCAGCTCACTTTCTTCACAGATTCAATTGCCCAGCTAAACAACCAAACCTGGCTCTGAGGCCATGTTAGAATCTACAGACTATAATCTGATTAATTTGGATTATTGATAGATGGAGCTCAGTATCTTGCTCTATATAAAAACACAGAGAACTTGAGGAAGAAGATAGAGAAAATGGGTCTGTAATCTCATTCATACACTACGCACAAGTTGTGCTGCTCAAAAGATAAAGTCGTTGGGAATGGGATATTCCCTTTTACATCATCCAAATCTAGCCATCAATTTCACTATCCTATGAGATAGCAACACCTGGTATAATTCCTTACTTAAGCTAAGAATGCATCCTAGTTGTCCATCAAATGGTTCACAATTAAAGAAATACAATCAAATTAACTAACACTAATACTCAGCTAACACACTTATACTTTAACATCCGCGTATGTGACCAATGGTTCCATTCCATTTATAAGTTTGTCCTTTGCTATTGGAAATTTATGCTGACAGTGATAGATACTCCATTATTCATTATTGACGATGAGCACGTCTGCGTCTGGGTTGCCTTAGTTACTAACCATTATCATCCTGAACATTTTCACAGCCTTCCTAAAATACTAGGTCGGGTAATCCTTGGTTGGCCGCGCCACACGTAAATCCAATGGGATTCCAAGTGAGGTTCTTTCTTTTTGGTCAATCGTCAAAGTACTTTTGTGAAGTTCTCTCCCCCTCTTTTTGGGTGCTAAGGAGGACTTTTGTGAAGTTTTTAGCTTACAAGTTACAACTTACATTGAGTCGTTTGGTGTCACGCTTTAAAATTGAGACACGTGACAACGGCACGTACTTTGAGGATTCTGAAAATATAACATATAAATCCAAGGGTTATACTCTTAAAATTCCCAAAATATGATAAGCCTTTTTTAATTAAATAAAACGGGTTGGATCAGAGTTGTAAATAACAGCGAAAAACTGAATAAAATATTATATAAATTTTATTGTCGAAATACCAACCCTAGAGGTCAAGGAAAAGTACCTATAACCTCATAAGTTATTTTACAAATCATAAAGATTAAATACACACCAACCATCCAGAATTTATACAAAGGAAGGAAATGAACAAGAAGCATCTTCAAACTTTTAGGAAAGGAAATCATGACATGTCAGAGATGAAGAGGTACAGGGACCAAATGTGTTGACAGGTACAAGAACGGCACCAAGTATAACTCAAGGATTGTGATCTACATGCAAAAGTAGGGATGAGCATCATATACGTTCATTTGCCCCATAGGAGGCTCTCGGCCAGGTTTGAAAATAGATAGCAAAATAACATAGTAGTGTTCATGAAAAACAGTGAAAATAGTATGCACAACATAAACCATTTCCATATAAATATATGATCAAAACAGTTGGTATGCTCACACAACTTTCGCAAACGTTTCCTGGGTACCCATAATATGCTTGTAACTGATCCCTATAGGCCAACTACCCTTACCAGAAATAAAAATATAATCAACTTACCTGGTACGGTAGCGAGAGTGTCCATTTCAACGGTTACACCTCGTCGACTATACCTCACGCGTAGGGTATTGGTAAAATCTGTCCGTATAACCCCTCCGGAGGATTAGGGAATCGAAACCCAAGGAAGTCGCTATGCCCCTTTCACCCTCATGTCGTCGAGGATAATGCACGCAGGCGTATACTCTCCAAACTTTGGAGAACCAAAGCCAAGCATTCATAAAACCAAACAATATGGCATCCAAAAACAGTGCATCTTTCGCACACAACAATATTTACTATATATACATACACAAAATGCAAGTCCGAGAGTGAGTCCCCCTACCTGGAATCCAAAGCTTAAGCCTAACTTACCCCCTACACCTTCGAACTCAAACTGGTCACTATTGAGCAACTGAATCATAATCCAACATTCAAAAATATTACGAAAAATCCTTCATTGCACTTTGGTCCTTAAACTTAATCCAAATTACAACTTAATCCTTATAAGTCCTTGAAGTTCCATCCCTAGTCCAAAAACGATAAAATCACGGTACGGTAAAATTAAAGTCTAAATAGTACTTTGTTGTTCGTACACATGGACCAAAGGAATAGGTATAATTTAGTTCAAGAATTTTAAGGAAGGAAAATGACAAAAAGATTATCCAATTTGATTAGATTTCAAATGGACAGAATAACGGCATATGATGTATATTTTAGGAATAACTTGAAAATTACCCAATTATAAAATAATACGAATTGAGTATTTGACAATTTTAAATTGGATAGCATAATAATAGCTAGGAAAAAGAAAAATGAAATTAAAACAAATGAAAGATGAGGTATGAAGTAGAGATTACCTCGGTGAGCAATAGTAGAATACGGTAATGAATAGTAAAATACGCCAATGAATAGTAACTTCCTGAAAATGATAGATAACGACGCTTGCTACCTTCTGAAAGTGAATAGTAAATTCGGATGAATAATACCCGTGAATAGTGACTTCCCGGGATGAATAGTAACGACTTGTACTACGTATGGGAAGTGAATAGTATATTTCTGGTGATTAGTGTTTTGGGTAGATAGTATCTTGGTAAATAGTATTTTAGGTGGATAGTATATGGGGTAAATAGTTACTCCGAAGAATGTCGGAAGTATTTTTGGCGAGTTTCGGAAGTTAGGAAGAAGTTAAAAAGGAAAATATAAAAAAGCGATAAATTACTGTGCGGCACTATACCCACATGGGCTGCTGACACTCTTATCATTTCCTTATCCTTTCTATCTTCTTTCTTTTTCCTTTATCTTCTTCCTTTCCTTTCATTTCATTTCACTTTCTCATTTTTCTTTCTTCTTCTTCATCTTCTTCTCCCTCTTCAGAAACTCAAACTCGTGGCACTGTTCATCATCATAGAACTCCCATCTCTAAAGCTCAAATCAGAAAAACTTCTTCATGAAAGTTGTTCACCGGCTCGAGAACTATAACATATCCAAAAATTAGCATCATCAGACCAGTTTAGCTACCTCAAACCAGCTATGAACTTTCTGTGTTCATCCATGACTGGTGAGTTCTCTGGAACTTGCTTTTCAACATTTTTCTTTAGTTTCTACTGCTCGTTTGACAAACTTTCCTTCTCTGAAGTTGTTCCTCAGTTTGAGAACTATGACATATTCAAAAATCAGGTAAAATCCAAGTACTCTAGCTATGTCTGTGGTAAGCATATTCGTCACTTTCTCATATTCCACTGTTATTACCGTACAGTACCATATTCACTCTTGTATGTCAATTTCCCTTACCCAGATGACAATAAATTCTTCATGGAAGATATTCAGAATTCTGTTCTCTAGAATATGTCCAAAAATCGTGGCAACCTAGTCAGTGTAGCCTTCTCGGGAGTGGATCAACTGACACAAGTTTTTGTTAGTTTTCAAGTATAATTTAAGTTGGTTATTTGTCTTTGGGAGCTTCACTCAGAAAATTCTGAAAAATTGGGTTAAGGTAAAGATTTAAGATGGTTTGATTTCTGGAATTGTCTCTGAATTGTTGTCCTAGAGCCGGTCTTGAAAATGGAATGACCAAAAGATAATTTAAAACAAGTATAAGTGCCAAATGACAAATAAGGTAAAATGTAAGGACCAAAGTGAAATTATGAATAAATCCAAGGACTAAAATATGATTTGGACAAAGTATAAGGATAACAGTGAAATTATTGACTAGTGAAAGGACTACAATGCAATTAAAGATAGTTATAAGAACCAAATTACAAAGAAGAATTTTAAGTAACATTTTTTTTAAAAGGACTGGACTAGGAATCAGCTGCCCAAGAAAGAAAAATTTGAATTCAAAGGTGCAAAATGTAAGTAAGGCATCAGTTTTCGATTCCAGGTAGGGGGACTCACTCTCAGACTTGTATTTTGTGTATGTATGACATAATATATATTGTTGTGTGCGAAAACTGCACTGTTTATAATTGTCATATATGCTTGGTTTTATGAATGCTTGGCTTTGGTTTTCCAAAGTTTGGAGGGTATACGCATTTGGGCATTATCCTCGACGACCTGAGGGTGAAAGGGGCATAGCGACTTCCTTGGGTTTCGGTTCCCTAAACCTCCGGAGGGGTTACGTGGACAGACTTTACCAATACCCTACATGTGAGGTATATTCGATGAGGTGTAACCAGTTGAAATGGACACCCTCGTTACCGTACCAGAGGAGTTGGATTCAATTATAATTTATGGTAAGGGTAGTTGGCCTTAAAGGATCGGTTGTCAGACAAGCAGATACAGGAACGTTACGAAAAATGTTTATTAAAATTGCTTGAGCATGCCAATTGGTTTTGGATCCACAATAAATGGATACGGTTTGTGTTTTCACTGATTTTGAAATAAATCTATGACCATTATTATTATTATTATTATTATTATATTCATTATTTCTTTTGAAACCTGACCGGGAGCCTCATACGGGGCAAATGAACGTATGTGATGCTCACCCCTACTTTTGTTGTAGATCCCTTTCGTGGTTGACATCTGGGTGTGACCTCCTCACTTGTCAGCATTTGGCCCGTGTCTCATGTTGTCGTCAGATTGTGAACCCTATTTATCACAGTTGATCAAGTTTCACCACATATGTATAAAATCTAAATTCTAGATGGTTGGTATATTTTCATTATTGGTTTGTAAAACAATTTCTGAGGTTGTTGATACTATTCCATGACCTCTGGAGTTGGTTTAACTCTCAAATAAATTTTGTATAGTATTATAAATTATTTTTCCGTTGTTATTAAACACTCTGATCCAATCCGTTTTAATTTATTTCTAAAGGTTTAGCGTATTTTGGGAATCTTGGGAGTATAACCCTTGGACTTAAGTGTTATATTTTCGAAATCCTCAATATACGTGCTGCTGTCACATGTCTCGATTTTGGGGCGTGACAATTGGATTGTACAGTCTCATAAGTTAGTCCCACCTCTTACCAAACATAGGTTTCGAGTGCTATTTAATCCAGTCCAGTCCAGTGAAGCGTACCAAACATGGCCACAAGGACAAAATTGTAATAACCTCAAAATTGGGATTTTGTTGTTATTAATATTCCAAAAAAATCATACAAGGTCAATTAAATGTGTGGGCAATTTTATGAAGTTGGTTTGGTTTGGAAAAGATTGGATTAAGTGTGTTTAATCTCAATTTGGACTAAAATGCCCTTATGTTTAATTTAATGATTTTTCAAAGGACATTCAAGAAATTAAAGTGAGAAAATTATGATTCTTAGATGGAAAAATAGTATACGTCGCTACAAGAATGTGGTAATTTTCGAAGAATTATTCGGAGCTCGGATGAATTTTTAAGGAATTATTAAAGTTGGACAAAACAAAACAAAACAAAAGTGGGCCCCGGGTACTGTACATGTACTATTCACATGTGATTGGGGGCTAATTCTTCTTTTCCCTACGTCTTCTTCTTATTTTTTTCCGTGTGCATCTTCTTCCTTCAGCTCTCATTCTTCTGCAAAAGAAAAGAGAATAAAAATTATTCATTAAATCTTTGGAAATTCATATCTTAAGTTTTAGAGCTCGGATTGTTAAACCGTTTTCGCCTACGTGATCATGAGAACGAGGCCTATGATTTAAGGTAAATTTCGAAGCCTCTTTTGCAAATTTCAAAATTGCTCAAATAGTGGATTTTTAATGATTTAAGTTTCAAGTTCATAATTTGAGATTATGTTAATGTCATCGATGTCCTAAGCATGATAGTGTGCTTGAAATTGCGAGATTCTGTCTTTTGATTGACGATCGGAGCCTCGTAAATTTTGGACCGTTAGATTGTACTTTGGATCGTGTCCGATGTTATATATGTGGTATCTGGTATTGTGAGGAGTCTATAGGTACATACGGATTGACGATCGGACGTCCCAATCTTAAGTTATTGTAATTTGAAGTTAAGGCAAGCGATCGTCGTTCAATCGTGCGTAATTGTGCGATTAAGAATGATCTGATCTTTGGATCGGGTCAAATTGATGTGGTGTGATGTCGGGACTATTTAGAGTCCATTGGTGCGATCGGATTTGAAATCTGAGTTCGTGGGCCCGAGGTGGATTTTTGGAGTGTCGGTTGGACGGGTGGGACCCGAGGGACCCAAATAGTGACTTTTTGGACAATGGGTGTCATTGGTCCTGTTTTGACGTCGACATTGTGTATGTCACAGTTTTGGAGTGTTTTGGACGATAATTGATCGCTTTGGACCCCCGGTTGGTCCGAATGGCATTTTCATCAATTGTGAGTAGAATCTTAGATTTTTGAGTTTTGTGCTAAGTTGAGTTACGTACTTTGCTTAGGTTTTGCTGGAGCTAGAGTTGCTCGTTGCGGTTTGAGATTGTGGACTCGTGAGTTGTCAAAGACGCAGCTTGGACGAAATGTGAGTTATATCATCCTGATCGTGAGTAAAATCACAAGTTATTATATTTATTATAATATGGTTCCGATAATGTTAATGGCTATAATTAACATGATGTATGTAATATTATAAAACAATTTTAATTGATTTAAAACACATGAACTTGTTCGTCAACTGTTCATGAGGTAAGTGAAACCTATTTTGTTGTAAATTGATATTTACTGAATATTTTGGTGTTGAACAATAGAACATATGTTGTTGGTGTATGGTGGGAATTCATGCGTGAATGACCACATAAATATATATAATAAATATATATGGTTGTGATTGGTGTATTTGACTATAAAACAATGTTTAATGTGAAACGGCATTTTATGTTGTTTTGGTGTTGATGGATTTAGGTGAGAATACCTTGAATCCCTTTTGAGTTTGTCAGGTGGGCATTCTCATGGCAAGTAATGAGGGATAAAATACCCTAGGGAGAAAGACCCAAGAATAGTATGAGATCTAGTATGGTGCCATCTAGTACTCATGGCTTGTGTGTGTACATGAGTGAACACTACTTAGGTGTTGTAGTGTTATAGATTAGAGGTTGAGTATTCTCTCTTCTATCTGTCAAATAATTGACGTTTGAAAACTGCTTTTGAGATAAAAGGGTTTTGGTGTGTCACATGTGGTGACTTAAACAATTCTTAAAAATAAAAGAATTGTGGTTGTGATGATATTGATGATTATGAGTACCATGGTTATACATGGATTGTGTGATGCTAATGAAAATGCATGTGATTGTATATTATGTGAAATTGACATATTTATACTATGAATGTGGTTTTACTCATACGAGCTTTAGAAAGCTTACCGGGTTTGTTGTTGATGAACCTGGTACACTATTCAACGGTGTAGGGGATTATCCTGCAGGTGACAGAGACTGAGAACAGAGTAACCGAAGTTAGGAGCAGAAGGCTATGTTGATGTACATATTTTGTACAGGATGTGGTTTATTTTGGTGTGAAGACTTCCGTTGTGTGTATTAAACTCTAAGGAGTAGATTATGCAATAGGTTGATTATTCAATTTATTATGTAATTGATATGATGTAATATTTGACTCAGAAGAGTTGAGTCTGTATTTACATTGTGGGTTCAGAAAGGGTTGTATTGTATTTAGAAAAAAAAAATTTCCAGGTATATTTGTTGAAGGTTCCGAGCTTCGCGTCTCGGATTGTTTTGTTGTTTGTAATAACTTTATACAGGTTATTTGATGTTGAAAATTCGGGGCATGACAAAAATAGTGAAGGGCAATCCAAATCACCAATTTAACATTCAAAAATGATGAATATATAGAGAAAAACCAAGCAAAGGATCCAAATCCTATATGCATATAATATATGGAACAGATGATGAGACAAAAGGAAGAATAACAGTGCTCCTTCATGCAACTAGCACAGGAGCACTGGTACACCATAACACGTACAAGAGATTTACGTAATTTGGAATAATACCACTAATTATTCCTTTTCTATTGTTACAGTAACTTTTTCTACTAATCCGTTGTTTTTAAAACTCACTTGTTCCAAAAATACAAATGGGTTTCAAATGTCGTGTGTATCGGGCTCACCCTCTGTTCTCTGTTTCTTTAAACCAAATGGAGAAAAAGGGGGTAAAAGAATTTGATCAAGATATGCTAACCAAGATACAGTACATAGATATAAGTTCTAATTCATTTCACCATCACCGGTGAAGTCGGCATCTCCAAACACATGGGAAAAGCTTCTCTCACGTCAATTGGTTCCTCACTCTCATTTTCTTCAGCCTTGAAGCTTCTCGCCTGTATCAAGTTCTTGTGTTGCATCCCATGGCGCCTGGCTTCTACATGGATCCAATGAACAGCATTTGCCGAGTCTTGTAGATGACCCTCGAATCAGGCCAAGATCATACCTGAGCAACAAAATTAAGAATAGTTGCGAAACGCAGTCCTGCGCCACCATCAGTGGCCAGTTCAATGTTACAATCAGCAGTATATACAAAAGAAAACATTGATAAGTATGCTGTGGCAGCACGGTTACAAGATGATATAACTACTGCTGCGCAGAGGTACATGGGCTTCTAGGGAACCCTACAAAAACCATTTCAAAACAAGCTGCATGATTGCACTGCAAGGGAGTTGGGATGCATAACATCCCTCATGCCACAGAAATTCAGCCAACTAACCTAAGTTCCTTAATGTTGGATTCAATTGCTGATCCACCTTCTTTTCCTAGCTGGCCGCTCTGGTTTAATCTCAGATTCCACAGGAGTCTCACTATTGGTGGTAGGTAGCACTTCACTCTCCAACTTTTTTATTGTTGTTGCTTCTTTTTCACTTGGCATTGGAAGCCTGAAACGCTCACTTCTTTTCTTCAACTTCTCAACTGTGTCCAGGTGCCGGTCCTCCAATGGTTTTGTGTCTGCATCCAATTGTTTGGTGTCTCCATCCTTAATATCCTGATCACCGGCATCTTTCTCCTCAACCAATGAATGTTGATTATCAACAGCCTCAACTGGTTTGGAAGATTTTTCTGGAAGTTTACTGGCATCTAAGGATCCTCTGTTGTTGCTCCTATCAAGCTCTTTCAACTTTAACGATGATTTACTGTTGATACTGAAATCCCTCTCCTTATGGCTCGTCCAGCGTTCCAATTTGGAGCGCCCCCTTCTTAAATCCTGTTGTTCATCATCAGAGGAAGCATCTTCCTTATGCCTTTTGGAAGAGTGACGGTGCTGTGGGATTCCCTCACCTGTTCCTTGCACACGGGTACCTTTCAAGCCCTAAAGGGGCAAAAGAAGCAATAATGAGAAAAGAGCCCACCCCAGGAGGAAACATTCTTCATTAATAAACTAGGGTCAAGTAGAAAGGACAAAAAGTGATGATGAATAACAAGCACAGCTCTGCACGAAAATTCCTGGATTAGTCGGTAAGTTGTCAACCAGTAAATAGAAATGTTGTTCCATTTGTTATTGTTCTATCCAACTGCAATATGTCACATAATGTGGGTCAGTCATCCCCTTCAGTACGACCCTACACTGATTGAACCACAATTTGAACGGGGAAAGATAGCATGAACAAACTCAAATGCAGCTAAACCATGATTATGAGTCTCAGCAAAGTGTGCCAAATCATTGAATATGTGATCATTGCTGACCCTGCAAATACATGTTATTTGGGCGAAAATTCCATCAGCAGAAGCTACCACTAATTAGGATAAGATAAGTATACAATCTTCTGATTTTAGCACTCGTAAAGAAAAGAGGAAATGAAAAGCTGAACCCACACTCCAGCTGTGAAACATAAAAAAGAATCGGTCCACGCCAGTGTAAGTCTACTTTGCAGATGCTCAGTGTCGAGTATCCATTTGATATCAGAATTCCATTGTTATGACAAAGAAAAAGATTTGGGATTTTATTAGAACTGTCATCCGAAATCAAGCGTGCACCCTATATACATTATTTTTCAAGGAAGAAAAACTATACAAGAATTAAAGGGAAAAAACAACAAACAAATTAAACAAGAGAACTGATGTCAAGAAGGGAACATACCATCTCCTTACTGTGACCACTTTGATCTTCATGATGTCTCTTGGAAGTAACTGTCGTGCTGTTATCAGCAATCTCAGATTCTTTATTCTTCCTTGTATTCTCTTTAGGTCTTCTGTCATGGAGCTTTTGGTTGTCAGTACGTTCATTACGAGTACTTGATCTCTCCTTTCCGGATCTCTTCTCGTCATTATTTAATTGATTTCCACGTCCATAAACATCCTCATGCCCCCTATGATGCGAGCTTTCTTCCTCAACCCTATCCCTCCTTTTAGATGGTTCACTGTGTCTCACATTCTCTTTATATTGGTGCTCCTTATCAGAGCCTTTGCTTTCATCCTTTGCTCTAGTATGGCCCACCCATGCTTTGTCTTCTGCACCACGCCCACCCTTTATAGCAACTCGTCCTTCATCTCTTTCCCGCTTGGGTATATTTTCCTCATGGGATTGTTTAACCCTATGCCACTC
Source organism: Prunus padus (assembly GCA_024362665.1). Lineage (NCBI taxonomy): Eukaryota > Viridiplantae > Streptophyta > Magnoliopsida > Rosales > Rosaceae > Prunus > Prunus padus. The sequence goes on from JANFAM010000018.1 coordinate 32,975,489, forward strand.
CTCCCTTTCTCTTTGCTTATCACCTCTCTCCCTCTGCAACCAGCTTTCATCTTTGTGCCTGACAGAGTGTGGATCATCAAGATTATCTCTAACTCTCTGCTGGTCATCTCTCTTACGCTGATCCAAAATTTCATCCCTTTCACGCTTTCGGCGACTGGTACTTTCTCTGTGGCCATGCACAAAATCTTCTTTATCTATAAGGTCTCTCCTCATGTATTCCTCATCTTTCCTTCTCTTGCCGTGGTAATCATCCATAACCTTCAAACTACCTTCTCTTTCCCTGGGTCGTGAGCCAACATCCTTATCATGATAAACCCTGTAGCTGCCATTATCTAACTGTTTTCTTGACTGAAGATGTTCATCTTTGTCGCTCCTCTCACTTTCTCGAGCCTTCCTGTGCCTGGATCCCATTTCATCACCACGCTCTCTCTTCCTTGTTTCTTCAGTTCTCATCCTTCTGCCATAAGGTTCATCATCTCTCCGTTGCCATGGCCCATCAAGATTGTCCCTTTCCTTTCGCCTATGAAGCCCATCATTTTTTAATTGCAATGGATGAGCAGAGCTAGGATCCCAGTCCTTATAAGGATAAGAGTCCTCCCTCCCTTTTACTACCGTGTGACTTCTATCTGGTTCCTGTCTACCATCACGGTTTTTCCTTTGGAACCCTTGTTCATTTTCATTAAGGTGCCTCTTGATGCCCCCCATGTGTGTTGAACGTCCTTGAATGACTTCCTCCTCAACCCCATCCCTCCACTTCTGATAATCCCTGCTGCTTCCAGATCTTGCTTTGCTGTTGTCACTACTTCTAGCCTTTGAGTCCTCGCCATCATCAAGTTCTTCATCAGCAGATTGTTCAACTCTTGAACTTAATTTTTTATGCTTTGGAGGCCCATCTTGCAGGTCATCATTTACAGTAACCGTAGCCATTTCCTCCTTTTCCATTCCAGAGCTTCCATCAGCCAGCACAGGCTCATCTTGGTCACTATCTCTATACTCAACACTTGACTTGCGGGCACCCCTATTTGGTACAGGAGATGATATCAGCGGACTACGTTTACCATCCATGCTTTCCACAGATTCTTCCTTCTGGTTGTCAAGAAATTTTTTATCCCTTGTATTCCGGCTAGGAGTCACACGAGGAGATCTGTCCCGTGCTCTTCCCTGTGTTCCCCTGTATTAATAAGGAGAGAGTTAAAAGGCTTTCATGAAGTTTGTACTATAATCTTGTTAAGTTCATATTTATAAATGCACCCTAAAATCAAGCAAACAAACTATGCTCTTGCACTCTGTACTGAAAAAGAGTTTCTCATTATTAACCGTCCTAGAGTTCTAATATGGGTGACAATTCTCAACATAACAATCCTAGTACCTTTCCTCAAAAGCGGAACCAAAACTTCCGCCAGGATAACTAGGAGTCTCTCCCTCAGAACCCGTATATGGGACTGGCACTTCTGGAGGGAAGGGCAAGATTCCTTCTTCTTCTGGTATGTTTTCATGGAATGGAATTTTTCTTCCAACCGGCTCCCTCTTTCGGTCGTTATAAGAGGTGGGAAAACCATCAAAATACACACTCTCAACCTGCGCGAGGTCCCCTTCACCAACAGCACTTCTACCAAAATCCTCTCTTGGGCGATCATTTTCAGTTTTCTCTGGGATACCATTTCCTGCAGAGGAATCATCATCTAAAGAATCCTGCAAGACAATCTGTTTACAGAACAGCCAGCAGTTAACTTATATTGCCTAGACAAAAATAAGAAAAGAACACACAATGATGGATCAATACACTAACAGATACTACCTCAATAATTGCATCTGAATCACGAATTCGAGGTGGTCGGGTATCAATGGATGGGAGACGCTCACCATAACCACCTTCCACCTGTATTGCTCTTCCAGTTGGCTGTCAAGAAATTGATTCAACCATGGAGTTAGGAAACGAGCATGAGTTCGGAAAACTAACATATCCATTCATCAGGTCAACAAGGGCTGGCATTATCAATGCAATTGTACAAGATGGGCAGATCAAGAATATAGATAACAGGAAATACAAAATCTGTGAGATAGCAAAACTTAAACAGCAAGACAGTCTTTATAGAAAAAAAAAAGTTCAAAAATTTCATGAAACCATCTATACATACTATAGGTGGACGAAGACGAGCAGATACTTTCACTAAATCACTTTGCCCAACATCTGACTTTCCAGGATTTGCATTTTCAGCAGGAAAATCGTGAATGCCAGTTGCTGCTGCTAATTCTGGGGGCAGATCTGGATCATACTCCTGTGATGAACACAGTAAGGCAAACTTTCTTTTTTCACGTTTTACCAACATATGGTTGCAAAGAATAAATACTTAAAAACTCAAATAGCCAATACATTTTCTTGAGGTCCATAATCACCTCATTACCTGTTCTGTTCGCCCACTTTCATAAACACGAATTTTGCTTTGCATAGTGGACTCCAAGCGAAGCTGTTCCTGCAAATGTAAAATATAGGGGTAGTTATAGCATTCCCTTATACAATAGGCAATATGCTATAGGGTTTGATTGTTACCAGCTGTTTGCAATAATCTTTCCAGCTGTCTTCATTTAAGCCAAAGTTGAAGAAGTCTGATGTATCAATGCCAGGATATTTCCAAGGTTTTTCCTCAAAACCATCAATGTCAACATCAAATATGGTTCTGGAAAACATAAGCAAATTCAAGAAACAACAATGAGAAAACCCAACTTTCAACTACCAAATTATTACACATGACACTTAAAATAATAGAAGACTGATGTCAGCTCCAGAAAGCACACACACACACAAACTCCATCACCCATTGCACTTTAGCAATTTATAAATAAAGAAGAAAATGTAATCATTTCAGCATGCTTTTTCACATATCATATGCAGTAGTAGAGACTTAACAACATCTTCTAACCCAAAAAAATGAGAAGAAAACATGACAGTACGGCACCATCACGAAAGCCAGTAAAAGAACAAACAATCTAGTTCCCTGTGTATCTTGATATCTTAAAATCATGAATATTACTTGTGTGAAGGAAGCGTGAACTCCAGCCCACCGCCGAAACCGCGACCGCCCATATTGTTGCCCCAGCCAGGCATACCAAAGCCTGAATGAAAATTCTTCTGCAGTGGAGTAGCATTTTTTAATCCCATTGGTCTCCAGTCACCTCTACCTCGACCAGCTATAGGACCCACATTTACAGGCGGACGAACTTGACCTGGGACTCCTCCAGGGACAGAAGTAGTTGGTCCAGTCATTGGCACAGCACCTGGTCTTACATACTGCATAAGAAGAAACAGTTTTTAGGTATAGAAGTAGAGAATTCCAAAAAAAGTTTACCAAATAACAAACTAATAACATCCAAACTGTTCCTTAAGTTGCTTACGAGAAACAAAATCAGAAATGAGATATGGTAGCAGAGTGAATCAACAGCCAGCCACGTGTAGCCTTAGCTCTTTGGAAAAAGAGGGGCCGGGGGTAGTGAAGACCTATTATAAAACTACTTTTTCGGAATGGGGAACACCCATGCTGGGGTTCTCCAAATGAGAGCAGAACGCAACATAAACAATGGGACCTGTACTAAAGCTAACAGTTTCCCAACTGGGAAGATTCACCACAACTGACTGTTAAGGCATTTTAGCACTAACGGATGCACTCAAAAGATAACTTTACAAGTATATTAATCGCTGAAAATGATGAAAACTCGCATGCAGTAACACTGGTGACTTAACCTGTGAAGCAATTTAAGCTAAGTTCAGAACGTTGTAGCTAGTTTGCATCCTTCAAAATTGTATAGGTTAAGTACAGACAGTGATTTCTCAGTTATTTTAAGGGCAAAATATGATATGCATTGGCAATCCAGTCCCACCTATCTAGTACGGTCTCAAAAACTTGCACAATTACTAGGCTACTAGCATTTTCCAGAGTTTCAAGCAATATGCTTTTTATTCCGAAATGAAGTGTTTCAGTACGTACTTTTTCATAGAATAATAATGTGCAAAATAGCTTCATAACTGCACCTTCTACTGCAGCAAGATTGGGAAGGGCATATGCTAGAGGGCAATGAGGCCATGCTACATAAAACCTTATTGTTAATACACAAACCTCATCAATTGCAACAACTTTGGAAGTGAGAGTAATTGTTCTTATGGAGATTCAGAGCTCATTAACAATATGTCAGCCTCGTTAACTATCATTCTAATCCTCAATTCTAAAGCTCTGTAGTTAATGTGCCTCAGAGAGGCAACGCCGATTAATCCACCAAGTAGAATCTAAATTCTTCATATCATCATTACAATGTAGTATCAATGATAATCAAAGATTGATGACGGTGAAGAAATCTAAGGATTGGAAATTGTGAAGGTTTGTCAAATATTTAGGCGCATTGCTCAATAAATTGCATGTTGTAGCAATATTACTCGAGAAGAGTACATAAATAGCACGCTTACTACTGTTCCTCAATAATTTCTTTAAGAAAAAGGAAAACTTATAAAGGAGGGTATCACCGCAGTTGTCCCCCACAGCTAAGCCTAGGTAGAAAGAAATGTAGTTACTGTCTGGAGTAAGGAAAAATCAATTTCATAGAATTTAATATATATGTGTCTCCCCATTTTGTATTTCAATCAGTGAAGATCTTCTGCATACTCCAAACTCCCAAACCCTTCTATCAGAAGACAATCTAGACAGCTGAAAAGCAAAGGCCTACTTGGTATTGGGGGAAAAATTCTTAACACAATGCACTTCATCAAGAAGGTAATGCCCAGCCAATTTAAATTAAATTACTCAATAAACAAAATCGGATAAAAAAGAGCATATTTGATTTTGTATTTTGAGCAATTCCACTCTCTGTAGTGACTTCCATTCAAATTTTCAGGTACCATCGATTCAAGTAAATGCCACAATTCCGAAACATATTCAAATTATTAATTTTCACTTCACTGATAATCAACTACATACTCACATTGTACAATCATTACAAATCATAATTTACAATTCTAATCTCTCATCAAAGAAGGGGACATCAGAAGACCCCAGATACAAAAAGTTCCCTACATTAATCAACATATTAACAAAACTAAACTAACCTTAAACTGAGAATGAAACGGATGATACCCATGATTGCTATACCCAACCTTGGGGGTTGCAACCACGCTGCCACCGCCACCAGCCTTCCCGGCTTCACCCATCTCCTTTCTCTCACCTTCAGCCGGCTGTGCCCCGTCTTCACCCCACTCTTGCTCTTCCATTGGTTGGTTCAGCTCACCATCAGCCACAATAACGAGCCCGTCTTCATCGTCATCGTCGCCTTCAGCGTTGCCGCCTATTCCGCCTCTCTCCATAGCCATAGGCCCGTGGTTGTTATCATTCAACACTATCTGCAAATCGTCCTCACTATCGTCACTGTCCCAATCATCTTCGCCTCGCTCGCCTTCCTTTCTAGAACCTTCCGGGTTTCCTATATTGACCGCCGAATCATTCACCGGCAAGGTTTCCGATAGCCCTGGAATCACCGGGTCCAAACTCATATCATCAGTTTCATTGTTATCCTCCTCGATGTCGAAATTCACATCCTTGTCCATCAAATCCACACTTTTACCACCGATATTAGAATCCACGGAATCGACTTTTGTTAATTCAACACCTTTAGGCTCCAAAACCCTAGACCCACCTGCTGAATCCGCATCGTTAGTCGAATTGGCGGGGACAGAGTCGGCGGGAGCTAGGGTTTGGGTATTCGGTGGGTGGGGAAGAGAAGGATTAGAGTGAGGAGCTGCATATAGGATCTCGTCCTCTTCGTTACAGAGGTTGAGATCGATCGGACGGTGGAGAGGTTGGGGTGCAGTGGAGGGTTGGTGAGGCTGCGGCGCAGAAGATGATTGGGACGATTCAAAGGGTCTAAGAACGTCTGTGTAGAGATCTCCGAATTCGTCATCGTCTTCCATCTAAAGGAGAGAGCTTTAGAGAGAGAGGAAGTGTTTGTGTGTGAAAGTGAGAGAGAGGGTTTTGAGGTCTGCAAGAGCCAAAGAGTGAAGCAATGGCCAATGTGAAACTTAAACTGTTGCTTCTAGTTATGTGTTTCCCCAGTTTACATTCCAAATTTCTTTCTTAAATTCCAATACCCAAAATGTATTTAATAATTATTTCTTTTTTTTCAGGTGATAGAAATATAAGCTCCTAATTTTGGGAAGTTTCTTTTCTCTTTCCACTTTTGCTTATGGGCATGGGTAAACCGTAAACATGACATGGGCTGCCAGCCAATTGAGATGTCCTCTGTTGTTGATGGGTTAAAGACTTGACTTGAGAGCTCTCAGCTCTGTTGTTGTGCCACTTTTGGGTCGGCTAGTGGAACAGGCTTTTGTTGGTGTTGCGTTGTGTTGTGTTGGGTTAATAACCCACATTTTTTATTTTTTTTAAACTATTTTTTTATGCGAAAAATAAATTACAAACCAAGACCTCTGGAGCACGCACGTCCAAAGAGATGGAAATAAAAAACAGAAGCAACAGAAAAAGGGAGGCAAAATTCCCAAAGATGAGAAGGAGACATCCCATGGCCTAAGTTAGCTAGAGCATCAGTTAAGAAATTAGCTTCCCTAAACACATGTCCAGCTAAACTGGACGGAGTCACACAATGAGGCTAACTGCCAAATATCTTGAATCAAAAGCTTCACAATCCACGGGACATTGACTTGCTTATTAACACAATCAATAATAAGTTTGGAATCCCCTTCAATGATCAGTTTCCTCCAACGCCGGTGCAAGGCATGAGCCAAAGCATCACGAAGAGCAAGACCTTCAGCAAACTAAAATGGAACCCTCACCAATGGCACCAGCAAATGAGAATGGCTTTTGAAAGCTGGTTAGGGCCCTGTGTAGACTTTTTCATATGATAAAAAGGCTTAACCAAGAAATCAAGTGAGTTCCATTCCATTAACGGGCCTCAAATGAAGACACACAACTCCATATATATACTGGCATACCTTCTCATTTTGACAATTTAATACCGAATATTCAATTCCAAAACATAAAATCCAAATTTAAGACAAAGCAGCTAGGCCTCCAGCTTTTCTGGCTTGGACCCTCTGCTCTTCCAAATGGTATTTGGTCTTCAAGCATAATGTAGTAGATATTCGATAATCCAATAGCTAGTTTCATGTTAATTATTTTTATTCTACACATTCTTTTGTCATCAATAGCTAGTCTGATATTATATTGTTGGAAAATGCTATGTTTACCACATTTTTCTATCACTTTTATCTTATACAATGGGGCCCACCTCTATTAGAGATGTGGTATATAATCTGGTAGGAAAATATTATAAGCATAGCATTACCATATATTGTTTGGTTTTTCCTAACACCACAAAAATAACATAACATTTTTTTTGTCTATATATCATCAATTTAGTTATTCATCTAGTAGTATACTTTTGACTAATATTAGAAGATGTCCTATTTGAGTCATCGTCCCCATCGATTAAAAAGAATAACAATGTCCTTGTTTGGTGGGTAAGATAAGGAGCGTAATTTAATTTCATGTGTTGGTGTTAAAAAATGAATGTGAATAGGATAAAAGATAATTTCATTATGTGTTTTTTTCTTAAGATAACTTTCTTACCAATAAGCCGGGATACATAATCCAATTACTCAAACCCCTTGACTTCGGACTCAAGTTTGGATGAGATTGGATAACCTAGGGTTTGGGGTACGGTCGGGTTGGTTTTCCGGCGTGTTTCCGGCCGGTTCTCAATGCCAAAACACTCCCTTCCACCCACTGATCACATAGCCATAAGCTTTGCCCCGAAATTCCAAAATTTTCCGTCGCCGGAAAAATTGCTCAAGCCACCCAACCTGGCCGCTGGTGTGGCGGCGCGTGGGCCAGGTGGTGGCGGTCATTCTTCGTGCCAAAACACCTCCTGTAGTCTCCTGAACGCGTAGGTATGCTCAAACGAATTTTTGGAAATCGTTTGAGCGAAGAACCAATGTTACCGGTTAGATTTAACTAGGGTTAACTTGGGTTCGTTGAGTTTGAACCGTCGGATCATATTGAAACTTGGAAGTTAAGTAATTGGGAATTTTAGAAACCTATAGGAACTTACGGATCGTTGATTGGAGATCAGAAACCTATTGAAAGAAAGAATCGAACCTATTAAGGATTTAATCGAATAGTTAATCCCGGGGACTTTCCAAGTTAATTAAACGGCTTAAATTAGAATCAAATGGGCCCGGGAAACCTTTCAAATCACAATGAACCCTTTTAGGCCCGGAAACCCTTTTTACTCCAAGTTTGAGTATTTTGAGCCCGGGGGTCGGTTTATTTTAATAAATTACTATGCCGAGCAATGGTTAATTAATAAATGGTTTAATTTTCATAAATAGGTATTCAAGCTTCGGCGGAGTTGCAGGAAGTCCCTTCTAAGGGTCCGGCAAGCTCGGATCAACAGTGAGTGGACCTTTGATTTATAAATGAATTTTTATTACAATAAATGCTTATTTAACGTCTTTATGAAATGAATGATGATGAACATTGTTTATGAAGTTATGATTTGATTTCCTGAATAATAAATTATGTTTTCAAGCATGAGTTGAATTTCAATGTTTTATTGAAATATGATTATGGATGTTTACTCAATTTTGGAAAGATGTTGAAAAGGAGAATTATGCTTCAATATTGTGGAATTTAATTGAATTTATTGATAGTTTTTAATGATTTGACTCCCGAGCCTATTATGGAATTTTAGAATGAATTTCATGATTATGAATTATGGATTTTAGAATGGCTCGAGGAAAAGCTTATATTTTAATCATATGATTACGAAGGGTTTCAAACCACTCTAGGTACCCTAGTATGTAACTGTTGCCTTCGGAATTATTATGTTGCCTACGGAATAATGTGATATTGGTTATTACCCGGTCTACGGACCATTGCTGCCTTCGGTTTAAGTCTGCGCGCATGACTCACGCCCCACGAGTCTCGGGGACGCCCGGACCGTGTGGAGCGAGGACGCGGCTCGGGTAAACTTTGTGTTTCCCGAGTCTAGCGAGGACGCGGCTCGGGTAAACTCTGTGTTTTCCGAGTCTAGCGAGGACGCGGCTCGGTTGACTTTGTGTCTCCGAGTCTAGCGAGGATTTGGAATTGACGGAATTTATAAGGGTACACCTAGGTGGATTTCATTTAAAGCTGATTTGATAATATTATCTTTTTATGAACAAGAATTACTGCTTTAGTAAACTTTATAACTATGTTTTTTTTTAATGCATACTTTGATTTATCGTTCATTTATAGAATTGTGTTTTAAGGTTTTAACAGTGGGGCTATTTGTTACTTTTAAAACTTTCTGAAACTTTCTTTTCGGTCCACTCACCTTTTAAATGTTTTTCGCCCCCAGGCTGTAGATTGTAGCTGAGCACCACCACCGGCCCGTCATCACCACCACCAACGTCCCTTGACTTGTGTAGGGTCCACGACCCGAAGAACTTTGTAAATTAAGTTTTTAGTAGCTCTGAACTTGCCCAACTGTTAGTGAGGCCTGAGGCCGTACTTTAAATTTCTGTTGGCGTGTGAATTTATTTTGTGCTTGCTGGACGTTTGGGAGATTTAAACTGTGCTTTTGCAGGTGTATTTAATTTGGGAATTGAGCCAATTACAGGGGAGACTCTGCCGAATTTTCGGCAGAAGTCAAACCTTAAATTACTGTTTTCTCAACTTCTTTATTTAAAGGGCAAAATGGTCAAGTGTGTCCGACACCCGACAGATGTCGGACACGGACAGGGCTCGGCCCGGATTCCAAAGCGGAATTAGGGACGGGTCCTGTCAGGTTAGACCGTTGACACTAATGAAGGATACTAATTCTTTCAATCCAATCTAATACAAGGCAATCAATTCCAAGTCAATCATAGTCACCAAAAAATAAGAAAATAAGAAAGAAAAAAAAACATTGATAAAAGAATATTGGAGAATATTAAAAAATAAATAATGTTGAGACACCAAACAAAAAAACATACATAAAAACACTCAAGCTTTGGGGATCATTTCAAATTAGTACCCATCTTTTAAAATTTTGCATGTAAGTACCTAAACTCACGAAAAACATACAATTTAGTCACTCCGTTAGTCAAGCTGTTAAATGATGATGTGGCCTTTCTCATGTGGCTTTTTTTGATGACATGGACAAAAATTAATAAAAATATATTTATTTTAAAATTAATTTAAAATTTTAAAAACAAAAACAAGAACCATCAAAACGAAACCCAAAAAACACCGACTCATCTCATCTTCCCCGACCCTCATCCCAACCTCCCCACCCCTACAACCGCCACCCCAACCCCTGGAATTATTGAACCGACCCAACACCTTAGCCATCATCTCTCTCTTTCTCTCCTTTCTTGAGCCACCCTGCCATTGCACCACCCTCCAAATCAAAGATCCCCACCCCACCATTTTCATTCGACAGTCTCCAATTTCAAGACATCAACACAAACGGAGCAAAACCCAACAACCAATACACTGTTGACGTGAGTTAACCTAACAAATCAAGGAGATTTGTTTCCTAAGTTAATTAGGTGATTTACTTCATTGTTTTCATATAGTTGACAATCTTTATATAATTAGGAGATATTCTCCTAATTAAATACTGTATCTATTTTCTTGTAAAGAACCCTTATAAACTCCTATATATATCCTTATGGAGAAGAATACAATTAACCTAAAGTATTCAAACCATATTCATATTTTAGCATACACTACCCATATCAACCAAGCAAGTGAGCCGAACACACTCGGATATAATCTCAAACCCAGAAATAAAAGGCTGCAATTCTAAAGGACATGACACAAATATGTAGATCGATTTGGCAATTGCAAACTGGGATGGTGGTGAATTCTTTTGGGTTACGTTTTTGTAATTCTTTTTGTATATTTAGTTTAATTTATTTAATTAAATTAAAAAATAAAGGGATTTTTAATTAAATTTTTGTCCACAGCAATAAAAAGCTACTTGGGAAAGGCAACATCATCATTTGACAGATTAAGTAAAATAAATAAATAAATTAATTAATTAATTAAAATAAAATAAAGGCTTAATATCACAAAACATCCATAAGGTTTATGAAACTATCAGATTGTATCATTAATGTTTTTTTGTGTCATTCGTGGTCCTCAAAGTTAGTATGTATGATCACAAATGGTTCCTGCCATTAGATTCGGTCAAAAACTCTGTTAGTTTGCTGACATGACATATATATATTTATATCACAAAACATCCCTGAGGTTCATGCACCTATCACAAATGGTCCCTGCAATTTTGTTTAATTTATAATTCATACAATTTTTGTTTTCTTTTTAAAATTTTATGAATTTTATATTATTTAAATATATATATTGTATTTTAAATACATGTGACACTATATTATTGTATATGAGGGCTCCACATATATGCCACATCAACAAACTAATTGAGTTTTTTAAAAATAATTTTAAATTCATAAAATTTTAAAATGAAAAAACCAAGGATTTAGGGTTCATAAATGGTCCTCAAGGTTAAAATCCTTCTATAAATGGTTTTTTCATTTTTAAATTTTATGAATTTTAAATTTTTTTTAAAAAAAACTTCATTAGTTTATTAATGTGGCATATATGTGGAGTCCACGTCTTCAAAAATATAGTGTCACGTGAATTTAAAATACAATATATATTTTAAAATAATTTTAAAAGAAAACCAACATTTTATGAATTTTAAATGAAAAATAAAAAATTTATCGTAGATGATTTTGCGATAGATGCGTGAGCATAGGAGATGTTTTGTATATATATATATATATATATATATATATATATATATATATATATGTCAACAAACTAATGGAGGAACTTATTGGCGGGGGCCATTTGTGATCACATATACTAACTTTGAGGCCACGAATGACAAAAAAAAATGTTAAGGATACAATCGTGATAGTTTCGTAAATCTTAGAGACGTTTTGTAATATTAAGCCTAAAATAAATAAAGCTGCCGGTCTAGACCGGCACAAAGAGTAGCGACTCAGCGAGTCGAGTGAAAATACTGAACACAGAAGTGAGTTGCGTTGTGTAAAAGTTGTGCTTCCGAAATTGGATCCGCATCACCACCACCAACTCTGTATTTTTCGAAATTCTTGAAATAGAAGAAGAAAAAGGAAGAGGTGGATAAGAATGATTGGGGTTGGGAAGATCAAGCAGTACTCTAATGTCCTCGACAAGCCCCTCAGCAAGGGCAAACAAGAGGTCCTCTCTCTATCTCTAGTTTTTTCAGTCTTCATTAATTTTCATGCATTTTCTCTGGAACCAAACTGCGTTTCACATCCTTATTGCATCGCTATCTTATGCTTGATCAGATTACCTTAATCCTCACTAAATGGCCGCATTTTGTTGGATCTCTGTATGTTGGGTACTGGGATTTAGGGAGAGGAAAATTATAATCCTTAATTAAATATTTACATTTCATTCATTTCGAACTGTTATGTAGCAAATTCTACTCAACTGACCTTAATCCGAGTTCTGAGCATCTGGGTCTTTCCCTTTATTGAATTTTTCGATAAATTGTGATTTGGGGCAATTTGATCCGGGTTATATACTTACTTGGTTGCTAATTTTTGCATTTGATGTTTGCTCCAGGTCAGTTTGAGTGCGTTTGCGTTCTTGTTTTCGGAGCTTGTGCAGTACAACCAGACACAGGTTGACAACATTGCCGAGTTAGAACGAAGGTGATTCGAATTACTATCTTGTTGTTTATTTTGTTATGTACTCATGTACATTTGAATTTGGTTATTATTAGGGTTTCGTTAGGTTCCTTAAGTTATAAGAAGGTGAAAGGACATCAAGAAGTTCGATTGTAGTACAATCTGAATATAAATGGTTCTACGACATGTTCTAAGCTGTGGACTTACACTTTCATCTGAAAATGAACTTCTGAGTTTGATTAGGTTAGCTAGTTATGCAACTATTAACTGGTAATTGAGTAATGAAAAGATTATTGCTCAGAATTGTTTGGTTTACTAGTATTGCCAGTTTCTTCTGCAACCTAAAAAAAGGAAGCCCAGAGATTGAATTGGAAAATGGAAGTGAAACAGCATGAAAAAGAAGATCTTGAGACTTGGTGTGATAGAAACAATTAGCAAAGACAATTTCTTTCCTTTTAGCTCTTCATCGACTTCTCATGAAATTCTAATATATGTTTGGAACCATAGTTCAATAATGCTTTATGTAAATTGAGCAGGCTGGAGGATGCAGGATATGCTGTTGGGGCTCGAGTTCTGGAGCTTCTTTGCCATAGGGATAAGGTAGGAATTGTTATTGAACAGAAATATCCCTAGATTAAGTTTTTATAATCACAATATCAAGAGACCCTTCATTTTGGGAGTAAGTAGGGATGGCAATTGGGTACCCATCTATTCTGGCTATATAACTCTATTAAGGTTTTCACCACCACCACCACCACCACCACCACCAAAACCATCACCACCTTATTAGGGTTATAGCCAAAATAAATAGGTACCCAATTGCCATCCGTAGCAGTAAGTGAGAAATAATAGGCAGATATCAGTGTTTTTGGTTTATGAGATATTCTCTATCTATAAGTTTCTCAGTGAATATCTTGCTGGTTATTTCACAGTCAACACTAAGTACCAAGAATAGGTGTCTTCTCCATTTGTCTGTGTCGTTTTAGCCTGGATGCATGAACATGTGAGGCATCCATCTCTTCGTTTAAGTTGGCAAGTTCCCACTTATGAGTATTTGGAGCTAACGATTACTGGATATGTTGTTTTAATCTCTGTAAACTTTGGATACATAATGACACAATTGGATTCTTTGAATATACTGCTAGTTCATAGTTAGAAACCCAATTTACTTAACTTAGAAAATGCTTTCAGTTGCGGTTATAAACTAATTTCTAGGTGGAAGAAGAAATTGTAGTTAAGCATTAATGCAGTGTGCTCATCTTCTTGGAATTGTAATACGACATTGTTATCCTGATGTTTTGGAACCTGGAACTTTAATGGTCCAAATTCATAGCAAACTTTATGTGTTTGTGGATTTGGATCTAATCTCTTTATTGAATTTGACTCAAATGCTATATTGATGGTTCTTTTCTGCCACAGGGAAACAGAAGGGAGACAAGGTTATTGGGTATCCTGTCTTTTGTGCATAGCACTGTGTGGAAGGTGTTATTTGGAAAGGTTAGTGCTTTTGCTTTGCCTTCTTTTATCCTTTCCGTGTTTAGGGGAGCTTAATGGCTGAAATACAACACTATGTACTTATCCTTGGGAACTATGTTAACTGCTTCCCGGTGCCTGAAAATTAGGTAGCTGATTCCCTTGAGAAAGGTACTGAACATGAAGATGAGTACATGATTAGTGAGAAGGAGCTGCTTGTGAACCGGTAACTGTTTCTGCAGTAATGATAGTTTGTACCTCCTACTGTTACAATTAGCCAGATCTATAGGTTTTGGTTTTCTGTTGCTTATAAGGTTTTGGTTGTCCAGCTAATACACAATTTTTGGGTTGTAGATTTATTTCGATTCCAAAAGACATGGGAACCTTTAATTGTGGAGCATTTGTTGCTGGAATTGTAAGGGTAAGTTCCATGGTACTTTCTTGCTTGTTAATTGATTTATCTGGTGCTTATAAGGTCTGATTGGCATTTCCTTCTCCTATGCAGGGTGTTTTGGACGGTGCTGGTTTTCCAGCTGTAGTAACAGCTCATTTTGTACCAGTGGAGGGTCAGCAACGACCTCGAACAACCATTTTGATAAAATTTTCTGAAGAGGTGACTGATTATTATTTACATTAATCTTTCATACACTGGCAGATGGGTGTTTATTTACCATGTTATTCTTTAAAACGACAAAGAATGAATTTTCAGTCAATGGGAGTGAGTACACTTGCAAATTATACATCCACGGTTCACCTGCCTGTGCATTTGAAAGTCCACTATGCTAGATTTCGTGTTCCATTTTAGTCTTTGTATTATAATCTTGTCTGTTTCTTTTCCCTCTGCAAGGTACTACTAAGAGAAGCAAGGTTAGGTTGACGCTTGTGGCAAGACTATCCCATTATAGTTTACCCAGTGATTCTCCATAGTACTATGAAGAAGGTTGAAGCTTACAGCTGGATTGTCAAGCTAATGAAATTTCCACCTCTAAACTTATCAGTCAGACTTGTGGCAATTCAAATTCCCACATTGGTTAATTCACTTTGTAAGCTATGACTCGATGCTGATTTGAAAGTAGCTACTATTGTAAGTGTGGTTCATCTAAACAAGGAAAGAAGTAGGAAAAGAAAAACAGTTATTTTCTGCAAGTTCTGTTGTTTAGAGGAACTCGAATGACTGTTGGGCTCGTCTTGGAAGAAGCCTCATTTTATCCTCAAAATGGTTAACAAACCACGTCTGGTAAAAAGCTGTTTTAATTTTTTGGTTTATCACATGGGGGCTTAAACAGCCCAAAACACAAAAGAGAAGCTAGGTTGAAAACTTTTTGAATTATGTATGTTTTGATTACAACCAGGGAGGTGTGTAGTGTGTACACAAATATTCATTGGTGTTTCAAATTTTTGCATGAGTGGAAGTGGTGGAATGGCTCAATTAACTAAGTTAAGCCCACTGGCTTTTGAATTATATATCTTAATTTCAAATGACATGGGTTTTTTTTGGATCAAGAAAAGAAACTTGATGAAAAAGGAGAAACAACCGATCTCACGACGACCTAATATTATATCCATAAAATCTATCTCACTAAAATTATCCCATCTCATTAAAAAGCCTAAACGCTATCCGAGAAAACCTTAAGGAAAAAAGTGTTAGCCGCCTCCTTCCCTACCTCATCCCCTCTCCTTTCATCCCTTAGTTATTATTTGGGTTGTGCATGATTCTCTCCATATCAATTTAACATCTTATTGTGTTTGATCACTAAAGAAGATTTATCTACATTCAGCACATAATTGCTTTGTACTTTTGTGTTTTCATTAATAATATACTATGACTTATTTTTTTTTTTTAAAAAGGCTTTTATTCCAAAACGACATGAAAACCCATCTCTCTTTTACCAACAAAATAAAACCCCAAAATTTTGACAGCAAAATAATCGAACTTTCCTGAGAAACTCTCCCCATCTTGGGTCGACGAGCCATTCATTCTCGCACCTTTCACTTCTGCTTCTGGTATGATATGATTTCGTCGACTGAATTGAATGTGTGGGTTTTGCTCTCTCTATGAATTTTGAGATATGTGGGTTTTTTTTTATACTTAATTCATATGTAGTGTAAGGGGGTGAGAGAAAGAGAGAAGAAGAATGAATAAGGGGGGAGGTGCAGCGTCAGGTGGCGGATTGGGAGGTGGGGGAAGCGGGCCCACTGCGGCTGCGGCGGCGGCAGCAGCTCAGAATCAGAAGGCGTTGCTGCATAGAGTGGAGGAGGACATCGCCAACATCGTCGACAATTTCAGCCGCCTCGTCAACGTCTCCAGGGTCTCTCTTTCTCTTTAAATTGAACCAAAATTACTGTGACAATGGGGAATGCCAACCAACCTTATTAATGTTTGTAGGTGAACGATCCTCCTGTTAGAAACTCTCAAGAAGCTTTCATGATGGAGATGCGTGCAGCTAGAATGGTCAAGCCTTTTCCTTTCCTTCCTGCTTTCTGATTTATTTTTTTTCATTTTGTTTTAGATCCTAAACCCTATTCAATTCAAGCAAGTATAATTGTTAAACTCTATCACTTTGAGTTTGATCTTATTCATTTGCTTCATAAACTTACAACTCAGAAATCAGAAATGTTTTGTTAAATAAACAGACGTCTCTGTATGTGATGCGAAACATGCTCCATTTTCATGGTCTGTGTTTTATCAATCAATTTGCTTAGAGATTGACAAAAGGCGTGGCTGCTCTTGTTAATCGATGAGTTAGGATCATGTTTGTGGTGATTGTTTTCTATTCAGTTTACTCTTGTCTGGCCTTATCAAATGAGCTCTTCTCTTTAAGGTTACTGCAAGCTTGCTTTATATGTTTCCTAGTTGGTTACTGTTTGGTCGTTCGCCCTTCATCCATGATCACAGGTTCAGGCAGCTGATTCTCTGCTCAAGTTGGTGTCAGAACTGAAGCAGACGGCAATCTTTTCGGGATTTGCCTCCCTTAATGACCATGTAGAGCAAAGAATAGTGGAGTTCAACCAGCAGGCTGAGAAGACCGACCGGATGTTGGCTAGAATCGGAGAGGAGGCAGCTGCTAGCCTCAAGGAGCTTGAATCCCATTACTATTCTTCTGCACTGAGGGCTAGTGAAAACTTGCAGCCATGAACTTGACAATGATTTAAACTAGACGTTAGTATGGTGATGGTTTCTTGAATCGTGTATACACAGGCAGAAACAATGTACTTGTACGATGCAAACAGATTCTCACTCTTCAAATATCATTTATTTTCACCCTGAATTGAATTGAATGAATTCTATCGTTATATTTGGTTGTCTTCTCAAGCCTCAAATCTCAGAGCAATGACGACATGCCACTTGACAACTCTTAACAGAAACCATGTGCCAACGAAATGCAAATCCAAGTCAACAAGCAAACATATTAGTCATCAAACATTGGCAGAATAGCATCACTAATGCTTCAAGGACTAAGGTGGTGCATAAACTTTCAGTATGATTGATTATAAACACAAAACAAAATACCTTGAGGACTTGAGGGAAGCGAACAAGGCAGCCAGCTAACTAGTAAAAGGTAGTTTTAAGAGAATGAGATGTCTCACATAATTACTACTGCCAAGGGCCTGCTAACTTCTTCTATTCTGATAAAGGACGCTTAAAAAGCCTGAAACAATCCCTGTGTGCTGGTGGGGGAAACTCTTGCAAGAGATCCATGAAGTGGATCGCAGAAGAAAATGCACTAAACTGACATTATTATATTTTCCATTTCAAGCTTTGTAAGTTTTATAACACACAACAAAGAACAGCAGGGCTTCATTTTTATTCTTAAAAACTAGAAAGAAAAGGGGAAGCAATTTAGGAAAGAACAAGGTCTCATCTCATGAGAGCACTAACAGTACAATTCACTTTCCTTTTTTGGTCCAGTAATCTCCAAAAAACAAAGAACGTGCAAAATTGGAAGATAAACATTGAGGAAAACTGTCAGTTTTCAATTAACACTATGCTGCTGACCAGCAGCAGAATGTGCAAACCCTAAGAAAGACCATGGAACTTCATAACTCATTCAGGCAATGGCTGCTACTCAACATCTAGAAGAAGAAATAGTGGAGGGAGAAAATATAACAGAATATGATGAAATCGCAACTGGCACACACATGTACTCTACCAAATCTTTTATTTATTTATTAATATTTCCTGTCTTCTCTTTTTTCAATGAGAATTATATCCATTCTCAACACCAAGACCATATAAAACACCAGCATATTTGTCAGGATTCCCACAAAAGAAAGTCTCTTTCAGTTTCATGAACGTACAACTAGTCAGCAAACTATCAGAACCAGCTTGGTGGCAAATACCAATTCTCTCCACATCTAGCAGCTCCGCCAGCTTGTTCAACCCACCATGAAGACTGTTGCAGAACCTCATGAGATGCTTGATATCATAAATTGTAGGAAAATACACCTTAATCATATCAAAGAACCCAGTCTGTGTGTCCGGAAGGCTTTCGCCTTTAAGAAGCTTGAGCAAGTACCCGAAATCATAGCCACTGTGGAAAGTCACCCAAACCACGTTTTCATTCAGCACAACACCAGATGACATCAGTAGCTGGCTGAACCTAACAGCATCAACACCCTTCTCATTGTTCTTCTTGAAATCCATACCGCTCTGTGACAATAACTCTATGGAGTCATTGGCATACACATCCTCATTAGGGTTGAAGTCGCGGAAATTGAATTGCCACACACAGTGCTTGTCAGTTTCACAGGTCGGAAGGTTCCCTTTCTCATCAGTAAATGTGAGACCCAACTGAATTAACTTCAAGAGGTCCACATTGGCCTTAAGGGTTTGATAATTATAATCAAAACTGTTCATGAAAGTGCCTATGGGCCGCAAAACGATACCCGGAAACTCTGTATCCATAGCTATATAAGGGTAATCGTCTACAATCTCAAGAATCAATTCGAACTCCTTTTCAAGATTATCGTTCCAAACTTCCCTAATGTGAATTGAATCGCTTTTCGTCAACAAAGACATTTTCTTTTCGCAGGAACAATACAAATTGAAGCAAATAACAAGACAGCAAAAACCATAAATCTGCAAACGAAACCAAGAAAACCAAACCCCATATTTCAAAATTCATACTGAGCAAAATCCACATATCGAAACCTAGAAAAGAAAAGCAGAAATCAAAGGTACGATAACTCACCTGAATAATCAAGGACTATTAAATTATCGTTTTCGGTTTGAGAAATGATGCGCCGATGTCCAATGGGTTGTAACAAGATGAGGATTTTCTCCGAGAAATCAATGCGTTTCTCGGGAAAATTTGAGGGTTTTGGAGGTGTGAAAACGAGGGTTTTTTTGGTAAAGAGAGGGATTTTATAGAAGAGGGATGAGAGTCTAAAAATAAAGACTCTTCTTTTTTTATGAAGAAAAATAAAGACTTTATTTTACGACGTTTTGTGATAAAGCACTGTAAGCCTTCCTTGCTTACATTGTAACAGCAAGGAATAGCAAAGTGAGATGAGGGAGAATGAACTGGCGCGTTACTTATGACTTGGTGCTTGCTTATATATACTAAACCTAGTATTTTCTTTACCCATTTTGTCCTTCTTTTTTCCATGTTCTTTTTCATTTTGTTTACCCTTAATTCTCTTTCTTATGCGTTTGTTATTTGGAAAAGTTGGACGTGTAAACCAGCATTGCAGGCTGGCAGTGCAGACCAAACGGTCTATAACTCCGTAAACTGTGACTAGTCACTCGTTCGTTGGCTGCCTACGGATCATGGATGGTTCGTAACTTTCTATTCAACAAACATGGGTCCTGAACTAGAAGCCATTGTTGAGGCTGAGGAATCTCAAATGGTGGTTCACTTTGGTTTTGGGATCTCCAATCATTAAGCATTCGTCATATCAAAACTTCAATGTTCAGTTCAGATATGTTATTACTTTACAAAAATCATGGCATTCAAGTTTTCATGTTTTAGTACCAACTGGCCATTAATCACGTTTTCACTTCTCAATGTTGAAAGTGTTTTCTTCTCAGTGGGTAGAACGTCTGTTTAGTATAAGTGTTTTCTTCACAAAAAGGAAACGAAGAAACCTTTTTTGGGGTAGCAACAGATGAAAGGTCGTTCAAATCTCAATGAAAAGCATTTGGATTTTGTGTCCCCCTGTCCATCAAAACATAAAGCCTTCTTGAGACTGAGACATACTTCTGTCTCGTTATCGTGACAACAACAAAGCCAAAATGAGAAGATAACCCACATCCAAACAAACCTGCACCAATCATCTTCACTGCATAATATAGACTTTTACTGTGACACACAACATGAACACTCGGCTGAAATGCTCTCGATCTCTGAGCAACAGATCACTTGTTTAAGAATTGACAAACTTTGTGTATCTTTGATTATGAAACACCTTTAAATACTGTGCAAACTAAACCAGCAGGTAGAAACTATCATGTTCTTGAAAACCTAATCAGACAAGCTGCACCACTCACCCCCGCACACATTCAAAGTTAGCTTTATTCTCACCGATCACTAATATTTTATAGCAATTACCAAACCTTCCCTCGGTGCAACGAACAGACCACTGTAAGTTTTGCTGCTGACACTATACGGGAACTCAATCCCAGGCTCCTCCCAAGTTTCAACAGCTCATTAAAAAACAATCAAAGGAACATGATATAGAGGTTCTCAACAACCCACAGCTCACAAACACCACTTTGTGGTGTGGAACCAAAGGTGCAAAGTGGTGTGGAACAGCTCAGGTACTCTTCAAGTTTTAAATGTTTTGTTCACAAATCTACCACGACTTCAAATTTCGGTAAATAAAACTATACAACTCAGGCAACTGTCATTATGATATTACGAACATCAAATCTTTAAATACTACACAAAGCATAAGTGAAGAACGACCGCCATTATGAAAAACATGCAAAAAAGGGTTTCAAAAATGTAAAAATATGAAAGTGTGGACCTTTATTTTATTAGTGTTAATGTTGCAAGTAAAACTTGTTTAGTTGAAGCATCAACATCAAAAACCCTATCTTCCCAACTGATACTGTACATCAAGGAATAATGCTTGCTATCATGCAGCAAGACAGCCAATGACAGTATATAACAAGCCAAAGTTTCCTATTAAAGATCAACTTCAAATTACAACAAAATAGGAATCAATAAAAACTGAAAATTCACATTAAAAATGAGACAGTATTACATTCTCTTCGACCTTACCATCAATTAGTTTCTACCAAGTGGGAGAGATCTACAAGAATATGTTTCCTTGAACTCTGACTTTCTTGACGAAGTGAAGATAGACGCATACACTTCCTTAGTAGCATTAGGCGGGGCGATATCCACAGCCTTGAACCTCTTTGCAGTACCATTACTCACACCCTTCACATTATCCCCACCATTCACAACCTTCCCATTTACCTCTACATTTGCTGATGCCTTCTCCACATCCTTAACATTAATGCCACGCTTGGTACCGCTCAACCGCGAGGCCTCAAAACCCACACCCTCCTCTCCATTCAGAGAAGCATCCCCATTTTTCGTCGTCTTCATCTTTTTCACTCTCACTTTCGCCTTCTCGGCCTCCATTCTATCCCTCAACACCGCAACTTCCTCTTCGTTTCCGTTAATCACAATCTTATCCGCCTCAGAAAATCCAACATGACAAACAAGGCAAGTGGAGGATTTTACCTCCTTTACAGCCTTTGCACTGAGTACATGCCCACAAGTTTTCAATGCCAAAAACTTACACTTACCGTGAAACTCCACTCCAGAAATAGGGCATTGAAACCGCGGCCCCTCGGCACTCGATAGGCGATTGGATTCAGTCCCAGGAATTGGGGAAAAATGAACAGTGATCATGTCCTTCAATCCCTTTATGTGCCCAAAGGCCTTGGGCACCTTCTTGCCCAACAAGGCCTCCACAAGAGCCTCCTTGTTAAACACATTCCCAAGAAAATCCACCACGCACGGTTCCTTCAAGGGCTCGTTGGAGAGCGCGCAATTGAGCCACTTCGACAGCCTCTGCTCATTTGGGTCAACCTTATCGGGCTTCTTCTCAGCATACATCTTGAGATAACAGTCGCGGGACTCGGCCCCCGTGGCACCGCCATCGCCGCCACCTCCGCAAGCTCTAATACGTAAAACAAGGGTAGAAAGAGGGGTAATTTGGGAATCCAGAAGTGGAGTGGAGTCGTTCAGGGGTTTACCATTGAGGGTGAAGTAAAGCGATGGCAGGGTATGGGAGAAAATAGAGAGCTTGAGGTGACGGAGAGTTGGGGTCTGAGTTGGGGCTAGGGTTATGGTTTGGGTCGGAATTTGGAGGTCTGGAGATTGGAGGAAGATTTGGAAATTGCGAAGTTTGGGATGCATTGTTTCTGGTTTCTCTACGGACTATGAAATCAGAGTTTCAAGGTTGAAGCTTGAGAGGGAAATTGCGGGAATTGGAACTAGGATCACAATGGATTTGGGAATATGGGGATTTATACTTTTGGTTGAAGCTTGGGTCGGTGACGCTATCGTCTTCTATTTTCTTTTGATTAGGAAAAGGGTGATGCAATTTAAAAGAAAAAGAAAAGGCTTAAATGTTAAAATGGTTCTTGTGTTTTACCACGTTGATCAATTTAATCCTTGTATTTTTAATTTGGCCAATTTAATCCTTTGTTTATTTTTATTTATTTGCTAAAAATATTACAAAACCTCCAAAATACTTTTATCCAAAATAATTTCGAAAATACTATCTTTCTGGTTCTACATAACTGACAAAAAAAGGACACAATTATAATTTATAACAACTCCTGTATTTGGTTTAGTCTAAAATGTCCTTGTTATAATTTATTTTTACTTATATGCTAAGATACTGAGGATTCAACTTTTAATGTATTTCAGATTTCAACCAAAAAATAAAGGATGGTTAGCGACCAATTATCTTAGAAAATTAATAATTTTTATTTACAAATATTTTTCTTTTTCTTTTTTTATTAGAAAAAATACCTTGAGCTTAATTTAGCTCTAATTTATTTATCACATTAATAATAAAAAATTATTGAAATGATTACTAATCTATAATCAAAATCAAAATCAAAATAAGAAGTTGTATTCAGATTATGAATTACTCTTATATTTACTTAACATAAATGAAATGAAATACAAGTGGGCCCAAACAAAATTTGGAACTCAAGTCATTATTTTGGAGGAATTTGGCTCCAGAATGGGGGGTGGTATTCTAATTATTTGAGAACTAACCCATCTAAATTTTAGATGAATGAAATTTAAACAATTTATAAGGAATCAGTACTATTTTTACCCCCAATTCTAGACCTAGTAAACAAGTCATGTTTGTCGTATTCGTGTCAACCTATTTTTCTTAACAGTTTGACACAATATGACCCGTTTCACTTGTTAAAAAATTAAAAAATTTAAATAAAATTTAAAAATTTAAAAATAACCAAAGATGAGTTGGGGATGGGAGAATGAATGGAAGAAAAAAGGAGAAATAAATAAATAAATATAAAATTACAAAATTACTGTACTCATAATGAGTTTTCGCAAATTCACACTTCACGACCCGTTAGCTTAACGAGTCCACCCGTTTTCAACATGACATGTTAAGCCCCAACCTAAATATTGATTTTTTTTTTTTTTGCGAATTCATATCATGTTAATGGACCGTGTACAATATTTTCAGGCCGATTCCATATAGTTGAGTAAACATCTTCAATTGGAATCCGAATTTTAACTATTCTTCAATTCAATTTATCCTCACCATATTACAAATTAGTAAACATGCCTCAAAGTCATTCACTTCAATTCTATTTTTTTTTAAATTCCATGATTTATCAATAAATTTGTTGTTATATATATATATATATTTATTTATTTATTCATTTTAAAAAAAAAAATTGGTTGCAAAAGTTAAGGAGATACAGGGGAAAATTGTTTTTCTAGTTTGGCGGTCCCTTATTATAAGTTACCACTCTGGTCGAAAACCTAGAAAAAGGCTCACTCACATACATGGGTATCATGGGCAGGGACGAACCCACTAGCACGCTAACCTGGGCTAAAGCCCAGGTAACTTGTTTTTTTTTAAGGCTAAATTAATACTCTAGCCTAGGTCATCCAAATAAAATATTATTAACCATTCTCATTAGGACTAGGTTAATCACCCAAATAAGATATTATTAACTAATCCCATTAGGACTAGGCTGACCAACAAATAAATAAAAAGAACTCAACCCCACACCCCACGTGAAAAAACATTAAACTCTCACTAGACATAGACATTCCCTCCCTCCTTTACCGAAAAAAGAATTCCCTCTATTTCTTGCACAGTAGCAGACCATCCGCTAGCGGCTAACTCCTGCTCTTCGACAAAAAGGAAAATTATGCATGTCCTCAGACTTAATTAAAGCAACTTATATAAGTGTTATTTGAGCGGAAAGACTCATTATGTCCCCCCGTGTATTTTTTTTGTTATCAATGAAATTTACTCGTATCGTTGAGTTTTCAATAGGTTTGTACGTAAGGTAAATTTAGCCCATGCCATTTTGAAATCCTGGGTCCGTCCCTGATCATGGGGTCTTGAACCGAGAATCATTTGGGAGCACACTAAGGCCATCTCCAAAGCGGATATAGCCCAAAATCCATCTCCAAGAGTGGGATACACAAAGGGCTACAAAAAAAAGGGAGGGCTACACAAAGGGCCAATTTGCCCAACCAAGGCTAAATCATTAGATGAGGCCTCGCTAATGTCACCTAGCCGTTAGGTGACGTAACTAGTTTTTTTTTTTAATCCGAAAAAATATTTTTAATAACAAATTCCTAAAAAAATCCTTTTTTTGGGTATAAATACCTACCTCATTCTTACATAATTTATCACAACATCTTCATTATTTTACATATTATCTTTCCGCAATTTCATCATTTTACATCATTTCTCACAATCTCTTCATTATTTTACAAACTATCCTTCATCTTTTTCCATTTAAATTAATTTTAAGTTGTTTTTAGAACTAGAAAAATCTAATCATAAATCTATAGGGCTAATCACATGCCGACACGTGGTTGTAAAAAATTCTATCCCAAAATATTTTTCTCTTCTAAAATATATTTTTAATAGGATATAATTAGTAGTTTAATTAAATTAACTACTAAATTTACATAATACTACTCCTTAGACTGTTAAAATGTAGTTTCATACTACTCCTTAGAAAATCTTTTTTTAGAGAGCTAAATATAGCCCTCCCCACCTAGAGATGGCCTAAAGTCCTGGGCCAATCCAACTAACGCCGATTGGTTATATTAGTACTTTTTGAAATTGTGTTTTTTTTATAGAGAAGATCGTGTTTCTTTTTAGCCAACTTCTTATGTTTTAAGACTGAAAATAGACTCCAACCAAAAGAAAAAAGAAAGATACCGGAAAAAACAAATACACCCAAAAGTAAAAAGGAGGAAAAGGGTAGTATAGTAATTTGAAAGTAGGGTTTTAGGGTTCATCATCTACGTTCTCGTGTGAGTTATAAGAACGACCCCGTCGGCCTCATTCACTTCTCTTGCAGCAAATAGCAGTGCGGCTCTCAGATCTGTATCTCACTACAACCTGCACCATCATCGAGGTCAGCACTTATCTCTCTGTGCGTCTGATTACATTTTCCCCTTATTTACCTCCTACAACTATGTTTCAGTTTAGAAGTTCTGTGTGGCCGCTGAGAATTTTAATTGAAAAAGAAGAAAAGATGAAGGGGGCATTAATAATTATGTAAAATCTGAAACTGGCTTGAATGGCATTTCGCATTCTGTGATTTTTCATGAAAGCTACAAAATTGCTTCTGGAAATTCCAAGTAACATTTCATGTCCAAGGATCTTAGCACTAAAGTTAACATCTTCTGGGTGTTTGTATAACTGTTAATATCTTTGGTTGTCTGTTTTTAACGTGGGTACCAAATTTGACTTGGTATTTATTCTGAGCGCTGGTTATTGTCCAACATCGGCGTGTAAAGTTCACTTTAGTAAACTAACCATGCTCAAAGTATCTATCTAATTCTTTAAGACTCTCTAGTTATTCCTTAACAAGTCAGAACTGCTCGTGTTATATTTTTGTAATTTTTTACTGCTATAAAACTTGTTTATATTTCAGTGTTGGAGCTTGCAAGTCTAGTAATTTTATCTTTCGCCGAATTTTTTACATGGTTGACATCTCTTTTGTTATTTTCTTGTAACCAGGGCCTCTAATTTCAACAGACAAGCACAATGTCAGGGTATGTAGATGTTTCTTTTTCCGATTCTCCATACTCATTTTCACTGTACATATGGAATATTTATTTTAATGGAGGGTGCGAGTGTTTTTAGAGATCAAAGTGCGATCCTGATTACTTGGCCTGAGAAGTAGCCTAAATTTCTCTGTTTTACTGGTAAACTGCCTTTCACAAATTTGATAGATATCAAAATGAGGGTACATATTATTGGTCTAGTATTGTGAGACCTGTGGGGCTTGGAGTCCACATTTGCAGAATGTGTGGAAAATTGCTGAATTCTAGTTGTGTGCCTCTAGGGACCTTTTGTTTTGGACTGTGGGAGTATGTAATGGATGAGTGAGTTAACTATGTTTTAGATTGTGTGTTTTTTGATACTAGGATCTGTGCTCTTGTTCTGCATTTTATGTTGTATGTCCTATAGAAGAAAAATTAAGAAGCCCTTGCAAGTTGTATTCTTTGCTAGTCACTTGAGAATTTGAGCTTGCACTGGGGGATTATGAGATTATCTTTGGTCCCTTAAGATTTCACTGACTGGATAGTGCTTCAGTATTCTAATTTTTTTTTCTCAGTTGTGATTTCCTTAGGATTTATTTGGTTTGCATGTGTATGTCTAATGTTACGTCAATTTATTACTTGTACAGAGAAGAAGAAGTCGTTGTTGCTGCTGACCCAGTTGCTGCTGCTGTTGCTGCTCCAGCTCTTGGTGAGCCCATGGACCTTTTGACAGCATTGCAACTTGTGCTGAGAAAGTCATTGGCTCATGGTGGGCTCACACATGGACTCCATGAAGGTGCAAAGGTCATCGAGAAGCACGCTGCACAGCTCTGTGTGTTAGCTGAGGACTGCGATCAGGCTGATTATGTCAAGCTGGTCAAGGCGCTATGTGCTGACCATAATGTTAAATTGATATCCATTCCTAGTGCTAAAACTCTTGGAGAATGGTCTGGTGTAAGTGAAAAATCAATTCACATAAAGCAGTTTTGTTAGTTTTAGTTCTTGCCTCAAAGTACTTATTTGCTGATAGCTTGTTCAGGCGTTTTCCTCTATCTCCTCTATTGCTCCTTTTGTCCTCTTTCTCAATCTCCATAAGTAATCAACTTCTTTTTATACACACATGCATTATCTTCACTTTGCAACAATTCTATTTAGAGGGGCTTTATTTAACAATAAATAAAAAATGTCTGTCAATTT
Organism: Prunus padus; assembly: GCA_024362665.1. Lineage (NCBI taxonomy): Eukaryota > Viridiplantae > Streptophyta > Magnoliopsida > Rosales > Rosaceae > Prunus > Prunus padus. The sequence continues at coordinate 33,003,134 of JANFAM010000018.1, forward strand.
GCTTATCATTTGATAAGATCTGTCGTGGGTGGGGGGACTCGGTAGTTAGTAATCTTCGAACTCTATTTCCTTGTATCGTTTTCCCTTTAGGCATATTAATTCTTTTTCTTTCTGATAATGCTTATGTTCTTTTTTCAACTTATTGTTAATTTTAAACATTCTTCTCACAGCTTTGTAAGATTGATTCAGAAGGAAAGGCTAGAAAAGTTGTTGGTTGCTCTTGCGTTGTTGTGAAGGTATGTATACATTGATTTGTGTGCATTTCTATAGTTGTCTCCTGAAACTATATCGCTGAAAAATTTGGGTCAGACAAATAAATCCATCAAAAGTTTAGTGATTCACTAAATCATATCATTAATTTTGTGTTTCTATTCATGTTCTTTTGTTTCGGTGAGTTTCTTAATAACTTTGTCATTGTGCCAATTTGGCTTAGGGAAGGTTTGTATCTATTTATCCACCACACATGCTCTTAGCACTTGCTAAATTGTATTATTCTTTTTATGCTTATTGTTTCCTTACCATATTGTCTATTGTTTTGCAGGATTATGGGGAAGATACAGAAGGCCTTCACGTTGTTCAGGAGTACGTGAAGTCCCATTAAACTAGAAGATATTGGAGAGTCAGCCCCATTTTGATTTGGGGGTGATATGTTCTTTCGGTAGTCTTAAGCCTTTTTAAATATTGGTTATGATATCATCAGTGGCATGTCCAAACTTATAGAAGTGGAATTGAGTAACTGTCGCCTCTGTTTTCGAAACATGATGATCTGTCAGTCTTAACCTATCCTTGAATGAAGTAATTTTTGGTGTGGTTTCATTAGTGATTTGCATTTTTTTTCTTTTGGGTTTCTCGTTAACCATGCAAATGGGGTATTTCAATAGTGATGAGGATCAGGCTATGATTGTATGACATGCTTTTCAAGAGATTTGAGGTTCAGACCCGTGCATGGTTAAAAATCTTTAGCAGCAGTCCTTTAATTTTTGAACACAGACCATGATGTGGAAACTCATCATTCTCAGCCTCAGGTTTGGTGGTAAAAACAATTGGCATCATCTTGTTTTTTTTTTCCAATTATCTTTGGCACAAAATTTAAGTGAAATGCATCAGGCTATGGAGTAGTGGTCCATAAGGGGCAATGTAACATTATCCTCAAGCATCTGGTTGAACCTGCACAAGGAACAACTGTGAACCGCATTAGCTTTCAACGATCCTTGTTGTAAGTTGTTGTAGATATCATTTTACAACGCCCCAAGCCATGCTTCAGGACGGGAAAGATGTTAGGAGAAGAAAAAGACTTGGCTTTTGGAAGTTGCCACGACCCATAAGCGGCCTAAAACTGAAAGCTTGAGTTTTTGGAAAGGTTTTGAGGGTCTACTTGGGGCTTTAACTCAAAAAACGTTTCGGCCATGCTCTGCTCTCTGACAAACCCATTCGTTTCTGGAGTCTCCTTCTCCCATTCTTGCATTGCATTTGCATGTTAAAAACTGTAAGGAACTCCAAACCCAAGCAACTAGTAGGGATAAGATGCCCCATAAAGAAAGGATAAAGTGATCAAGAGAGAGTTTGGAGGCTTCTACAATACAAGCCTAAAACCACAGTTTTTGGTTTCGTATTCTGATTCTTTGCTGCTTTTTTTTTTCTTTTCTACAGATATTTTTTGATACAACATATTTGATCAATTCGTTTTACACATTAATTTGTACATTTTTGGCTTAATTCTAAAGACAATAGATATCATTCTTTAATTATAAACAAATTCTCATGCAACTCTTCAATTCCAGAGTCTGGAAAAGGAAACTATGTTGGACAGATGATTCTGATTGCCGAACACGTTGAAAATATGCATACAACGTTGCCAAATGCCAATGCAATGTGAAGCAAGCTGCATGAGCTCTCTCTCTCTCTCTCTCTCTCTCTCTCTCTCTCTCTCTGTGAAGAGTAATAGGAGGAGGACAAAACAAAACAAAAGATTAATTGTGAATATCGATCCTCCAGAAACCAGGGAGTTGGTGATTGAGTTGAGGCCAATTTAAGCTCTCCGTAAAACACGTCCCATCCAACAAGTTGTAGTTTACCAAGTTATACATATATCCACTTAACTCCGATCATTTAGGTTGCAGTTAGCTTACTATACCTAATCTTAAGCCAAGAAAACCTTTCATTTTTTTTATTTTTTACTTTTTACTTTTTATTTTTCGGTTTCAAGACAAGCTTTAATTTGGAGCATTCAAGAAAAATAGAATGTCCCAGCTTTTCTGCAGTTTTCATGCTTTAGACTCAAAAGGCTTACTTCATTTCAGTCTTAATCAGCAGCAGGTTTTACTCTTTATTACTTTACACACACACACTCTCTCTCTCTCTCTGGCTTTGCTTTATTTGGCCCTCCTTCCTCCTTATGGCTACAATCATGGATTATTCAGTGAATGTATAATAATACCTGGTTGGTTATATTTAGAAATCGGAAAGAGTGCCTTTCTTCATGCATGCGCATATATATATATATATGTATATACATTCTGATTTTTTCTTTTGTTTTGTTATATGAAGCGATCTAATCAAATTCTTCATGTTTAATTTTATTTTTCCCTTTCATAATTTTAACTAATATAGGTAGGTGCCAACCGTGGTGTACCTACTTCATATATGGCCAATCACAGTGTCCTTCGAATTAGCTCATGTAAACCTAACTCAGGTAGCCTTCAACTTCAAGCTCCTAATCATCTGCAATATTATAAATGCATTGAATTTTTTATACAAGTTGCAAACAAACAACTTCATGCATGCATGCGTGCATTTCAAAGTAGATGCAACAGCTCTTCCTTGTCTTTCATTTTCTTAAAATTACAAATACAAACACACTTTGCTTCATCAATGAGAATCAAACTCAGAATCACCTCCTTATATTTAACACTGTGTTGTTAACAAGGAGGATGGTGGGTGGCTGTGAAACTTTTATAGGAGCTGCCCAAAAGCTGTACTAGAACTTTAGACATATATCTGTTTAAATGGCAGTTAACCTAAAAGTTTAGCCATTTTGGTGAACATTCTAAAGGGAAAAATGATTGTGTGGCTTAAAAGTGTTCTAAAGTTTCAATTTTTAAGCTAAAAGTCGCGGAGAGCACGAGGCTAACTAAAATTTTGATATTAAAAAAAACAGAGGGTTGCCACAAAGGATCATGTGCGGGCAGTAAAAGCTTACTTGTCAACCTTTGAACCACCTAACCAATCTCCTCCTCTGTCCCACTTCACTGGACAAAGCGTGGCTCACCTTCCCCTTATATAAAAAACCCCATCAAATCCCACCAAGCCACAGCACAAAAACCAAACTACTTATCACCCACACACTCCCTCACTCCCCTCATCTTCCACTGCTCTATATACAACTCTGTTTTGCTGCCTTACACAGTTCAAAAAGAGGCTGCCATACGCTTAACTTGAGCAATTCTTGTGTTGGGTTCTTTGTTGTTTGAGCTCTAATCTTTGGCAGCCATGGCTGGTACTGAATTGTTTTCAGAGATATTGGATGGAGAGGCTTACAAGTACTACGCTGATGGAGAGTGGAAGAAATCATCTTCTGGTAAACTCGTTCCCATCATCAACCCAACTACAAGAAAGGTTCACTACAAGGTTCAAGGTGATCATCTGTCATCTTTGATTAATCATCATGTTGATGTCGTGTTTTTCAATTTTGCATGGTTGCTCAGTTTTCTCGGTTTCGTTTTACAAAATTACAACTACCTTTTGTTTGGTTGTCACAGCTTGTACACAAGAAGAGGTCAACAAGGTCATGGAAACTGCGAAAATTGCACAGAAGTCGTGGGCAAAGACTCCACTGTGGAAGCGAGCTGAGCTTCTTCATAAAGCTGCTTCTATCCTCAAAGAGCACAAAGCTCCAATTGCAGAGTCCCTTGTTAAAGAAATTGCCAAACCTGCTAAAGATGCAGTTACAGAGGTGTATAACTTGTTCTGTTTTTGGACACTTACTTTATACGTTTCTGTTTGATTTTCCATGAAATTGATATGGGAATCATGGGTTTTATGAAGGTTGTGAGGTCTGGGGATTTGGTGTCTTACTGTGCTGAAGAAGGGGTTAGGATTCTGGGAGAAGGCAAGTTCTTGGTGTCTGATAGTTTTCCTGGAAATGACAGAACAAAGTACTGCCTCACTTCCAAGGTATCTTTACTTTCAACTACTTTTTCTAGTTAGTTTCTCCTTTTACTGTTGAATTGAATTCATGAGTTTATCCTAGAAATATGCATGAAAAGCTTGATTTGATGATGTAAGCATTAAGCCTATGGAAAAAAGGAAAGATGATGTCAGCCGAAAACAGATTTCCACCAGAAATTGTTGGTGTCTGTAACTTCCAACAGTCTGCGATAAATAATTCTCAGTAGGCCTCTGAGATCAGAACTCATTAAACTAATTCTCATCTTTTGAAAAAGGAGCTGTTGGAGAAGCTTCTATTCTGTCATGCTACACTAAAATATTACCTGTTTGTGGTACCTATATACTTGTGACAAATTGAAGAGGTGGGAAACTAACACACACAACGTCTTTTGGAAGAACCATCTATGTGACGGAATTTCATCCCTTTCGTTTCCCTTGCCAATCACCATACTTGTATCATTTGCTTTAATTCTCAGCAGTTGCAGCTACTTTTTTGTCAATTTCTTTGGCCATGTTGTCATAAATTCTACTAACTGTAATTGCTATCTTTATCCACTCTCACCCTGCTAATTATCACCACAACGCACGTCTATCTTAACCGTGTATTCTTTATTCAAATTGATATAATTTTGAAAGGTCTCTTTGGATTGACGAATTTCTGGATAATCATATTTATGGTCTTTCAACAATCTGCCTTTATCAGCCTTTTTAACTAGTATTTCGAAGATATCTATAGCTCAAATGTAATCAGGGATAAATGTAATGCTTCTTGTCATTTCAATAATACATCATTTACTTTTGTGATTAATTTCATCTTGTGATTGAGTTCCCAGTTTCGGAGAAACTTGTTTCTCATCATTATCCTTATTTATGATAAGTTTTATTAAATGCAACCGCATTTTGATTGCAGATTCCACTTGGTGTGGTTTTAGCCATTCCACCATTTAATTATCCTGTCAACCTTGCTGTCTCAAAAATTGCTCCTGCACTCATTGCCGGAAACTCCCTTGTGCTCAAGCCTCCAACTCAGGTATTGACAGTCTATGGAATTACACTTTGGTCCAGCAGTTATTACTTGATTTTAGGACATTGTGTTTGAGACTGAGTAATTCGACAATCTGTGAGGAAGCAAATCATTCTTGATCACTTACATAACTTCTCAGTAGTAGTACGATGAAAAAACAGAAATGTGGAAGCTGGCCTTTTATTTGGAACTATGTAAATTCCTGCAAGAATGTATTTTTAATGACAGAACAGCATTAAAAAAAAACTGTGTCTAAAACATTAGATGAAAATATTGTTTCATGATCTGAAAGACTGAATCATACCCCTAACTTTCTTCTAGGGTGCTGTTTCTTGCCTTCATATGGTTCATTGCTTTCACTTGGCTGGTTTTCCCAAAGGTCTTATTAGTTGTGTCACTGGGAAAGGATCTGAGATTGGCGACTTCCTTACCATGCATCCTGGAGTGAATTGTATTAGGTAATCCCAGATTATTTTTCTTTTGATGCTGCAATAGACTCCCTTTCCTTCGTCTTGATATATCGTTACTTACTGATGAATCCCGGTTTCTCAGCTTCACTGGCGGTGACACTGGTATTGCAATTTCAAAAAAGGCAGGCATGATCCCTCTTCAGATGGAGTTGGGGGGAAAAGATGCCTGCATTGTGCTTGAAGATGCCGACCTAGATTTGGTGGCAGCAAACATTATAAAGGGAGGCTTTTCTTACAGGTGAAGGAAATTAATTATGTATCTTATGCTTGTCTAAGGCACCACCAGAGGAGCAATTACATAGTCTATTTCTTTCTGCCGCAATCTATAGTACTCAACTAAAGGGTGGCAAAACTAACTGTTGTCAAAGGTGTACTGCTGTTAAGGTTGTCTTTCTGATTCGCTTGGTACTCACATTTGTAACAGTGGTCAAAGGTGTACTGCTGTTAAGGTTGTCTTGGTGATGGAATCCGTTGCTGATGCCCTTGTCGAGAAAGTGAACAAAAGGGTGGCAAAACTAACTGTTGGACCACCAGAGGAGAACTCTGATATCACTCCAGTAGTTTCAGAATCGTCAGCGAATTTTATCGAAGGGTTAGTTGTGGATGCAAAACAGAAAGGAGCAACATTTTGCCAGGAGTACAAGAGAGAGGGCAACCTTATCTGGCCCTTGTTATTAGATAATGTCAGGCCTGATATGAGAATTGCATGGGAAGAGCCATTTGGTCCAGTTTTGCCAGTTATTAGGATTACCTCTGTAGAAGAAGGAATCCACCATTGCAATGCCTGCAACTTTGGACTCCAGGTAACATTTATTTCGGTCTCTCCACTTGCATTCCGTGATTTCTTATGCATAACAAAAATGATGATTTCTTCTGCCATAGTTGAAGTATACAGTTATGCTCTGTCCCTCATAAAATATTGACACATGACATGGGTAAAATGCAGGGCTGTGTGTTCACAAAGGACATCAACAAGGCCATTTTGATTGGTGATGCAATGGAGACGGGAACGGTTCAAATAAACTCTGCACCTGCCCGTGGACCGGATCATTTTCCGTTTCAGGTGAATCTTTAGAAATACAGCAAATTAATTAGGTTACTTTATTTGACAGCCACCATTTCCTTCCAAGAAAAGACCTTCATCTTGGTGAATACTTATGAATGATGTATTGACAGGGTATAAAGGACAGTGGAATTGGGTCACAAGGAATCACCAACAGCATCAACATGATGACCAAGATCAAGACCACTGTGATCAACTTGCCAACACCTTCTTACACCATGGGTTAGTGTTCATAAAGAATTGATAGTCGCAACAGCTAATAAATATCGGAGCAGATTAGTAAAATGTTGTGAGTGGAATTTTAGGCTGCAGACTATAAGAAATGTGACTTCTTCAGCAAATGAAGTTGAGAAAGGTGAATAATGGGGCTGCATCTGCATCATGTTTATTTCGCACTTGCAGGAACTTAGGCTGCTCTTGTGTACCAATTAGCTTATGTTATTAGCCCATTAATTTGGAAGCTTTGTTAATAAGATCTGAGGGACTTGTACTACTTTTTAGTTTGATAATTAAGCATCCTTACATATCTTATCTTAGCTATAAAATGGTGTTTTGATTCTTGCCTGGTGCCGTCGCATGACGTCTGTACAATAAATATGAAAATAAATAACAAGTCAATGCTCATGCTTAGCTGTGTTAAGCATTTGATTAGCTTCACATTCATAAACTTATCTCTGTCCTTTTCACTGATACAAAACTAATTAATTTGAAATGCTATCTGGTAAGTAAATCTGGATGGAAATGCACTTAGGCCCATTGAGATTGGTTAATGAAATGCATGCTTAGATTAGATATAGACTTTTTTTGGTAGCTGATTAATCAAAAGATGTAAAGCATGCCTACCTCCCTCCCTCCCTCCCTCCCTCCCTCCCTAGGGGTGGGTGGAATATGCTCATTCATGTTCTTGTTGTTTAATTAGACATGAGACATCTAAAGACTTCAAATATTTTAAGTAGAAGTTCCACAAGTTGTCTTTAATATATAAAATATTCAAGAGGTCAGAGGTGGCATTGGCTATGAATGCATGAGTTGAAAACTGATCCGAAGCCTCTTTCTCACCTTCTTCCTTGGTTAATTAGAAACAGACAGACAGGCATGTTGCACCCTTTTTGACAGCAAAGTTTTGCTTTGTTCACAGCTTCAATCCAACCAATGCTGCATCATAATAAACTATGCACATCATAATAAACCATGCACAAAAAGAAAGAAAAAAAGTGAAGAATAAGGAAGATTGCATTTGAAATTTGAGATGCCAAATCCAATTCCCTATTGATCTGCCAGATCAAAGTTGGCTTAGAATTCCGTTTGGGGGTGATTTGAGTGATTGATAGAAGGGAGTTGGAATATTTTTTAGCATATAGAGGAAAAAAAAAAGAAACATGCTTTTGCATTGTCTCAAAAATGAAGAGGTGATAATATCTCGCCAAGATATTTAATTGGATACCAAATTTTTTTTTAATTTCTTTTTGTTTTGCTGGAAGTATCTGTATGACACCATGATAATTAAGTTAGACATAGATAAGGGATTAGTTAAGCCCAAACAGCAATAAAGTAGCAGCTAAGCTGTGGTTAATTTCAACTTGTTAAGTGATTCAAGTTCATATATAATTTCATGATCAACAACAAAAAATCATGTTTAACGGGCTTGGCACCAAGATAATCTTGGTTTAGGGATTGGCTTGACAGATTATATGTGCGGTGTAAATCATGAGGCCTATCTCCCCTGAAGAAAAGTGGGGATGTGATGGGTGCAAGACAAGGACATATACCTACATCTTTTGGCATTATCAATTGGGATTTGTAGGGCAAATTAGGAGGAGAATTCACTTACAAAACAAAACCCATTTGAATTGTCAAGTCTTTCTGTTTCTGGTATATTAATCAATCAATCCATTCTCCATCACTGTTTACCAGAGCCTGGGCAATATTATGCAACATAGTGACATACAAACAATGAATATGCATATGCCCATTATACTCATTATACCCATTATACCCATTATGCCCATTATGCCCAGTCCCCAAATGAGATGAGAGGCCACGACAATCACAGCGCTGCTCAATTTGACCATATCACTGCTTTTAGATCTCCCTGTTGAGGAGTAGAATCCACTGGTCGTGCTTTCAGCAAACAAAGCTTGAGCATTTTAGATTTAGTGGTTGAAATTCCAAAACCCAATTATTTATTTATTTATAAATGTAACCATTGGGTAATCTTTCTTTGCACATTGTGAATCTTGAACAGGTCATATTGGGGTTTATACAGTTATGTTGGGGTTCATATTTTGTTGTGTGCGACTCCAAGCGAAGGTATTAACTATTAAATGCATATGGAAAATGGTGCATCCTTTAAGGCTTCTCATCTCTTACATTATTTTATGACCTATCAAGTGTTTATTTTTTTAGAAACAGTAAGATTCATTGATACAAATACCCATAATATATATATATATATATATACAAACATTACAGATGAAGTTATGAATTCATCTTATTTCTTTTTCCTCCATAGGATTCACTATGTTGAACTTGACATGAATGGCAAAGGCAAACCCAAACAAATGTTATTTCCTACTAACACAAAACTTCTTCCGACTACTGTAACTCGGCAACATGTTTTGTTATTAGGAGGAATGCACAAGCTCGTTCAATTATTGCAGGATCTTGTCCATTAGGGTACTTCTCTATGTTACAAGCTGAAGCCTCTGCTTTTAAACAACCACTAATTTGGGGCAACAAGATTGACAATTTTGCAGGTGGAAATACTAGGAGATTCTACGACACTTATACAAATTGTCGCAAGGAAATTTAAATGTACTTTAAAAAAAGTTATTGGCCACTTTTTTCAACAAATAATAAATCTTGTTAGTATAAAAAATGCAATACATAATTGTAAAAAAAATTTAAATGAAGTTGTAAAAAAAATTACAATAAAAAATGTCATACATAAGTCAAATTTAGCGTGGGACCATTTCGGGCAATTCAGTGTTCCGGCACGAGAGCATATGAGTTTGGACAGTGAACTTAGACCAGAATTGATGATTTTCATAAATAAACGAGCTCGACACGGTCCATTTATTAAATAAACCGCCTCTAAATGACCCGACCCGATCCAACATGGCCGTTTTGACACCTCTCCCACCAGTGTGTCTCTGACCAAATGCCAAAGCCCAAAGTGCGAAAGGCCCTCAGAACCCAATAGCGAGCCCCACCCACCCCACACACAGACAGAGTCACGAACGATTCACAACTTCACAATCACACCCGAACAAACAAAAACAAACAAACAACGTCAGTCTCTCTTCTACTTTTTCTATTTAATCTCTCTCTCTCCCCCCCTCCAAACGGAAGCCCAGGGTTTTTCTTTTCTTTTCATTTATCATCATCCAAACACACCAACCCAAAATCGCCATTCTCAAATGCTTTCTCCTTTCTCTACTCCTCCAATAATTCCACTCTAAAACCCCCAATTTTTTAATTCATCTTCATCTCCCTCTTGCTCTAATTTGACTTCCCAAACCCCCAATCATTTATTTATCTGTCTATCTCCATTAATCTAATCATTTATCGACTTGTATATATATATATATATATGCAGCCTTGTAGCAAAGAAATGCAAGATATGAACTCTCTCTTAAACTCTTCACTTTCCTCCCAACTCTCTCTCCAAGACCACCACCACCTTCAACTTCAACCTCAACCTCAGCAACAATCTCACTCTCACTCCCATTCTCATTCAAGGCCACACCTCCATAACTCTCACTCCCAGATGCATCCTCAAATTCCTTCCCCCTCCACCTCCCACTTCGACTCCGCTTCCCACGACGACTTCCTCGAGCAAATGCTCTCCACCCTCGGCCCCTCCTCCTGCTCCTGGGCCGACGACACGCCGCCCTCCAACTCCGACAATGTCGTCTTCACGTACGACGACTCCGCCAACCTCGCCACCAAGTTCCGCAGCCAGCAGATCAGCGCCGGAGCCGGTACCTCCAAATCCGCTTCCGCCTCCGCCGCCGCTGCCGCCGCCATGATGCTCCAGCACCAGCTCATGATGTCCAGATCAACCTCCGCCGACTCTGGCTTCGTTCCCATGGGCTTGTCTTTGGGCAACGGAGACTTTGACCGCTCCAACAACGACGTCGTCGAGGGTGCCTCCTCCTTTAAATCTCCCAATCCTGTGGTGAGTTTTTGTCAAACTCACTTAATTTGATTCATTAATTAATTATCGCCTCTCCTCTGCTCTCGTCACCTTCTTCCTGTGTATAATATATATAATCTGAATTCGCCAATCAACACCGATGGCATAAATGTAAATTAGAAAGAAGAAAAAATAGTGTGAACTGTTGGGGTGGCGATAATACTATATTACAATCCATTTTTACAGGGAGGTGAGGGGGCTTCTTCTGTTCAAGCCCTGTTCAACGGGTTCCCTGGAGCACTGCATGGGGCTACTACTCAGTCTCCCAATCAGCATTTTCACCACCCTCAGGCCTGCCCTCCCCCTCTATTTTCTTTTACCGTTTCTTTTATTTATTCAATTATTATCATCTTTTAGCTTCTGTGGCGGTGATTAGTAGATTGATTTAATCCTCTAGCCTTGTTTTAATAATATAAATTATTACTCATGTACAGGGAGGGTCGCTGCAGGCGCAGAACTATGGAGGTCCAGGGGCGGCGATGAACCAAGCTCAGGGCAGTGGCTCGGCTGGGGGCGGGGTTGCACCCGCGCAACCCAGACCCAGAGTCAGGGCGAGGAGAGGCCAAGCCACTGACCCACACAGCATCGCTGAAAGAGTACGTTGGGTTGTTTCCTTCTGTAATTCTCGGTCTGTTTGTAATTTCTTATGACCGCAATGGGTTAATGTTTACATAATGGGGTGGTGCTGCTGCAGTTACGGAGAGAGAGAATTGCAGAGAGAATGAAGGCTCTGCAGGAGCTGGTTCCCAATGCCAACAAGGTAAATTAATTAATTAATAACTTGTCAAATGAATAGTTTAGTTTGGTTAACTTATGGGTCTGCTGCAATCGATTAAAGAAGATAACAATCTATGGGTCAGCAGCACTCAGGTTCAGTATTCCTTTTCAATTCCCATTTCCACAGTGGGACACCTCCGGTGTTCTGTAACGGACGGTCAGATTGCAATACATTTATACTAATTTCTCTTCCTGTGGAAAGAGAGAAGGGGAGCATAAACACTTATATGAAACGGGAATAACATTATTTTGTTATTCTCGGTCGATTACGCTATGGTATACGGAATAATTTTTTCACTTGACATAAGGTGATTGATCGGAAATAGCAAAACAGTGTTATTTATGTTGCTTACAAGTATTTTTTGAAAGGAAGAGGCATCACAGTGGACACGTGTCACACCTATTGCATTACAAAGTCATGTTCCCGTACACTTTGCATCGTTCTTTTCCTTTCTTTTTCTTTTTCTCTTTTTTAAAAAGAAAGGAAAAATATTGAATTATCCTTCCGTGCGTATTTGAAAATGAAGCTGAAGAAAATAAATAAAAAAAGAGAAGAGAAAGGGAAAGTTGGTCCCGAGCCGTAGTCCGGCAGGAACTTATTAAGGGCGATTGGGTTAGGCAAATGGACTAGTAGAGTATTGGAAACTTGAGCAGTTTGTTATACTTGCATTGTTGTATAATAATAATTTTAATATTGACCAGAGAAAAAAAGTATTATTATGTAATGGTTTTGCCAGCCAGCCCTACTTACTGGACCGCAACTAAAAAAATATATATAGATTTGAGATTGTAGGATGCAATAATGTAATGAATTTGATCTGATGTGGGTTTTGGAATGACAGACAGACAAAGCTTCAATGCTGGATGAGATCATCGATTATGTCAAATTCCTCCAGCTCCAAGTCAAGGTACTTCTTCTTCTTCTTTATGTTATTTCTTTAATTTATATTTTATATCTGGAGCTGAGTTAATTATTTCTTAACTAATAAAGAAAAAGAAAAAGAAAAGAAAGATTCCCTAGTTGACATTGTTTGCCAGATTAGATAATGATACTGATAATCGAATAATGGAATTTCTAAGTGTTTGGTGTTTGGTGTTTGGTTTTTGGGGTGAATAAATGTGTTAATGTGTTATGTTTGCACAACATGTGCATGTGATGTAGGTCCTGAGCATGAGCAGGTTGGGCGGTGCTGCTGCTGTTGCTCCCCTTGTTGCTGCTGATATGTCCTCTGAGGTAAAATTAAAATGAACAAACCCTTGGTATCATGGCAAGGGAATATTTTATTAGAAATAATTTATGCTTGTGTTCAAGTTCAACCTAGAAAAGAAAAGAAAAACCCATTTACAGTACACATATGATATGATGCTTGCTTTCCACAAAAAGAAGAAAGACAAGGGAAGTTTTTCTTTTGGAAAATCTGTTTAGGTATTGTTGTTGTTGATATAAAAAGAAGAACCAATCCACCGTTCACATTTCCCTGATTTCACCTACCCAAACGAAGGAAAGTACCCAGTACTCAGCCACCCACCTGAAACTCAAACCCCCAAACTTTCCATCACTGCAAAACGACAAAACAAAAGCAGCACGCGTGCCCACTTTCTCAGATTCCACCTCTCTCTCTCCCTCACACTTTTCAAACCTACAGACAGAGAAAGAGAGAGAAAGCTCGAAAGCTCTTTCTTTCTCTTTTGGCTTTGTATTGTATCCTATCCTTTCCCTTTCACACTCCAAAAAGAAAAAAAAAATACTAATAATAATAGTTTAATTTTTTGGTCGTTGCTGTAGGGAGGCGGTGACTGTATCCAGGCCAGTGCCAATGGCGGGACCCGCGGCCGGAGTTCTAACGGCAACCAAACGGCGTCCTCCTCTAACGACAACAGCATGACGGTGACGGAGCACCAAGTTGCCAAGCTTATGGAGGAAGACATGGGATCCGCCATGCAGTACCTCCAGGGCAAGGGTCTCTGCCTCATGCCCATTTCCTTGGCAACCGCCATCTCTACTGCCACTTGTCACACCAGGAACTCTCTCATCCACAACAACAGTAACAATAACAATAACAATAACAATGCGGTAATGGCCTCCAACGGTGGCGAAGGGCCCTCCTCTCCCAGCATGATGTCCGTGTTGACCGTCCAGTCAGCCACGATGGGTAACAGTGGGGTCGAGGGTTCCGTTAAAGACGCCACCTCCGTCTCCAAGCCCTGACTGACGAGGACAAATGAACAAAATGTGACGTGGGACTCTCCTCCAAGGCCGTCTAAAGTCAGTCTACGAAAATAAGGACTCACGACGACGCCGTATTTGCGTAGAGTTTAGCTAAAAAGCAAACTGAACCACACACCAGCACGAGATCCCCATAAAATCCTTTTGTTTTCCTAAAAGAGATTTTGGGGTTTGTGTAATTTGATTTTAGTTTAATATTCTGTTGTTGCTTTTTAATTGATTTTCTTTGATATTGCAAGTTGGTTGGGTGCCGCTGAATCGCTGATGATGTAGTAAATAGTAATGCGATGGGATGATGTTTATCTTGAAAATCACAATCATGTTATTATGAAATGATTAGAATTTTAATAATAATGAGGGAATTTTCAAGGATATCTACAAAAAAGGAGTAGGTTAGGCTTGGGCTAAGCTTTGCTTTTGGGTAAGTTTTTCTTTTCTTGGGTTTAGGGTTTAGGATTTTGGGTTTTGGGTTTTGGGTTTTGTCTTTGACTCTGTCTCTGTGGGGTTTGGAACTTTGGAGTATGACAGTATTAATACTATTGAAACGTGGATTAGATTTTTGGTCAACTGAGCGTCTTATATTTTTCTTCCATTTTGACAAGTCCCCCCCACCCCACCCCCCCAAAAGTAGTATTATTATTATTATTATTCTGATAATTTTTTTTTAAAAATGTATTATTATTATTAAAGAAAAAGGGCGGGGGATGATTTGATGAATTGTCGTCACTTTCAGTTGGTAAGACCAAAGAGTAGTTTGTTTGTAGGAAAAATGACAAATGCAATAGAAAGAAGAAAGCAAAAGCAGCCATGAAGATGAAGTCTAATTTTGTTTTGGAATGTGTTTGTTGGGCGTAATAATAATAATAATAATAATAATAATAATAATAATAATAATAATAATAATAATAATAATAATAATAATAATAATAATAATAATAATAATAATAATAATAAAATAAGAGTCAAGTAGTCTCTTCTCTTGGATTGGATGTTAGCCTGTTAACAGTGTTCAAGCAAAGCAATTTGTTGTTTTCCTTCCTGTAAGAGATTGACTGACCTCAGTTTGCTTGAATTGTGTTTTGAATCTTGTGGTTAGGCGGGGGTAGGGGGTAGGGGGTAGGGGGTAGGGGGTAGGGGGTAGGGGTCCTCTATCCATCCCATTCCATATTTGATTTGTGTTACAGGAATGGAATTTGACCATTTTGAGGCGGCGGAACCCAAATTGCTGCTACTTTGAGTTTGACCACCCACTTTGGGTTTAATGACTAAAGCCACTTGTAAAATGACTTCACTTGATAATGCTTAATCATGTTATTTAAATTCTAAATTTCTATTGTCTTATATCTACCTATCACTCATGAAACCAAACTAAATTAAACTAAATTAAACTAAACTAAATTAAAAGAGAGAGAGAGAGAGAATTCTTAAACGTGGTTACGCTTAATTAGTTCAAAACCAACAAAAATAATAATAGTGATTTTTCTTTTGAACAATAATATCTTGTTTGACAAGTATATGATAAAATCAATCATCATCCGGTCGAGATCGAGATGATCCCACACGAGTGCTAGGCTAGCGGCTTTCTGTGCGCTGCTGATGATTCAAAGCGTGCGAATAGCACGACGCCGTATTGCGATTGTTGTCGTGTGGGTGGATCCCATACCACACCACACCACCCCAACCCAACCCACCAGGCTTTCTTTCTCAGAGCGAGTAAGACGCGCTTCCCTCCCACAGAACATATGCTGACGTAAGGCCTACGTTCATCCAGTGGGGCACATCTCTACTCCTATATATATATATATATATATATTCCCTAAAAACAACAAGGCCCACTCACATGAATAGTGATGGCTCTGATCTGATGGATTGATTTAAGTCAATCAACCTTGGGAAACATAGCAAGGCAGTGAATTTTAATCTACATCTCCTCTCAGTTGCGACTTAAACAATCCGAAGCAGATCGTATAGAAATTTGAAAGGAGGTGGAAAACACCCTAAGATTTACCCAAGCAGGTTGGGACGAGAGAGTTAGAGCTCGTTGTTGAGATTACAATGTAAGAAGCCATAATAATAAAATGAAAGGATTGCTACTTGAACAAGTATTAAGAAGCTCAAGGCAGAATAATTCTATTCCTTATTTAAATAATGACTAGACTGGTGATGTATTTAAGAGAAACCTACCCAGCATCCAACTTAGGAACAAAACTGATCACACCGCAACATGAGCACCACCAAGTTTGATCCATTTAAGATATTGATTCATATGATATGAGAGAGAGAGACAGAGAGAGACAGAGACAGTTGCATGCCCACAGCCGGCACAAGTGATTTGGAGGTGAGCATAAAACTTTGAAGGTTTGATCTGATCTTCTTCCAAGATAAGAGATCTTCTCAAATATCAAATTGAATCATGGATGGGAGTATTAAGAGACATGCAATCCACCACTTATTGTCAATTCAATTCAAGCATCCATCATTCACACATTGACCCTCTAATACTAAATACTATTAAAAACATTATTATTATTATTTTATTTTATTCCTGCTCACAGCTCCACTAAACTAAGAGCATCTTCAACAACTTTGGAATTCTAAAATATGTGAGCCACATTAGAAAAACTCTCTTTAATAACCTCTTCAACTTCATCAAAGCTGCAACCTCTTTCTCTCTCTTCATGACTGGTAAGTTGACTTTGGCTCTTCCAACATTTAATTTTACTTTGGAAAATCAAAACCTACATTGAAAATATTAATAACATGCATTTTTTCTTTTCATATAATAAATACATAAACATTTGTCACATATTTTCATTCTTTTTCCTAATATTGCTTTAATTGAATTGAAGAGTTTATTGGAGCAAAAATTATTCAAGTAACAAATAAGACTTTTCAAATTGCCACGTAGGTCAACAAACTTCAATTTAAAGAGTTTTATTTGCTACTATTGTTGGAGATACTCTAAGAGCATCCACAATTATGCTCTCTATTTTTTAGTTAAAATTTAGCTAAAAACACTATAAAGCTATTTTAGGAGCTCTTTATAAAATTTCAACTTCAACCACACTCCTTGGTTTAAAGAGTCATAAATGTTTTTAATATTTTTTAATTCAATTTTTGAATAAAGTGTAGACACAAAAGCAACAATAAAAATAAGTTGGCATTAAATAAATGCTTAAAATAATATTAAATATAGAAACATTTAATTATAGGGAGACACTAGGAGTCCTTTCTCTCTCCTCAGATTTAGGAGCTCCTAGAAATCTCCCTATTTTAAGAGCTGGATAGGGAGCATGGTTGGAGGTGGGTTTTTTCAATTCCTCTCTAAATTTTAACTAAGGAGATGGTTTAGAAAGTCCATTATGAATGCTCTATGCCAGGCAAAGAGATTGCAATATATATATATTTACGAAGTACATGATTAGACAAGCTGCTAGCTAGTTCAGACTTTAGTAACACAGTTCATTAATTAAAATAAAGCTGTATGCAAATTAAAAATAAGAATAATAATAATAATAATAATAATAATAATAATAATAATAATAATAATAATAATAACGACATTGAAAATTGTTGTTGCATTTTTCAAAGTACATTTAATATTTACTTGCACGAGTTTTAGTCGTTCCTTTCTCCTTTTCAAGACTAACTCAAACTCTTTTCTCTATACCTTCCTCCTGTCTCACGAATCACGATACAAGTTTCATTCGATGTTTCCACAGAAATGCAATTGCAGTGCATAAGATACATCATACATGTACATGCCATGAAGGCAAGTAAATTTCTCTTCACCTGTCAGCTCCTATTCAGTTGTCTTCTTCTTCATCACACTAAATTTTAGGGCACATTCTGAGAAAATGCCATATACAATGGAGTGGACAGCTAATTCACAGTGTGAAAGTAAGTTCAATGGATGTTTATCATCCCAATTTCAACAACAACAAAAAATTCAGTTCAATGGATTGTGAAAAATGGTGCCTCACAGTGTGAACACAGATCAGAACTGCCGTAACAAAACATAAATAAGCTTCAGATTTGGCAGGAGAAAACAGAATTGTTTAACCTCTCCACTGGTCATATATAATATTCAGTACTATCAATATCAAAAGCTAATACCCTCAACTCTTTCAACTAAATATTTACTGTATCTGTAGAGCATCTATGCACGTCACAACACCTGATTATGAGCTATCTACCTCAACTCTTGAGTATGTAAACTAATATTTACATGGCCACAAGACAAACGCCAAGCAATTTTATATAGCAACGAAGGTAGCTGGAGCTACGATGCTTCTGAATAACCTATTTCTGTGGCTGAACTTTCAACCTAATAAGAGATCATTTTCCACCTTAGCTTGTTTCGATCATTTGGAATAGTCGAACAATTTTACAGAGAGTCTACTTCAAAAGCATACACCAAGGAGAAAACAATTTCACAAAGATGGATACGGTCTTATAGGCTAGAGCAACACATATATGAACCAACTCCACAAAGCTTGCTTTACCACCAGGTCCATGACAACCTTGGAATCAGAACAATGGCATTGACCACATGGTACTTTTTCATTCTTGCAATTGCCTAGATGTCTAAGGTGTGTCAAGACCATCAGACTTATGAAGAATAGGAGATATATAACAACTAGCGTGAGCATTCAGATTAATAATATCAAATTTTGCCAGAAATGTCTTTTCAGATAGACACACCTTTCTTTTCCAGTGCTTCTTATTCAAGCAAGCATAAATACACACCAAAAGACTCACAACTTTCTAACGTTGTACCACCTCTGCAAGCCTTAAAACCATTATAGATCTCTCCCGCTGACTAATGAAGCACTCAGGAACTCACCAGGATGATTTCTTCTGTCGTCTTCAGGGGCCAAGTCAAGCCTTATACCCCTGCCAAAATCGATAAAGGTTTCATTCACTTCGATTTTTTTTTACACGAGTTTCTCGTAAATCCGTTTTTCTAAGTTTTAATGTTAAAAGCAATCCCACTCCCACCCAAGTATTCCTAGTATAGTTATAACAAAACAGCAAGGAGTCAAAATTAATGCATAGAATCATAGCAGTATTGTGATAAAACAAAAGTGCAAATGTATGTAGCAATCTTAAAGCATCGAAATTCCATCCATGAAAATAAGATCAGAAAGTGATACTAAAATTTTTCTTTACATGAAATCTTTAACCATCAGAAGTAAGCTTTTAGGCAATTAATTCTATATCACGCTATTGCTGAAGCCTGTACAACTACAAATCACCAAAGCCAATACGAGCAACAACATTTTAAGCTAACTCATCAAAACCAAAAGTTCACATGAAAAGTTTAACTACTGGTGGTAGGCTTGAAAGTGTAAGGCTGTGGAAGTGACAACGGACCTCTCCTCGAATCTTTATCATCCAAAAGCCTCTTCAGACTTTTGTTCTTGCAGTATAGAGCGTCAAAATGCTTAACCTACACCATCAAAAACCCCCATGATTAGAAACAAACAAATAAATAAACCCAAGAAACTAAAACTAAAACTACATTAATTATGGTCCAAGAAACCTAAAACCAAAAACCCAAAAAGGTAAAATGAAGATTGAGACTTGAGAATGGGGATTTTACCCAAGAAGCACGGCAGTGATTGACAAACTCCTCCCTCGAAGCTTTGCACTCAGCTGCGTATAACAGCCCCTTGGACGCGATTTCAGTCTGTTTTTTGTCCGATTCTTTCTCCAAACACGCATAGAAAGCGTCTCGAGCCTTGTCAAATACACACAATTGCAGAGTATACCCCCAATTTCAATCCACAGCAAGCACATTTACATTTACAAAAAACAAAACAAACAAAAAAAGAGCGGATAGATAGAAAATAAATTAGGACCTTATAGCAAGCTTGTCTGGAACCAGCGAGCACGTCAGTGTGAATCTCATCCGGGTTTCGTACCGAGTAAGCTTCCGTGGCCATGGCTTCGATTCGAATTCGAAAGCAAGGAAAAAAAACTCTGCTTTTGCTGAATTGCTGTGAAATCGGCGACTGCAATGCAACAAACGGAGTGTGAAGGGGGAGTTTGCGCTTGGGTTTGGGTTTGTGTGTACGAACAAGACTGAATTGGGTTGGTCCAGTCCAACCCAACCAGTGGGCCTCTCCTATCCTATCTTTGTATATAAGCCTGATTGATTGTAAATTATTAGAATTTTTTTTTTTGGCCCGAATTGTGAATTATTATAATTGAATCAGACACTTACTGTGTAAATTTTTCTTAATAACGATCAAATATTGAAAATATTTTAAAATAGAGAGAGGGGACTGCCGAGTGGGAGTAACTACTATGGAAGGAATTGTATTTAAAAAGTTGTTTTTAATACCAGAATTTGGGTGAAGTCGGAAGTAGGGCTGGTTTTCGAATAGATCGGATTGGAATCAAGGGATTCCAATTCAAATTCAAACAAATTCTGAATGAAAATTCTTTTTCAATTTCATTTCAAAAAAATTCAAAATTTCAACATTCATTCTGATTCCAAAACTCGGAATTTTTGAAAAATTTCGGAACTTACATATTTCAGTTTTTTTGGAAAATTTTGAAAATTTAAAACATGTCCACCGGTTTGAAAGGTTAAAATTGACTCTAAATTTAAAAAATCATACAAAAGATTATTATATGTTATTACTTAGATGTTATCCTTTATGAAATAACTTGTTTATGTCTATTTGGTCATTAAGTCATATGTAGTTCAACATGAAATTAGTCATTATGTAAACTCTAAACTTGAAATCCCAATATATTTTGGAATTCGGAAGTTTTGGAATCTTGAGATACATTCCAATTCCAATCCAATTTTTTTTCGAAATTCGAAACTTTTGGATGTCGGAAACTTTTCGAATTGGAATCGTTCAGTATCGGAATTTTCAATGCAACTTGCACCCCTAGTCAGAAGGAATGTGACTTTAGATGTTAATATATGAAACCCACAACCAACCACCGCTCATGTAGATATCAAACTCTAAATCCTTATGATATGTTTACTTATTCTTAGAAAAGGGAAGTCATGAATTCAGGAAACTTATATGATTTCACATTTTAAAGATATTTGATTACATGTTTTAACATGGAACCCATATAATTTATATTTTTTTTTATTGCTTATGTATAAGTCAATGCATTAAAAGTAAGGAATTGAAATCATTCAAACACCCATCATGACCCATGTGTTAGTAAATACAGAATAAGAAAAATTGTAATTATTTTGATAGCCATGTCTTAGTTTATGCGTGAAATAAAATTAATATATAAATGAGAAAGAGAAACAAACAGAAATTTGAGAGGGGAGGGGGAAGGGAAAGCAGATGAATGAAAAATCTAAACAGTAAATTGGGTTTAGCTGGGAAAGCAGTAGAAATGGATTTCTGACCCAATGTGACCTCTATCTCTTGTTGGTCGCCGTGCGTTAGTATTAGTATTAAGGGTGCTTTAGTTTATAGACACTATATATTTTACTAATTAGGAAAATACAAATTCAATTCACTTAATTAAGAAAAGGCCAAATAATAAAAAATAGGATGTAATTTTACAATCATGCATTACAAAAAACTAAAAATTACAAAATATGCCATTATGCAAATTTTAAGTAATTCATTTTAAACCAAAAGACAATTGTCATCTCTTCCTCCATTCTCATTTCTTCCCCCCATTTGTGTTGCTGAAATTTTCCTTCCTTCTATTTTTTTTCCTTCCATCTCCCTCCCTTCTCTCACTCCGTCTCCTTCCTCCTTCCTTCATTCTCATTTCTTCCCCATCTATGTGGCTGAAGTTTTCTTTTTTTCCTTCTATCTCCTCTCTTCTCCCATTTCTTGTGGTAGCTCCTCCCTCTGTCTCTCCCTATGATTTCCCTTCTCTTTCCTTCCCTATTCTTCTCTCCTCTCCACAGTTGTTTGCTTTCTTTTCCTGGGATTGGAGAGTTTGTTGGGCGTTTGGATTTTGATTGTGGGGAGCATTTGGGTTGCTTCTTATTCCTTCCTCGTTCCACTATTTTGGGTTTGTTGCTCTGGTTCTTTTGTTTCTTGTTTTCCCCTTCTTTTTTTCTTTTTTTCTGTTCTATTGTTTTTTCCTAACTTGTTTAAGCTTTCCCAAAAAAAAAGACCGATTCCTTACTCAAAACCATAAATTAGTCATACATCAATGCAAAAGAACTCAGCCAAAACCATTATATATAAAAAAAAATAACAGAAGGAAAGGATATGCTATTCCCATTGATGAAAGCAACAGGGAAGAGACAAAGTCAAATTCATTTTAAACCAAAAAGTAGTACCTAATTTTACAATAATGTAATTAAAAAAATCAAAATTACACAAAATGCCACTCCTAAAGGCAAGCACACTATGAAGAAACAAAGTCAAATTCTCCTCCTGTCTCTAATCAACAACTCCACAAGCAAGAGGATAAAACCCTGCAAAACAAAACCAAAAGCACAGTGTAAGAATAACATAAATCGCATTGCAGAAATACATAAACCGTATTGCAGCATAAAACCCTAATTCTATGTTAAAGTCTTTAAGAATCAACACTTCAACCAAGAATCGGGTTAATCGCTTATGGCTCAGTATATCCCTTATATATCATATATATTTTTCAACTAGGCCAACTTATCCCCAGATTACCACTACGAAACAAAATTTCCTTATTCCTTATTCTCGTGAAATAATGACAAGCTTTTTCCGCCCTCCCATTCCACATTTCCTGCTTGAGACTCCTTTCCAAGAGCCTGGTCCCGATTGGAGCCATGGGCTACCCATCGTTGCTTCATATCCTCCTTACCCAAAGTGAATTAGTGATTAAAGGTAGCTAAACCCAATGTCATCCCATAGGTTGTGTTTCTACTATCCCAAATTTCAATTGACAAACATTATTTAGTTAAAAATTGACTCAACGAAAAGGAATATCGATTTCAAAATTCATAAACAAACATTAATCGCCAAAGGTACCAAGTTTTGAACAGACTGTGACATAAAGCGCATTGCGGGAAAACATAAACTGTAATGCGGAAAATATAAATCAGACATTCTGAGAGAAAAACATAAAATCAGATTGAAAAACATAAATTGCAATGGAGGTGCTTTCATGTTTGTGATAGGAAATATGATAATGAACAAAAATATGATAAATAACAAAGGATGATTTGAAGAGCAGAGAAAAGACCTTTCACTCTTTTTGTGGTTTGAAATGAAAAAGGATGCAGAAGGTTTGTCTGCTTTTATTTTGGCCTATGTTAGACTTGGATATATGCATCGATCCGCCTACGCATGACAAAACATAGTAGGTAGTTACTATAATGTGTGGTTGCGGTGCAGTTCCATTTATATATCTCAAGGAATGACTGGCAATGAATGGCCGACTGGGGTCTATATATAGCACAATTACTCCAAGCTTTTGTATGAGACAGAGCATGCAGGGCAGACAGAGATGGAGGTGATGCAAATACTTCACATGAACAAAGGGGTTGGCCGGACTAGTTATGCTCAAAACTCCAAAGTTGAGGTCCAAATTAATATTATTCATCATGCTTTTCTTCAATTAATAACTATGTTATGTTAATTAATTTCATGTATATATATGTATATAATCTTTTGATGATTAATTTATTATTTTTTTGTAAAGCAAAATAATTTCCATCGCAAAGCCAGTCATTCATGATGTCATACAAGAAATCTTTCAATTTGAAATAATATAGAGAGCATGGTGATAGCGATTTGGGGTGCTCATCCGGACCCAACACCTTATTGCTCATCTCCGAATCATAGAGTCATCATACGCGCCAAAAGTCGCAGCCTTGGCCTCAATTTATCGACAACAACAGAGATCGTAGTGTTCCTCAATGACCTCTTCAAAGAATGACTTCGATGATGGACTTTACTTGAGCGGGCACTTCGGCCCAGGAAGAAGAGAGCTCTGCGGACTACGTCTTGTGACTCGCGAGGAAGAAGAGAGAGATTCGGCGTGACGTCGTAGAGAAAGTGAGTGGGATCTAGTTTTGACAACGCTTAAAAAAGAGGGTAAAATTGTATTTTACTTTTATAATTTAGGATAGCCCAACGAATCTAGGCCACTTCTTTGGCCAAATTCAAAACAAAATTTGATCCTTATGTATCAAAACCTAAACAGAAATACTTTATGTATCAAATCTTTATTATTAAAGATTCTTATGGTTAATACCTAATTTTTCTTAGTATTAATTTGGAATTGGTACTAGATCCTCCATCATTTTTTTGTTGGTCGAAAAGATCATCATCTATCGTACTCTGTCCTGTCTCTCTAGAGACTCTCCTCCTACATACATTCATACATTATTACCAGTAATGTCACTTTCCTCCTTTCTTTATTAATTGTTTTAATTTAATCTGTTTTTGCTTTTAATTATTTTTGCCGACAAAAGCACAGTCGCTGGCACACCACACCCACCGTAACCATATAAGATCCATACATAAGACCAGCTATGAATGACCCCTCCTGCCTAAGAAGAAGCTATGTAGCAGAGAGAGAGAGCAGGAATAGGTGATGAGACAGTAGAATGATTGACAGAAGAGAGTGAGCACACTCAGGCAATTGTATAAAGCTATACCTTTGCGTGCTGCGTGCTCACTTCTCTTTCTGTCAGCCCTCCATTTTTATTCATTATTCCTTCTCTTCTCTGTGTCTATCTTCTTCCTCCATACTCTCTCAAACTCCCATCTTATTTCCCTTCCACCTTCTTCCAGGTATACTCTCTTTCTTTCAAGAAGATAGAGAATCGAATTTCATTCCATTTATATTTATTATGCCTCTCTCTCTTCGTTCTGTCTGCTTTTTATTTATATTTATTTCTCATTCATTTTCCCAGGCAAAGACCCCCTCCTTCTTACCCTCGAATCAATTTAGGCACCTCACACATGGATTCAGATTTTCTGTCTATACTTTTGTGTGTCTCTTTATGTTCATGCTTTAATTTTGTGACACGTGATATTATTTTATTATTTTATTTGTATTAAAAGATAAAAGCATTAATTTTATTAAAATATGATTAAGTGGAATATCACGTATCATAAAATTAAAACATGAACAGATGGATAAAAATATATTTGTATGTATTACAATACACAATAACAATATCATGAGACATCCAGACCGTAGTTGCTACATCCATCACAATAATAAGCTTATTTTTGTGAGCCCCCTTCACATTATATTTCAAAAATCTAAACCGTTTAACTTTCAGGGATATGTACGGATTTTCTTCTTCTTCTTTTCACATGATAATAATAAATATATATATTTAATCCTAATCCTAATAATTATCTTATGTACCATTATCATGATTATTATGTTAAGATGTCATGATGGAGTTTGAATTCGCGTGACATTTGATTGTCCTTTGCTAATCAATCTTCAAACTAATGAACTAATTACTCCTCCCTAGTTCCTACCCACTCTATCTACTACTGTTCACATTTTAACGGAAACCCCTATTCATTGTTCATGCCTCACTCACGTATTATGAATAATATGAAAAATCAAAACCCTTCCTCTTCTTTTTTCTGATTCTTCTTCCCCCACTCTTTTTATTGAATTTTATATTTTGTTTTAAATACAAGAATTGATAAACGTCAGGGCATATTTGGCTGTGATATTCTTTTCCAACGGTACCTTCTGAAACCTGCAGATAAACATTTTCTACGACTTCAAAAGGGGTAATTTTTGAAGATTTGATTTTCTTTTTGGGGTCTAATATTTCTTTAATATATATATTTATAGCGATTTTTGTGTGTGTGTGTGCATATTTCTGGTTTTCGTGGTCTCGCAAAGCGGAGGTGGAAGCTGGGTTTCATAAGAGGAAACATAAACCCTTGTGGCGGTGCCAAAAATGGAGAGAATTCATTGTTTCCCCATCTGGCCAGATCTCAACTTTTCCTGTGTCATTAATGACATTTTCAAAGTTGAAGAAATTTCCTTATTCAGGTAACTTCTTTATTCAATTACCAGATTTTCCTGGATTCTGATTTTATTGCCCTTTTCGTTAGATATTTGCTTCGGTAACAAGGTGACATTTAGGGTTTCAGTTGTATAAGCTGACCCAAATAGAGGTTTTGATTCTTCTTTACACCACTCCTACATATAGTTGTTTCTTAATTTTTTTCTTTGATAGGAAGTACTTATTGTTGATTTGGGTTCAGGAGCAACAGATTATTTGCTGCTTCCATTTATTTGCAGCAGGTTAATCAACAAGGTAACGGTTGTAATCTCCTTAATATTCATGATAATCTCTCAGTTTATTGATTTTTTTCTATCACAGTTGCCGTCTGTTTTTATGGCTTCGTTTAATGCTCTTCTTTTAAGTTTTTTTTGGTTGTAAATCCCTTTTTCTTTTTCTTTTTCTCTTTGGTTTTGGAGGGATGGGGTGGGGAAAATTTCCTTTAGTTTGCAGCACGGCCTGGTTACTAGTTGATGATGATGATGATCTTATTATTTTTGTCTAGTTAAAAAAAAAATCGGAACATGAGAAGTTGATTTGGTGGTGAACTTTGAGTCATTGAACAAGGTTTCAGAAATTGATTACGGATTAGTAAGCCATTCATGCCTTTTTCTCGGCTTGTTATGAATGAACATTAACTATTTCTTCTTTACCATTACTCAATACTATTCTACATAAAATAAATTTGCGGGTACTGTTTTTATATCTTTAAACTAGTGTATTTAAGATGAAAGTCACAAGTTCTGCTAATCTTTTTCAGAAATTGAATAATGAGATGCTCATTCAATACATGATCTTGCTGATGCAATACAAGCAAGAAGAAAAAAGAAAGGCTTTAATTTTTGTAACAAATACAAATGATTTGTTTAGTTTTCTATCAGTTCTCAACGAAGAGAAATAATATTGATTAAGACGTGCTGCATAGTTGATTCAATACTAACTATATCACGCTAAATATTAAACATATAGATATTGTAGTAGAATTTCGTTTTAGTTATTATCTCTTTTGGGTTTTAGGATGGCGGCGTTGGAAGGATGCTTTCCATGTATATGTGTTTCATATCACAATATTGGTCTTGCTTCATATGAGTTTTATGTCTATGGAGTGGTCCACTTCACCTTTCGTCAAGGCCTATCTTAGGTTTGAGCCCCACCAAAATCTCTTAAGTTACCTTGGCAGAAAGACAATTTAAGTTTTGGAACAAGTGGTACTTTTTCAATTGGCCTTGATTGGTGATAACTAAATGGTGGTCTGATATATATTTTTGGGTTTTATGATGAGGAGAGTTGAGAAATTAGGAAGAGAATGGGATACATGGATCATAACCCTGAAAAGTTTAAAATAGTGTATAACCCTAATCACAATAGAATGCTAGTTGATTGGTCTTGAATTTGTAAAAGTTGTGCATCAATTTCATTGTTTATCTTTTGACTTAGCATGCTAAACTGTTCGTTAAATCATGTATCTTAGCATCTGCGTGACCTTAACTTCCGTACAGCTGTAGTAGATATTTCCATCTTACCATCTGAATAATAATTGACTGGCTTGCGAAGACATTTTTTTGTATCCTGTTATATATGTATATTAGTTGATATTTGTCATGTTGTAGAATTTATATACTTTTATTTTAATTATTTATTTATCTTGATTTGGTTGAATTACATAAAGTTCCTATTTGACTGTAGAAGCATATTATGGAAGAGGGCATGTCAAGCACGGTTTCAAACAGTAGGATGAAAAGGAATATTGTAGGAGGAGTATCAGATTCAAGCCTTGCTGCTAATGACTCATCAGATGGTGCTTGTAAGCGCGTGTCTAAGAAGTTCAAAGGAGTTGTTGAGCAGCCAAACGGGCATTGGGGTGCCCAAATATATGCCAATCACGAAAGGGTTTGGCTTGGCACTTTCAATTCAGAGATTGATGCAGCCATGGGTTATGACAGTGCTGCACTCAAGCTTAGGGGTAGAGACTGCCATCGCAACTTTCCGTGGACAGAAACCACCTTTGAAGAGCAGCACTTTCAGAATCAGTACACCACAGAAGTTGTGCTCATCATGATCAAGGATGGTTCCTACCAGACCAAGTTCTCGGAATTTCGAAGAAGCCGGTCTGGAACTGAGAGTGTGGGGGCTGATGTTCAATTTGGCAGCTTAGCTAGGGTGCAAAGCAGCAACGGAAAGGGAGAGCTGTTGGAAGACTTTCTTTTCCAAAAAGAGCTGACGCCAAGCGATGTGGGTAAGCTCAATAGACTTGTGATACCAAGTAAGTATGCGTGTACCTACTTTCCCACTGTTTCTGAAGCCATAAGAGGAAAGGTGGAGAGTTGCTCCAGCCAGCTGACGTTTTATGATAGGATGCTGAGGTCATGGACATTCCGATTCTGTTTTTGGAAGAGCAGCAAGAGTTTTGTATTCACCAAGGGTTGGAGTAGGTTTGTTAGGACACACGATTTGCAGGCCAAAGACACTATCAGATTCTTGCAATGCCAGTACAAGCAATCCGGGGACGGTAATTATAAGGAGAAGCCTCACTCATTCTGCATGATTCAAGTTAAAAAGGATGGTGGTCGAAACAATGATGTTAGCTGTTGGGTTGAGAATAATGCTAATAGTTACGAATATGATGGTGTTAGGAATGAAGGAGGCATGATGGATTTGGATTATAAGTTTAAACTTGAAGCTGTAAGCCCAAATATTCATGAAGATGAAGATGGAATCCTCCTGCCAGATCAGAAGAAATGTTTCAGGCTCTTTGGAGTGGAAATCAGTGATGTCGATGTGCTTTCTTCGCATTCGATCATAGTATAGTTCATCCTTCAAATGGTTCAGAAGTTTTTGTTTGTACTTTCGCAGGGAATAGGGCTAAGTAGGTTCTGATCTGGTATGCTAAACATGCATCCTTTGAAATTTAAGGATGTGAGATCAAGCTAACTGATCAATCGTTAATTGATATTGATGGCATGGAACTTTAAATTTTTACTATAACATTATGCATGCATATGTTTGCATCAATCTGTCTGATATATTTTTGTAAGGATGGATGATGATTGCCTGCGGCATGCTAGGGCTGAGTTACAGTAATTTTTGAGCTGTCTTTGGTGCCCTTTGCACAGTTTCAGTTGTGTTGTGTTGGCGTTCTTTTTCGTTCTGATTCTGAAAGAAAGCGACTTTGTATTTCAGGCATATGTCACATGTGTATTAATTTGAAATGGATGCAGTTGCCGTTTCGTTGGTATGCCTTGCGGCTTCCTTAGCAGAAAAACATGTATGAAACGAGGATAGCATTGTTTCAATCACGGACTGCCACGTGAAAAAGTTATCACGCGTGGTGTGACCCCTTGAAAATTTTCAAATATTTTGTTAATCTCACAATAAAAATTTCACGGTCCAATTTGTGATAATTTGGATTTTCATGAAATAACTATTGGTTTATTAAAGGGATGATTTATTTCCTGATACTTTGAAGTTGGAATTTTGGTAATTTGATGTCATTGAAAAATAGTAGGCATTCGTACGAGCGTGTGGCATTTTCAGAGAATTATTTGTAACCCGGAAGTATTTTTGACGAGTTTCTGAAGTTGGGAATAAGTTAAAAATGAAAAGATAAAAAAGCGATAAATTACTGTGCAACACTATACCCACATGGGTTGCCGACACTCTTATCATTTCCTTATCCTTTCTATCTTCTTCCTTTCATTTCATATCACTTTCCCATTTTTTTTCTTCATCTTCTTCTCCCTATTCAGAAACTCAAACTC
The DNA here is from genome assembly GCA_024362665.1 of Prunus padus. NCBI lineage: Eukaryota > Viridiplantae > Streptophyta > Magnoliopsida > Rosales > Rosaceae > Prunus > Prunus padus. The sequence goes on from JANFAM010000018.1 coordinate 33,032,801, forward strand.
GTGGCACTATTCATCACTATAGAAAGCCCATTTCTAAAGCTCAAATCAGAAAAAACTTCTTCATGAAAGTTGTTCACCTGCTCGAGGACTATAACATATCAAAAAATCAGTATCATCAAACTAGTTTAGCTACCTCAAACTGGCTATGAACTTTACGTGTTCATCAATGGCTAGTGAGTTCTCTGCAGCTTAGTTTTCAATATTTTTCTTTAGTCTCTACTGGTTGTTTGACAAACTTTCCTTCTTTGAAGTTGTTCCTCAGTTTAAGAACTATGACATATCCAAAAATCAAAGTAATCCAAGTACTCTAACTATGTCTGTGGTAAGCATGTTCGTCATTTCCTCAGATTATGTTGTTATTACTATACAACACCATATTCACTCTTGTATGTCAATTTCCCTTTCCCATATGACAATAAATCCTTCATGGAAGGTGTTCAGAACTCTGTTCTCTAGAACATATCCAAAAATCGTGGCAATCCAGCCAGTGTATCCATTTCAGGAGTGGGTCAACTGACACAAGCTTTTGTTAGTTTTCAAGTATAATTTGAATTGGTTATTGTCTTTGGGAGCTTCACTTAGAAAATTCTAAAAAATTCAGAGGGTTAAGGTAAAGATTTAAGATGGTTGAGTTCTTGAATTTTCTTTGAATTGTTGGCCGAAAGCCAGTCTTGAAAATAGAAGGACCAAAAGATAATTTAAAACAAGTGTAAGTGACAAAGGACAAATAAGGTAAAATGTAAGGACCAAAGTGAAATTATGAATAAGTCCGAGGATTGAAATATGATTTGGACAAAGCATAAGGACAAAAGTGAAATTGTTGACTAGTGAGAGGACTACAATGCAATTGAAGATAGTTATAAAAACTAAATTACAAAAAAGAATTTTAAGTAACATATTTTTTTTAAAATGACTGGACTAGGAATCAATTGCCTAAGAAAGAATAATTTGAGTTCAAAGGTACAGAATGCAAGTCAGGCATCAGTTTTGGATTCCAGGTAGGGTGACACACTCTCGGACTTGTATTTTGTGTATGTATGACATAATATATAGGAAAAACTACAGTAAACCCCCCAACCTATAGGGTCGGTTACAAGTTCATACCTGATTTGTGAGACATTTATGAGAACATACTCAACTTCACAAAAACTTACGAGTACATACCCTCCGTTAGCCAAACTGTTAGTTAATCTGTTAAATGCTGACGTGTCAAAAGTGGGACCCATTTTTTGATGACATGGACTTCCACTGTGGGCCAAAAACTAATAAAAAATTATTTTGCAGTTTAATTTATTTTTAAAAATTAAACATATTAAATAAAAAAACCCTAATCTCATTCTCTCTCTCCCCCTCTCTCTTGCCTCCTCCCAATGAACCCAGATTCTTCCTAACCCAGCCTTCATCCTAGCATGACAATCATCCCTCCTCTACTACTCCATTGAAGAAGACCTCACTTGCCTTGAGGGGGTCAAGACTTCACTCACAGACCCACGAAGGAGGCTGAGCAAATGGGACTTGGGCAAGAGGTTGGTGGCCTCCATTTGCAAGCTGGTCTGAGTGTCGTGATGGAACGAGAAGGAGAATCGACTCATCAGCCTCCAGCTTCCTTCAATGGAGCTAGCCGGTGAGCTCCCTGAGTCTCTTAAGTTCTACCATAGCCTAGATCTCTCCGGTAACGCTCTCTCCGGTTCCATCCATCCTCAAATCTGCAATTGGCTCCCTTATCTCGTAACCCTAGATCTCTCCAACAACCACCGCTCCGGTTCTATCCCTTTGGAGATTGTCAACTGTAAGTTCCTCAACACTCTCATTTTGAACGATAACCGTCTCTCCGGTTCTTTGCCCTACAAGCTTGGCCGGCTCGATCGGTTGAAGAGAATCTCTGTTGCTAATAATGGTCTCTCCGATACGATACCTCTGGACTTGACAATTGCTTCCCACCCCCCATTTCTTCTCTCTCTCTCTCTCTCACTCTCAGTCACAAGCTCATGTAGTGGATGATAACATGCTCTTGTTTCAAACAAAGGGCATTGGATCCGATCATCATATGTCTTATCTGATCAAAACCCAGATAGCCAATCACCCTCGTTTCCCTGATTTAGTTGCTGCATACCTCGAATGCCAAAAGATTGAGAGACTTGTTGGAAAGATTGAGACTTTGAAGGTGCTGGATCATGCCAAGATTGGATGGGATCGAACCCAGAAGCTGAGAGTTCGGCAGAGCCAAGCCTATGACTCTTGGGTACATATCAGACGACACCCCTTTGCAAACGACACCTCTCCATGAACATGGCGTGTAGTCGTACAAATTCTGGGGGAAGAAATCAGAGAGAGAGAGAGAAGAAATTGGGTTAGGGAAGAAATCTGGGTTGGGAGAAGAAATCTGGAGAAGAAATCGATAGAGAGAGAGAGAGAGAGAGAGAGAGAGAGAGAGACAGATTTTTTAAAATTTAATATGTTTAATTTTTTAAAATAATTTAAGTAGTAAAATAATTTATTATTAGTTTTTGGTCCACGTGGAAGTCCACGTCATCAAAAAATGGGTCCCACTTTTGACACGTCAGCATTTAACATATTAAATAACAGTTTGGCTAACGGAGGGTATGTACTCGTAAGTTTTCGTGAAGTTGAGTATGTACTCATAAATGTCTCACAAATCGGATATGAACTTGTAACCGACCTTATAGGTTGGGGGTTTATTGTAGTTTTTCCTAATATATATTGTTGTGTGCGAAAACTGTATTATTTATGATTGCCATAAATGCTTGGTTTTATGAATGCTTGACTTTGATTTTCCAAAGTTTGAAGGGTATATGCTTGCGGGCATTATCCTCGACGACCTGAGGGTGAATGGGGCATAGCAACTTCCTTGGGTTTCGATTCTCTAAACCTCCAGAGGGGTTACGCGGACAGACTTTACCAATACCCTACGCATGAGGTATAGTCGATAAAGTGTAAACTGTTGAAATGGACACATTCGCTACCGTACCATATGAGTTGGATTTAATTATAATTTCTGGTAGGGGTAATTGGCCTTAAAGGATCTGTTGTCAGACAAGCTGATACAGGAACGTTCAAAAAATGTTTATGAAAATTACTTGAGCATGCCAATTGATTTTAAATCCATAATAAATGGATACGGTTTGTGTTTGTGCATATTCTTTCACTTATTTTGAAATAAATCTATGGCCATTATTATTATTATTATTATTATATTCATTATTTACTTTGAAACCTGGCTTGGAGCCTCCTAGCAAATGAACGTATGTGATGCCCACCCATACTTTTGTTGTAGATTCCTTTCGTGGGTGGCATCTTGGTGCGACTCTTCATTTGTCAGCATTTGGCTCGTGTCTCACGTTGTTGTCAGGTAGTGAACCCTATTCATCACGGCTAATCATGTTTCACTACATATGTATAAATTTGAATTCCATATGGTTGGTATATTTTCATTATTGGTTTGTAAAACAATTTCTGAAGTTACTGATATTATTTCAGGACCTCTAGGGTTGGTTTAACTCTCAAATAAATTTTGTATAATATTATAAATTATTTTTCCGTTGTTGTTAAACACTATGATCCAACCCCTTTTAATTTATTTATAAAGGGCTTAGTGTATTTTGAGCATCTTGGGAGTATAACCATTGGACTTAGGTGTCGCTGTCACGTGTTTCGATTTTGGGGTGTGACACGTGGCATAGCATGATTGGATGTGAATAGCAAAATAGTGTTATCTCTATTTCATGTAAGTGTTTCTCCTTTCTTAGATATTGTGAGTTGCAAGTACGTTTTGCAAACAATGGAACATGGGCCTAGAAATTATGTCATTTTGTTTTGTTGTTTCCTTTATTTAATAGCTAGTTGGGTTGGGTTTGGCTTTGATCATCTCCAAGGGAAGAGGCAAAAGAGTAAGCAAACCATTTTCATGCTCCAAAGAAAAAAGTAAATGGGTATGCAAAATATATCTAATCTCCCCAATAAGACAATATTCCCTACTTCAAAGTGAAGAGGTATTGAAGTAGGTATATTGGGTCACACCTGCTTTTTATAATAAAATATCATCTCTACTCTCTCACATACTTTCTATAAAATACAATAGTAAATGTAAAAGATAAAAATAAATAATATAATAATGGTTTGTAAACTTGCATTGCTTAGTAGCGACCAACTTTTTTCATGAGGCAAATAGGTATGCAACATTTCACCTAGGTTGTTATAGTATAATTTTGCCTACTTCATTTGCATTTGTTATAGTACTTCATTTGCATACTTCCTTTGAGATACTCTTTTGATACTATTTGAAACTCAATATGCATCATTTGGATATGGCAGGCAGGCTAAAAAAACATAAGATCATCCAAGGTGTAACATCATCACATTTCTTAACACTTGACACGTGTTTATGGGTATAACCATGGTTAGTTACACAAACACAAAACAAATAGTTAACTATGATTATGCCCAAAGACATATGTCATGTAGGGGTGGGGCACGGTATGGGATGACACGGGATGGAGGTCATCCATGTGTCAATCCCGAATAGAAGGATCGGTATGGAACGGGATGGGATGAGGGATTTTCAAAAAACGTTCAAACCATATCGGCGCCAAACGGGACCGGTATGGTTCGGTATCAAAACTGATACCGTTTAGAATAGGCAAAAGTTTGGACTGACTTGGTTGTCAAAACTGAAACTATCTGATTGAACATTGGAGGGTGGAGGTGGCTGAGGAACAAAGTATGGTTGCAGAGTGGGAGTGGCAAGGACTTTTTCTTTGATTTCAAGGAGAGACCAGACCATTTTTATTTTCTTTGCTTATTTCCAAGGAGAGATTGAGAAAACTTACCAAGATTGCATTTTCTTACCTTCAGACATTTAATCAAGAATCTCATCCGGTATGCAAACAAACACAAGTCCAAGTCCAAGTGAAAATGCAGAATCCCAGACAGTTGTTTAAGCTTGGTCTCATGTGGTTGTGTTGGATTATAAGCTGGAATTCTGATATAGACTCAATGGTTTACCCTCAATTTACAGCAAGCAGAACTTGCAAATTGAAGTGAGAGAGAGAGAGAGAGAGAGAGAGAGAGAGAGAGAGAGAAAGATGGAAATAAATGGGGACACACACAGAGGTGAGAATTGAAAAGCAGAAGCCAATAAATCAAATAAATCTACCACCCTGTGCAGAATTGAAAAGCAGAAGCCAATAAATCAAATAAAAAAATACTTATGGATCTGAAAATAAGTTTCATTTGTGGGAGATGAGATGAGATACTAAATCTGAAATTTTGGGATAAATAATATTAATATGTATTATTTAATAATAATTAGTTATTGTTCGGTACGATATGACACCAAACGAGATCACAAATCTGATACCGGTGTCGTGCCAAACAGTAATGGGAAGACACGGTTTCATCCCGTTTAAGCATCAACACCAAACGGTTTGGCACGAGATTGGCACGGAATGACACGGTTTCTGGACGGTATCAGTATTCCGATTTTGATGCCCACCCCTAATATCAAGTGTTGAGAAGAATGATGACTCGTGAGGGTACACCTTGCGCAGTAGTGAGCAAAAATATTGATGTTTCTAATATGTTAAATTAATACGTGGGGAACTTGGAGCTTGTCACCCATGTTAAATTAATACAAGTGCTTCCGGCTGCTGAATTAGGGGTTTGAATATTTGTTGGTTTATGCGTAATTCTCTTTAAATCAATTCATTTTGGCACTGGATATGTTGTATCTATTTCGGTACTTTTGTGGCATTGTACTTTGTTCTATTTCTTCAATAAATACTATCGCTTTGTTCAAATTAAAAAGAAAAAAAGAAAGAGAGCATCGCCATTACTCTGCTATTGGGGCACTATAACCAAGAGTTAATGTTGGATTTTAATTCTTAATTAATTGGAACTTGATCGTTGAAGGACTGATTGCGCGTACTAACTTTATTGGATAATGTAATTGTCACTATTAATTAATTAATCGGCTGTGGCTGTTATGATTATTATGTTGTTGACGTCGAATTGAACAATTGCCTTTTTTATAATATAGAAATAATCAATTGTTAAAAATTTATCTTAATTTATTCGAAATATTAGGGGTTTAGTATTTCCACGTGGAATGTGGCAAAATAAGCATAAATGCTAGCTACAAAAGGAGGTCCATCACACTTTATATTTGTGGGTCAGTGGTGGAAGAGAAAATAGGGAGCATTAAACAACCACCATTTTTTTCCAAAAAAAACAACCAGCATTGTCTTGGAAACGGCCGACAGCTGGAATGGATGGTAAATGCACTCAGCTTCCAACCAAGGGTCGTCTTGTGCTCATGCAAGCCCATTGTCTGGAAGGCAACAAGGACAACAACCACTGTCAACAACTGACCACCGACACATTAATCTTAGTTTTCATGTGCATATTCATAATAATAACTGAAAAGGAAAGCCCTGCAAAAGAAGACTATATGTTGTGGTCCTGGACCTAGTGGTAATATGCCTTTCTTCTTCTTCTTCTTCCCTTTTCTGTTTTTCTTCATGGGTTGTCAATGGTGGCCAAGTTCAAGTTGTGCCTTACTGGGTTCCATAGCAACAGACAGTGCAAACATGGGTTTTGGAACCCAATCTTAATTTCAAGACCAAGCAATATTTTCTGAAAAAAAAAAAATTGCTGGTTGTTTTTTTTGGGAAAAAAAATGGTGGTTGTTTAGGTACACTGAGAGAGAGAGAGAGAGAGTGCGGGGAAGAGGAGAGAGAAGGGTCAGGGGAGGGAGGGGAGGAAGGAAAGAAAAGAAAAATAAAATAAAAGGGTGAGAGAAAGGAGGAAAAAGAGGGAGTGTGTTGTGATGTGGGCCTTTTTTGATTTTTTAATTTATTCTCATATAAAAGTTAACTAAGTTAACTAAGGTTAACTATGAGACACATGTCATCTTTTAAAGGTGCATACACCTATAGTTAATGTGGTGAGCAAAAATACTCCTAGAGAAAATAACCGTGGGGAAAATGACATGCATATTGGAAAGTGTTATGCTGCTACTATTGTGCTAGTGATGATTCGTGAGGTGGAATGGGGTAAATTGCGTTACAAATTATGATCTACCTATATATATATAAAGCAAAAGATAGAAAATAGTGAAACATTCAAAATACCAGAAATTGTCTTTGATTAATGCAAACATTAAAAATTAAATAAGGATAATATAATTAATTTATATTTTTCTATTAAAATTAAAAATAAAATCATATAATGAATTTTATTTTTATAGAACATAATTACCTATTTTATATTTCCTTAATTCTAAAATAAATAAATTAATTTAAAAACAAAACAAAAAATAAAACCAAGAGCGTGTGACAAGGGACTAGTGTTTGTAATTAATATTGAACCCTACGGAAATGGAGTTTGGAATGTGGGGCAACAGTGAGTTTGGATGCACTTCATGACACACACTAACTCTACATAGATAAATAAGTTTAAAAATACTATGGCATTCAATAATGATGGAAATTAACGTTATACAATTTATAAAGTTAATTGTTTAAAAGTGGTAGTTGATAGATTTGTTAACGGTGGAGATGAAAGAGGTGAGTGTCATCATTTGCGATGTTCAGGCCGGCTATGAGATTTTTTAAGGTTCAGGGCAACGTCGAAAATAGACCTTATGTATATGGTAGAAGAAAAATTATTTAATTTTATTTACACGTGTGTGTAGAATATTAAAAAATAAAACTTTTATAATCATAGAAAAAAGTTTAGGCCTCAGACAAAATGTCATTTATTTTTTGTATATAAGAAATGATTGAAGCACATAAAAAAGTACTAAAAAGAGCCAATAATTTGAATATATCTAGTTTACATGCCTAGAAAAGAAAAACTAAGTTATAACAACAAAATTAACAATATGGAGGAAATAGGAGTGCAGGCATTTAGGTTATATTTCATGTCGTGTGTATCTGTGTTTTCACAACGTTTTTTTCTTTCTCCAGCAAACAAAAAAAAAAGCCTTTTTTTTTCTTCTCTCTTTCAGAATTTTTTATGCGTAAATCAACTAGAGTTGTGATGACTGGTGATTAGGTATGGGAATGCGTATATGGCTATATGTGCACAGTGCATACGGTAGCTTCTCATCATCTGCATATGTAAAGATGATATGATGACATGATGAAAATGGGTTGGTGATTTTTAACGGACATCTTTATCTTCTCCCCTAGTCTGACGCAATCCCATTTGCATTCAGCAGGATGTGTTTCCTTTTCATTCCCTTTCCCTTAGCTCCCTCACATAAACATGGAGAACCCGACCCCACCAAAAATATTGGTCCAATACCAATTAGTCTTTGCCATTGGCAAACCGTCGTTTTTCGATTTCAGATCTTCTAAGATACGATTCGCTTTTTTAAGGGCTTCTTAGATCTAGGTTGAAAATAATTAAATGTCATTGGGTTTACTTAAGGGCTTCTTAGATCCATGTGCAAAATAATTAAATATTATTAGGTTTAGTTCGCGCGTTTTTAGTTTTAGATGTGGGTTCTTTGATTGGGTCGAATTTACCCTTTAAGTTAAATAAAGAAAATACATTGAAAATCTAAATTTAATGCATTTGAATTCTTTCATTCATAATATATAGATAAAATAAAATTTAATCAATGAAAAATAAAGACTCACATATTATATCAATCGATCAGACAAACACCCACATGAAATTATGTACTTGAACATAAATTAAAAGACTACCTTTAAGTCATATACAAAAATAGAGAAATAAAATTGTATGTTACCTACAAAAAATGGCTAATTATTATGACATAAATTACTATTACCCGATTCAAGTCATAAAGGTCAACATTGGAACAAAAAATGATTTTTAAAAAAATAAATAAAGATTACATCAGAAATATTTAAAAAGGAATGTAATCATATGTGGCACAAAATTCAAAGGACTTGCACAATTCTAATTATAGTGAAAAGTTATTTATGGAAAAAAAAAACTTAAATAAAATGCATTTTACAAATTAAGGGCTAGTTTGACATTGATGTGCTGTGAAAATAATTGCTATCAGATTTGATGTGAGAGAAAGCAATTTAGTGTTTGGTAAACTTTTTGTTAAAAGTGCTATTTGTACAACAATTAGTTTCATAGTGCTTCTCTAACCCTAATTGAGAAGAATGAAATTGACAAGAAAAATTAACCTAATATATCTCTTACCTGATTCATGTGGCTTCTAGAGAGTGCTTCAATGATCCAACAAGGAAAATTGAAGGAAAAGACTGAGAAGAGTAGCTCTTGATTGAGGAACATGGAAGAGAAGGCGTGAAGATGAACGATGGGAAGTAGAAGAATGAAGAGAAAGAGACGCGAGCGTGAAAACATATGGGGTTATTTTTGGAATTCCAAATTTTTCATTCAACTCTAGTCTCTCTCCAAACTTATTGCGGCATAATTAGAAAATGAAAGCAATTATATACCATCTTTCCCTTATTGCTTTATCCCACATCAATTTTTTAAAATCATTTATCACCACAAATAATCAAGAGTGCTGCTAAACGAACCCTAAAATTAACTGAGTACACCCTACTACAAAAGTATTTATTGAATTACTGATTTACCCTAATATAAAATGACAAAAAAGATATATGAAATTGTTAAACAAATTTAATTTTAGTAAGTACACCCTACCAACTATATTCAACCCTAATTAAGAGATTGCTTGGTGCCCATCTTTGTGATCCCAAAATTATGTCTTCTGGATTCAAATGAGAGACTTTCGAATTTGATTTTTGTGGTGAATGGTTAAATCGCTGGATTTTCACTGCAGTTTATGCAAGCACAGCTCCAGTTCAAAGGAAGGAGCACTGGCATGTTTTTTAAACTTCGGTTGATAACAGGATGCTACCTTGAGATTGAGATCGGTAGCTTTTGACGAAGAAGATAATAGTAATTTGGGTTATATATTAATTATCCTATAATCCTACCAACCCAAATGAGTGGCATGGGGTGGAGAACAGATGGTAGCATTGAGGTAAAGCATACAACACTAGCCTAAAATCCACTTCATGGGAGACAAATACAGGCAGGCTTCATAGGACTCGGGAGGAGACAAATACAGAAATTGGAATTGCAAAAAAAAGTGTCAACAGTTTTAATAGAAGCATAAATCCATATGAAAAGTCAAAGATTTATAAACACTATTAAAAAAAGTCAAGCTGAAAATCAACTATAAAGTAATGCTACAAGTATTAGGGTGTACGAAGGGTATTTTTGGTAGTTCAATAGGGTGTACTTAGTTAATTTTACATTTTAATTAAAATATTAGGGTGTACTTAGATCATAGGGTGTACTCAGTTAATTTTAGAGTTCGTTTAGCAGCACTCATAATCAATTCCAAACGGGCACTAAGATATGTTTTAGACTAAGATTTTTTCACTCATGGGCTTGGGAAAGATGGGCCTCTGAAATGGCGATGATGGACAGAAAGAAAAAGCTTTGGGCCCAAAATTGACTTTCAAGCCCACACAAAAGGCTTGGATGAGATGGAGAGACCGAGCGAATCGAGAAAGGGTCAACATTACCGTGAAGCCAAACAAAGGGAAGCTTGCCTACCTAGTACTTGCGAGTCAACATGGATAAGCTCAACCACATAAACAAACTGAAGGATTATTTACCCCACCGTGGGAGTAAACCGTGACTTGCCTCATCGAGAGAGCAAGATTGGGGTCGAGGTAAAGTCAGAACAAGCACCGCCCAAGCCACCAAGGATCGCCTTTTCCACCACCCTTTATTGTCGGAATGCAGTCGAGACTCACATTTTCCACCGCCCATATTGACCAATCACAAGTGAAAGCGTGCATGGAAAGCCACATAGCTGATTGAACACATGTCAGAGCACGACCATGATTTTTTCGGCCAAGAGGCATGCGAGGTCTATAAATAGAAACAAAATTGAAGAAATAAGGGTCCAACACCAATCAAACAAAACCAAGCCCAACGACTGCTCAAATGAACCCTTTTATCTTTTTATCATGTAATTCATAGTTTTCAATGCTTTTCTTTAGGATTTAAGATAACTCTCGTTAGAAAAAGCTCAGCAACCGTTATGAGTTCGTGGGCAATCCCTACTTTGATCGTTCAACAATATTTTCTTTGTTTTCAAAGTTAACTATTGAGCACCATCTCATCCACCCAGGTTACTCCAGATATCCACGTTTCTTTTGCAATCTGAGCCCATTGAGTTGCCGAGTCTAGTGCCACCACCTAGCTATCGAGCTCTGTGACAACCGCACGTTCATTCTAAAAGCCTTGTGGTCAAGGCCTAGAGCCTTACGACCGAGAATATATATGTTCCTATCTAGGACACAATCGCTCGAAAAGAAACTAGGATCAATAATGCAACCATCACTCATTCGTATCCACCACCAGTACTGGCATGTCGCGCACATCCCCTAAGGAATGACGTATGTGTTACCAAGTCCGTTCGGAATGCTCGATTATTTTATTATTCGTTAATTGACATGTGACCGAAAAGATTTTTGGGTCAACAAGATCATTATTTAAGAATGCTAGATATGAAATTTTCGCTTAAAAGAATGTAAACATTACATAGTCAATAGCTTAAACATAAAAGGAAAAAATCACTTTTAGTCTCCATAGTTTATGATTTTTACCAATAAGTTCGATGTAGTTTCAATTTCATCACTTTTATTATCAAACTACTCCTAGCAAGTCTTGTTACTTGCCATTGAATTACCAAAGGCAGTGCAATTCGATATGTCAAACACCATCTCTAACCTCTCTCTCTCTCTCTCTCTCCTTCAACATCATCTGAGAGAATTGAACTGTGTGTTGGGGTTAGGGATTGAATTACTGTAGATAGATGCATAATTACTAATGGTACATAATCTCTAACCTCTCTCTCTCTCTCCCTCCCTCCCTCCCTCCCTCTTCTTCTCCTTCAACATCATCTGAGAGAATTGAACTGTGTGTTGGGGTTAGGGATTGAATTACTGTAGACAGATGCATAATTACTAATGGTACATAATTGTCGGAGGATTGGATGGATATATAATGAGACGAGGATGTGAGATAGATTGCTCCATCGACTCTCCCACCAAACAAACAGGTCTTGTCAAAAAAGCTTAAAAAAACTCAGAACAAACCTACATCTCTCTTCTCTAGCTTCATTTATCACCAACACCATCGATCTGTCCCTCCTCGCCCTCATCCCCTCCTCTCCACGGTCAATTATATTGATTTGTTTATCTGTTAATTTATTTATTTATGCTCTCATCTCATCTCATATCTTTAATTAATATATGCTGTCACACCACCAAATACACTGGCGAATCCGATCGATGAAAAGGCCCTACAGGTGGTGTGTGTGTGTGTGCGCTCGCGACTGCAAACCAGCTACCTAGTGCAAGTGTGTGCAACCAACAACAAAACATTTAATGAGTGAGCTAGGCTACTGCTGGCTAGGAGAGGAACAAATTGTTAAAAACAAAAGATAATTTGGCTCTCTACTTTTAAAAGGAGTTACTTCGTCTTATAGAAAAACCGCAGATGCATATTTTTTGTTTAATTTTGACAGAACATGTAAAAAGGGTTAACTATTTATGCGGGGTTAGGTCGATATATAAAAGAAACCCTAGATCTTGTTCATTCAATCAATATGTGGTTTACCTGTATAGTTGCAAAGAAAATTAAGTGAAGGGGTGGGGGTGTATGTAATATGTATGGATGTGAATTTGATCGGATAGCTAGGTTTCAGATCTGACTCTCTCTCTCTCTCTGGGTGTGTGTGGATGTGGAATATAGTCGAGTAAAGTAAAATAGGGGAAGCTAAAGCTTGAAGCTACTGACAGAAGAGAGTGAGCACACAAACGCAGGCAATTGTATAAAAGCATATACCTTGGTGCGGTGCGTGCTCACTTCTCTCTCTGTCAGATGCTGCCGCCGCCCTCGCCCTTCCATTCTTCTATCTCACTTATTCACGGAGAAGGGCAGTGTCCACAGATGCTTTCTCATCAGCGGCCCAGGAAAAAGGCCGGAAAGTAAAGCAAGGAGCCAGGGCCCCCTCTTCTCTTTCAATTATCCTTGTCTTTCTCTCCAGAGCATTCAACCATATGGCACACATGTCCATCACACATCTCTCTCTCTCTCTCTCTCTCTCTCTCTCTCTCTCTCTCTCTCCATTTACTCACTTTTTTAAAAAAAATCTTTTCTTTTCCAGCCCAGCTGACTTGATAGATAGATAGAGATATATATGACACATTTCTTGCAGGATTTGGTACATCGATCATCACAGTATATATAATACTATATATATCTCCTCAATCGTATTTTATAAGGATATTGTATATTCTTCTCATCTCTTTCTCACTTACATGTGTCTTTCTGTTTGTGATTCAAGCTTACTGGATGGATCTACGTGGCTCCTGGAGTTCACAACAAGAATGTTCTTTTTAGCTATTTGTATGTATTTTTTGCTACCTGTGCCCAACTAGATGTTCATCCATCTACAGAGATCTAGGCATGCACACACTCCCAAATTGTTCCCTCTTCCCTCTCTCTGTTCCAGATAATTTTTTATTTTTTTTTATTTTATGTATTTTTTATTGTTTGATTTGGTGTACAATTATTACTAATTGAAATTAATTAATAGTAACAGTGATTATTACTTATTTTAAGTTACGATGGTCTGGAGTTTGAGAGCGTGACTTTTGATGGTCCTTGCTGGATCCTCTTCAGCAGTTGAAGAGGACGAATTGGGTTTCAAGGTACGCCTTCCTTCTTATCTCATTACTGTTCACATTATAACGGAAATACCCCCCGCCGGTTCATGGCACGTAATTGGGTTTTGGTTTATGAAAAAACTTCAGCTTTCTTCTGCTTCTTCTTCTTCTTCTTCCATGCGAGCAGCCTGTCTCTATGCACGCATGTCACTAAAACTTTTTTAAAAAGTTAAAAACCCATATACCCACACTACCAGTGGGGGTACTTTTTTCCTAATAAAACCAAACTAAATTTCACTCATATTAATTTCTGATGATTTTTTTATTTTCCTTTTTGTTGATTTCATACCCATATGGGCCATATGCCCATTTTTCGCTCTTCTTCCCAAATCGGATTTTGTACCATTTGAGTGCTTATATGAGGAAACATAAACCCTGCCGTCAGTCCTCAGGGAACTGCTAAATATGGAACACATCTCATTCTTTCCTCATATGGCCAGATCTCAGGTTTTCTTGTGTCAGAAATGACATTTTCGAAGACAGGAGGAATTTCCTTATACAGGTCAGTTTATTTTCCTAATTTCTCATTTATTCCGTTTCTCCGAAGACTTTTCCTTCGGTACCAACCAAGGTGAATGAAATGAGTAGGGCTTCAGTACAAAAAATATATATATAGGAAACAGGAAGAATAGGACTTCAATTGTTTAAACTCAAATCAGGTTTTTAATTGTTCTTATGGTATTGATTATGTTTTGAAATTATATTTTACAGGAAGTATTTTTTGTTGTTTTGGCGTCATGGGCGCAGCAGATTTATGCTTCCATTAATTTGCAGAATGTTCATGATCAAGGTAATAGTTGTAATCTCCTTAGTATTCATGATACTTTAGTTTATTGATTTATTTTCTCACTTTTTTTTCTTATGTTTTCATATATGTGGGTTTGTTTAATATATATTGTTCTCTAAATTTGATTTTAAATCCTTTTAGTTGAAGAAATTCATTAAGTCCAAAAAGTTGTGTTTGTTTGTTTATTGTTTCTTTTACAAAACAAAAGATATTTTCAGAGATACCTTCACAATGGTCCAACGCACTCACAACAAAGTTAAGCCAAAACTTGGCATCAAACCCAGCACAGGATTATATTGTATTCACATCCATGTGATGTTGAACTTGAGCCCTACACTAACCAAGTGGAGACAAATACCACTAGACCAAAACGAGTTGCTAGGCGTTTTCCTTGGTTAACTATGTTGGTTTAGTTTTTAGAATGGGTGACTAGTTGTGACAATTTTTTTAGAGTGCTGCTATTTCACCCCTGTCATATTTCCCCGAACACCTTATCTTCAAAATTTTAAAGACAAGTTTGCCCCTTTGTAAAATGACTTCTACGGACTTAGGGAAAAAAAACTCAACTCACATAACCCAACAATTCTACCGTTTGACCAAAAAAAAAACACATAAGAAGTGTATGACTCCTTTGTTGCTCTTATGACTCCTTAGTGCTTAGAACTCAAACAATTTTCTTCTCTCTTTTGTTCATTCAATCAAAATGTTTTTGAAGAAGAAAACAACAAGAGAATGGATGTTGAAGAGAACGATTCCAACAAAAAGGTAAGGAAATTGTAGTGTTCTTCCTCATAGACTAAAACATTTATCCAGTCCGTCAAACACAACTTGATCTTCTCCATATCTCAACTTCTAATCATTAGCAAAGAGAATTTGCTTGAATTAATAATTAAAAGGTATTTTAGGAATAATAGAGGGTGGAAAGATAGGATTGTGTTTTTTTTTTCAAATTTACATAGTGGGTGAGAAGATAAGGTGTTGGGAAATAGGACAGAGAGTGGAAATAACATCACTCTTATTTTATTATGGGAATGAGAAGTAGGTAATGAACTTGGTCATTGAAGATGGTTTAATACATTGATTACACATTAGTAGTAAGCATGAAATGAGATAACCTCTTTCTCTGGACTTGATTTGAATAACATTAACTTTGTGTTCTTCACAAATTAATTGTTTTCATCTCGAGTACGGTTTCTTATATATATATATATATATATGTGTGTGTGTGTGTGTGTTTTTTTTATTATATAAAAGAGCGATAGTATTTTATTGATAAGATAAACAAAAATAAATACAAAGCAACTAAGGTGCCAAATATGGATACAACTTCTCCAGTGACCAAATGCAACAAGTTGAACTGATATGGAGAGAATACGCACAACCCAAATACGTATCAAAGCCAAAAGGAAATAAATATTCTAAACAAAAAAGCAAACCACATCAAACTCCTAAAGAGTTCATGTGAATTATTAGACTAAAACAGACTAAGAAACATGACCACCACTCCACATCCTCTTGAGCAACCCAAAGAGAGCCATAACGCTATACCGGCTAAACACCCTCCACCGGTTCATTGCACGTAATTATTCGAGATTATAGTCCCCTATACCCTTGAGCATTTTTGTAGTTGCACATTGTATAAATTCAAAACTTTTATGTAAGATGGTTTCTTGCCATATAGGACAGGAGTTAATGACTCTTGAATAAGCACTGAAAATTTAGAACTTTCAGGTTAAAACAAAGGTAATTGCATTCTATGTTTCTGTTGTTTTTTTATAGAAGTTCTATGTTGGTTTTTAGACACAATACATTCCTTAGATGTTGAAAGCTTGATTTTATAAATTTTGAAGAATGCTTGACTTGCTTTTCCTTGTCATGTTTTTCATTTGAGTCCAAATATGAATAATGCAAAATTATGTTAAGCTTTGTGGTTATCTTGAAAGAATCTTGAATAATAGTATGTTTTTATCAAAGAAAGGATGCAATACAAAGGTAGTAACAATTATGACATCTAATTAAGTAAAAAGTACTCCTAGCCTTGGTTTGGGCTGATACCTAAAAATTGGAGAGACTTTATCAATTTTATCATGATTGGTCATAATTTATATATTGTAATCAAATGGTTTGATTAACCTTTTGGGATATTCGGTACTCATAACATTGTAATTGAATAGGGTACAGTAGTCTCTTTTTTGGTTTTTAGGCCTGCTTCCATGTGAATGATGATTTTTAGTTGTTTCTGTCTGTATTGGTCTTGTTTGATATGAGTTTTTAAGTTTTGGGGAATAATTGTCCCAATGAGGAGATTTTAAATTGTATACTTGACATTTGTCTCGAGGCCTATCCTAGGTATGAGCTCCACCAACATCTGGTGCTCCATCGTGTTGGTCTTGTTTGGTCAGAGTTAAATGGCTTGGATATTGCATCAGGATATACCTTTTTTTTTCTTTTTTCGGATCCAATCGGAATATACCTTCTGTAGGTCATGGAATTTGTATGATTTGAAAGTTTTATTCTGCTTTACATTAATATTACAATGTTACTTTTGTTTAACTCTCAAGTTTGGGTTCTACTATGTACTGTTCTCCATAGATATTAACATGCATGTCACCCCTTTGGCCCTTTATTCTGTGGATATAGGCTATATGACCTGAACAATCATTATCCGTTGTTTTCCTTTATCTTTTCCTCATCTTCTCTATATCTAAATTTGAACATCGTGTAGTGTTGGAGGAGGTTTGCTCTTGCTTTTCTGTTTTATTTATTATCCCTTGCACACTATTCTCAAGTGCGTGCATCTATCACTTCTAGCAACGAAGGCTTAATGCTTCTTTTTTTATTTTCTTTCTATATCTCTCACTACATGATTCTCAATCATTGGCGGGTTTAATTGCTTCCTATTAAATGCTATGTATTCCAGTCCCTGAAAAGGTTTTTGGGTTCTATGATTGCAACTGTTCAGAAATGAGCTGAAAGTGTTTAAATTTAGAGTATCAGCCCTAGTCATAATAGAAACCACATCTTCATTTAGAAAACTGTCAAGGTCATGACCACAAATTGCAATCTGCTTTTGTTCTCAAGCAAGGACAACCTGATCATTTTGGTACTTGTTGCTTTAGCTAGAGTAAATAATGTTTTGAATTTGGAAAGTTTGCAAACCAGTACTCTCTATACCACATCTGCAACATGGAATGGAATTTTTTAGGGTTACCTATCAAAATCCTGTTTTATGTACCACTCAAAACCTGATTGTTGTGTGGTTTGGTTTCTAGTTTCGAAGATATGCACAGGATGGATATCAGTTTTTAACCTATGTGTCCTTTTTGTCCCCTTTCTGACTTGATCAGGTTTGAGATGTACTATCAAACCACCTTAAAGTGATAGCATATGCGCTGAATTGCCAACTTCCAATTTACCTTTCATCGTTTAGCTTAGCACTGATGAAGCAAATGGTAAAAATGTTTTTCTTTTTGCTTTTTTTCCCTTCAAGTGATGCTTGTCATGGCCTAATAATGTAATTGTTGCTTCCTTCCGTTGTTTGTATAGTGCAGAAATTACTATTTGTTGGTGCTAGCATGCATGGGAAACACAATCAGTCTCTTCAAAGTTCAAAGGGTTTGGGATCAGCAAAAGGGTTTGGCTTGGCACTTTGAATTCCTGAGATGAGAGGAAGCTGCAATATCAAAGCTTTATGATCGATATGAGCATTGGCATTGCTGCTGCAAACAAGCTTTGGAGGGGAATTCAAGGTCTGGACAGTTCTAAGATTTTGTTTTCCACAGGCTATTACTATTGACCTCAAATCGGATGGAGGCTAAAAAAAACGTGGGATTTTGATTAAATTTGCATATAATTTCTGTTTGTGTATCTTCCTTTCTCCTAATTCTTTTCCAAACGGTAAGGTATTTTACAGACAATATATTATCCTTGCATTTGATTTGAGTGAGTCGAATTTGAAATCTTCTCTGAGTGGAGACTGTCGCGATGTTGTTTTAATTATTGGTGTAGTTGGGGCGGACGGAGGATCTATTCTAAGGTGGATATTGGGTCTATTGGGTTGGGATACTAGAAGGACATTGGAGAGGAACCATTTTTTTCTGTCTTGGGTAAATTATGGCGTAAGATTGAATCCAAACAACAGAGTATGGTGGAAGATCTGTCTGTCACACAACCCTTTTTAACCCCAAAAAGAAGGCCGAATCAAAGTTGGTATGAAATAGGCCCATCTGTGGTTTATTATCCAAATGATAGGCCCAAAGACAACTCCTCAAACATATGTTTTATTTATGTGTATCATATCAGTCCATATGTATTTGATATTGTCTGCAAGAATGATTGGCTGGTTTATTTTTATTTTTAAAAAATTATTTGCTGCAGGTCTAAGAGCATCTTCTGCGCTTGGGGCAAGCCCAGGCAGAGGCAGCCCAAGGAGAAGAAAACAGTTCCAGCGTGAGAGTTCCAGCCCGGGCAAACAGTGGGCCCCAGCAACCTGGGCAAGTCTATTACGTACTGCTGCCTGGGCAAAATGACACAATACTGACATCATAATGACGTCTGCAACAACAAAATTGAAAAAAAAAAAAAACAATTTCAGAATTTTTTTTAAAAAAATAAATACCTTGCCATATTCTTTACTTCCCACACCAAAAACACTATACAAATTCATCTCCTCATATCTCATGTGAATAGTAATTGCCCTTGTCATTGTTCATAGGGGTGGAAACAAAATTGCAAGGGCTGTCACTATTCACGTAAATAGTGATAGCCCTTGTTTTGTCCTTGCCCATGGAGTGGAAGTGCTATAACACTTATGGCACGTTTACTAACCCGTAATTGGAATGAGAATAAGTAATCCAATTCTGATTACGGATTATACATGTGTTTACTAAAATTGGGAGGAATCAAAAGTGCGTGAGGCCCACACAAAAAATGGAATTCAATTCCAAGATTTGGGTGATTTGGATTCCCAACATTGGGGTAGTATTTAGATTTCGGATTTCATCCGTAATCGGAATGATAATTTTTTTTCCCTTTATGCCCTCATTTACTTTCATTATTTCCAAGATTGTCCTTAACCCTATAAATAAAAACAAAATCATTTTAGTATTAAGGATTAACTAATAGAAATACTTACATTTATAAATAAAAAAACCTTAATAGAAATACTTACATTTATTAAAAAAAATACTTATTAGAAATACTTAAATTTATAAATAAACAAAATCATTTTAGTGTGTCTATGAAATAAAAAAGAAATTTAATTTTTTCTTACTATTATATACTATATCAAATTTCATTAAAAAAAGTATATAAAATATTTGATTTGGGACTAGGGCATTTTAGTAATCATACTGGTTTATATTCCGATTCTGCTGAATTAGTAAACAACTTTATAGAATTCTATTTCGATTCCATACAGTTTTAGTAAACAACTTCAACATGAATCTGATTCTGATTCCACCTCATTTCAGTTCCTCCTTAATTCAATACCTCTCAATTTGATTACGGATTAGTAAACGTGCCATTATTGAAAACCCTGACTAGAGCTTAAATGATTATAGTAGCCCATGAAATTAAGGTCATGTTGATAAAAGATTAGTAGTAGAAAACAAGTCACTTGGAACACAAAATTCTGAAAGGCAGCCAGCCAATGTGCCCTGGCCTGCCTGTGCTTGAAGAGTCGGAAAGGAGACTTTTTAGGCTGATGAAAAGGACAAGTCTCTGCTGCTATGAATCAAAATTTGGGTCTCTTCTTGTTGCTATGAATCATATATAGATGACAAAATCCTCTGAGACGTACTGTACGTGGTCTTTAACTTGTAGTGTTGTCTGGATTCTTAATGAATATATGCGATATAACATGATTGAGTTGCGATAGTATGATGTTATTATTTCATAGCACCAACATGCATACAACACTTTGGTGGCACATGCCATGCCATGAATCCATGATGGCATATTGATGATCCACCTAACCTAATCAAATATCCATCAACCTTAGACCTTACCTTACCTGGCTATTATTAGGACAGTGACAAGTCTACAATAATAATCGATCTCACCAAGCAACCCTAATTGGTATGCTTGTGCTACTTGGCTCTGAGTCTGACTCTAGAGATAGACAATACATACACAACGTACACACACACAGTAAGAATTAATTATGAATATGAATGAACAGCAGCAGCACTGCTAAATGAATCAGTAGCAAGCAATCACCTTATTGTTTTCATAATTAGCCAGTTTAGTAGTAATTAATCAAAGAGTGGCCCCCAGCTTTGTAATTATCATGCTTAATTGGTACTTGGGTAGGCGTTGTTGGTGCAACAGATTACAGATGTCCTCCTCTCCTACAGGGATTATTTCAAGTGCTCCTGCTGCTGCATAATTATATATGATACTAATTCTTCGCATGCATGCATATATAGCATAGGAATAGGATATCAGCCAATCAATCATCATTATTATTTGTCATAGCGTGACTTAATTAATAAGCTAGCTATTAATTACAATTAGTGGTTGATAGATAGAAATAGAATAGATAGATGGTTTGAGTGGAATCAAAGAAACAAGAAGAGCAAGTCAAGTGGCCGCCTTCCCCAGTATGATCATCAGCAACACCAACAGACAGAAGAACCCCTCCTGAGTCCTGTCCGTCTATCGATTGTTTTCGTATTATTTTATGTGTGTGAGTGAGTGAGTGTGAATGAATACGTACGTATGTTGGTCCTAAATTAATTAAAAAAGAATCTTGTAATTAATATTACAATTACTGATGGGCGCCTTAATCTCAATCTGAATGCATACACAACAACAACAACAACAACAAAGCTTTTGAAGTTGAATTGGGAAAAGCCATGTGCTACTATCCTAGTTGTTGATTGAGGCTGAGGAGATAGAGGATGGCACAGCATAGGTAGCCCTAGCCTAGGGACACTTGATCATCCACAGTCCACATCTCTTAGTCTTAAGCCTCCATTGAGCTAGAAAAACTTATTGCAATGGAAATAATATTATTTTATTATTTTTCACCAATAATATTATGTCACGTGGACGCTATTTTTGTCTCAGTCCACCAATCATTTTTAAATTTGGAATAATTTTTTTATTTTCATACAAGGGTTAGTTAAAATTATTCTAAATTCTAAATTAATATTTAAACTTGAGTGGAAGGCATGAGTTTAGTAGCCCCTGATGAAATAGCCTAATCCAAGTCTGTTATGGCAAAAAAACTTACATATAATGGGAATAGCACTATTTTGCAATCCATGACTAATAACACAATGACACGTGAAAAAATTATCATATATGCCATTGCATTATCGAAAATAGGAAAAAATGTTATCTCCATTGATGAGTATGCAGGCTTCTTTTCTTTGATAAATGAACTGATACTGGGATCAGATTAGTGTCAAGGTCAATCAAGGAAGGACAAGGCTAATCTTATACATATATCCCAATCTTCAGTTCAAAATTCAAATAGCAGCTCATAATTGATTATGGATGTTAACAAGTGCTTTTGGTAATTCTTTCTTTCCATAGAAACAAAAAGAAAAAGTAATACAAATAATGAACTGGCTTTCATTTCATGGTTATTCATCATCAATCTTTTCGTACCCCAATTTGCAATCAGAGGAGCTGAGCTATAAACCCTATATCAAAACTTTTTCTACATCAAACTTGAATAGATGCATTGAATTTCTTGATAAGATCATGAGAAATAATTACCAATATTCCACAAATCAATTCACAGTTTACTTCTTTTCTTCCACCCTCACAAACAGAACAGACACTACCATAAGAAAAACAAACGAACGACATGGAGGGACATCACAACAACAATTGAATAATTGAAACAACAATAATCACAACAAATCATAATCTTAATTTTATACATCAATCAAGCAGCCGTTGTTGAACTGTCCACGGGGGAGGTCCACACGATGTCCTTGAGCGCCGGTCTCAGCTCCTTGCTGCAGAACTGGTTGTACTCCAACGTATCACCACTGTCCTTCTTCACCTCAACCACAAGAAACGACGGCGTCACGGCGAATATCTCCGCCGCAATCGCCAGTTTCCCCTTCCGTCCGCTCTCCAGCCCCTGCAGCCTCACCATAGAGTCGCTCTTCTTGATCCTGAACTTGCCAGCCTTGGCCACCTCCTCCAGCGTCGATATCACGCTGCTCGCCGGCCGCGTCGTAGCGAATCGCAACTCCTCCTTCTCCTCCCTCTTCTTCTCCTCGAACAACGGTGACAAATCGAACCCCTCCGACAACGATATGATATGAAACGCGTTCAACGTCTCCGTCTGCTTCGACGTAATCTTCTCGCTCGTTTCGTCAAATTCCTGCTCTTGTTTCGTCCGCACGATCTTGGGCACCGATTTCTTGAACCAAGATGAGTCCATGGCCTTGGATATGGTAATTCTGGTACTGGGATTCGGGTCCAGAAGCTTCGTCACCAGCCTTCGGGCCTCCGGTGAGAACCAGGGCGGGCATTTGAAATCTCCTCTATAAATCTTCCGATACATGGCCACGAGATTATCGTCTTGGAACGGCAAAAACCCGGCCAGAAGTACATAGAGAACAACGCCACAAGACCAGAGATCGGCTTTGGCTCCATCGTACCCTTTTTTGCCTATCACCTCCGGAGCCACGTAAGCCGGTGTGCCACAAGTGGTGTGCAGAAGCCCGTCTTGCTTCAAGTGCTCCGAAAATGCACTTAACCCAAAATCGGTGACTTTCAAGTTGCCATCCTCGTCCAGGAGGAGGTTTTCCGGCTTCAGATCCCGGTGGTAGACGCCGCGGCTGTGGCAGAAATCGATGGCTGAGATCAGCTGCTGGAAATAGACTCTGGCCACGTCTTCTTTGAGACGGCCTTTGGCGATTTTGGCGAAGAGCTCGCCGCCCCGGACCAGATCCATGGCGAAATAGATCTTGGACTTGCTGGCCATGACCTCGTGGAGCCCGACGATGTTGGGGTGCTTGACCATCTTCATCACGGAGATCTCTCTCTTGATCTGCTCCATCATCCCAACTTTGATCACCTTCTCTTTGCCCACCACTTTCATGGCCACGGTTTTCCCGCTCTTCAAGTTCCTGGCATGGTAGACCTTGGCGAAAGTACCGTGACCCAGAAGACGGCCCAGCTCGTACTTGCCGTGCAGCAACGAGGAGCTGCTGCCATCACTGCCTTTTTCATCCGCCATTGGTAACAGTAACTAAAATAAAACTAACTAAAAAAAATGAAGCTGAGGTGTTTTATGGATGGCCTCTAAGGAAAATTTAACAGTTACGAAAAACAACTGAGGCGAATGGGTCAACCGTCTTCTACGTGTTTTCGGTGGCAATTCCTGCCGCCGACGCAGCGCTTGGCACGTACAGATAGCTCAGGCTTGGGCAGCGATGCTCCTCTCATCTCTCTGCATTCCCTAACCACCTTCAGCTTGCTAAGATTGCTTAAATTTTAGGGTTTGTAAAAGGACCACCGAGCAGCAGAGCTCTTTTGGCCTCAAATATCTTTCTCTGTATTTTCTTTTTTCTCCGTTTCATGGCGTCTGTTTGGTTATATAAGGGTGTTGGTGTTGATGTTGAGAATTACGATCTTGACACGCGTTTGGTGCTTCATGGATCAGACGGGCTTGAGGCCACTTCGAGGTGGGTACGTGTCACAGCTCAGCTGCCTAGTAAAGGTTTCGACGTGATGGATTACGGACACGTGTTAGGCTTTCCGTTCGGTTTCCGTCACAGCACCGGGCAGTAATGTTATTACGTTTCTGCCTTGTGGGTGATTTTGCCGTATACGGCCTTTTTTTCTTTTAATTCTGTGGGCCACGGGCGCATTTTTTGTGATAAGCTTTCCCCCAAGTTGGTGACGATGATATGTGATGCGTAACTGCCATATGAGATAAGAGTAGTAAAATCACGAGAGATGGAGGGTACTAATTTTATATGCTTAAGTATGTTATTAAGAGAGCGTATTTACTCTTTGGTACGGAATGAATTTCATGCATTAGATTAGTTTAAAATATCACTTTGTTTTATTTTGTGTGTTTGAGTTTTATTGACAGCCGTTCTTATTGATGCGTAATATGTAAATTCTTATGTAAATTCATTTTAGTGGTGGCTGACAGTTGGGTGCCACGCGCAAGTCTATTTGGCTCGAGATTGAGGATACGCCCAAACGCTAATAGTGAGAGTAACCAAACTCCTCATAAACTTTCTC
The DNA here is from genome assembly GCA_024362665.1 of Prunus padus. Taxonomy (NCBI): domain Eukaryota; kingdom Viridiplantae; phylum Streptophyta; class Magnoliopsida; order Rosales; family Rosaceae; genus Prunus; species Prunus padus. Next base: position 33,057,599 of record JANFAM010000018.1, read on the forward strand.
TCATAAAATATATATATGAGAGAAAAAAAAGAGAAAAAGAATAAGGCTCAAGGATGAGTTGTGGTGATTACGTTAACCATGAGGAGAATATCCTGATTATGTATTCAAAGGTGAAATGCATTTTAAACCTACCCATTCCGGAACTGACGCTTGTTTCGATTATTGAAGGTGGGCCCTCATCCTGATGCATGCATGGTGTGTTGTGAACTTGTGATAACCTTGAATTTTGTTTTATGTACTTGGTAAATTATAAATTAATAATCCAATAGTAATAGGTGTCACCTGAGAAATAGAGTGAGAAAGTCTTATCCTTTAAACTTAAACTTAAACTTAAGTGGGTCTACATAGAAAATTTGCGGCTAATACTAATAGTAATAGGTGTTGTAGCAATGCATATTGATTTATGACCACAGATACATAGATTCTACAGAAAACAAGATATAGATATATACAGCTTTCCAATGGATCTGTTGCTTTCTTTGTCTTTAGATTCAGTCTTTAGACCGACACCACACCACGCCACCAACTTGTGTATAAAAATATAATACTTGTCATAAATATCTTTAGCTTTGTCCCCCTCCCACCAATAATAATGATAGTGAGTCAGTCATTCCCAGTATTATTATCTCCACTCATAAACTTAAACTTAAACTTGGTTGTTTGTTTCCAACTCCCAACTCCCAACTCCCAGTAAATATTAATTTATAAAATCAAACTGATATATATGAAATTCATATGGGCGATGGTAGCTTCAGGCTTCAGGCTTCAGGCTTCAGGCTTCAGGCTTCAGGCTTCAGCTTAATTAATTGTTCCTTTAATTGTGTGTGAGGAAGAGTCTAGTCTGAGAAAATCTGTCGAGTCATGTGTAGTGTGCAATATAATACATCAGAGAGCAGATTGACTGGTCACTGGCCACCGCTGGCTGCTGAGAAATTGCTAGGAACTGCAAATTGGGTGGTTTGGGCGGCTGCAGCCTACAGTGCACCTGCATTGCATTGCATGCATCCTTTTCGTTTCAAGTTTGAACAAAATTATGTGAGATGTGAGTCAGAGAAACAGCTGACGGGCCCATGCATCTTGGTTGACGGCAAAGCATATGCTATTTCACAAATTTCCCACCCACACTTTTATTTTTTATTTTTTATTTTTAATTCAATTCTGAGCAGAGCACCCACAGTTTTCTTTTCTTGTATTGAAAACTAGTGTCACTCGATTTAAGTAATGTCAATTTGTCAAGCACTAATCACGGGCTTCATTCACTAATCATGGGCTTCATTAAGGGTTGATTTCGGTTAAAAGAGAAGCATTTTCCATATACTTATTCATTCTTATAAGTGATTATTGATTTATTCAAAATCATTCATAAACGAACTCTAATTCCGTCATTTTTTTAATAATAGAAATTCTGTGTCATGTTTAATGTTAATAATATAGACACACGATTTACGCACGGCATTGAATAATTAAGCAAGCAAGGAGCAAAGAGGAATATTAAAAAATGACAAAAAGAAATGAGAAAGAAAAGAGGCGGTGGGGTTTTTTTTTTTCTGGTTTAGGTCACCTTCTCGACTGTGTTGTTGAGTGGGAGTGTCCCACAACAACACATAAACATATTGTGTTGTGTGCAGCAAGCTGTGCTTGTTTTTCTGTCCTTTGGTTAATTGATCAAGTTGATATTATCTTGTAACGCTGGTTGAAGGCCCTGCGGTTCCCTTTATATTGATATTTAAACATATAAATTGAGATGAATAATGATGTGTCACCTTTTTATTGATCGCTGTCCTTACTGGATATCAATGAAATGGGGATAATAATGGTAGTTGGAAAGATAATGTTGATGATAATATAATTATTTTTCTTACCTTTATTTTTCAGAATTTTCTTTTAGCGTTTTAATTAGGTTGATTGTGAATAACTTGATGAGATCCTGCAGAATTCATATTAATTACATTAAAAAAATTAATCTTGAGCTCTTGAGTACATTGGCTATCATGTAGGAGAAAACATTTCAATTTGAGAATTGTGAGTGAGGCATCTGCCATCTGCCTATCTTGACTATTATTAAGCTTAAAAATGGGTTAATGAGTTATGGTTTTCAATTTTCATTCTTAATTATATTGGTGTAGTCACCATCTGGCACTGTGTAATTAAAGTAATCAAATTTGTAATAATTGCGAAGTAAGCAAAGCATCATCAAACTTATAATAATTGTGATAAAGTATACAAATTATTTAGAGCGAATTGAAGGGATAATTAATATAGAGAACTGATTTCCTCACTCCTTTTTTATCCATTTACACTTCATTTTATAACTAAAAAATGAGTGTAAGTGAACAAAAAAAGAGTGGGAAAATTCATCACCCTTAATATAATTTAATTTATAATCTCTTGGAGTCGAGTAAAACCCACCAACCTCATGATATCAGGAGGTTGGAGTCGAGTAAAACCCTCAAACTTTGTAGGAATAATTGGCTGAATTAAAATTGGAGTTGGAAATTGTAACATCCCGTTCCTAAATTAATATTTAAATATTAAAATATTCAAGTAAAAGACATTATTGCCCCGAAAATATGATAAAAGAAAATAAAATGAAAGATAAAAATAAAAATAAAAAAATCGGATTGCTACAGTGCACCGCTACAGCGCACTGCTACAGTGATCGGGCAGATCTAAATTCAACTTTTCTCTAGTTTTTTTTTTTCAGTTCAGCCCCATCTAGTTTTTAGGGCTGCCACCACCTATTCCGACCACCAAAATTGGCGGGGCTAGTACCGAAACGACCGTGTCGCCGTCCTCTTTCCATCCCATCACTGCCCAGCCAGAGCCGCCGCCTGTGGTCACCGGAAAACGGCAAAAACTCCCCGATTTTGGTCAAAAACTCCAAGGCTTCGTTCTCCCTCCTCCGGCTACCAATTGAGGCGAGTAAAGTATGTAAATCTATATACTCTTCGAGCCTTAACTGTTTGTATGGTTGGTTTTCATAAATTTTGAGTCTAGGCAACCCGATCTGTGAATCAAAGTTTGGCCGGTTTTCAAAGCGAATTTCCGGCCACTTGCCATCGTCTATGAACGTTCCCGTAGTTGAGAAAGTTGTTCCACTCATCGTGTAGTATAGATAGGTGGAAGGACAGCTTTTGGTTTGGAGTTTGTCCGACCTCGGTTTATCGCTTTGGGCACCCAATCGCTGCCAGTGTGGGTGGCTGTGCGGGGCCCACTGTAATGTCAATCTTTACTCCTAATTATCCTTATGTTGTCACGAGCGCATAGGCGGGCTCGGATTTTAAATTGGAGTTCTTTAAACAGTCGAACGGATTTACGCCTTTTTCGCCTTATCAGGGTTCGATAAGTTCGGACCGTTGGATCGGTCCCAATTCTTAGTATGTTGTTTCTCGTATTTCTAGGATTATGTGGAAATTTAAGGATCGTGGATCGGAGCCCCAGATGCTCCGGATCAATAACTTAAAGTTTAATTAAGCTAAAACCGTCCGATTGTATGGTCGTGAGCAATCCGACCGTTCGATCGAGATTAAACCTTCGGGACGTGAAAAGTTGATTTTGTTGGACTTTTAGGAATGTTCGGATCCAATTGGAGGTCGTGGGCCCCACGGGCCCCAGTTGACCATATTCGGGAAGTTTGACCAGGGATTGACTGTGTGCCTCCCGAGGTCGTTTCACCTGTTAAAAAACGTAGTTTAACCTTAGAAACACCCTGTACGTCGTACACACACTGGAATACTGGGAACTAGGGTTTGGGTCTAATTCCTGGTTGAGGTCGGACATTGACTTGCTTTGGTGAGCGGATATTTATTTGAAAAGTAGTAACTTTGTGAATTGTTTTATGAATAAATTATTATGGTTAATGACTTTCTGAGTTGTTGGGCGAATTGAATAAATTGCTTATGTATGGCTGATTTATGAAATAATTATCTGTGATGTTCACCATCTGATATGTTTGGATTTGGTAGAATTCATTTGATATAAATGGTTGGGCTTAGTGTCTTGATTCTGAGGCTCGGAATATTGTTAAAATAGGGATTATGAAGATATGAGATTTGTCAGGGTTTCTATTAAGTATTTGTATGTTGGATTCTTGGTTTATGTGGAGTTGGTACAGTTGTATTTGGAATGCTATAAGGAATTTGGGGTATTATTTACTACGTATGTGATGATGAGATTTTCTAAGAATTTTCAGGATTACTAATATTATTGTTATTGTTATAATTATTATTATTACTATTATAATTAAGTATATGGTTGAGTACTTTTGAATATTCGGGAAACTGATTTTGAGAGTAGTATATTTTATATTATATAATTAAGTATGAAAATCGATTTTTGGCGAAAGGTGATGATATTTAGATTTGGTTTTGGTTTTCAAACCCACCTCAGGAGTACCTATGTTGTCTTGGAAACAGATTTGTCATTTATGATACGCCCCACGAGTCTCGGGGACGCTCGAACCTTGTGGAGCGAGGACGCGTTTCGGGTAGACTTTGTGTCCCCCGATTCAGCGAGGATACGCGTTCGGGCTGATCACCCGTTCTAGCGAGGACACGGCTCAGGTTGACTTTGTGACTCCTGAGTGTCTTGCGAGGACGAGGCTCGGACAGACTTCATGTCACCGAGTCTTGCGAGGAAATGGAATTGACGGAAAATCAAAGGATACGCACCTCAAGCTGATTACGTGATCCCTGAGTGTCGCGAGGATGTAACTGGTACATGATATATAGAATTGAAGGATTGATACTTGGGAATTGACGGATAACGCATCTCGGGCTGACTTTGTGTTTCCCGAGTTCTGCGAGGATGTGACACGTATGATACTGGGCATTGACGGATATGATTGGGGGTACACCTGAGTGAGGAGTATCTTGAGATTTAAGATGTTTTTAAACTGAAATTAATGATTTGATCTTGGATACTTATTGGAGGGAACTTTATTTTTATGTTTTCAGATTTATGGGGCAAAGAATGAGAGTTTTCAAAGTAAATGATATTATACTATTTATAAATGTTACTTGAATCATGAGATCATTTTGAAATCACTCGGGTTTATTCTGGTTTTAACTGTTTGATTATAGTCGGGATAATTTAATAATTGAAAATATCTGGGAATATTAATTCAAGTACTTTATGGTTCAAACTTTAGTCTTTTAAGAGCTACGTGTAGCTTGATCCCTCCTAGAGGGTACGTAGGCAGCCTAGACTAATCTAGGTGCAGCCACAAGCAGGGATACCATGGAATTTGGTTATGAGCTTGAATTGGAAATCTATTGAACATGTTAATTGAATGAAATCTGAATAGATGTGCGGACTCAATGCTTGATTTATATTTGAGTTATGAAGCTTGTTGAGAATGAACTTCAAATATTGAATTTTCTTATGAAATGCTTTTGTTATTGTTAATGTGCGTGTCGACTTAATAACCATTAAAATGAATGTAGCTGAATGTTTGGCTAGGATTCGTCTTTGATTGTTGTAAGGCCGGAGGCCATTTAGTTAAATACTTTTAAACGTGTGTGATTAAAATTTGTGCATGCTGAACAATTGGGGAATATTTAATTGTGTTTGGTACAAGTGTAAATTTTTGGGAAACGAGCTAATTACAGGGAAAACTCTGCAGAATTTTCGGCAGAAGCCAAACCTTCAAAAGCTGTTTTCTTGAGTTTGGTTTTAAAAAAGGGCAATTTGGTCAAGTGTGCCCGACACCTGACAGGTGTCGGACACGCACAGGGCTCAGCTTGGATTTCAAAGTGGAATTTGGGTCGGGTCCTGTCAGAAATAGTATATAAGTAAGTGCCAATTATATGAGAAATTTTTTGGCGTTTCCAGTACACCAGCCAATAGGTATGAGACACGTGAAATTATAATTTTTGAACTTAACTTTATTGTTTTCTCAATAAAAATAAAAAATTTCTTCAATCACCTTCCTCCTCTTCTGGCGGAAACCCAATCGTCAACACCATGAGCATCACACCCGCAATTATATATACAATACAAGCACGATGGTGATTTAGTTCACGCAAAACTCATGCCAAAATAGAGAGAGAGAGAGAGAGAGAGAGAGAGAGAGAGAGAGAGAGAGAGAGAGAGAGAGAGAGAGAGAGAGAGAGAGAGAGAGAGAGAGTGAGAGTAGGTTTAGGTTTTGCTTGCAGAGACGTGCATCAGATAATATTCAATGTCTTAGGTCACTGGCACTGCAATGTCTTGGTTAATAGAATTTGCTTAATTATACTTGTATTATTTCTATATATAATGCATTACTTTACTACTAGTGAGTAGTAATTAGCATCAACCTTCCACTGCAGTCGGCAGTTGGCAGTTGAATGTCAACGCAGATCACAATCTACTAACAATTGGGCTTAGTGAATATAATTAAGGCACTAAATTATTGATTAGGCGTAGACTTGTACACGTGTCCAACACTAATCCCACATTTTGTAAGTATTATTAAAGTGTTGATTTGGGGTGTGACTTATTTTATGTGCCTCCTAATTAAGACATATATATATATATATAGTTACTGCTACTGGTGAATGCTGATGAGCCCAATTTCATTAGTTAATTACTTGTTGTTTTCAAAATGTAAGGGTGGCCACATGCACAACAGGCAAGGAAACGAAAGATAATGTTGTTTCTTTTTCTTGCTTGCTTGCCCCCAAAAAAAGAAGAAAAAGAAAATCAAGTTTTGGTGTAGTGTTGGAACTTGGAACAAGTACACACAGTACTCAGTCAAAAAACTGGAGGAAAGGTATATTTGGGTGAGGCGAGGCGAGAGATCCCCAGATGTTGCCTAGATTGAGATTGGTTGCCTTGTTTCTTTCTTCTGAATTCGGATTGCCAGTTGTTGGTTGGACACACAAGTCACAAGACGTGACATTATTAGTGGTCCTTGCATTGCAGATTGCACACACACAACAGAAACATGTACAACAAATGAACAAGAAGACAAAAGTTTCAAAATAATTGCTAGCTAATTGAACTATTTCTATTTCTATTTCAAATCCCAGAAGCTAGCAGATGCGGGAATATTAATATAATAATATGGTCCGTCCATGTGTAATGAATTTGGTGTGTGTCTGCAGGCTGCAGGCTCTCTCGTCTCATCTCATCTTATCTTAATTAATGCAGTTTATAATATATATATATATTCAACGTTTGGATTATTTTCTGCCCATGATTATCTATCTCAATGCTCCAGATTTCAAATTATACAACAATTATTTGTTATAAAATAAATATAATATATGTTATGTTTACAGATTCCACATGTATGAATAATGATTTACAGCAGGATGAAAGTATTTTTGCTCTCCACTTTAACCCAATGTGTATTCTCATTACCATCCTCAATACTTTACATGTGTTTATAAAGATAACTATGCTTAACTTCTTTGTATTTATGAACACCTACGGACCTACAGAGCGCAAAGGAGGTGCAGCCGCACCTCCCCTTGCCGGAAAAAGCTATGGAGTCACGGATGTTGCCCCTTTGCGATGCCCACCAACCGTTCGAGCAAATGACTGAGTGACCTTCCTTTTCTCCTCTTTGCTGTGTGCGCTGCGCGCATCTCTCTTTTTTTTAAAAAAAAATCATAACCAAAACGATGCGTTTTAGACCAGGCCAAATATTAAAACATAAAAACGAAAAAGAAAAAGAAACATGAAGAAGAAACCTTACCTTCCACGCAGAGGAGTCTTGAAAGAAGACTTTAATTTGATTATAATTACCCAATAAAAGGAAGCCTGGAAGAAGCCTGGCTTTGGCGTGGCATTAAAGGGGAGGAGGCTCTTGCCGATGCAGCAGACCTATCCCTCTCCGCCAAGTTGCAAGTTCGACTTCAATGTTTTTTTTTCTGGGTTTTTTCCTTCTGTTTTTTTTTTACAAAAATGTCTTCCATTATTATTATTATTATTATTATTATTTTCTGATTTGTTTGTTTAATTGATAATTTGATTTGCATTTTGATTAGATTAATTGATATTGACTTTCGATAGATTAATTGATATTAATTTTTGTTAGATTAATTGATAATTTGATATGAATTTTGGTATACTAATTGTGTAAATTGGCATGGATTTTGTTCATATTAATTGATATAGACTTAGTCAATTAGTCATAGTATTGGTTGTCATTTTTTATTTTTTATTTTTTAGTTTTTAGCCTTTTAAATATTGCACCTCCCTTGGAAAATTCTTGATCCGCCACTGTTTATGAAACCATGATTATGCCTATAAACACATGTTAAATGTTGAGGATGGTAATAAGGGTATACATTTGGTTAAAGTGAGAAGAGAAACAAAAGCATGAGAGCTCATATGCCACCATGTGAAAAGATGCGTATCTCTCTCTCTCTCTCTCTGTGGCCACGCTAGCTAGCTCTAGCTCGTGTTTGGTTAACAACGGTAAACGAGTTTATTAATTTGTCAATATATCATGAATTCATGATAACCCATGTTCTTTCCTAAAATAATGGCGCTGTTAATTAATTATCTTGTTGGCCAGGAATGTGTGGGCAAAATACGAGAGTACCCTAAACTTGGTATAGTATATTAGTAAATATGTACAGTTTTTTATTATTAATTAATTTCATGGATCAGGGCAGGCAGTATCATTTACAAAGCAGCGGAGAGGTTTAAGATATCTTAGGGTCTTATAATTAATTAATGTGCATAATAATTAAATCTTAATCAGTCTATCAAACCTTAATTAGGTTAAAGAATTATTTAACTTAAGGGGTGGCCATAATCAGTGAATGAATATACTATGGTCTTGATTGTTGAATGAATGTGGGTTCCAGCGGCACTGGAATTTGGAAGCAAGTAATTGATCTTTGATCTCCACTAGTTTTGTCGTTTTGGCACATGAAAGTAGGGGTGGGCATCCGAACCGGACCGGATCGGACCGAAGGAAAAAAATCAGTTGATCAAAATAACAATCTTATATTTTTAAGTCTTAAAGTTTAAATTGAAGGTATGCTTATATAAATCATATTTTTTATATATATTTTAAAATCTAATGCTATATTTTTAATTTTATAATTAATATTTTTCCAAATTCAACTTCAATCGATGATGAATAAGACTGATTCCGATGTGAACTTGAAACCGAACCGAACCGCGCCCACCCTTACATGAAAGCATGCAATTGGTTTATTTACGCCAATTAATAATGAATGTGACATCCTTCAAATTCAGAGTATAAACCCAATTGCTGCTTTGCAAAATGTTCATTTTTATAAACCGGTTGGGAGGTGAAAAGATTCAACAAGGCACTCATCACTCATCAGGTGGAATGGAATATGGAAAGATGAATTCATAAAGAAAGTGGTCCAGCTGGAAATTGACAAAGTTTGAAAGAGAGGGGAGGGAGGAGGAGGATTCAATTATTTCATCATGTTTCTGTTTCTTCTGTTGCTGTTGCTGTTGCTGTTTTTGTTTGACGAGGGGGCTGACATTATTAAAGCTGAAACTGAATGCCACAAGTTACAATTACAAAACCATACATCCACCATGTATTTTATATTGTATTTTATTGAACGTGAAATTAAAAATACTTGGTCATGAGAATTCTGTATGCATAATGTTATTATTTAGACTAATAAGTGTAGTGTGTGGTGGAGGAGGGAGACTTTCATGTAACATGTATAATACCTTTTGCTATTTATAGTAAGAGAAATCTTAACCTTCTCTCTAACTTTTTTTTTTGGACATTCTCCATTATCTTCAGCGTATATCGATTTCTACACAAAAACAATGTCATTCATACATTAGGCATTGTTTTTAGTGTAGAAATTGATACATATCGTGAAGATAATGGAAGAAAAGATAAGACGGAGAGAAGGTTCTAAGACTCCCATTCAAGAATAGCGAAATGACATTTATAATTATTTTTTTACGTGTCATTATATTATTGTCCGAATATAGCAAAACAGTTCATATATACTAAATTAGGACATGCACAAATGTCATTACCGTTACTAAATAATTTTTTCCCGTATCATTGCAAGAAACAGGAAAGTTTTTTGGGTGGTGGAGATTTAGACTAGGACAGGCACAAGTGGAAAAGAATGGAAGGAGAAAATTTGTGGTGATATGCTGCCTAGTGCCTAGCTAGCGCTAACATTACCTTATCCAAAACTTCCAATCCAGGTGGTGAAGATAAGCTATCAAATTTGGCCACTCAATTCCAATTCCTAAAGTTCTCAACCATAAAATAAAACAAAATATTGCATATGCTAGCCCTCACTTAATACTTAATAATTAATAATATATGATGATAAAACCCTCCACTTACCACCTCATCAAACTTCAAATGTTGAAATTACACATGCCAGCCAGCCACGCCATCATCAATCCAATAGATTCCATTTCCACATGAGAATAGTCATACTCTCTCAATCACAATGAAAGGGACCGCCTCACAATTATTAGCATCATCAGGGCAGGCCCATTGACTAATTAGTAATACCAGTAATTGGGATTTAGGAGGGGCCTAGAACTTTATTGTCGCCCATGATTCTGAATTATATTTGCTACGTCTCAAATGCTTGATGTTGACTTGCCTGCTACAGTGTCTTCTGTCTTCTGTCTTCATACTTCAAAATTCAAACTTGATTGTTGGTTCCGTTCATGTGTAAAAATGAAAAGGGGCCAGCTGAGCTGCTGCAAACCACACAAAGGCAGGGTAACCAGGGTTTAAGAAAGATACAAGGATAAGGGTTATCCTTAATTAGGATCCTTAAATGGTGGTTAATTTTACATAATTTTCATTCTACTAATTATGACAAACATTTGGAGTTTGATGTTAGCTTCTTCATTTGAAAACATTAAGAATCCTACTGTTTATTTCCTTCACTGGCATTATCGATCGAAAGGTATTGCCAACAACAAATTGAAGATAGACAAATCTCTCACGCATCTCATCTGTCTGAGGTTTCTTCAATATTAATATGGCCCTATCTCCACGCGTCTCTTTACTTCCTCTATCTCAGTTCTCAGTCCCTTTCTTCTGTATTTTGTTGTAGACCTAATTAATTCAAAAACATTCCAACCCCCAAATATGCGATGCTCATCCAAAACCACCAGTCTTGGCATGGCAGTTGGTTTTAATCAGTCTCCCTTCTCCTTCAGCTCGTGTGGAATGTTAGATGTAGACGATATATTTAAAGGCTTTAAGCCACTTGGTCAAGAAAGAATAAATTTAAATTTTTTTTAAAAAGAATCAAAAACCGTAGTTGAGGTTTCGGGCCAATGTCATGTCCCATCCAAATCGTTGTTAGGCCTGCAAGGCATTCAGAAGCCCACTGGCCTCAATCTCGCGTAAATTACTTCATCTCTATCTCTGAGGGTGGGTCTGGGTCTGGGTCTGGCTATTTTCAGGAGCCTAGTGAAGTGTCCAAACATACTTCTTTCGAAATTAAAATTACAAGAGCTGCGATCTGCAATGATAACAAGTCAATAGCTCGTGTGTCATTAAGCAAATTCGACACTTTTGGTTGGAACCCTAATTTCGAGCACATCAAAATTTCGTATGATAGAGACAAAAAATCCACTTTCAAATTGCCCCACCTAGTCAGCAATCTTCTTTTCTACGTAGTGTAATAACAATTCAAAAAAGAAAATTAAACAACTTGAATGAACTTTGGGGACCATGATTCCCTATGAAGTGGTGGCTGGCTCCATTTTCTCTTCACTTGAGAGAGCTGATTAAGCGAGATCAATGGAGCAACTGGTCTACACTGAGGAGTAAAATATTCCAGACGGACTATGCACAACAAAGGACACGGTTAGCACGGAAAGAAGAGATCATTCGGTTTTCGTTTGCTTGACAGGGAACTTGTCTTCAGCTTGCTTTAACCACATATAATTTGAAGCTTCAATCCACTGTGGATGTACCAAAAACTTCTTCTCTTTCACTGCCCAACGAGACTTCTCTGTTCCAGCGTCTGTTGAAACCACATGTGTCACCCACGAGTCCACTTCTGTTGAACAAGTGGCTCCCAGCTGCTCTGCCATCTTCCACAGATGATGATTCTCGGCCTGGAACTTTGAAGGAAAAACACGGCTGAAAACAATTTTACACCCCTTAAAGATTTCCTTCCGAAGAGTTTTCAACACCTACAAAAATCCATTTAATACTCATATTAATAATCCTTGCAGATCTCCTGCATCGAAGTTGGATTGCGGTGAAAGCACCAGAAACAAGTCACTCCAACAAAGATATATTCCAAATAAGCAGACAAGAAAAAAGTTTCAAGTTTTAGTTGTTCCTGAATAAAATTCTTCACCTGCCTCACATCTCTGTCAATAACATTGTCCTTCGATTCCTACCAAATGGTTCACCAACAATTGATCAGCACATAACAAAATGAAATGTTTTCACATTATATAGACAGGCAGCAGCGGTACTTACATAAAAGAACATATTGTGGATTCGCTTAAGAACTTCAAGAACAGTTGCAAGAGCTCCTTCAGGCTCACTTTCATCACTCTTCAACTCTGAAAGAGACTTGCAATGGAACCCAAATTGGTGACAACTCGATCTAAAGAAATGATATCTTTCCATCAATATTAAATTGTCCTTGTGCTTTGTCCATGCCTACAATAACGGATAGCAACATTGATAACCCTTCAAAAGATAAACAACAGATTCAAAGACCATTAAATTCATAGCCAGTGTATCCAAACATAAAGGAGTGAAGGACGTCAGGTACTTACATTTTCTGTATCATCAAGGATCAAAGCAGCACTTTCATGCCCGAGCACAACATCTAGACCCTTTTGATGTTTTTGGGTGCCATCATCACGTGATATCACTCTATCACCGAAGTACTCTTTTCTGGGATCAAGTAGTTTAGCCATTTCCAGTGCATAGGCTCGTTCACCCATTGTGTATATGTACATCTCGAACATTTTGCTGGCCTCCTCTAAAAATTTCCTAACAAAGGGCCTCAACTTGGTCATCATATGCATAACGTCCACTCTGAAGAGGCTACCGCTTGAAACATCTACATGTAGCACAGTGGAGCTGCAATTAAGTTGGGGAAAAACAATAAGAGTATGCACATCCATGTGCACACGATACTACGGTAAATGAAACACCTCACAAAGAAAGGTGTATACATTAATTGTGTTACAAAAGCAAAAACACATGAAGGGAAAACATTGGATACCTTGCAGAGAATCTGTCTGGCTGTGTAAATATTCTTCTTCTGCCGTCATATGATTCAGATGGGTAGAATTTAGCAGCGTGTGATCTAGATCAAGTACCAAGTAAAGTTTCTTAAGGTGTAACGATTTCTTAATGTCTCTGCTGCGTACCTGGTCAATTTCATCATTATTAAGCCAGAAGTCCTGCAGAAACATATAAATTCCAATTCATATCAATGTAAACGAAGATAGCAACAGATTGGGTAGTCATTCTACATAAAACTGAAAATGAATACATGGAAAATTTAAGTTTCTTTCCTAACAGTAAGTTTATCTTTTACATCAGGGATAGGTTATTAAAAAATTACAAGTCAGAACTGACAGGAACTTAATAATGCCTCTACAAAACAAATTAATAGAAAACCATATGCATTTATACTACCAATATTTAAGCAAAAACATCCAAAATTCTTCTATCAACCAACTTGCTTGCCATCTAAAAGAGTACCTTGTGTATGTACCCAAGTGGCACACCGGACTTCTCTTCCACCCTCTGGCCACAAACTATACACAAATCTCTTACTGAACCGGGATGTGTGCAGATATCCTTTTTTGGGGATGCTTCTGCACATAATAACATGATGAATACAATATTATGCACCTAAAGGCAAAAACAGGATGCTCACATCTATCCTCTGAGAATGCTTCAGCGCATAATAACATAATAATTGCAACATTCTTATTCAATCCATACTTCTTCTAAAGACTCCACTTGTTTCTACACAAAAATTAAATAAATAAAAGCATTTCTGCAAAGCTTTTTCCATTTGAAACTTTTTCTCATGTTTGTTTGAGCAGAAACAAGAAAAAATGAGCATTTCCTTTAGTTTCTGAACAGTAATTTTAAGTTGGTCTTATGTTGTACGGACCAGGCAGGGATTTGTTGTTTAAGACAGTTCACAGCATTTCACCCATTATTAGAAACCCTTCTTGCAGTGCAAGGAGTTGAAAGGGTGCAGAACATAGAACGAATCAAAACACTATCCAACTGAGTAGAAAAAGTTACCTGAGTTTTCTTCTACAAATACTTGTGAAGTGGACCCATGAGTTTCGTCTATGCTTCCAAGATTCTCTACCTTGCGCCTTTTTGTACTGCAAGGTAATTCATAAGTTGCATCCTAGTAAAATTTTTGAACGCTAAATAAACTTTAACTTGCAGTTTTACAGAAAACTCATGCTATATTAAACATTAAAGAAAGAAGATTTAAACACCTCCTCTCACTTCCATCATCGCTCTCATAATCAGCTTCTTCATCTGGTGAGGACTGCGAAGAACCAGAACCCAGTGCTCTTTCAAGCAACCCAGTAAAGTCATCACTGCTAGACGAATGTACCGGAGATTCGGCAAGACTCATCTAAATAAAACCCTTCACATATATTAATCTCAAGATGGATTTGATGAGGGGAAATAATGTATGCAACAGAAGATGCACATAGAGACAACTTTACAATGATATTAATCACTGAAAATGATGAAAACCCACAAGCAGTAATACTGGTGACTTAACCAGTGAAGCAATTTAAGCTAAGCTCAGAACGTTATAGCTAATTTGCATCCTTCAAAATTGTACAGGTTAAGTACAGACAGTGATTTCTCAGCTATTTAAAGGCAAAATATAATATGCATTGGCAATCCAGTCCCACCTATCTAGGAAAACATGGTCTCAACAACTTGCACAATGACTAGGCTACCGGCATTTTCCAGAGTTTCAAGCAATATGCTTTTTTATTCGGAAATGAAGTATTTCAGTATATACTTGTTCATAGAATAATAATGTGCAAAATAGCTTAATAACTGCACATTCTACTGCAGCAAGATTCGAGAGGGCAGACGCTGGAGGTCAATAAGGTCATGCTAGAGCCCGTAAACAATATGTCAGCCTAGTTAACTATCATTCTAAAGCTCTGTAGTACATGTGCCTCAGGCCTCTCTGTAGTTATTGTGCCTCAGGCCTCTCTGTAGTTATTGTGCCTCAGAGAGGCAACGCCAATGAATCCACCAAGTAGAATCTAAATTCTTCATATCATCATTACAATGTTAGTATCAATGATGATAAAAAATTAATGATGGTGAAGAAATCTGAGGATTGGAAATTATGAAGGTTTGTCAAATATTTAGGAGTGTTCTCAAACACGTCATCATTGATCAATAAATTGCCTGTTCTAGCAATATTACTCGAGAAGAATATATAAATAGCACATTTACTACTGTTCCTCAATAATTTCTTCAAGAAAAAAAGAAAACTTATAAAGGAGGGTATAACTGCAGTTGTCCCCCACAGCTAAGCCTAGGTAGAGAGAAATGTAGTTACTGAAAGTCTAGAGTAAGGAAAAACAAATTTCTTGGAATTTCAAAAATATGTTTCTCCCCATTTTGTATTTTGATCAGTGAAGATCTTCTGCACACTCCAAATCCTTCTATCAGAAGACAATCCAGCGAAAGCAAAGGCATCTACTTGGGATTGGGGGGGAAATCATAACACAGTGCACTTCATCAATAAGGTAATGCCCAGCTAATTTAAATTCAATTACTCAATAAACACAATCGGAAAAAAAAAAACATATTTAATTCTGTATAGAGCAATTCCACTCTCTGTAGTGACTTCCATTAAAATTTTCAGATACCATCGATTCAAGGCAATGCCACAATTCTGAAACATATTCATATTATTAATTTTCACTTCACCGATAATCAACTACATACTCACATTGTACAAATCATTACAAAGCATAACTTACAATTCTAATCTCTCATCAAAGGAGGAACATCACCCCAGATACAAAAAATTCCCTATTATCAACATATTAACAAAACAAAACTAACCTTAAACTGAGAATGAAACGGATGATACCCATGATTTCTATACCCAACTTTTGGGGCTGCTACCGCCAGCAGCCTTCCCCATATTATAATCCACAGAATCCACTTTTTGTAATTCAACACCTTTAGCCTCCAAAACCCTAGACCCACCAGGTGAATCCGCATCTTTAGTCGAATTGGCGGGGACAGAGTGGGGCGGGAGCTATGGGTTGAGTATTTGGTGGGTGGGGAAGAGAAGGATTTGAGTGAGGGGCTGCGTATAGGATCTCGTCCTCTTCGTTAAGGAGGTTGAGATCGACCGGACAGTGGAGAGATTGGGTGCAGTGGAGGGTTGGTTGGGCTGCGGCACAGAAGATGATTGGGACGATTCAAAGGGTCTAAGAACACCTGTGTAGAGACCTCTGAATTCGTCATCGTCTTCCATCTAAAGGAGAGAGCTTTAGAGAGAGTGAGAGAAGAAGTGTTTGTGAGAGAGAAAGAGAGGGAGAGAGGGTTTTGAGGTCTGCAAGAGCCAAAGAGTGAAGCAATGGCCAATATGTTAAACGTTGATTCGGCAAGACTCACCTAAATAAAACCCTTCACATATTTTTAATCTCAAGATGGATAGACGAGGGGAAATAATACAAGCAACAGAAGATGCACATAAAGTTCAATGAAAAAATCCAACAGAAAACATCAAGGTTTCTACAAGTAATGAGCAAGAAAGAATGCTACACAAGGTATATAACTTGTCAATGAGGCGACTGATGTAGCGACTTATACAAAAATCAAATTGGCGGCAACAGAAGATATTGATTTAACAAGTCATATGATGAAAGCTAAAGTATTTACCAGAAATTCATATGACAGAAAATTTAAAGACACATGAAGAAAAAGAAGTAGTGAACATACCGCGACCAAGAATTTACAGGAGATTTGAGAGTTGACCAAGAAGAAAAGCTTTCGGGTGCGGATGGGTTCCGACAGTGTTGGAACGGATGCGTCGGTGGGGTTAGGGTTGCAGAGTGATAAAAGAAAGGCTCGTCAAATTTTTGAACATTGGAGAAGAGATGGAAAAGCCGGTTTGATAAAGACAGAGCCTGTAATATCAAGAGATGAGTGATGGTATTGTTGGTATTCAATCCGAGCCTTCTACTTACTGCGCGCCTACCAAAATAGCATAATTATTTATTTATTTATCTTTTTTCTATTAAAATGATAAATTAAGATTACAAAAATGTGCAAAGGATCCAATCTAGTAGTTTGGAGCAAGTGCTCCTTTAGGTAAGATTCGAATTTTAATATCTGTGTAGTATGTGAGTTTGGTATATTATCGTTCCTCTTAATATTAAATGTTCTTGAACAAAATTTATAAAAAGCTATGCAAGTATAAAATGAAAAGGGTGTTTCCTAAAACAAATCCAAAATGAAGGCAAGACGAGGATGAGTTTGGATTGATAGTAAGAGCAAGTCCACTGCAACAGTGAAGGGCAGGCAGGAGGGGGCCCTTGGGCCGAAAACCGACTCCAGCTTAGCAGCCCGAGCCTGGTCAAGGCTTGGGTCCCACGAGCCCAGGCAAGCCCACGGGCGATTCTCGCCAGCCCACAAGCCCGAAGTCAATCTGACGTCAGCGCGTGGAGTTTAAATTTTTTTACCGTTAGCGCATGCGCTGACGTCAGTGCCCAACGCTTTGGCAAACCTTGCCTCGCCACTATTCACTTGAATATTAATTGTCTTGCCTTGCCCTTTGGGGTGGAGCTAACAAAGGCAATGGATGCCACTATTCACATAAATAGTGGCAAACCTCGCCTCCCCTTGCCCTTTGGGGTGGATTTGCTCTTATGTAGCCATAATATTCGTTCAAAATCATGTTTAGCTTGGTTTGAGGATTTCCCCCTTCTTTTTTTTTTACATATGGTGATTTAAAATATTCGAAACCATAGAGACGGACCAAACTTAAGTGCAAGCCACATATTATTTCGGGCCTAACTCTCATTATTGCAAATCCAAACTTATTTTGAAATGCTCAAATTGAGCCGAACCCATTTGGAAATGTTATTATATATATATATATATATATATATAGGGGCGGATCCATGACACTATATTTTTGACACAAGTTTTGACACAAATTTCACACCTTTAGATTAACCCACTATCAATGGATGAGATTAAATCTAAACTAATTCTTTCTTTTTTAAATTATTATAAACTGAAATTAATTTGAATTAAATTCACTACTCTATTTTCTCTCTCTTCATTTATATTTTCACAATTGTGAGATGAAAAAATCATTTATTTCCCACTATGCCTTTACGGGGAAATTTTTTCCTTTCCCCATTCTCCTTCTCCTTCTCTTTCATCTGCAACCCAAACTTGAAACTATCCGCCAAAAAATACTCAAACTTGAAAAAGAAGGAAAGTAGGACAAAGTTTTGATCAGGAAAAGTGTTCGTGAAGGTTTTTATGGTTCATATCATTTTTCTTAAAGCATGAAGATGATATTTTTAGCACATAGAGAAGAGAGCGGGAGCCGGGCTGAGTAAATTTTTATTAGACTTTACATGAATCTTTACATGCATCATGAATGCATGTATAAGATTTGTCTTCAAATGCTTCCAGATTAAAATGATGATTAAGTTAAATCCTGATAAATGATTAAGAGAAGCCCCCTTTTACAAAACTAAAATGCTATGTGAATCGTTTTAATCTGTACATCTTAGATTATAGGTTTCCCATTAGAGATCACTGCGATTGGGGATGAGATTTTGGCGAATAGATACAAAATAAGGAGGAAATCATAGCAAAAACAAAACAAAGATGATTATTAATATTTTTATACCAATCCAAACTTAGGATATTTGAATAAAATATTAGAGCCCCAGCCAAAGAAATCGAAGGAAAAAGCTGAAGAAAAAGGGAACCTCATAAACCCATTCATGGCCGCCAATACAAAGCATGTCTTTAGACTTTATATTGCTTGTTCTCAAGGAATTGAGAACAGAAACATGACAAAGCTTATAAACCTGCCGTCGGTGCTCCAAGACTTTCCATGTGACAGATAGATCTGAGTTTTCTTTTTTGTTCTTGTTTTTTGATTGAATTAAGTTGGATTGTTTCTTAGGAGAATGAGATTAAGTACTGTTTATTGCGAATTTTACTGAGGAGAGAGAGTGATTTTTATTGGCACATTAAAGTGGTAGTTTAATATTTTATTATTCATTCATTTGTAAGTTAAATGGTGAAATCACATATAATCTTAACCGTTGAAAGTACTTGCATCCAAATGTTATAAAATTGTGTCAAAACTTGTGTCGAAAACATAGTGCCACGGATCCGCCCCATATATATATAAAGCAAAAGGTAAAGAAAAGTGAAACATAAAAAATACAAGAAAATGCTCTTGATTAATGCAAATAATAAAAATAAAAATGATTAATTAACTAACAATAATATAGTAAATTCATACTTTTCATATTTAAACAATTAAAATTTAAAAACAAAATCAGATCATTAGTCCTAATTTTTTTTATGAAACACAACTATCCATTATATTTTTTAATTCCAAAATGTAAATAAATAAATAAAAACCAATAGACACACGCGTGTGAAAGGGGTTAGTTATGTAATACATGAATGTTTATTTTTGTGACTTACCCGACCCTGTGCTTAACAAGTAGCGCACTGCTAGTGTAATGCATAAGTTGCAATTTGTTTACCCCCGGCAAAACAACAATGGTCAATGGGTAGTTGACTCTGCATTATGAATTTGGGAGCAGCCGACAAACAACAATTTATTTAATCTTGTAATTATTTCTCTTATATTTGTAAGAGCTACAAAGTACACTCAACCGAAGTAATAATTGGTCACAAACTCACTTAGACTTGTTGGTAGTAGGACCAATAAATGTCCCTAATTAAACATATTTAGTTATTTACAGTAAAATGAGGGAAAGAAGACAAAAGCAAAAGAAATACTGTAAAATTTTAAAAACTTAGAAGAAGAAGGAAGATTGACACCAGCGCAGCACAGCACATAGATGCTTTAGCTACAATCCTTTCTTTAGTTTGGTAATATTATTATCCACTTGAGATTGCACATGCCTTTGTCTTAGTCTTTGTGCTCCTAGTGCTTCTTCCCACTTTTCTTCACCTCCTGCATCATCATCATCATCATCATCTTCTTCTTCTTCTTCTTCTTCCACCCACTCTTCCGTCACCAATTTCTGCTGATAGTATCGGAAGGCCACCACCAATATAAATGCTGCAAAACAACCCCAACCCAATGGCTTCGAATATTATAAGAAGAACAAAACACCCCCACCAATAACCAATAGACATATTCTATTGTTTGAAATGACTAAAAATAATAGTTTGGGTTTGTTTGTTTACCAGCCCATATTCGAGCCACGACGGAAGACAGGTTCCAAACTAGTAGAAAGATGGCAACGGTCAAGGCTTTCTTGTGAGTGCATGATTCCCAAGCATCCCGAAATCGTCGAATCCAAAATTTAGCTTCACATAAATAAATTCCAATATACGTTAATATGAGTAAACAATATGGAGAATTCTGAAGAATTTCACGTAGGCGACTGATGAGATGATAGCGCAGCTGCTCTATTAGCCAGTTTGTTATGAGGGTATTGGACCTGGGTCTTCTTAGCTATTCACAGCTCTGCTAAAATAAATACCCCCATTGGCATTGGGCTACAACATAAACCCAACACATGTGGGCCCATATAGATTGAGGCCTCTCTCTCCACCAACCCCAACTCCAGTAAAAGCCATTTAATTTAGGGAGCTGAGAATGACAAGAGCCTAGTCATCTCATGACAGTGGACCCTAACAACTATTATTTTGATGTGGGGCCTAACCAATATTAAGCAGTATAATTGCCAGGGTGAAAGGGAGGCCTAACGGTAAATGGGTCCAGCCAGTTTACAGAGATGGATGGGCTCATTAAATTTGCTTATTAATGTGTGGGATCATCACTCTCCGATTCCCATAGCATAAAAACTTTCTTGTGGTGGGGATTGGGATAGCATGAAAGTCTCTCTCGTCTCTCCCACCATAGAGCCGTTATATGATGAGATGAGCTGGAGCCTAGTGGTAATTGGTAAATAAGGTTAGGTGAGTTTCGTTGTCAAAATGCGTACTTGACATTTATTCATTATGAAAATGTATCATATATGTATGTGTAAGAAATGCGGGTGGACGAGATTAAAAATTAAAGGAAAGTGTTTGCTTGCCGACATCAAAATTGTGAAAGAATTGAATTGAAGAGAAGATATCCCATGCACTAAAAACAAGTGTGTTAATTGGAGGAATGAATTTACCGTAAACAGTTAACTGGGCAGAGTACAAAGAGCAGACTTTTGGCAGGGTGAAAACTCCGAAAAAGCCTGTCATTTAGCACAACCAAACCAAACCAAGCCAGCGTCAGTGAAAAAGTTAAAAACAACATCTCCTCAGACTTTCAGTTGCAGAGAATTTGACAGTTGTCTCCCTCTGCTGCTTTGGCTGCTTCCCAACTTATAATAAAATTAAAATTAAATAAATTAAAGCAGCAGACAGTTTACTGTTTCACTCTTCTTTACTATTTTCTTCTCTCTCAGTTTTCCACTAATCAAATTGGTTTTACATGCATTGCTAATAATAATAATAATCCATTCTTTTTCTTTTAAAAAGAAGAATATGCTAAATTATTATATATCAAGAAAAAGAAGAAGCAACTAGCAACTACAATACAATACAATACAAGACTCTCTCTCTGATTATGAATTGTTTAGGTGTTGGTTGTTGTTGGGCCCTATTTCATCAAAAAAAGACTCTGATTATGAATGTGAGTGAACTTACCCACTTTGGTCATCGTCCAAATGGTTATGGAGCTGCCACACCTGGCCAGAACAAAGAGCAGCACTGCCAGCTGCAAACGTTACAATATCATCTCTCTCTTTTTGTATCTTTCCTTCCTCACTGCAACATTGCTAAAAACAAATAAAGTTACCTTAATTGTGGTCGCAGGATCACCAGAAAATAAAGCTTTCATCTTTACAAGGAGCTCATTCAAGTAAGGGAGAACCAGTTTTAGCAACCACATTGCTTCTTCTTCGCCCACCACATAGTTTGCATTATCTACTTCAATAGCTCCCCTGCCATTCAATTCCAAAATAAATTTTAAAAATCAGGGGAAGAGGGAAATTCGGTAATATATATATATACTGTAGCACTAATATGTTGATAAAAGTAGCTTTACCTGCAGATAATGGACTTAAAGAGGAAGATGGCAGCAAGATAAAGAAGCCCCAGATAGGATATGACAGAAATAAAGCTGCAGGAAAAAAAGGATCAAACAGATTTAGATGATGGACCTTTTTCTGAAACAGATTAATGCTGACTGACCTGACTGACCTGATATTAAGATCCTTGGTGTAGGAGGATGACAGTATCACAAATGTTCCAAGTCCAAACACAAAAACGGATCTTGATATATCTTTCCACATAATTAAATCCACTGAGAAAAATACACAAGAAGTTAAAAAAGGGAATGCTATAATTGCAACAATTTGCAGTAGAAAATGCAATTCAACATATCAGGAATATGAAAACTCACCTAAACTTTGCAGTCTGCTATGTGTTTCTTGGAAGCTGGTATGGTTATGGTACTCATTTGAAGCTGCAACTAATTGATTGGTAAAAACAGAAACAGTCAAAGACTTAACACAAAGGAACAATCCCAAGAAACTCAAATTCCAAAAAAAAAAAACAACAATGCAACATTAGAATTTGAGAGAAAAGAAGAACTTACACGAAGTTTGTTTGGAGATGTTTGAATGAACTGTTGCACGTTTTATAACAGGAGGTGGTTTTTTCAAGTTCAAGGAGATGGGTTCTGGCTTTCGATTTTGATGAACTTGATAAAGCTTTTTCACTTCTTTGCGGTCAAGCTGAAGAAGCTTCTTGACCTCATTCACTTTCACTACCTTCTCTTCATTCACAACCTTGGTGGTCAATTTCTCTTCTATTGCATTGACTTCCTTAATATCAACGCTTTTCTTTTCAACCTCAACCTCAATTTCTTCATTCACCTCTTCCTCCAATTCATCTCCATCGTCTTCTTCATCACCCTCTTGATCATCACCATCATGCACCGATGCTTTTGGATCATATTTGAGCACATCCACATTGCTCTCACCGCTTGAAATGACCATTTCTTGGCACACACCGAACTCCTTCTCCTTGCAATTCTCATCAGATCCACTGTTTTCAATCTCAACTGGGCTTTTCTCAATTACCTCAACAGGCGTATCAATTTCCTTATCAGATTCATCCAAGGCCTTATTGGACTCAGATTTCGCTTTTCCCAATTGAATTGCATTACCAGAAGCATCAAGTCCCTTATTAGACTCTGATTTCACCTTCCTTAAATGAGCTGAATTTTTCTCAATTCCTTCATTAGCTTCACCCAAATCACTAGCACTTTTCAGTAATTCATACCTTGGTTTCCTAATCCCAACTGGGCTTCTCTCATTTTTATCGGAAGCAGCAGCACCAATCTCCTTGCTTGCCTCAGATCTAAGCCTTCTCAGCTGAGCTGGGCTCTTCTTGATCCCATCAACAGACACACTCAGTTCCTTGCACTGTTGGTCAGAATTCTTCAAAGACTCTGTTTTTCCTTTGGATATCTGAATTGGGTTCTTCTCAAAACCTTCAAAGGTGTCAGATTTCCAAGTCTTTCTCTTGCCAGCAGCAGTCAGTGCACCACCAGCTTGACCTCTCTTCGACCTTGTACGAGTTCCAGCAACCCCATTGCTAGTACTACTCTGATCTTCAGAATTCTCCTGATCTCCATTGAAGACCTTAATCCCACCTTTTACTTCGTCAATCTTCATTCTGCTCTCCCACACAGACCCTGCAACCACACCACTCCTTACCCCGTCTCTCCTTCTACTCACATCCATTGCCCTTTTATATATATCTTGGTAATCTCTCTTTAGCAATGAATAGTAGAATAGGATAGGGCATATAGATGATACCGGTCATGACTGGATAAGAAGAAAGCTTTAAACAGAATAAATGACGGTTGGTGGGGCGTGAAACATTGGGATCTCTCTCTGCCTTTGGAAAGGAAAGCAATTGAGAGAGCGTGAAAGAGTACCGGTCTTCTACTAGCTAGATTGTGTTGTTAATAGTCGTATCTTGTAAGGCACAGGGTGACCCACTGGGTTGCTTCTTTTTTTATTTCTCTCTGTGTGTGTGTTTTCATAAAAAAATTTGTGGATTGATGATGTGCGAGTGTGAGTTTTATAAAGTAAAGTGAACAAAAAGTGAGAGATAAATAATGGTTTAGGGTTGAATGATTAAGGATGATCTCTTTGGCTCCTTTGTCGGGGTATTGATTCCTTTCCTTAAGCCTGCTTATAGCTTTTGTATCGGAGGATCTCTATGAACACTGTGACCGAGGCAACCAAAAGTCATCCCCCTCACATGCAAATGGAGAACCTTGCTTCCTAATTTGAGAGAGAGAGAGAGAGAGAGAGAGAGAGAGAGAGAGAGAGAGAGAGAGAGATGAGAGATATGAGAGAGGTGGACTTTGGAAGTTTATGGTGATTTGTGGTGTTGCGTTGGCAATAGTTTCATTTGCAAATGCGTTGTGTCCTCTCCGTTGTTGAACTCCTTTTCGTACATTAGAGTCGTTTAAAATAGGGTAAAGTGCGGTTTCTTATAAGACAATTGAACTTACATTATTTTGTTTGCGATTTAGTGTGAACTCGTAATAAATAGTCGATTTTCATAGTTAAGTTTATCTAATTTCATCCATTTTTCTGTTAATAACAAGGGCAAATTTGTAATTCTAACTTAAAATTCATAAAAATATTATAAATAATTAACTTTTAGAAGCAAAAAAATTTTTGGAGGAGAAGAAATCGGTGGGGTGGGGGTTTTGTGGGGAGAATAAATTTTTTTTTCTTCTAAAAGTTAATTATTTACAATATTTTTATGAATTTTAAGTTAAAATTACAATTTTGCCCTTGTTATTAACAGAAAAGTTGATGGAATTGGATAAACTTAACTTGAGTGAAATTGACTATTTATTACGAGTTGAGGACTAAATCGGCGATGATATAATTCGGGGTAAGTTCAATTGCACAATAGTTAAGAAATGGTAAAAATCCTTTAAAATATAGAGTGTGGCAATAGTTTCATTTCATGTAACCAAAACCCATTTAATCTAATATGGCCAAGCTCCTCCTCCTTCTCCTCCACACATCCAATATAATGCAGAAAAAGGGGCATAAGCTTTTCTTTTACTTTTGTATTGGAGATGTTAACTTGATGCTCTATTGATTTGTGCCTGCCTAGTAAATTATGGCACAGTTTGTTTCTTTTCCTTTTATTGCCTTTTGCTCTAATTTTGATTTTTTTAAAGGCCAAAAGGGATGCCAACAGCAACAGCTAACGTGAGGAAGCTTCACTCACATCATACATTTTGTCGTGACATCACTTGATTGATATATTATATATACACAGAGAGAGAGAGAGAGAGGATGATTTCATAATTTCATTGCATTTTTCACAGAGCTGTGCATTATGATGGATAACGCTGGCAGTGGCAGCTAGCTAAACAACCTAATTATTTGACCAACGCACCCACCCCATCTAAATAGAAAATAAAAAAGCAATTTTACTGCTTTGATTATTATTGCTTTGCCTTTGCCCGCCGTTTTGCCTTTAACAGTATTTTTTACTGAGTGACGTGCTGAAATATTGTTGGGTTGGAAACTTTTTGTTAAAGTTAAGAACGGGAGGGTGGAAACTCCCACACGGGTGTTATGGAGATTTGAACCTATAATCACTTGGGAGCACGCCAAAGACTTTGGTCAATCTAACTAATATATCTTTGGTGATGTAATGCGAAATTAAAATGCTGCACTGCATGCATTTACGCATTGAATAATGTTACTGATATCACATTCTCATACCACCTTACGTAGCAGATGAGGTGGACATCCACATCAATTAAAATTATTTAAAAATTTCTTTTCTTTTATGATTTATTAACACTTAAAAATATAATATGGACATGTCACATCATGTGGTATAGAAATGAATAATAAAAATGTGGTAAGTGTAGCATTGCTCTTATTCATTGAGCATTTAATATTTAGGCTTAATTACTGTTTTACTCTCTGAAAAGGACAGTTGGTCTCACTTTACCCCATGAAACTAAAATTTTCTTACTTAACCCCTCGAATCTCTAAAAATTACTGAAATTTTCTCACTTTACCACTTCCATTCACAAGACAAAACTGTTAAGTGTGCTGACATGACACGGACATTTTAGTAATTTTGGCTCCTATATCTTCTCTCCTCTATGCCCCCTCTCTCTCTCTCTCACTTCCTTTGCCTTTCTTTTCTCTCTCATTCCCCGACCCAATTCCTACCGCACCCTACCACCAACCCCAAACCACCACCCCACCCTCCCCCTATCTCCTCTCTTTTCTCTTTTCTCTCTCTACTTCTATGCCTTTCTCTCACTCTCACTCTATCTTCTCTATGCATGTGAAACATTCCATCGACCACATTGAAAGCATTCTCAGTTGTGATTGTGGTTGGGTTTCTCACAAGCTGCTTTATATAGGTGTTTCTAGATTTGATTGAACAAGGCTAAGCAATTGTTGATGAGAAACAATAAACAATCCATCAATCCATCACATTAAAGTGGGTATTCAGTAGAGAGACAGAGAGAGAGAGGCAAATAGAAAAGAGATGGGCAGAGAGAATAGAGAAGATGGAGAGTTAAAATTACTAAAATGCCCATGTCACGTCAGCACACGTAACGGTTTTGTAGACAAAATTGGACGGAAGTAGTAAAGTGAGAAAATTTTAGCAATTTTTAAAGATTCA
Organism: Prunus padus; assembly: GCA_024362665.1. Classification (NCBI taxonomy): domain Eukaryota; kingdom Viridiplantae; phylum Streptophyta; class Magnoliopsida; order Rosales; family Rosaceae; genus Prunus; species Prunus padus. Next base: position 33,084,519 of record JANFAM010000018.1, read on the forward strand.
GGGTTAAATGAGAAAATTTCAGTTTCAGGGGTAAAGTGAGAACAAGCATCCATTTTAGGGGGCAAAACAGTAATTAAACATAATATTTATGGTGTGTTTACTAATGAGAAATTAGAATTAGAATTAGGAATTGAATTCCAATTATAGAGGATTTATGCGTTTACTTCACATCAATGAATTAAAGAGGAAGTGATGCCCACACAAAATCAGGAATTGGAGGAATTCAATTCTTGAGTGAGAGGTGGTATTCTAATTCCTGGAGAATTAACCAATGAGTAATCCATCTTTTTTACCCATTATATATCATCACACAATTTTAAAAATTCCAAATTTTTCATATACTTTAATCAAACAACGATGATATTTTAGTAATTAATACTACTTTTACCCAAATTCCATATGGTTTAATAAATAATTTCAATAGGAATCCGAAATCTAACTCTTCTCAATTCATATGATTTAGTAAACAACTTCAATAGAAATTTGGAATCTAATTCTCCACAATACAACTCTTTCTCAACTCAATTCATCATCATATTCAGACTAATAAACACACCATTAGCAGGAAATCCACTGTGACAAAGGGATAGATAAGGACAACCACCGGGATGCATGTCAATTTCTCCCACACAAAAAAGAAAAGAAAAGTATGTTTGTGAAAAGACAAGGCCATGCGAGTGATGTTCGGCTTTTGAATGACTAACTGATTGATGCTGATATGGAATCCAACACCAACAAGATTGTTTACGTTACACAAGTATGAATGAATAGATGAATTTGTTGTGTATAAAACAATCAAGTATTAAAATCGTATTAAGGACTTCAATCATAGTCCTTAACTTTGTATTAAATGATTAAAATGCAATCTTCATGTTGAAAGTTCTTCACATAATCGCACTTTAATCATTGATTTTATGAATCGGAGTAGGGAAGACAAGATGATAAAAATAATACATGACATAAAAAAAGAATAATTAATAAATACTCATTTGATTCACTTATATGATGATACAGAGTCATGATCTCTTGGTTCTTGGTAATGAGGAATTCATCGTCATCCCGGATTCCATAGAGTTTCTTAAAATGAATGCAAAATAGGTGGGTCATTGGATTTGAATCCAGGGATGGGTGACATGATTAAGCATTGGCTGTGACCAAGAGATCAGGACTCTGATGATACATACATTACACATAAATAAATATGCGTGGGCCCACCAGGTTTTGGAATCGGCGTAGGAGGCCACATAGTACGTAATGCTGCAGCACTCACATGATCACATCACACCCCGACATGTAAATTGTAAGAGCAACTCCACCGGTGCCACTGGCCGAGGCAGGCGGCGGGACCCACGGGCCCGAGCTCAAAATCATGTTTCCAACGGGGCCAAGCAGCCGGGCAAGTAGCAGGCCCCACACTCACTGGGCAAGCCCGCGGGGGGAAATAATGAGGTCCAACCCGGCTAGGGCCGACGTCGCTGACATCGGAAGTAAAAAAATTTTAAAAAATCGAAAACAAATCCAAAAAATCCAAAAAATTCAGAAATATTTTTTAATACATACCTAGCAATTTTATTATTATTAATTTCATACATGAAACTAAATTTAATCCCATGTAAAAAATAAAAACAAAAAATGAATAGTTGTTACTTGACTGGCAGCGTGTGGAAACGAACCTCGCTTTTGCGATGGCATACTATTCACGTAAATAGTAGCTACCCTAACTCCCTCCTTGCCATGGCAAATGGCAAATGGGTGGAGTTGCCTTAATATGTTTCAGCCCAACTCTCACCGGCCACCGCTGGCTCCAAAACCCCACCGACACACACCCAATAATTATAACCTGGCAGGAAATGAAAAGCCCTAATGTTTATAATATGGTTCGAGGAGGGGGCTGGACGTTGTTCAGTCTGTCTATGGGGATTTGCTTTTGGTATTTGGGTGGTAGCAAATCACAAAAAAATAAAAATAAAAATAAAAAACTGGAAAACAAATGCTTGTTAGTTGGTGTATTGGCATTGGGATTGAAAGAGAAGGGAATCAAATCATATGCATATACAGCTAAGCACGTGATTTGCTCTCCGCTCTGCCTTAGAAGTTAGAGAACATCATATCTCACAAAAAGTCCCAAACACATATCCTTAATTACCAGTACTGTTTGTTGGTGCCGGCGTTGCTGTTGGGGACTTAGTAATCCCACGCACGCACGCACCACCTAAAACGCACGTGACAACGACCCCGATCCAATGACATAAATTTATACTATTTATAGTTTTGACCCCACCAAACGTTTTAATATTTTGGTTTTGGTAGAGTGGGTGGCAAAGCCAAAATATAAAAACTAACTCTCCCCAACAAAACCAGCCCACAAAGTCAATCAAAGTCACATTTTGTTTTTGTTGATGAGCAATACAATAATATCTCTCTCTACCTTAAACTAGCATAGTGTAAATGACTCAATGTAATGGTTTGGAGTAATTATTCCCATATGAAAAGTTATGGGTTCGAGTCTTAGTATTCGTGTAGTGTGCGTGAGTTTAATATATTATCACCCATCTCAATAAAAAAAAGGAGAATGTGTTGTTTGGAAATCATCAGTGAATTTGACAAATTTAGTTTTAGTTTAGATACAACAGCAACAAAACACCGCCCAACTCCAACAACACAAGTCACATAGGTGGAGTTGATGAACCAACATAGATATCAGAATTCTTAAAACTAGAGTCAAAACCCGACCCAATTGCTCAACCATCATATCTATACTCTATCTTACATTCCATGGTATTATTAAAATGCTCTCTTCATCTCAATTCTTCAAAAGAAATTAGAAAAAGATAAAAACCAATGTTAATGGAAAGGCTTCAACTTGGTCCTTCAAGTGTTGGAGTTGACCCTTCACGCTCATTACTGTCACCTCATTCTTATCTCTAACCCTTACGCTCACCTGTCCGTTTTTAACTTCCTCCCCACCCACAACTAAAATGTAGTTGTACTGTGCCATCTGAGCCCTCTCGTACCTTTTTCTGAATTGTTTTATCACTTGAGTCAACATCCCCATAATAACCAGCGTCACCGATCTGATCCCCCTCTTCAGCATAACGCATAGAGATTTGCGAGACAGGACAAACAATTGCCTGACGTGGACTGAGCCACAAGGGCCATTTCCCTTTGTAGTGTTCCAACAGTACAGCAACCATACGCTCAACAGAACCTAAAATAGCTCTCTGTATCATAACAGGCCTCTCCAGCTTGCCTTCCTCCGATGAGGAACACAGCTCAAAGCGCTCGGGAAGTTGATAATCAAGCTGCAATCAACCACCAGCATTTTTTCAAATGGTAACATAACAGCAACAAAATCAAACATCAACAGATCAAAAAACAGAAAGGAAAAAAAAAGTGATCAACAACATACCTGCAATGTTGCCAACTGATGATCTTTATTCAATGCATCAGATACAGTGATATCTATCTTCGGTCCATAATATGCACCGTCCCCTTCATTCACCTGCGCCACATGACTAACCATGTAAGCACATCCAGACACAAACAAGAAATTCAGGGCTCCTCTACTCTAGTGCTTAAATAATAATAAATAAGCTAGACGCCCATGGGGTTAGCCCCCCAAGTAAACGTACCGCCCAGGGCTCGTCGAACTCAATTAAAGCTTGTTTAAGAGCAGCCTCAGCCTTCTCCCATGTTGCCAAGTCCCCTATGTGGCTTTCTGGCATCTACAAACATAAACACACAACGCATGATAAATATGAATTCCCACCCATCCTTCATTGACGAAAAGTAAAAAGAGAAACTAGCTATAGATAGATGTTCAATGCTTCAATCATAGGGATGAAGAACCTTACTGTTGAAAGATTCAGCTTAAATGTGAATCCAAATATATTATAGGTATACTTGACAAAATCTAAGACACTCCTCACTTCATCTTTTATCTGAAAAAGAAACACAGTGAGATAAGTGTTATAAACAAAATGAAACCGCAAAATAAACAAAAACAAAAAGTTTGACTCACTTGGGACTCCCTGCAGAAGATATGAGCATCATCCAGTAGCATATTTTGGACTAAAATAGTCAGAAGAAGGGACACTTTACCAGCAAATGAGTTAAAATGATATAAATGGCTACGAACACAATTTTTTTTATAAGTATCAAGGAAGGAGATGGACCAAGTACACAAGAATATAAGCTCTTAGTGACCTGAACGAATTTCAATTATGCTGGGATACTTTCCCGATTTTTCCTAGTAACGTACGATATATGCTTGGAAAGCTTAGAGATCAAGCTACATTTTTCATATTTTTCCAGAATTTTATAGGAAGTGGAACGACTCCAAACAGTGCGTGCAAGATGGCTGACATGTTTCCAAGTCAAATAAGGATTCTTTCCTAATTTGTTTCCTTAATTGTTTGGGATTTTGTTTTTAGTTAGGAGAGTTTTTCCATACCTTTTTAGAGTAGGGTTTAGTTGTTTTGCACTATATAAGGTCACCCTAAGCTCTCTCTATGGAGGATCATCCATATACCATAGACTTTTTACCATATTTTCATACACCCAGAGATATATCAAAGAGAGAGCCAAGAGTTGCTGCCACGGTGTTTGGAGCTTACGAAGGTGTTCTTGTGGAGATTCCGAAGATCAAGTCCATCGGCCAAATCACTTAATTTTTATAGTTGTATTAATTTTTTATTATTATCTCATGTTGAGTATTTGTTATTGTTCTTAATGATTTAAATATCTAGCTAATATTTAATTGATTATCCAAACGGAGACCGAGAGAAGATGTTTGGTGTTTGCTTCTTATAACAAATATCATGTCTTGAATGAGTGAACGAGAGGGACTAACATGACTCATGCAGTTTTCTTGCAGGTTCTCATAGAACTTAGGTTCTTGATTTTCGAAATTTGTTGCTCGAGAGAGAATGAGTTGTTAATTAAGAATACTTTTGGTTGAGCCTAAGAGGGGATATCGAAATAAATTAGGAGAAACCAATTGTCAACATGGATAGTAATTAGGGTTAATTGACTATAAGAATTAAGTGGAATTGGTTATGGTGAAATCGGATACTCTAGTGTCTCATTAATTTGATTTTCCATCATTAATTAAATTTTTATTCTTTTATAAATTGTTTTAGTTTAGTTAAATTAATCAATCTGCTCAAATAATTGTTCAAATAAACTTAAGAATTAATTATAATTGGTAGTTAATAGGAAATTACAGTCTTCGTGGGAACAACACTCTACTTACTTCTAATTGATTGGACAAGTGTTGCCCACTTTGGGTAGATACCATCAACAAGGTAATACCCTATGTTGTACCGACGACCGTTGATGTAGTAGTCTAGTTGAGGTGAGTTACCCTCCGTGAGGGAATCGAAGAGAGGTGAACGCCCGAGTACGATGATGTCATTTTGGGCCCCGGGATTCCAAAGAAAGCATACCAGATCCATATGTCAAAAGATGCCACTGCTTCCAAAACAACGGTCGGTTTTTTTGATTTACCACTGAAAGACCCTTACCATCCAATTGGACAATTCTTCCACACCCAATGCATGCAGTCAAGTGATCCTATCATTCCAGGAAAGCCCGGCCTCTTCGCTCTTTCTAGGAGCCTATTCAGGTCCTCATATGTTGGTTGTTGGAGGTACTCATCCTTGTATGTGTGAACAATTGTAAGACAAAATTCACTAAGGTTCTCAATGGATGTTGACTCAGACATCCTCATGGATTCATCGATTTGATCTGCTGAGCTTGCATATGCCAACATTTGGAGTGCACTCGTAAGCTTTTGGTGGGGCGAGAAACCAAGATTACCGGTGACATCAGTTGTCTGTCTGAAGTAGGGGTTGACATTTGGGATATTATTTACCAAATGAAGGAAAACATGACGTCTCATCCGGAATCAACGTCTGAAGTCCTCAGGCGTGTAGACAGGATTTGGGACGAAGTAGTCCATCATCAATTTTTTATGCCCAAGAGCTTGTCCCCTGCGTTTGTTACTGCGACCAACAATGGAGCCACCCCACGGGCCTTGTTGTTGTATTTGCTCCTGAGTCCATAATGTTGCTGCAGTAGCCGCAAGTTGTGTATTTGTGCGCATTCGAGCATCATCTTCTTCCATCATTTGGTGTCTGCGCTCCTCCCATTCGGAATCCAAGGTGGAACTTGAACCCCAGTTGGAATCCATTGCATAATTGGTTGAAAAAGTGTAGAAGAATATAGGAATTACAAAGGAATGAGATGCAGTTGTGAGATATTGAATCGAAAACACTCCATTTATTGACATTTGAAGATGAAGATAAGAGGTGCTACGTCGACAAAAATCTAATTTGAAATCTAGATAGTTGTACCCGAACCAACATGTGTCACTCGAAAATCATGGCCCGAAAAATTATTAAGATTCCTTCAGGATAAGACGTGCCACGTGGACACAAAATCTTATCAGAAATCTTGTCATATATGGAATATTGTCTCTACATAGTAGTTCAATTAAATTAAACAATACATAGTTGTGGAATGTATGAGTGTTGTACCATAGTTTTTCTCAAAATAATAAAATATGAATGACCCTAAAATATAGCCCTGCATAGCTGGAGATGGAAAAATTTAGCCCTGCACTATTCTTTAAAAAATTAATATTTTGAAGGGCTAAATTTTTAGCCCTGGACTACATTTAGCCCTATGACTGGAGATGACCTAAGGAGATCTTAATTCCACTAGGACTTAAAGTTACATCCTAATTCTACTAGGACAAACGGGACGCCAGAAAACCTCCATAGGAACTCTGATGAAATGCCCCAAAAACAAAGAGCCTTTGCATACTGCGTGAGTTGCTGGCTTCTTTTTCTTTAAAACGGTAGGCATTGCTTGTTTTGCAGCTGGTGGCCCGAGCAAGAAGATGAGGGGTTCAGATCTTCTGTCCATACTTTTGTGTGTCCCTCTCTGGCCATGCCTTAATGTTGTGACACGTGAGATTATTTTAATTATTTTATTTGTATTAAAAGATAAAAGCATTAATTTTGTTAAAGTATGATTAAGTGGAATACCACATGTCACAAAATTAAGGCATGGACAGAGAGGGACACACATAAGCATGGATAGAAGATCTGAACTCGAAGATGAGGCTTTCCGACTTTTTTTTCTTCCCGAAACTGCGCAATTGAGGGCCGTGGTTTCAAAACCGCTAATATTTGACGTGAAACGCACGTTTGATTATATTTTTTTGGTCAAACACGTTTGATATTCATTACAGGTTTTGTTTTGTAATTTTAAAAATAAAATAAACATAGAGTAGCCCCTTACTCCCCATAAATTCTAGATACTTGTTATTATCATTACTCACAATATATATATTTTTTAAGGACCTTTCCTATTAAGGGGCGATAATATACTAAACTCACACACACAACACGAATGCTAGGACTCGAACCCAAGACCTTGCATGGGGAAACAATTATTCCAAACCATTACACTAGTGAGTCCATTGCATCCTTGAAACATTTGTTATTATAAAAGAAACGCTTATTATGATTTTCGGTAAATGCATAAGAACTAAATGTAGAGACTCGGGATCCGTCACATGCTTGGCTCATTGGGTCTACTGGAATATAGGGTAACGAAACCAAATAGAGCCCCTGTAAAGTATACCAAATTATCAATGAAAACAACCAAAATAAAAGTCAGCAAATTAAAACAAAATAAATTTGTAGAAAGCTGTGGGATGGTAACTATGACAAAAATCCTTCGTTTTATTTACAGCAATGAAAGAAACTGGAGCATCATCTATACAAATCGCCTACTCAAAATCTGCATTATTGAAACTCTCCTATACGTACCTGGTCCAATATAACGGCGCCCCTCGGAGGACAAAATGGGCCTTGGATTGCAGCATCATATTCTGTCACTTCATCACAACTCTATACCTACATCCGAGACTCTAGCTAATTTACATTCTATTCCCAATATCGATCAAAATCTATGCCCTCTTGGCAATGCAAGAGGGAAAATGAGAAACGAAAAAAAAAACTATTTCTGATCAATTTCATGCTCATATTATAATTTTTGTCTGAGATGAGGAGCGCGGCAGATTAGAAATTGTATCATTATGTATTGCCACTCTTGATTGGATTACGCGACAATCGTTCAGACTCCTTTGAAGCACCCATCTTGGGCTTCTCGCTTTCTGCTGCTTTCTTCTTTTCATTCTCACTCTGCCTGCAGTTTTCGTCATGGGCTTTGATGAACATTCTAACAAAGTTCAGCAAAGTTGAGACAACTGCAGCAAAAAATTTAAATGGTTAGAAAGGTAGCACATGATTTCACTGATTAGAACTGCGTAACCTGCCTAAATTCATGCTGACTAATTTCTACTAAGCAAACCACCATATAATAGTGGTCGATTTTTCATAAATTGACAAACCACCATATCCACATACATGGCCACTAGTGATCCAAGGGGGAAAAAAATAGCAGTCTTGACTTTTGTCGGCAGAGAAGACAACACCCTATGTTTAGAAAGTAATATGGCGCCAATATTTTAATATCACATGATGAAGGAAGATGGGCAGTCTGATTATGAACTGTCCATATCGTGAACAAGCCTCTAGTGGAAATGGAAGGTCTAGAACTCTCTCTCGTTGAATACCTTGTTCGAAAGGGCAGCGAGCAGGATCCTCTCCAAAATAAAGAATCAGTGCATCCACATTTCTACCCTGCGACATTCAGCTCCAAGTCAAGAATACTATATCAAACATTATAAAACCTTGAATCAGTGCTCATCAAGCAAAGACTTACCACAGTAGAATATAGTGAAGCCAATGTCCTCACTTCCGCTTCAGCAAAACGGAGGAACTCCTTTAGAATCTGAAGGTTATGAGAAAAACTACAAGTCAAAGCCTGCCTGTGAAGCATAATATCTGTGACCGTTATTACTGCCACAAAATTACCTTACGGAAATTTTCTGATATAGGACCATCATTTTCAGAGGTGGATAATTCCTGTACAACTTTCTCTAATCCTTTACTTACAGCTTGCATTTCCTCTGCCAAAAATTTCAATTGTATCTATAACGCATAAAAAATTCGGTCAATAGATACCCAAAAAAATCCTGAAAATTATGGACGAGACACAAAAAGAAGACCTTTGACGCAGGTTCTAAGCTGGCTAGGTCTTTAGAGAAATCTAGAACCTCTGGTAGTTGGTCAATGAGTACCTAGAGGCAAGACCAAACAAACCAGAAATGCATATTAAAAAGTAAATTCAAAGAATTACACAAACAAGATTTTGCATTCAACCGAACTACAACACAGTTGAGAATATACTTGAACAAACATACATCTGCAGTAGCACAGAAAAGAATGTAATGAGAAAACCATAATTAAAACACACTGTCTTACAAAGATAGTCCATAAGAATCTACCTTACAAAGATAGTGCATAAGAGTCATCTTGTTGTTCCTTGCGCGAGTCTCAATGAGTTTCAGAAGGCTATCCAACCTATATCCGATAGCAGAGCCTAAAATATAAATCAACTATTACACTCAGTTAGAAGGAATGAAATTAGTAGTACAAATCAGCAGCATAAAAACTGTTGCATGCTTAATTCCGACCAAACACATGAAATATGAAAGAATATGAGCCTGGATACAGACAAGGTGTTGAAATATGTGCTTGATCTTATGATATTGTATAATGCTAAGATGACAATTCAAATTAATTTCAACCTACCCCGAGCTGTCCCCTGGTTCAGAGCATTTCCTAGTGAAAGAATTGTCTGCATAATTCTTTTCAATTTGACAGAATTCCTGATCTGATAAAGACCACATGTAGCAAGAAAAATGAGACTTCAATAATCTTACCATCAATTGTTGAGGGAAAAGAAGGATTAACTTGCCTCTTCTGATGCAGAGTTCACAACATTCAAGCTATTTCTAAGGTCAGAGACCTACATGGCAGTTATGTACTGTCGTTAAGTCGTAATATAAAACCCAAACAATATCACTACTAAGACGATAAAAATGCTAGTTTACCTGAGAAGAGAATTGTATTTTGAATGAAAAAACTCTGAGCTTTGATTCTACTCGAGGTACTTTCATTAACTCTAAGAGGAACTGCCATCAACATTTAAAAATCAGTAAAACGTCCACATGTATTACTGCATTAAAAGTACACCAGATAATAACTCGATCATCAATGTGATGATGAATCTAAATGTGTTTAAAATTCTAAGAACCCCATATCCACCATCAACTACATCTAAGAAAGCAGACAACAAATTAAACCTCAATAACCCATGAACATGATATGTAATGTTGTATATCAAGTAGTGTTTGGATAATTATTCATCCTGTTTACGAGGCCAAGATTAACTAGCATAATGCAACAAAGATATCCTGCAAACCTGTTCACATTTTCCTAACTTCTCCTTTTCTCCAGTATAGCCCTGAAAACAGAATTATAGATTACAACCTTGAAATGAATAAGCAAACCTTTAATCTTGAGTAACAGTTTTGATGACCCACCTTAAGCATTTCCATCTCCTCTTTTGTTGGACAGAACTTTATGAGGTTCTCAACCTGGTCGGCATCCAATGCTGTATCTTCCAGGGCAAGCACTGATTTCTGTCAATGTTACAGAAGAAGGCATATTGACAAGGATAACCAATAATCTGATGAAATAATCCACTACTGTGTGATGCTTCTATGACCATGCAATTCTGATATTGAAAAATATTGCATTAATGCTGAAAGAAGGTTGCTTAGAATTACAGCGCTGTCTGTGAATTAGACACCATTGCTTAGAGGTGATACATGCCAATGGCCCCAATCATCACTAGTAGAGAACTGAAGAGTTGAATGCAACTTGTACCATTCTGGCGGCAATATGGGGAGAAGTTGACTAAAGTTGGAAAAGACAAATATAACAATAAACACAGACCATAAAATGCCTCTGTACAAAATAAGATGTTTTATGTTGCAACTTAAACAGAATAAAATTCAAGTACCAACCAATGTGAAAAATATAGCTACATAATGACACCACAATAAAGGCATGGAATAAAATAAAATATTTATAATTTTAAATAAAACATAGCGGTTCTTAAGACTGCCATCATTTAAAGCCATTACCCATCCCTTTGTTGGCGATCATTCAACTACTTCAAATATTTGGTCAGAAATCATGTCCATAATGAATTTACAATTCAGTAGTTAGAGTCTTTTTCAATTTTTAAATTTCACGATGCACACACACTGTGTATGTTCATGTGTTTTGGACAGTATCGATTACATCAAGCATCCATAGAGTTGAGTTCTATAGTGGTTGAAAATTAGCCAGGAGTAAATCTTAACTACAAATTTTTTGTGTACAAATTTGTAAAGTACGATCAAGCTTACCATTAACTCATTCAATGGAACTTTCACCTTTGAAAGCATGATTTCACAGTTATAAGCCCGTCTGTGGTCAATCTGCATTAAACAAATAAAAAGCTGGATATAGATACGATTTTCATGACAATATAGCGAACCAGGCTGAGATGCAAGCCAGAAAACAAAACACATATAGCTTATTCATAACATGACCGCTATGAAGTATAATGATGAACACAAACCACGTCAATAACAAAAATCCATAAAAGCAATCATGTTCATCATCAACTAAAGGTTGAAAGAAAATCACCAGTTGAACTTTATCAGATTTAGGGGCAACTGAAGCATGTGTAGTTGATTTCTTGCCATGAACTGAAGTTGGAACTGCTGCTGAGAAAAGATTCTCAAGCTCTGATATGTCAATCTCTGGAGCCCTGTCTCAATAAAATAAATAAGAATGTCAGACGCTGCAAGATTTACATGTCATAAGTCTTCTCATGTAGCAAGTTAGTTCATACTTGGAGGCTTCACCAGATTTTTGTGCCTCAGCCCATAAGCTTCCCTGAACTGCTCTTGATAGTTTCAACCAGTGCAATGGCTTCAGTTTCTTTGTATTATTATTTTTTGAACTTATGGTACGTGATAGACGTCCTTTAGCATTACCGGGGGAAATAATTGGTGGCAGTGGAGGATTCCCTGTCTTTGAGCCTCCTTTACCACAAGGAGGTGGAGCAGGGGGGGCAGATGGAACTGATGCAGTGGGAGCAGTAGGTGGTGGTGGTGGTGGAGGCACTGGAGATGAATTTTTAGTGCCTCCAGCTTGCCCTGAGTGAGTAGGAGGAGGTGGAGGTGGAGGCGGAGGAGGTCCAGAACCATCAGCAAGGTTCTCTTTCAAAGGCAGCGTTGGAGGAGGTGGTGGAGGAGTTGGAGGAGGTGGTGGAGGAGTTGGAGGAGGCCGAGCTGACGTAGTAATTTGAGAATGTGGGGGAGCGGATGGTGGATCAGGTAACACACTGCCAGAAACGGCACCTGAGATTGGCATCACATGGTCACCTGGATGACTAGTAATAGATGGATGGGTTCCATCCTGTGTATAGGTTCCAGAGTCTTTGGAAAGTGATGAGTCCTCAGGTTTTGAAACTGAAAGACAATCAGGTGGCGGCACTGGCTGTGGGGGAGGAGAAGAAAGAGTTTTTATAGTAGAAGTAGTCATGGAAGTTCCCAGTGGAGGAGGTGATGAAGGTGTTGGTGCTGTAATTGAGACACTTTTGACTTCTGCAGATTCAGGTACACGTGAAACGTTCAAGGTTGCATCTGGGACAGCAGGATATGCAGTGACTGAATGGGAGACTACCTGTCTCCCAGAAAAGTCATGATCATTTAACAGAGGTTTTATGCCACTAGCTTGGCAGGTGTTTTGATATCTTGGCGTGGGCTCAGGTAAATCTTTCCTAGAATTAGAGGAAACAGGGGTTGATTGAGAAGGTTGGGGCATCTTCTGGCACACTGAATCACGTTGACTGGGTGACTGTAGTGCAGTATGCATGTCTTCAGGTTTACCTTCCTGTTTACTCACAGCGGTATCTGGAGATTGCAAAGGTGAGGCCACTAGCTGCAGTGCGGTATGAATGTCTTGAGGTTTAGCTTCCTGTTTACTAGCAGTGGTACTTGGAGACTGCGCAGGTGAGGCCACATGGTTAAAGATCTCTTGAACTTGAGCGAATGCTCCCATTGGGGTTGACTGAGAAGGTTGGGGCATATGCTGGGATACTGAATCACATTGACTGGGTGGCTGAAGTGCAGTATGAATGTCTTGGGGTCTGGCTTCCTGTTTACTCACAGTGGTATCTGGAGATTGCAAAGGTGAGGCCACTAGCTGCACCTCAGCAGAGGAGAGAAGGTTCTTAGAATTATTTTCAAGATTTAACTGTTTCTTTTTCTCTTGGAACTTTCTTGGACTTGATTCCTGCAAGGAAGTGTCATTTGCAGTACTCTGGGAAGAATCATTGTCCAACTTTTCATGGGCGATGTTTGATGCACCCATTTGTTGTAGCGCATTCAGTGTGGCATCCACCTTGGGATCTAACCAATCCACATAGTTAAAGATCTCCTGTACTTGAGCAAACGCTTCCATTGGAAGGCCCTCTTTATCCTCGAAGCATGAAATACCACCCAGAATAATGGCTGCAGTCTTGACAGCATCCATATCTGAAAAAAGGATCTTAAACCATATGGTAGCCAAACAATTTGTCAGGAAAAAAACAACAAAAAATTAGAAGGCAATCAGAAGAAGCAGAGACACACCTCTACCCTGAAGTTCTTTGGAAATTGTTCCTTAGCATCCCACAACATGTCAATTTCATCACGGTTGATCATCAAAATATTAGACCTGATAAAAGCTGTATTAAACATGATGCGGAACATCATATCTTCGCGTTCCATATCATCATGTAAGCTAATGCACTCAACCACAACATCACCTTGAGTATGGCAATTAATGTCAATTTTAACCAGTTCACATTCTGCCTGCATTGGTTTTGAGCATTCAGATGATATAAAGATTTGACCACATCTTAATTGCATTATATATGAAATATAAATGGGGAAAAACATATACGGAAAGTGAAGTTTCGAACAGATCAAAGCTAAGAAAATAAATATTTGAAGCCCCAAAATCTTGGTAAGACTGGTAGTTGTTTCTTCTCAAACTCACTACCAATCAAAGCTCCATAACACTGAGCCTTGTCCTTCACCTAGCTTGTACAAAAAACACCTCTTTGATCTAATCTTGTGAGTTACTTGCATAAAATTAAGTTTTAGTTGACCAATATTAGACTCATTAGGATCCCTGTCAAGATCAAGCCAAGTTAAAACTTAAACATTCCCCACTAATTGTTAAATCTCCAAAAGATATGTCAGGAACCAAATGTAACCAATGTCATAGTTTGGTTAACATCTACTAATTCTTCTTAAACTTCTGACAAGGAAAATACAAAAGTTTGCTTCAGGAAGAACTGGTGTCTTATGAGTGAACAGTAGGTGGTCGTTGGATTAATGGCTCCATTGGCCTAGGGCTGCAAACCAGACAGGTAAGGCATCTCCTTGTTAATATACAATTCGGCATCTGTACAGCTAAGTAGGCAATATAAGGGTCTACGCCTTGCTCCTTCAATGCAAGGTATCTTCCCTCAAAATTGGCACACGTTTGACCCAAGTCAGATCCCAAATTACACCATTTCAAAACAATTGAGAACAAACGTTTTAAAGCTAGGTAAGTCATCTCAAGGTAGACATTTTAAGATTAATGAAAAGCAAAGTATGGACCAGGCAAATGAACCTAATCACATTTGACTAATTATAAGGGAATGATGGACCTACTTACATATGAATGTATAGTCAACATCCATTTAGGTCAGCAACCATTTAAATGAGTATATGATTCTGTCTCAGTAAATAAAGAGAGATAACATCACCTGCTTGTAAGCCCGGATGGTATTGCTTCTTTTTGGAGTTGAGTATAAGACTCTGGGAGTTCGATCAGTAACAACAAAAGGGTCCTGTCCATAAATGCGAAATAGAGGACGGCAACCACCCTCCCCATCAAAATTAGGAATAAATCTAAAGATGACGCAGTCCAAGGTAAGCGCTCGATCCAGAGGAGGCCATTCCAAGGCTACATTCCTCCTCGAAATGTACTGTAGATACCTCAGTTGGGAAGGGATTGGATTTAGTGGTGATAAAAAATGCAAAAGCTCAAGGGGTGCCTGCCTATAAACCATGTCCAACGTCCTCTGCTCTCCACTATACTGTTTCCGGTAAATCAAGAGCGCAGCTAGCATGAAAGCTAAAACAGGCCAACCTCCACGTTCACAGTGCATCAACAGCACATTATGCTGCCCAAGTGCTAGCCAACTTTCACTTGATCTAAGAAAGTGATGGATCAACTCAAGTGTGAGCACTGGACAACCTTCAAAGTGTCGTGGGTAATCCATTATGGTCATATCGTACTCAGACAAGATGCTGGCCATCTGGCTTTGTGCCACTCCATCATGAAAATTGAACACCAAGAATGAAGCATCAGGTAGGTGATCTTGGAGTTGACCAACTATCCCACCTATGTAAACTTTATAGTTTTCTTCCTTCCAAGCATCGGTAGTGAAGCAGCAATCAAAAACTATATGTAGACAAAGAATCAGACATTAAAAGAAACAGCCGTTTACGGTCAGGTCATACTATATGCCTAGGCCATAACCACAAGTATTCACAAGGAATTCCAACATTTCTCCTTCACATAAGATGGCATCATCACTGTGAGAGTCTTATGCAATTAGCAAGTGTTAAAGCAATCTGAACACACCCATCTACATTCAAGATGGTTCCTTAATCATCCCTCTTTCATAAAATGCAATACAGTACATATATTTCAAAAGTTTTATAGACGAGGTGCTGCTGCTTCTTTTTTATTATTTTATTTTTGCTGAGTAGACATAAAAATACGCAAGGTGTTCATTATTTAAATTAACATAAAACATTGCTTAATTAACTGTAATCATAGTTAAATTCGGATTGTTATTATTCAATTAAACACACAATGTAGCCACTGCCAAACCGGACTACATATATATATATCATGATTCATGTGGTGTGTGTGTAAATGTCGGACTGCCATCACAGAATTTCTATCATTTCCACATGAAAAGGAAGAAAAAAAGAAATATCGAATTCAAAAGAAGGATCAATAAATGAAGAAACGCACCGTAAACTCGCTCAGAGATCTCGAAAAGACCATCAGGCGGCTTCCGATAGAACAATTTGCGCAGCAACGCCATCTCTGCTGTCCAATTATTCCCAAACTCTCCCTCCTCTCTTCCTATCACAATCAAAATCACCCTGCCTACAATTGCCGATCAATCACGTATATGTACGCATATCCATATATGCATATATAAAAATGTAACGTCTGAATGAAATTTGTTAACGTCGAAATGAGGAATTTGGTAGAGCAAAAGGAATTCGGTACAGTATTTAGCTGGCTTCTGAGAAAAATAATTACAGATTGTTTTGCTGTTTTGGCTGGGTTAGAATTTTTGTCTGTGTATTAGATTGTCGAAGAAGAAGAAGACGACGACGAAGAGAGTGATGAATGATTTGATTTGTTACACTTTTTTTTTGGGGGGTTCTGTTTGGTACCATCTTTCCTCAGCAGCTGTGGGATTTCACCAACCTACTTGGCACTGTCAGCTACAGATGACGTGGACACTCGACGTGTATGTCATATTATCCATCGACGTGGCTCCCTCCTTCTAATTTTCCTTCCCTTATTTTTGTCTTTTTTTGACATTTTAAACCTTTTATACAATATTTTTGTGTTGACAAAAAATAATAATAATTCTAAAGATGGGCCTGAGTATGAGAAAAACTTTCCTGGCACGGGATGCCAGATAAGCCTTCCAAGTAAGTATCCCCATCCAATTGAAAAGGGGCACATGTCATCTATTTTAAGAATAAAAATAATAATTCTTTATATTCCAAGTTTGTTCTCTTTCCAGTAAAGACCACCGTTCCCCACCACAGTCCCCGGCGCTTTCGTCAACGTTGGCACCTCCTCCTCCATCATCCGCATCGTCGTTGGCATCGTTTCTCCCTCTCCTACATTGTCGTCAGAACCGTCTTCTTCCTGGCTCCCTCTCATCTCTCCCTCTGTTTCTCTCTTTTCGTGTAGGCAACAGTAGAGCGTGGTGACTTTGCCAGCCTTCATATATGAGCTTGGTGATGTAGTCGGAACCGTTTACAGACTCGCGACCTTGCCAGCCTTCATTGTTGCCGGCGACAAGAGACAGAAATGGAAGGAAAGATGAGAAATAGAGAGTCGGTGAGATAAGAGAGAAATAGAGGGAGAGATGAGATAGAATGAGAGATTATTTGAGTTGCAATGGAAGAAAGGGAGAGATGAGAGAGACCCTGAGAAGAGAGAGAATGGGATGGATTTGAGTTGCAGGGGAGGAGGACAACGAAGGGGCAGCAGAGGTGAAAAAAAATAACTAATTTTTTAGTCTTAAAATAGATGACACGTGCCCCTTTTCAACTGCATGGGGATACTTACTTGGAAGGCTTACCTGGCATCCCCGTGTCAGGAAAGTTTTTCTCCCTGAGTACGGAGCTGAGCCATAGCCAAGGTAATGACTTAATAAAGTTCTTAATTTAGGTCACGAGAGAGAAAGAAGAGCTAAAGAGACAATTTGGAAATTGGGTTGGGCTGAGGCCTTGGCTGACAGGACCCGACCCAAATTTCATTTTGAAATCCGTGTCGAATCCCGTGTGTGTTCAACACTTGGCAGATGTCGGGCACGAATATTCAAAATGCCATTTTTATCCTAATCCAAAATGAAACTACTAAAAGGTTTGACTTCTACTGGAAAACCGGCAGTCTCCCCTAAAAAATGCTCATTTCCGACAAATTTACACCTGTAAAATCCGCAGTTTAAAATTTCCAATTGTTCAGCATGCACAAATTAAGTTTACACACATCAAAATATTTAATCTGGATGGCATCAGGTCTCTTTATATATCATAGATAAGTTATCAATTCCAATATGATCTAACTAAGCAAATATTCAGAACTTAACCTTGCGGCTCCACCTAGGGATCAAGCCACACGTAATTCTTCATATAAGAAAACAGAGCTCAAACCATAAAGTATAAACCAAATATAGAATTACAAGTCACATGTTACTTTCTATTCCATCGTCAAACTATATAAGCACATGAATTGAATATCACTTCACACTTTCCTATAACCAAAATCTTCAACTCTAATCAAGTCGCTGACACTTAAGCATAGTATATATTGATTTCTAGACGATCTACCACTCATCACAAATGTGTAAGAACATATACATATATATAATAACTCATGCCTTACGAAAACAATTGTGAATCGTATAAAATCCTCAGAACCCTTTGTCTCATAAATCTGAAAATACTCTCCATCTAAGTGTACCTCCAAACATAATCTGTCAATTCCAAGTAACATTCCTTCAATTCCAATCACAATTCGTTAATACCAAATACTACACATGTTACATCCTCGCAGAACTCGGGGGATACATGGTCGGCCCGAGAATGCATATCCTTGTAAAACGCAGGGACACGTGGTCCGCCCAAGAACGCATATCTATCAATTCCACTCGCAGGACTCAAGAAGATATAATAGCTTAAGAACGCAAATCCTCTCACCACACGGTTCAGGCATCCCTAAGACTCGTGGGGCATTGTCATAAATGATTAAACTGTTCCGAAGGCAATTTGGGGGTATACCTACGGTGGGTTTGAAAACCATTTCCCAAACTTATCATAAAATTCCTTCTTTTTTTTCTCTAATCCTTTCTCAACCTTCCAAAAATCAGTTCTTAAATAAATAAACAAAATCCCTTTTTGGAAACTAGATCAATCCCAAAATTCATTAATTTGAATTAGACCATATATAATTTTCAGAAACTGTTTTCAAATCCAATCCAAATATTTGTAACATACTATTCATAAACTAGTATTTGTAATTTATCAATTCCAAGCTATCAAGCATATATATAAATATAAACAAATAATCAGACATGCATTAATTAAATCCTCCATAAATATTTAATAAATTTAATATAGCGTGAAAACTATTTTTTGAATAAAAGTCCCTTCACCATTACAACTTACTTTTTGACCTCAATGAAGCCGACCCTGCTCACTATCCAGGTCAACTAGGCTCGTAGGGCCCACGACCTCAAATTTGTAATATGACAATTCCTATTGGTCTATAACTATAAGTTGAACCCTTCCTACAAGTCTCGTCACGACCTAACGGTTGGTTTGACCCAGATTGCTGAATTTGACTAATTGGGCCCACATGCGCCACAACCTTCGATTTTCGATCCAAATATTCATATAAGTCCAACAAGGTCTACTTAACATGTTCGAGAGTTTAGTCTCGATCGAGTGGTTGGATCTATACCAATCGCACGATCAGACAGCGATCGATTCGCCTAACCCTTAAAACCATTGATTCGGAGTATCTGAGACTCCGATTCTTGATCAATTAGTTCCTACACGATCCTAGAGGTATGAGGAACAATATATTTGAAAATGGACCCGATCGAAAGGTCAGAACCTATCGAACCCGGATATCGCCTAATAGGCGCAATATCCGTTCTATAGTCAAACGGTAACCTATCGCTAATCCAAGCAAACTGTCATGCTCAAGATGACATACAGATAATTCTAGGACCAAAATAGGTAACCACAATGGGTCCCATGCGCCACCACCTACCACCGGCAGTGGTGGGTGCCATCTACCACAACTAGGGGAGCATCTTTCATAATTGCGCCGACCTCCAATTTAGCCGGGAAGTGGCCGGAAAAGCATCAACCCGTCGTCCCAATTTCTAGGTTTTTAATCGATCCCTCAAATGTCAAAATTGATCAAATCCACATATAACATCAGCAAGAACACATTGAGAGGATTGAAATCTATACCTTGATCGAAAGATTTGGTGGCCGGAATCGCCCAAAATGACGATGGAAAAGTCAGAACATTCTCTGCCTTTCCGAGCTCCCAGCGCCTCCATGAGTGGTGGTCGTGGTTGGGCTTCTATCCTATCGTGTTCGTCGGCCCCTCACGGTCATTTTTCGAGTAGTCTCAGCCTTAGGGGTGGCCGGACGGTGAAAACCATCGTCTGCCGTGGTGAGTCAGTGCGAGGAGAGAGAGAAGAAAGGACCGGGGTATTTAGGGGTTTTCTGACAATTTTCAAAATGACCTTTGTGTCATTTTCATTTTTAGACTGTTCCTTGATCGTTAAAACTCGGAATTCAGCGTGCCGCCTGTCCACGTACTCCCAAAACGACCGATCATCTCCCTCGGGTTTTTCACATACCTCGGCTCTGCCACAAAACGACCGGTTGCCCGAACCACATAATCGGTCGCCTCCCAGCTGCCAAAATCAGGAGGAGATAGTTGATTCATTTTCTGAGATTTTGCCCGCTTCAAATGTGTCTTCAGCTCTAGTACCACACCAAACGCCTGAAATTTATAACACTAATGAAATATATCATGATGATTTGATTTAAGAAAGCATAAAGAATACAAATACCTATATATACCAACTTCCAGAAAGGAAGAACCGTGGTAAACCTCAAGTACAATATGAATCAGATCTTAAATTCAAAGGAAAATACATTATCAATAATTACGTATCTTTAAGTAGATTATCAGAGTCACATGTGCACTTTGTAAAGCAGTTGGGTGATATATCTGTTCCAAGTAGTGTGAATGAAGCACTATAAGACTCAAAATGGAAAGAAGCCATGAATGAAAAAATTAAGGCTCTCCAGAAAAATGCCACATGGGAGCTCGTGCCTTTATCTCACGTAAAGAAGACGGTGGGATGCATTTGGATCTATACTGTGAAACTCAAAGCAGATGGATTCATTGAAAGATATAAAACCATATTTGTGGCAAAGGGGTATACACAAAAATATGAGGTGGATTACCAAGAGACCTTTGCCCTAGTAGCCAAGATCAACACTATCAGAGTCCTATTGTCTCTAACATCAAATCTAGATTGACCAATTCATTAATTCGATGTTAAAAATGTCTTCTTACATGAAGACTTGGAAGAATAAGTATACATGGATTTACCACCATGATGTAATTTTACTCATGACAAGAGAAATCAAGTTTGCAAGCTCAGAAAGTCATTATACGGGTTCAAACAGTCGCCCAGGGCGTGGTTTGGAAGATTTATTAAGTCCATGAAGAATTTTGGATACATTCAAAATAACTCAAACCACACCCTGTTCTTAAAGCATAATGGAGGAAAAATCACTGCATTAATTGTTTATGTAGATGACATGGTTGTAATTGGAAACGATGAAGGAGAGAAACAGAAGCTGCAAAAGTATTTGTCTTAGGAATTTGAGATAAATGCTCTAGGTAATCTGAAATACTTCATTGGAATTGAATTAGCAATGTCAAAGACTGGTATTTTTTCGTCGCAAAGGAAGTATGTGATGGATCTACTCACTGAAATATGAATGCTATAATGTAAGCCGGTTGACACATTCATTGAGATGAATCACAAGTTGTGTGAAGACATTGACCGTTTGCCAACCAATAAGGAACAATATCAGTGCCTTGTTGGAAGGTTGATATATTTGGCACACACAAGACTCAATATTACATATGTTGTGAGTGTGGTTAGTCAGTTTATGCATTCACCCAGTGTTTCTCATATGAATGCAGTTGATCGGATATTAAAATACTTAAAGTCAGTCCTTGGGAAAAGATTAATGTTCTCAAAGAATGAAAATCTTGAAGTTATTGGATATACACATGATGATTGATCTAGTTCCATTACATATAAACGTTCTACATCGGGTTACTTTACATTCGTTGGAGGTAACCTAGTCACTTGGCGGAGTAAAAAACAAAATGTAGTTGCTCGGTCTAGTGCAGAAGCAGAGTATCAAGGTATGACTCAAGGGGTTTGTGAATTATTATTATGGATCAAAGGCCTCTTGACAGAATTGGGTTTTAAACCGGAGAAGCCCATGCAGTTACATTGTGATAACAAGTCAACGATTGATATTGCTCACAATCCAGTTCAACATGATCGAACAAAACATGTTGAGGTGGATAGACATTTCATCAAAGAAAAAATTGAGAACAATATCATCTGCCTACCCTTTATAAAATCAGAAGATCAATTAGCGAATATCTTCGCAAAGGTTGTCTCTGGGTGAGTGTTTCATGACTCACTTACCAAGTTGGGCATTGGTGACGTGTATGCACCAACTTGAGGATGAGTGTTGACGTGAGTTAACCAAACAAATCAAGGAGAGTTGTCTCCTTTTTTCATATAGTTGACAATCCTTGCATAATTAGGAGATATTCTCCTATTTAATTCATGCATCTATTTCTTAATAAAGCACTACTTGTAAACTCCTATATATAACTTCTTATCGAGAAGAATACAATTAACCAAAAATATTCAAACAATATTCATATTTTAGCACAAAAAACTATATACAAAAGTAGATATTGATTCAAATTTTCATTGAAGAGTTGGGTTTAATCCTCGGATTTGGTGACTTTGATCCAAGTTCTTTGACTTTTGTGCCACATATGATTACATTCATTTTTTAATATTTTCTTATGTAATATTTTTTAATTTTATTTTTAAAATCATTTTTAGTTCTAATGTTGCCCCTTATGACTTGAATTGGGTAATAGCCATTTATTTCTTAATAATTAGCCATTTTTTGTAGGTAAAATACAATTTTATTTGTTTATTTTTATATTTGACTTATAGGTAGTGTTCTAATTTATGTCATAATAATTAGCCATTTTTAGTATCACTATTTACCTGGACGTCAGGTACATAATTTCATGTGGGTGCTTGTCTGATCGATTGGTATATTATGTGGGTCTTTACTTTTTTATTGATTAAATTATATGTTATCCATATATTAGGAATATTATCAAGGAAAGAATTCAAAATTTAAATTCTAAAATTCAATTACAAGGAAATAATGCATTAAATTTAGATTTTCAATGTGTTTTCCTTATTTGCCTCAAAGGGTAAAATCGACATAACAACAAAAGTAATAAATGTCAAATGACCTACATCTAAAACTATAACCCGTGGACTAAACCCAATGACAACTAATCATTTTGAACCTAGATCAAAGAAGTCCAAAACTATACGACTACCAAGAAAGCATGCAACAGTTATGTCATAAGCATTCCCGCACATGAAAAACTTACATGAAAACGGGATAACGCTATTTTGCTATCTCCGGCCAATCACACATAGCCAAAAGTTATCATGTGTGGCATATTGTGATTGGTCGGGATAGCAAAATAGTGTTATTCCCATTTCATGTAAGTGTTTCTCCTCATGCACGGCTCTATGGCTTTGTAGGTGATTAGAGGTATGGGCTTTTGAATCCGTTAAAGGCTTCATGACATCTATTGTCAACTAAGCCCAAGGCCCAATGTGCATAAATAAGAAGGCCTAACATTTAATAGAAGACTTGGACTTGGAGTTGGAAGACGGCCCACTTCTTATTGAGATAAGTTTTTTGTTTTTTGTTTTTTGCTAAAATTAGAAAAAAAGGGAGTTGAAACTCACACATGGGTAGCATAGGGACTTGAACCCAAGACGACTTGAGAAAAATGAATTCAACCTTTGTACTACTAGACTAGACCTAATAACCAATTGATTTTTAGTGACAAATTTTATGGCCAATTCATGCATTCAACTCAACTCAACATTAGTCCGAATTTCCTCCATATTCTATGTAGATTTACGTTTTCACTTAAATTATCATTATTCTTAAGAAAACTCAGCTCCAAAATCGAATGGAATTAAAATAATCTTGTTTTTAAGTGTTAGGGTAAACACATATCAATGATGGATTTAAATATAACTGTTCCTCTATAGAAAAATAGACCTTCCATTTATTTATGTAACTTTTTTCTTCATAGTTTGGTGCTGACAACTTGACGAGAAGACGAGTAAAAACAAGAAGCGGCTGTGGTGAGTTGAGAAAATCTATCCACACGGGACAGGCGGTCAGTGACAAAGTCTAAAAGATTCCAACACAGAAATAGAAATACAACACAAGGCAAGCGAGCGGCACGAGTAGTTGGCACTCCCTTTTTAAGACTCTCCACCCAAAAAGCCTATCCTTTTCACAGTTCATTCAACAGTCTCAAAACTGCGGCGCGGCACTTCAAAGTTCAAAGCTTTAAAGAGGTTCTGAAGAAGGGGGGGTCCTTGCGAACGGGGATTTCTGCAATTTCTGCTCAAAATGGCTTGCAGACTTGCAGATTGTTTGTTCCTCTCCACGGTATGCTATGCCATTTGCTCTTCTATATCGTACCCAATTGCTTATTTTTCTCTTTTGGTTTTCCTTTTTAGATTTTGAATGGTGGGTTGTGTTCTTAAATTCTTACCCTCTCTTCTTGGTCTGAGTTGCAGGGCCCCCATCAAAATCCAATTCGAAGCCAAAGAATTGGAACCCATTATTCTTCAGGTGGTAATATTTTAGACTGTCATCATTATTTGTGACATATTATCCATGTGAATGGCAACTTACAATGCTTGTTGTGAGGTTCAGGAATCTGCTATTTGAAATGCGACAGCCTTCCACAAAAGGGCATCAAACGTCAACAATTTTTAACTCGTAGAAATTGGACGACGGTTGTAAAAGCTGTTGCCATTCCAGTTGCACCATCTTCAGCAGACAGTGCCGAGTATAGAAAACAATTATCTGAAAGTTATGGTTTCAAACAAATTGGAGAACCACTCCCAGATAATGTTACGCTGAAGGATGTCATTGATACCCTTCCGAAAAAGGTATTGTTTTTCATTCTCAGAGCCACACCGTCAATGCTACTTATTCTTATTGTTTGAATTCGTATCCGATGCATCCGTTTTTGATTGTTGACAACTCAGCTGGGGATCTGAGTTTGAGTTAATAGTCTGTTCAATTGAGTAAATTTAGTAGGTTGAATTTCATCTGAGAAGCTTCATATTGCATTGTTGGAAATCTTTCTATTTTTCCTGGCTGGTATCATTGGAAGCTTCGTTCTTTTACCTCTTTTAAAAATAAAAATAAAAATAAAAATTCCTCTTTGAATAGTACCTGAGGAAGATAAAATATAAGTGCAATGTGACTAATAATTCTGGCACAATACCGTTGAGAAATGTAAACAATCTCAAATGTAACTACTTTCTTTTTGTTTTTGTATTGTAAGGTATTTGAGATTGATGATGTGAAAGCATGGAAGTCAGTTCTAATATCGGCCACTTCTTATGCATTCGGGCTCTATATGATTTCAAAAGCCCCATGGTATCTACTTCCTCTGGCTTGGGCATGGACAGGGACTGCAGTTACTGGGGTTTGTTCAAAGCCCATCTCTTCATCTTATATTGGTTCTAGTAACTTACTTCGCTCTCCTTTTTTCATTTATTGTGGTATATCTAAGCCAACTCATTCTTTTTTTTTTTCCTTCCCAATTGTGAAGTTTTTTGTTATAGGTCATGATTGTGCGCACAAATCATTCTCAAGAAACAAATTAGTAGAAGACATTGTTGGAACACTGGCCTTCTTGCCGTTGATATACCCATACGAACCATGGCGGTTTAAGCATGATCGACATCATGCAAAAACAAACATGTCTGTGTGGTTTCCCCGAAGCATATATATATTTGTTTTATGTGTTTATTAATGGCTTCATTTTAGCACATCACATGTCTTGAAAAAGAGTATATTCTATATTCAAGTCATGCTCTTCCCATGGTGCAGCGTGATAACAAGGGCTGGAAAAAATACAGAAACAATCATTCTACAATTAAAGAGCATTAGAAGGAACGATCATATTAGACTTTTTAAGTGAAAATAATGTTTGACTTGTGAATGAAAGCCGCTAATATTACTGAATGTAGTCTTAGAATTTTTTATCGATTTATGAATTATAGGCATACTACTTCCTTGTTTTAAGTATATTTCTAACCCATAACTTCTTGACTTTTCCTTTTCACCTCATCATCTATATAGGTTGATTGAGGATACAGCTTGGCAGCCTATTGCTAAAGAAGAGTTTGATTCATCTCCTCTTTTTCGCCAGGCAATCATATATGGATATGGCCCATTTCGGCCTTGGATGTCAATAGCTCATTGGTAGGTAACTTTGAAAGAAGAATCACTCTCTCTGTTTTGTTTTGTGGCTGTTATATCAACAATGGTGATTTTTAGTCATGATTCTTAATGTATGAATATCCAATAGACATGAATACATATTACTTGGTATCCTAATAGGTTGCTTGTCCACTTCAATTTGAAGAGGTTCAGACCAAGTGAAGTGAAAAGGGTGAAGATAAGTTTGGCTTGTGTTTTTGCGTTTATGGGGATTGGATGGCCATTGATTGTGTTCAAGACAGGGATCTTGGGATGGGTAAACTTTTGGTTGATGCCATTTTTGGGCTATCACTTTTGGGTAATACTACTCCCTGGTATCCTATGCTTTATTTTGACCGCAGTACTTAACATGTATTGGTGAACATAGCTGACTTGCCTTCGGGAATTCTATAGTCAATTCTGTTTTTCAATTTTACATGAATCTGTAGATGAGTACATTCACGATGGTACACCATACGGCGCCTCATATACCATTCAAATCTGCGGATGAGTGGAATGCTGCTCAGGCTCAACTTAATGGAACAGTTCATTGTGATTACCCTCAATGGTACTGTATCTTTGTGCTTTAGCTATCTTCAATATTTTTTTTTCAGATAAAAGCAGTTATTGAAATCTGACCACGGTGCTGCTATTACATTCACATATATGTAATATTGTAATGTTAGTGACAAGTAATGATTAAGAATTGTTACTGGCTTAAAATCATTCATATTGCCATAACTGCTTCACAAGAACCTAGCGCTCTTCTTCTTCTTTGGGGTTTGTGTCTCTTTACATTGGGGGCATTATTTTTTCAACAGGATTGAGACCCTCTGTCATGATATCAATGTCCATATACCCCACCATATATCTCCCAGGATTCCAAGTTATAACCTACGAGCAGCTCACAAGTCTCTTCAAGAAAACTGGGGAAAGGTAGATATCTTCAGTTTCTTCTACATATTGTGATTAGTCTTGAGGTGCACATGTAAAATCAAAATGTTCAAAAAAGACATAAGAAAGAAAAAGGAGTTATTTTGATTGGTTTTTCTTTTGCCATGTCATGAACAGTATCTGAACGAGGCTACATGGAATTGGCGTTTGATGAAGACGATACTGACAGTGTGCCACGTTTACGACAAGGAGCAGAATTACGTTGCCTTTGACCAACTTGCCCCTGGAGAGTCTCATCCAATCAAGTTCCTTAAAAAAGTGATGCCTGATTATGCTTGATCAACTTGTGTGCATTCTGCCTTGTGGTGGGGTCACAGCCATTTTGGACTTTGTCTTTTACCTTATTCTTTTTGGGTCAAGATAGGTATGCTATTCCGTTTTCTTTTACATGTTGATGTTGTTATTGCTTGTGTTTACACAACCTTTTTTCGAAGTTTTTGACAATAAATAGAGGGAAATTTCCTAGAAGTTCACAGTAAAAGATGGTTGATAATCATGCACTAGTAGTCCTCTGGACTTTGAATTGTTCTTGGATGACCGAAACTTCCTTGGTGATGATTCTTCACTCCACTGGAGAAAAACTTCGCTATTCCTCCCAACCAATGACGTTTCGTTACACACGTGATGACTTTTTCATATAACATAACATAATTGGTTAAAAATAATAAAATAGTGTTATCTTGTGATATACAAGTTTTTCTTTTACTTTAACGTGCAGTTGCACTGAAATTGACGAGATGAGTCAGAACCCACTGAAGTCATGAATTAAACAAGATGGCGATAAGGGTAATGTTGGTTGGAATTAGTGTTGATAATTATAAAAAATGGCTGACAATGATTTCTCCTCAGAGATGAGGTTAAAGAATTTGTAAAAATTGAACTAAACTGATCTGAAACTTAATTGAAGTCATGTCAGTTACCATCTTAATGAATTAGTTCAAAGACATTAAAATACAGCAACGAGGCACACACAACAAGAAAGTCAAATTGAATTAAGTATTCTATATCCCCCACCCCCACCATGTAGGGTTCTAGTAAAGTGGGATTTCTTCCTACTTCATGTTCAGGTTCAGGCATTTAGAACCAAACTCCAGAGCTGTTTAATTAGATTAATACTTGAAGGTTGAGCTGAAACAGAAGACGTCGTGTGTGATAAGCATCATAGAAGTATATGAATTGAAAAAGAAAAAGAAGCGTACGAACTGGTCAAAAGGTTCATAAAATGCAAAGGATAAAAGGCAAGGTTAAGGGAGGGGGCCATAGTTGTTTGCTATTATTGTGGTTGTCACAGATTCAAAGTAGTGATCATTTAGAAACGCAAATGAAAACAAAGGCTGCACCAACCTAACCACTTTGTGCAAAGTTACGCAATTCATAAATCTCGCAAAGAGTTGGCAGTTGGAACTGCTCACATGCCAAACACCATCTCTCTCCAAATCTGGAATCTTTGCCAAGGGACTTAAGATGCATGGAAATTTGTGCAGGAGATCAACTTTGGCAAAGCATAATTTTTTTAATTTTAAAAAAAAAAAAAAAAAGAGAGAAAGAAGGTCCCTGCCCAAAAGTGAAAATCAAAAGAGCCATTCCTTGTTGGGTGTTCAAACATAGAAGATAAACATAATTTCAACCACAGGACTAGGACCCATGATTAATGGATGTGCAAAGGTACCAAATTTCTAGTTATAGTTGTTAAGCAATCGATTTCATTTATATCTCTCCAGGCTTTATAGTAAGGCAAAGCAAACACTTTCATTCTTCTCTGTAGTGAGCCAACCCTGTACAGTACAATCTTTAGAACTCTGTCTCAAGTAACTGAAAATTTCCTAAACCTAGATAGTATTGCTGCAACTCCATCTCCTAGGATCTAAAAAAGACAGGAAAATCATATATCATGTATGTCAGAAATGAAAGAAAACACAATCTTAAAAAAATAACCCAACCATAATGTGAAGAAGAATCATATAATTGGAGGAGGTGGAGTCTCCCATATATCAAACACATTTTCCTCGCTATGAAGAGCAAAAAGCCGATCCCCACCTATCGAAAAATCGCAGATTGAACCTCCATAACTTCGTCGAAGCCTGGATGTTAAAACCCAATCAGGACCACAGAACACTGAAATGGAATCATCCATGGATGAAAAGAGTTGCCCCTCATGCAATGCCAGTTTGGGGTAGCAAGGCTCATCAGGCATTTTTCCCTTCATCAGCCTGCTCCTTGAGCTCCATCTAACACTTCCCCCAGAGCTCCTAAGATCAATAAAACCCAAATCCTCGTACTCATTTACCACACAAATGGAGTTACTCTCCTCCATTGCTATTGCATCTCTGACCCTCTTCTCATCCACGGTTATAGGAGCTCCAATATCAGACCATGACCATACCATTTTCTTCTCCCTCAAGTCCAACAAACTGATGTAACAGTTGTCCTTCCTAGGGAACAAGGTTGCAACTAACAGACAGTTGCTCCCCTGCAACCATTGCAGCTTGTCAGCATCACCAAGTGACCAACCAGGTGGTTCATAGAAAAAATCAGTCTGCTTTCCTGTTATTTGGTCCCAAACACCGACCCCATACTCATTGCTCCTACCTTTGCAACTAGAGAATATCTTGTAATCTGACCCAAAACACAAAGCTCCAGCAGTAAAGCTCTTAACTTGATTCTCATGACTAACTTGAAATTTGTACCTGAGCTCCCCATTTGATGAGCTGAACAGCCCCATTCCTCCGTCTCCTCGGCCTAACCGCTCGCAAACGCTGATCACTATGTTCTCCGAATCAACCCAACCAACATCATTGACTCTCTGATAATCAAGATTGATTGGAGGGTGCTCATCTAGCATCCAGTCGTAGACATGGACCATGCAACCATGAGCAACGCAGCAACCACCATCCGGGCCAGCACGAATTGCTGTGCCATCACCCGGAGCTTGGCCTGCTACTGTCCGCGAAAGCCACAACCTGTTGCCATCAAAGGGACCCCATTTAGCTGATCGAACGTGGTCGAGAAGGCCATAATACAAGGCCTCTCTATAAAGAAGCTTTTCAGACATATTTGCTGGGATATGAAGCTCTTGGGTTCTTAGAAGATCAAGGAGGACCGCAAAGCAGTCCGGGTTACGATCAATGAAGTATTCATTGGAATTATCGGATTGTAGATTCCAGTTCTCGTCGAACATCGCTCCAAACATGGAATTACGGCCGGCATTGGCGAGAGTTGTGGCGGTTGTTTCAAAGATTCTGCCTCCAACATTGAACCTCATCCTGTCTTTCTGAATTCCCATGATTGAATTTCAGAATCCCAGATGGAGTTTTGGAGCTGGAGGCCAAGGAGAGATGTCAGTTTATGTCCTAGAAAGTTGAAGAAAAATATGGGATTGTTTGGATAATTTGAAATTTTGATAAAATGAACAAAATTAAGGAACAATGATATTGAAGAAACAGAGTTCAGATTTCAGTGTTGAGAGAGAAAGAAAGTAAGCCAAACAAATTTGATAAATACCCGGTATTTGATCTGAGGGGTTTGAGATAGGATGCGTTCGTTGCAGGAGAGGAAACAGAACACCCAGAGAAACAGGGGAGTTTGATCAAGCTGATGGGAAATTTGATCAAACTCTGAGAAATGGAGATCTGGGTATTGAAGAATCGAGGTTCAGAGGGTTGGATTTTATAACTTGTAGAATTAGGTGGAAGAGTAATTGATGAATTGGAGCGGTTGGATTTCAAATATTGACACTTTTCTTTTCTGGCTCTCTCATGTGTCTTTCTTACTTTGCTTTGTCCATGTTTTCTCTCTCTCTCTCTGCCTTTTCTTTGGTTTGCCTTTGGTCCGTCCGGACACAGTCAACTTTTCGTGAATTAAATACTCTATGGTGGGGTCAACTTTGGCTCTGGCTCATCCGTAGATCTCCACCGTTGGATGATTATTTGAAATCCAATCATCATCAATGTTGGGGACATTTATGGTGGAAGAAACTTTCCTTGCTGAATTAATAGTTTAAGGATTTCCATTAAGTCAGCTCCAACCCAAAGAAACCGTGTCTTGTGGGCTGTGTTTTTAAATGCTCTCTTTCTTTTATGTAAATTTGAACAATTCCTCTTCCATTCAAAGGAAAATGACACAGAAATTGAGACTTTGATGAGAGAGTGGCTCCCTTCCTTTCCTTTCATTGCTCTTCCAATCTCTTTGTTTTATTGGTCCGTTCCCATCATATTTATAAATAAACTTATGATGGAATTTATTTCCCTTTTCTATTTTTTTCTTTCTTTCTATGATGAATGATTGGATTTTTTAACCTCCACGTAAATGGAAGAAATGCTATATTTAAAAATGGCAAAATTATTAGTTCTTCTTTTGCAGCTTAAGCGAGTAAGAGCAATTATTCAGCATCCGATGTTTTGTGTCTAGACCCCGACCCCTAATTTAATGGTGTTTTATAAGACCAGACAGCAACCAGAACGGCAGTTAGAGATTGCGGGTCACAGACGGCACATCATTACGCTTTGGTTTGTTTAAAGTAATGAGATATATTAAACTGGGTAGAGGTGCGTAATGAGCAGCTTGTGTGTTTCATGTTTGCCATAGCCAACCTTCAAAGGATAAACACCAAATGGTGGACCATGCAGCAGCTAACTTCTACTCTACGTCTCAATATTGTTACTCACAATATTTTTTGAAAAAACAAATTGCAATTAATAAATAATTTAGCACTATCTCTCACTCAGGACAAGAAATAAGAAGAAGAAAAAAATGAGAGCATGTTGAATTTCACTCTTCATAATTTGGAACTTTGCTTGATATATAATTAAGAGAGTTTGAGTGGATTGTTATGAGCTTGTGATTTATGATTGAATCACTGGAGAGCCATCGTGTCCTGGAGGAGACTTGTATCATTGTATGGAAGAAAACAAAATATCCCCAACTTCAAGTTGCGTCTTATCTTGTCTTGTGAGGACATTATTGGTTTACTTAGACCCATCACCAATGCCGTCTCCATAGAGCTCAAGTATATACATCCCAAGGCCAAAAAGGCATCACCAGTGCTATTAACCCGCCGGAGCTGTCCTTATACGTGTGAAAACAGATGCAGCCCCTTGAGTCCGAATGGGCCCTACATTTCTCTCCACAATCAAATTAATATATAAATCAAATTACATCATAAAAAATTATAAATAGAGCCCCGGATATAGAGCCTCATTGTGAAAGAGATGCATTTAGAGCCCCGGATATAGAGCCTCATTGTGAAAGAGATGCATTTAGAATCCCAAAGATTTCATCGGAGTTCTAAATGAGACTATCAACATCTTTTAGAGTCTCAACTATTGGGATGCCCTTAAACTTAAAGAGGCTTCTGATATTATTTGTTTTTCTTATCTTCTTATGTATCTTCCACTTCCAGCCGCTTATCATCATCAAACATCATCTTACTTTTTTGGTGACAAAAGTCATGTCATTTTTAGACGCTAGCTAGCTTTAGTTCAAATGGGCCTTGGGGTGAGTTGCGGTCGGGGAAGGGGTGGTCTGGTCCGGCTATGTGGGTGGGGATAGGGATTTCTTTTTTGTTTCTGTTTTTTGTTCTCTTTTTTCTTTAATTTAACGTAAAATTGGATGGAATGTTGGTGGGTTCAGGGGCAGGGGAAGAATAAGAAAATCTTTTTCTTTGGTTTTGTGGGTGAGGGTGATTTGATTATTTCAGTACTCTGTTTTGTGGGTTGAGAAAGTTATTGGTACACACTTATCTGCATTAAAATATAATATATATCCAAATGGTGGATTGGATTGGCAGTGAAGCCCTATGTTTGTGTAATCAAGTTCTAGATAGCATAATCCTACTACATTTCACTCCTTGCAGGTTAGGGTCATTATCGAAATAGGTCTCGAGGTTTCAATTTCACTAATATAAAACCCAACATTTTTAATATGACCAAATTACGCACTCCATCAACTTCACCGTTTAATTGTCTGTTAAATTGGTGACGTGGCATGTAGGATAGTCACTTTTATGGGGGTATCGGGTTAGCACCTTGCTCCCTCTATATTGCCCTTTATTTATTTATTTATGGTAATTTTTTGGTTTAAGTTTCTTTAATTTTGTAACAAATTTGAATCTTACTGTAGTTTTTTGTTTTATCTTTTTGGCATGAATTGCTCCAATTTTGGGGTTTTTGGTTTTGTTTTGTTTTGTTTCTTTTAGCATTCCCTGCAAGTTGCAAAATGATCTGGTAGTAGACTGTTACTATTGGGGTTTTATTTTTTCTTGCAATTGATACATGTGGTTTTATTTTGTTCCTTTTCTTATTACTAATTGATACATGTGGAACTTATTCTAACCTTGGACAACTGATAGTTTGTAACTTAATTATAATGAAAGGGCAAATCTCTCTTCACATGAATGCTAACTGTCCATATTACTCTTGATTGCTTCCAATCATCATGGACAAGTTGGCAAGCATGTGTTCAATGATGGGTTTTATTCAGGTGCTCGTATTGATGGGACTTCTTTGTACTGAGGCATATTATATTAGCTAGCCACCAATCTTGCAGAATTTGGCATTTTGTATTTGTTTTCACGGCCTACCAGGTTCAAATAATTTTTAGACTAACTGTCTGAAATTTAAATGAAGGTGGTATTATGTACTCATTCTTTCAACCCTAGACGACAGTTTTCTTCCCTTCACTTACTGGCAAGTCAAGAAACATCCAAATTCTGAGTTTTCAAATTGATTTTTCAGCCACGCTGGCAAGTCAAGAAAGATGCAGCTCGATTCATCATAAGTTAAATTTTTTTTTTTGGTTCCCACTTTGAGAATAGAGTAGAACTAGACCATCTAGGCAATGTTCTCTTCAGTTACAGAACGTTGTTTAGTGTAAAATCATGCCCTACAGTTACAGAACCCAGTGATCCTGCATATATTATATAATGAAGTTTTTCCTTTACTAAATTTTTAAAACTAGCTAGACACAAGACAAGACAACCACCGCCTCAAACAGGTTGAATGAATTCAAGGCACAAGGGAAAATACACCACCATTGTGTTGTGCACAGGAAATATTCAAAGAGACCATAACTTAGGGCATGACTTTATAATATTAGAGATAAGGTGACATGTAAAAAGACTCCATCAGTTACGTTAGCCTGACTTTACGATAGTAGACAAGAGATACGCGACAAAAAAGTTGCCAACTAGTTAAGGATCGGAATATGAATGAGAGTATGCTAACACAAGGTATCACATCTACTCATGCTTTATTGGACGACAAATGACATGCAAGCATGCTTGTATAAATGCTTTGTGTTTTTTCGGAAATAAAAAAACTATGTGTTTAGAGATTAAGGGTCCTCGGCTTATACCAATGGGGTTTAATATGTGAAAAATAGTATTGACTTGTATATCAGAGATCTAATGTTCAAATTCCCATGACACATTCTAATAGACTATCGCTTGTACTAAAAAAATAGAATCCTCACCTCACGAGCAAGAGTTAATCCTTAAAGCCAAAATTGGTTGCCTAATATATCAAATTTTCATTTGGATATGAAATAGTAAGAATTGAAGGAAAAATTTGTTAAAATTGAATAATTAAATTCTACATGAATTTAAAAACATGATTGACATATTTAATATTTTTTTAAAAATATATTATTTGACATTTTAAGTGGAGTTCAAATATTACAAAATATTAAATTACCACATAAATCATGAAATTCAAATTTACATTTATAAATTTTATATCTCCTATACAAAAGAAAGAATAAAATCATGTAAATCCTTCCGTTAGTAATTTCGTGGGCATAATCGCCAGCATCTCTCCCACCTTGGTCCGTGTAGGCCCACACTGAACCAAAAATCTTGGGGTGGTCTGTAGGGTTTAATACTGCCTCCATTGCCTCAATGTCTTCTCTCTTTCGCAGAAGCCTCAGAAAGCTATCTGCCTCTCCAAACCCATAAACATTTGACTGATTAAAAACCTAATTCTTGGAAGAGAAACCAAAATACATAGAAGAAAGCTCCTGACTTTCTCCGCAAAATCTCAACTTTTTGGGCTTCCACAATGGCCGACGCTTTGATACAGAAAGCGGAGCCCCAAAGCCCTTCGGATGGGTACTCGGATCTAATGCTCGAATCGGAAACTGGCTCGTCTGTGCTTCAGAGGCGCATCGAGTTCCACCTAGCTAGGAAGCCCTTCAATGGCCTTAACAATGGCGGCGGCGACTTTCGGCTCGAGACACTGAACCCCGGAACCAGCAGCTCGGATTCCCGTAAACTCGTGACCTCTAATCAGGGTCAGTCGGGTTTGAGTGCGAAGAAAATGGATGGGTCCGAATTTTTGGAAAATGGGTTGGATCCGGAGCTCAGCTTTGGCATCACCTTTCGGAGAATTGTAAGCTATTACCTTTGATCGCTGTCTCTCTCTCCACCCAAAAGTTTTGTATTCTTTATTTTTGGCTGGTCTTGAAGATTTTTTCTTTCTTTGCTTAGTTTATTTCAACATGTCTCATTTTTCGATTTGGCTTGTTCTATGTTTTTCCGAGTTTATATTTGCCGTGGTTCTTTTTTTCAAAGTGTTCCTTACTTTGTTTTTTATTGTGATCGTGTTTGGTTTTAGTCTTTTCATGGATTGGTTAGTAGGTGTGTTTGGTTTTCAAATACATTAACCACTAGCATATTAGTTTTTATTAATTTCAAGTTGCTTGGATTTGATTTTGTTTCAAATGGAGTCATATGCTTTTGAGTTCAATTGGACGCACATGCTCATGTTTTTCTTTTCGATTTTTATCAATCATATTTTTAATTTTATGTGGCTTCAGAGTTTTGTTGCTTGGCTTGATGTGTCCAATTAATTTGGCTGAATTGGCTGAATTGGCTTTTCCTTAAATTTTTCCCTCGTCAATCTTCTGTTATGTAATGCTTTTCTGGTAATACTCTTGCTATTTGTTCTCTGATTATTGTTCCCTAGTAGCTTGACAGTGAAAATGGTTTGGAAAATTCTCAGGGTGCCGGTTTGATGAATATGGGGAATACTTGTTATCTCAATTCAGTGTTGCAGTGTCTGACATATACTGAGCCTTTAGCAGCATACCTGCAAAGTGGAAAGCATCGAAATACTTGTGAGGACTCTTCCCACAAACCTCCCCTGCCCCTTAGTGTGGATGTGCATGCAACAAGTTAATATAAACAAAAAATGTCATAGTGTTGGCATATAATATCAAGATCCATTTTTCCCCAGATTTTCAGCAGGTGCCCATGATGGTAGTTCCTCTAGCATCACTAGCTTTTTTCAACATGTTTTGGCAACACGAGTATGGTCTCCATCTGGGGCTGTTTGACCCAATCAGGGTTGATGAGCGACATTTAGATATTGAAAAACATTAAAGGGGATTAAGAAATACAATTTGAAGTTCCTACTTTCAAGATTCAACTTCTGTGGAAGTTTGTTTGACATACATTGCGGCATAGAAGTATATGGGTTTTTGTTGAGTTTAGAGACTAATTTATGGATAAAATCACATGTCATTCTAAATGATGTTTGGGTAATTTTCTGTTTACTAGTCTGCTTGTACCGCTTGGAAAGTGGGGGGTGAGTGTGTATGCATACAGGTGCATGTATGAAGAATGTTGAACTTATGTGCATAGCTAATTTGATTGGTTTATTTTTCAAGGCCATATTGCTGGGTTTTGTGCTTTATGCGCCATCCAGAAGCACGTTAGTCTTGCGCTACAATCAACTGGGAGGAGTTTGGTACCAAAGGATCTTGTCATTAACTTACGGTGTATCCTTGAAGTGTTTTATGGTGACATAAATGATTTCTTTATAATGTATAGTCAACTTTGTTCTTTTATAAGCAACAACAAAAATATCTAATGGACCACCCAGATTATGTGTAGCAGTTCCATTAGTACCGATTCATAACTAGTTGCCTTTGGTATATTCATTTTCTCAATTTCCTTTTTCTTTTCATTTTTTTCTATTACTAATAACCAGTAACAAGTCTAAGGGAGTTTGAAAAAAAAAAGGTTTTCTATGTTTGCACGTTGTTCCAATTTGCATTTTATTAAGTCTAATCAGGGGTCAGTTCTTGAGTGTTGTAGTTGGTCTGTTTTCTTGTATTTCTATGCTTTGGATATTGTAATCCTTGACAACATAATAAGGCATATCTCGAAACTTCACTAAGTCTAGACAGGAGGATGCACATGAATACATGGTAAACTTGCTGGAGTCCATGCATAAATGCTGTTTACCTTCTGGAGTGCCAAGCGAATCCTCTAGTGCCTATGAGAAGAGCTTGGTACACAAGATCTTTGGTGGTCGCCTTCGAAGTCAGGTATTTTTTTTGTTTTGTTTTGTTCTGTTTCCTTTTTATGGTACTAAATTGTAAGTTATAATGGTAAACTTTCTGTGTTTGGAGATGCTTTACCAAATCAGAGTGTATGAATATTGTCTAAATAGGCCAAGGATTTGAAATATTTACTGATATTTTTTAATCCGGGTGTGTGTTATTTCTTCAGGTCAAATGTTTGCAATGCTCCTGTTGCTCCAACAAATTCGACCCATTCTTAGATTTGAGCCTTGAAATATTCAAGGCAGATTCCTTGCAAAAAGCGCTTGGAAACTTTACTGCTGCAGAACAGTTAGATGGAGGGGAAAGGCAATATCAGTGCCAACAGTGCAAGCAGAAAGTTCGGGCTCTCAAGCAGATGACTGTTCACAAGCCTCCTTATGTTCTTACTATCCATTTAAAGCGGTTTCGTGCACACGATCCTGGACGAAAAATTGACAGACATGTTAAATTTGGTCCTACCTTGGATTTGAGGCCCTTTGTTAGTGGTTCCTATGTAAGTATTCATTCTTTATTTTAACTTATCAGCTATGCAAGCTTTACTCCTAGATTTCTTCAATTCATAATTGAAGTAATCTAATTGAAATACGACTTGTGGCATTCGATTGTTCAAGTCACTGATTCTGTTACTTATTATATTTCATAATGTTGCCCAATACTGATTTTTAAACTGTATCTTATTTTGCATTTTCCTTTAAATGTATCAGTTCTGAGTGTAGTGCATGCAAAAAATGTAACAAGGGCAATGAGGTTGAATGAGAAACACTGAGGTCATAAGGCAAAACTGGGAGGCCACACTCATGGGAAATTTATAAGAAAAAAGTACTGTAGAAGCTAGCTTTCCCTTGAAATGTCTCCTACTGTCCTCTACAGTAGACATTTCAAGGGAAAGCTAGCTTATACAGTACTTTTTGAATTAGGAGTCCACTACAGGCCTTGTTGCACTATCTTTTTTCTGTAAAACAAAGTTTAAAATAGGAATTAGAATCTGGACCATTAGGTTTGTGGCTGGCAGAACAGATTATAGAAAGCCACAATTCATTTGTAGCTAAATGGATTAGGTTTCATGCATTGTATTTATTTCCACATCATGGTTTTAGTATTCTAATCTGATTTTATGTTCTTATTGGTAGGAAGGAGATTTGAAATATACTCTTTATGGGGTTTTAGTTCATTGTGGGGCTAGCACCTATTCTGGCCACTATTATTGTTATGTTCGCACATCAAGTGGCATGTGGTACTCCCTTGATGACAACCAGGTAAGTTAATAATTTAATATCCCAGCAGCCTATATCTAGTCTTGCACATATTATCTCCTGATTGAGTATGGATAGCACTTTCAGATTTGAATGGATTGCGCCTCATCCCTTCACAAATGGGATAGTCTAAGTTGTGTAAGAGAAATTTAAGGAATTTAGACGTTCCATGTTATAGCAAACTTATTATCGTCACTTGCCAATGAAAGTTCCCCAATCTTGCATTTGGATGAGGTATTTGGAGGTAACAAAGAATTTTGAAATGGTGAAATTTGAAAAGATGAGATTGTGTCTCAAGAAATGTAAATTTACTTGTTTGGTCCTATCAAGTGTGGTGCGGTTCATTTGAGGAACTTATACAACATGTTTGGCCAGGGAAGATCCAGGGTTTCAGGTTCCGAGCCTGGGCCCGACGTTCCAAGTTCGTGGTCTGGATTTCAGATCTGTAGTCCTGGTTCGCAGGTTTGGGTTCCCAGGCCCAGGGTCTTGGGTCTCAGATCACGGATCTTGCATCTTGCGCACTAGTTTTGGTATCCCAAGTCCCAAGTGTCCAGGGTTCTGGGCCACAAGTTTGGATTTGGATTCTGAACTCTGATTTTCTAATCCCACACAAATTCCATTTCTATTGTTCCTGAACAAAGCACTTTTGTGAGATGGGATTACAAATCCTACCTCCAAGCCACTCAGCCAAATGCTCCCACTGAGTTTTTTCTTTGAACGACCCCACTTAGATGGGCATGCATGCTATGATACCCATAATACCAAATGAAGTTTTTAAACTTTTTATCAGTGGTAAATCCACTATCTTAAAATTGCATATCAAATGAAGATATATAAAGGTTCCTTACAAGCTTGCTTTATGATGCAACAGGTATTCCAAGTTAGTGAGAGGATTGTTTTGGAGCAGAAGGCTTACATGTTGTTTTATGTTCGGGATAGAAGAAACATAATACCAAGGAAGCATGTTGAAGTTGCTCGAAAAGAAAATTTCAGTTCAAATTGTGCTGGATTTAAAAATCGTTCCACTGCGAACCAAGGTTCCAAAGAACTGGTTCAAAATGTTTCTATTGAGGGCAGATCAAGTGGTCTATCCTGTTCTGTTGCGACACAAAAAGATGCATCAAATATTGTTCCACCTATGGTGCCCCTTTTGAAGGAAGCATCAGTTAAATGCCAGATAATGGCAGAAAAGATGGTGCCTATGAAGGAATCTGTTTCAGAATCTATTCCAAAAGTGTCATTATCTAAGGACCCGCTGAAAGGACTTTCCCTTCCAAACCCAAAATTGGGAAAAGACATGCTACAATCATCTTCCTTTCCAAGCAGCAATGGTGGTGCTTCTGATCCTGAAAATGCCACTGCTGCAACAGCTGATGCCAATAAAAATGATCTTAATGAGAGAGGAAGTTCAATTGAAAACAGTGGTGTTTCCACTGTCATAGCAACCAATGTCAAGGACCCAGAAAGCCTTGAGGCTGCTAAACCTGTTCCAGATGAGGCCTCTCAGGATGTAAGTGGATGCTACATATCTTCCGTGCACTCTGGTGTCTCTAGTTTTACCTCCTTAAGATTTTACTTTTGTTTCGTGCTTGGAGTTTCTAAACTTGTTTATGCATCCAGAATAATATTGTTCCCTCTGCGGGAGATTCGCGTACGGGTTCATCTGTAGTTCGTAGTGGTATGAAAATGGAGGGAATTCACACTTTCAAATCTTCAGATCAACCAAGCTCAAAAATTAGTCAGGTATTCATTTGTGTTATTTGTGTCCTTGGCTTTATGCTGGGTTGTGTTGTCATGATTTGACTCCCTTTCTATTCCAGATTGGAAGTCTTAACAATGAAGGTGCTGCTGGTAATTTCTTGGGTGAGAAGACAATTAATTGTGGCCAAAAAGTGGTTGTTGATGAGTCAGTAAAATTGTCCGGCTCATCAATTTTGACAAATGGATTGTTACATGTGAAAGCTCCTGATTGCAAACGCCATAGAAAATTGAAAAAGAAGCAGATGAAGTCTATGGTTGCATGCATGCATTTACGGCCAAGCTTACTTTCCAGAGCAGTCTTAAGTGTACAGAAGAAGAAGAAACACAAAAGGAGTAAGCACCCAATTTCAGATACCCAGACCCTTAGTAAGGAACACTTAATGGACAGTTCTTGCTTCTTATCTGATCTAGGGCCATCTACATCTGAGAAAACCCAATCAATTTCCTTGGTTTCTACCCTCTCTAATCGAAAGTCTAAGAGAAAGAGAACCAAATCTGGCTTGAAAAAGGATGCAGATGGAACTGCTGAAAATGGAGAGTCTAGGGAGAGTCTTCATCAGAATGGTACAGTGCTTGCAAGTGATAAACGACTAGAAAATGGTTGTGGATCTGGCCCTTGCTCAATGGAAAACCAGCGGGAGATGGGGGGAACTGATAGCCCAAGCAATTGTAAAAGAGACAAAATGCAAAATGGATGGACGGGTGCGCTGACCCGAGGTCTCCATGAGACAGTTGGTGAGTAGATTATCTAGTAACTCGTCCCTCCTGACCTTATATTTGGACAAAGTGGATATTTTCTACATTAAGGCTATGGTTCTGATTGGCAAATTGAACTTCACCTTGTAGTTTCCAAGTTCTTGGTTACTTTTTTGTTTTTTGTTTTCCTTCTGTTTTATAAATATGGACTTGAAGCCCATTGAAACTGACTATTGCTAACCTAACGTTATTATGGTTATAATTTGTTGATTGCAGTTGAACGTTGGGATGGAATAGAGTTGCCTCCTTCTCATGTTGTAGAATCAAGCCAGGCCAAGAGTGTCAGGATCGGTTATATACCAGATGATTGGTGAGTTTGGAATCCCTTTTTCTTTTCTTTGTGGGGTTAGTTCCAAGTTGAATTGGAAATGACCTTGAATCTTGAGCTTTAGTTGAAAAGTAAATTGGAAATCATTAATTCTATTGCAGTAGAACAGGGGTTGGGTTAATAGTTTGATAAACTTCATTATCTTCCCTGCTGTGATTTTTATTCTTTACCTGGATCGTATAAACAGATAGGTTCAGCTTTACAAGTCCTAATTACCAGTTACAGAAAATATTAATCCTGAAATAATATGTCAACAGGCTTGTAGAATTAGAAATGTTTGGCTGGCTCGTATTAGTTCAGTGAGTGCAACATGATCTTCTGTTTCACTTTAAAAAATAATGAACTTTTGATTATTTTTGGATTGTTTATCAAATTGAGCTTATGACTGAGAAACTCGTAACGATCAGAGAGATGAGCATTACTTTTCACTAGATAGAT
This sequence comes from Prunus padus, assembly GCA_024362665.1. NCBI lineage: Eukaryota > Viridiplantae > Streptophyta > Magnoliopsida > Rosales > Rosaceae > Prunus > Prunus padus. Next base: position 33,126,451 of record JANFAM010000018.1, read on the forward strand.
AAATCACTACATACATAAAGTCTTCTGAGGAGTTGTGGATTTCAATTTGATGCAGGGATGAAGAATATGATAGGGGAAAGAGAAAGAAGGTAAGGCAATCCAAGCTGAACTCTGGAGGGCCAAATCCATTCCAAAGGATTGCAACCCAGAGATCACACTTGAAGAAGGCAAGGATAGAGAGGTTTGATTCTGGAAATCACCCAGTCAGGATATGATGGAAGTAGACTACTTGTGCAGACAGACTGTTGGTCTGCCTGCTGTTTTGTTTTCTGTAGCAGTTGAGAGAAATTGTATGCAAGAGCGGGGGGTGGGGAGGAGAGAGTGCATTAGGATTATTTATATGTCGTGTTTGGGTTATTTTTATTGGAGAGGAAGAGAGCTCAGAGCAGGGGACTGTATCTTATTCCTGTGGGAGCATTTCTCATGGAAGGATAGTTGCTGCATTTGCTGAAGGCTCATGTGTTTCAGTCTTTCAGAGATACCAATAATTTTTTTTTTTTTGTAACTTTATTTTTGGGGTCTCCTACATTCGATTAGCAGGAGTACTTTTGGACTACTTATAAAAGAGTGTGTTGTGTTGGTGCTGTTAGTCAGCGTATGAAATTTTGGTTATTAATATAATAATAAAGCTATGTTCACTTTTTTTCAGTGTTGAGCAAAACATTTCGATGTTTCATGATGCAGAAAGAAAGGATAATTAAAAATAAATTACAAGGTTTTGACTTTTAAGTAACTTTTCTTGTCATGGACCTGTGTGAGCTGAGTTAATGAGTCCGTTTGATTTTGATTTTAATTGATATTGTAGATATTATATTAAAAATGAAATTAAAAAATTATCTGCCAAACGTACATTTGATTTGATTTTTGTGTGTGTGTGTGTGGTCAAAAACGTGGATTTGATTGATTGAACTTTGTCTAAGGAATAGTAAGTTTGCGGATGAAGGATGCATGATTATTTCCTTAACCCCTCAATTAATGCAAATCATTACGACTTGAAGCATCTTCCTCCACTTTCCTTCTTGTCGGGTATTGACAAAGGGAGACATTTGCCAACTGCTAAGTGAACTGCAACGGAATAACACTTTTTGCTATTCGTGATTGGTAACGTAATGACACGTACGATAACTTTTAAACGTATTATTGTGTTATTGACTGGGGATAACAAAACAATGTTATCCCCATTATAGATAAGTTTTTTTTGCCAAATCAAGGGCATGACAATATTATTAAGCATGATCAACTTCCATGATGCAAGCACAAGTTCACAACCACAAAAGTGCATCATGGAAGGAGATATCCTGGATTTGTACTCAATCATCAACTCCATTAGTCATTAGAGTAGCTTCAAAGTCACATTATTAAGCTATCAACTTGCTTTGGACTGTGCTAATTAGCTCTGTAGTGTAGCTCTACAAATGAATAATTCCATTTTTTATTATTTATAATTATAATCTGTGATGGCCCACCTAGACCCACCCACACCATGTACTAACTTATTAATGGTGTGAAATCATAAGTGGGTAAGTTGGGGGATAAATCATATATAAGATATATCAGTTGTCTAAGAAAATGAGTGGGACTTGCTTGGGAGAACCTTTTTCAAATGTCCAAGTCAACAAAACGCTAACCTCACCTCACCTCACACTAGCAATTCTAGGTTCTAGCTAACCCCTAGAAAAATGCTTTCCCATTACTACTGTTGATTGAGAAAAATTGCCATCAATTGTATTAATAAACTCTAAACATCATTAAGGGCAGGGCAGTAATAGTAATTATCTTTTGACCAAAAAAAATAGTTTCTTTTTAAAAAATTGTTATTTGGCCATGACAGTGAGTCTGTCCATTTTCACCAAAGTTTGAATCCTAATCCTATTTCTGTAGAGTACTTTATCGAAGGGCTACATATGAATTGAAAGCTCCTCACTAAACCAGTCTTCTCCATCTGAAAACACCATATAATTGAACTTTATAATTAGTTTGTAGTATTATATTTGATCTTTAAAAGACGGTGATTAGCATTTTGAATAACAAATTGCCAATTTCCAATTGGATTTCAATTCGATCGGAGAAAAAAAAATATCAACAAACTTCCAATTAGAGAAAAAGAATCAATGATCAACACACACTCAATGAAGAATCATTGAATTCCCCCACCCAGAAAAAGGTCACCAACCCAAATAGATTTGTCCATTAAACTTTGCTCATTTATGAAGCCCAACCTCTGTCCACCCCGGGCTGGCCTCTTTGTTCTTTCCTTCCCAATACACCCCTCCTCTGTTAAATGCCTCTCTCACAGTCTTTTCACTCCCATCAGACAACCCTCTGTTTTCATTTAGAATACATATGACAGTTTTTTTATGTTTATTTTTCAGAAAAAAAAATATCAAAACTAGAGCTTCCCCCTTCTCATATTCTACTTCTACACAGAGACAAAAGTGCTTCCTCTTATGTGTTGTTTGTTTCTGCTGCTTTCACGGACCTGCAAAGCCACACAAGATGAGCTCACATTCCATCTGAAAACACTAGAAATCCGTAGCTCTCGAGAACCCGTTTGTTATATGCATGTGCTACACCTATTGGTTATTTGACTTAAGTCAGTTTTGGGGTTTTTTTTACCAAGAAAAGGACCACAAACCAACCAAGTCTGCATGTAACTTGTTGTTTTTGGAGAGTTTTAGCCTAACAATCATCTTTTCTTGAATCCCGAAACCACTTTACTTACTCTGTGCGGTGGTGGTCGTGTGGGATTTAATGGAGCTGCAGAGGCCAAGCAAGTACTTCTGAGAGGGACCCAAGACCATTTATGATACTACAATGCTGCTTTTGAAGCTCTGAGAGAGAGAGAGAGAGGGAGGGGGTTGTTTGAGGAGTTTAGTGCTGGTTTGGGTTGAACTTTGTAGCACCTTTTCCCCTGTTGTACTACCCTTTTTTTTCAAATGGGTTTCGGTTTCTTTGTTTCTCTGCTGGTGCTTTCACTTTTCTTGAAGCCTTTGGCTTGTCAACAACCCAATACAGATGGGTTCTTTGTCTCTCAGTTCTTGCAAAAGATGGGCTTATCCTCTTCTCAGCTCTACAACTTCTCTGCTCCAGTTTGCTCATGGAAAGGAGTATTCTGTGATGCCAAAAAGGAATATGTTATTGGCTTAGAGGCTTCTCGTTTGGAACTCTCTGGTTCTATCCCTGATACCACCATTGGAAAGCTCACCAAGCTCCAGACTTTGGACCTTAGCAACAACAAAATCACCGGTCTTCCTTCAGATTTGTGGAGTCTAGGCTCACTCAAGTACCTTAATCTCTCCCATAACCAGATTTCTGGGTCCTTGCCAAACAACGTTGGCAACTTTGGTCTACTTGAAAGCTTCGACCTTTCCAGCAACAATTTCTCTGGTGAAATTCCTGCTGCTATAAGCTCCCTCGTCAGTCTGCGAGTTCTTAAACTCAGCCAAAACTGGTTTGAAAGGAGCATCCCATCAGGAATTGTGAGTTGCCAATCTTTATTTTGGATTGATCTCTCATCGAATCGGTTAAATGGGTCTCTTCCTGATGGTTTTGGTGCTGCATTTCCTAAGCTCCAAATATTGAATCTTGCTGGAAATGAGATTTCTGGCCGGAACTCCGATTTCTCAGAGATGAAATCCATTACTTCTCTTAACATTTCCGGGAATATGTTTCAGGGTTCAGTAGTGGGTGTCTTTAAGGAGCTGTTGGAGGTGGTTGACCTGAGCAGGAACAAGTTTCAAGGTCACATTTCTCAGGTACAATTCAATACTAGCTACAATTGGTCTCATTTGGTTTATTTAGACCTGTCTGAGAATCAGCTTGGCGGAGAAATTTTACAAAATTGGAATCAAGCCCAGAATCTCAAACACCTTAACCTAGCAGACAATAGATTTACAAGGCAGGAATTCCCAAGAAATATGGAAATGCTTTTGGGTTTGGAATACCTTAATTTGTCTAAAACTAGTCTTACTGGTCGCATTCCTGCTGAGGTTTCCCAATTTAGTAACTTGAATACACTTGATCTTTCTGAGAACCATCTTATAGGCCACATTCCATTACTCAGTGTAAGAAATCTCCAGGTTTTTGATGTTTCACTCAACAACTTGAGTGGAGAAATCCCTGCATCACTCTTGGAGAAACTCCCTTGGATGGAGAGGTTCAACTTCTCTTACAATAATTTGACACTTTGTGATTCTGAAATCTCCCCTGAAACCCTCCAAACATCTTTCTTTGGTTCATCAAACAGCTGCCCCATTGCAGCGAAACCGGTCTTTTTCAGAAGACGAGCCACTAAGGATAAGCACAAGGGACTAAAGCTTGCTTTGGTTTTGACCTTCTCAATGGTATGCTTGCTTGCTGGTTTGCTATTTCTAGCATTTGGTTGCAGAAGGAAAACAAGAATGTGGGAAGTAAAACAACCCTCATACAAGGAAGAGCAAAATATATCAGGCCCCTTTTCATTCCAGACTGATTCAACTACATGGGTTGCGGATGTTAAGCAAGCAACTTCGGTCCCTGTAGTAATTTTCGAGAAGCCATTGCTGAATTTCACATTCTCAGATCTCTTATCTGCAACTTCAAATTTTGACCGGGGAACCCTTTTGGCTGAAGGGAAATTTGGGCCTGTTTATAGAGGCTTTCTTCCAGGTGGAATTCATGTAGCAGTGAAAGTTTTGGTCCATGGTTCTGTTGAATAAATGGCTCACTTAAAATGCAAGTAAAAAAAGAAAGGAAGATATCTTTAGGTGACAAAGATATTTCCGCATTTTTCTTGATCTTGTTTACTACCAATCTTGTAGAGAGTATTAAAAGACTTTTCAAGATAGAATGGTTACAACATGATTCACGATTCTACGCTGTAGGCTTTAATTATGAAGGTAGTAGGTGGCATTAATTGAGTTAGAATTGAGTTGTCTTGTATGTGTGGCCGATTCAAGTTAGAATTGAGTTGCGTAAGAGTGGCGAACCAATTCAGTTGGGTCAGTTCATATTGCACGATTTTTTCAGAATCTTACGTAACGCCTCTTCTCTATACGCATATACATATAGAGTTATCAGTCGAGAAATAAGGTAAATGACGAAAAGACCACAGAGGCATCTTATTACAAGAAGCGAAAGTGAAGAAATACAAAGAGCTAGTGTGAGAGAGAATAGAGAGCTAAGAGGTTTATCTCTTGTAAACCAAAGTTGTTCATTATTCTTTACTAGTGAAATTTCTCAAGGTGATCAAAAGGGGATGTAGGCAATTCATGAACCCTCTATAAACACTTGTGTTATTTATTTGCTTATTCAAACACACTGTGTGTGTGTTTAGATTCATTCTAAAGTTAAGCTAAGTTTTTCATCAAAATTCTATCAACAACAAGATCACTGGAAAGGGTTTTCCGGACAACAAGTGGTATCGAGCTTTGTTAGCAGCAAAGTGTTCGAGATGGGGATGACAACGAGGAGGTGGAAAGCGAACTCATCAAAAGCAAAGCAACCACAAGCAACGGTAGGTATGAAGATCGAGATGAAGCCATTCACCTAAGGAGAACTTCACACTTTTGCGAAGGAGAATGAAATCACCTAGACAACAAAATCTTAGTGTTGTGTTGGCGGGAAAAGAAAAGAAACCCGCTACCATGACAGATCTTGAGTGGGACTCTATAGGACGAGTTAGCTAGAGGAGCCGTAAAACTACATCATGAGATGAGGTGCCTGTTCAAGCGTGATGGAGAACACAAAAGCGACATGGGATAAGCTAGAAAGATATGTTTGGAAATCTCTGTCAAACAAACTCTTCGAAGGAAGAACTCCTAAATCTTCGAATGGATGAGGGAGGAAATTTGATGGAGCATCTAAGACCTTTAGTAGGTGTGTTGCAGATTTGCAAAGAATGGAAGTGGCATATAATACGGAGGATAAGGCACTCATGTTGTTAACATCCTTACCTCCGTCCTATAAACACCCGACAACACTTATGTTCGTGCAAGACAACTCTCAACTTTGAGGAGGTGGTGAAAGACATCCTTACACACCACCTGGATAAATCAACATCTTGGAGAAAGCTCTCAAGGTGAAGGTTTATTTGCGAAAGTCCAGGAGATGTAGGTCGTTCAAACAAAGCGTGAAGGCAAGAAAAGCAACAAGGGAAGATCAAAATCCGGGGGCACAGGAAGGTTGTTTCGAGTGTAGGTCAAAAGATCATCGGAAAAGAAATCATTCCATATGGAAAGAAGAAGGTTAACAAAGGGAAGAAGCTAGCGGAGACCTGTTTGGGATCGTTACGAGGAAGGTGATGGTGAGCTTTTGTGTATAAATAGCAATGTTAAATCTAATTTACTTGCTATCTCTTCATTGCTCCTCTTCCGACGGATTTTGGATTCGCATTGCTGCGTATCATATGTGTTCAAACAAAGCTTGGTTTGATACATATGTAAGAATATGGTGGCGAAGTTGTGATGGGAGGCAGTTCCAATTTGTAAAATTGAAGGCAGAGTTCAATCAAGGTAAAGATGCATGATGGTGTTGTAAGAACATTAGGAATGGTTAGGTACATACCAAAATTATGTAAGAATCTCATTTCCCTTGGTACCTTAGATAAGAATGGTTTTAATTTTAAAGCTAAGGAAGGGAAACTTATAATCTCAAGAGTGGTTCACTCAGTAATTATGAAGGGAGAGATTCAACCTAACTCCGCCTATATAGATTAAATTACAATGATACACGAATTGGAGCAATGGTATATCCACAAATGCAGGGACGCAAGATGAAACTCACTGGCATTTAGAGGCTAGGGCACATGAGTGAACAAGGCATGCAAGAGCTACACAAACGCAGTTACTAAAAGCGTTCATAGTCAAGGCTGGAGTTCGCAAGTATTGTACTATGTGGGAAAAAACAATCAAGGGTGACTTTCAAAAGCAAGACAAGAGGAAGAGAGCAAAGGAGTGCTAGATTATATTCACACAGACGTTTGGGGCCAGGCACCAATTAAATCAAAGGGTGGAGCTCGCTATTTCGTGACTTTCTTGGATGATTTTCAAGGAAGGTTTAGGTCTACTTCATGAAGGAGAAATCGTGAGGTCTTCACCAAATTCAAAGAGTGGAAGGCTAAGTAGAGCACCATTTGGAAGAAAATCAAGATCTTAAGAAGTAAATGGTGGTGAATATAAAGACAAGAAGTTCCTTGAGTTTTGCAAAATTGAAGGTATCAAAAGGCATTTTACCGTGAAGAAGACACCACAACAAAATGGAGTGCGAGAGGGATGAGCACGTAACTCTTATGGGCGTGAGAGATGTATGAGGATTCATGCAGATCGCCTCAGAAATTTTTTGGGCGTAGTCGGTTAACCACGCCGCCTATTTGGTTAATCGACGCCTTCAAGAAATCTTTGAGTTCAAATGTGCGAGAAGAGGTATGATTGGCGAAGGTCTATTGATTATACTAATCTTAAAGTGTTTGGATGTAGTGCTTATCGCACTAATTCCTAATGACGAGAGATCAACCGGCCAAAGTCTCTTGAATGCATTTTACCTAGCTTTGAGAGCGGAGTGAAAGGCTATAAACTTTGGGATCAGGAATCAAGAAGATACTCAGAGAGATGTTGTGTTTGATGAGAAGATCTACGCATGAACAAAGTCAAGAATTCGAGGCAAATGAGGATGTTGTTAAGAAAGAACAACCAATGAGGAGCCACCCGAAGATGTTGAAGAAACTTCACAAATGCAGCCACAAGAAGGCGTTCAAGTGGAGGTGAGATAGGAATCGAGCATATCGAGGTGGAGGATTAAGGCAGCAACAACAACAAACTCATGAAGAAGAAGAAGAGGCTCAGAAATGCAAGGTGAGCCATCATCTATACTCGATCGAGCCCAGAGGAACCACCAAACCGCCACAACGGTTTGGATTCGAAAGGATGCAGTTCACTATGCCTTAAACCTTAGTGAAGAAGATCCAACCACGTTCCAAGATGCAATCGATAGCGAGGCGAGAAAGTTGGAAGGGAAGCTATGATGAAAGAGATGGAGTCTCTACACCAAAACTCGATCTGGGAGTTAGTTCCTAAACCCAAAATCGAAAAATTATTGGCTGTAAATGGGTGTTTAGGAAGAAAGAAGGAATACACATGAGAAGATGGCCATCATATTCAAAGCTCGTTTGGTGGCCAAAGTGGTACTTACAAAAGGAGGAATAGATTATGATGAAATATTCTCTCTCCGGTGGTGAAAGCATACTTCTATACGGTTATTGCTCTCATAAAGCACAAATGGATACATGGAGGTGGAGCAATTGGATGTGAAGACCGTATTCCTCCACATGGAGACCTTGAGGAAGACATTTACATGAGTCAACCTCGAGGGTTCATTGAAGCAGTAAAGAAAATCTAGTTTTGCGAGGTTGAAGAAGTCATATAGGGCTAAAACAATCTCCAAGGCGGTGGTACAAGCGCTTTGATTCCCACATGCTAAAGATTGGATATAGAAGATGTAAATCAGATTGTTGTGTGTACTTCATATATTCAAGGATGGGAAGATCATCCACTGCTACTTACTCTATGTAGATGATATGTCGATAGCATGTCAAAGAATGTCAAGAATCCAGGGAGTTGAAGAAATTGCTCGGGAAGGAGTTTGACATGAAGGATCTTGGTTACGCAGCAAGATCCTAGGAATGGAGATAAGGAGAGATGTGTCGCAGGCAAGTTATGGTTGTCTAAAGCAAGTACATATCTAAAGTACTTGATAGATACAAAATGTTAAATTTAAACTGTGTCTAATTCCTTTGGCGGAGCATTTTAAATTAAGTGCTTGATTGTGTCCTTCTACCGATAAAGAGAAGGAAGAGATGAACAAAGTACCGTATTTAAACGCGGTAAGTGCCTCATGTATGCAATGATTTGTACACGACCCGACATAGCCTAGCAAGAAGTGTAGTGTCAGCAGGTACATGGCGAATCCAGTCAACAACATTGGAAAGCGGTGAAGTGGATTAGTACTTAAATGGCACCCGAAGCTTGATCTTGTTCGAAGACAACAAGGAAATGCATGTGTCAAGGGTTATGATTCGGATTATGCGGAGACTTAAAGAAGGAGATCCACCACGCAGGTATGTTTTCACTTGTGGTGGAGGACCGATTAGTTGGAGAGCAGTACTACAACCGGTTTCGCTATCTACTACCGAAGCAGTATATGGCACTAACGGAGGCTTCTAAGGAAGCATTATGGTTGCGAAGATTGGCACAAGAGTTCGGGATAGCTCAAGACCCGTTGGTGATTAAGTGTGATAATCAGTGCTATATGTTTAGTCAAGAATCAAGTGTTTCATGTAAAGTCTAAACATATCGATGTACGGTACCACCGGATAAGGGATTGGGTGGATGATGGGGACATTGCAATAATGGCGAAGGTTCATACCGGATGAGAACGCCTTTGACTAACCTTAACTGCCAGTCATAGCTGAGAAGTTGAACATTGTTTGAGCTTACTCAATCTTGTTTGCATGCTAAAGATTGAGGTGGAGCTCTTGGGAGTTACTAGGCGATTTCCAAGAGGTTTGAAGAAGTTCTACGAGTCAACGATCTTTTACAAGGTGTTAAGGTTAGCGAGGTGGAGATTGTTGAATAAATGGCTCACTTAAAATGCAAGTAAAGAAAGGAAGATATCTTTAGGTGACAAAGATATTTCCAGATTTTGCCTACCCAATCTTGTTTACTCTACCCAATCTTCGAAAGTATTAAAACACTTCTTTGAAGATAGAATGGTTAGTGTGGCAATCTTGTTGGATTCATGGCTTTAATTATGAAGGTTAGTGAGTGGCAACTAATTCAAGTTAGAATTGAGTTGCCATGCTAATATGTGGCAACCAATTGAGTTAGAATTGAGTTGCCATGCTAAGAGGTGGCAACCAATTCAAGTTGGAATTGAGTTGCCATGTTAAACTGATTTTTCAGATACTTACATAATGCTCTCTCTCTCTTATGTCTATATATAGAGGAGAGTTATCAAGTGAGGAAATAAGCTAAGGCAAGCAAGAAAAGAATTCACAAGAGGCATCTTATTACAAGAGCAAAGAGTGGAGAAATACAAAGAGCTAGTGTGAGAGAGAATAGAGAGCTAAGAGGTTTATCTTGTAAACCAAAGTTGTTCATTATTCTTTACTAGTGAAATTTCTCAAGGTGATCAAAAAGGGGATGTAGGCAATTGCTGAACCTCTATAAACACTTGTGTTATTTATTTGCTTATTCAAACACTGTGTGTGTGTTTAGATTCATTCTAAAGTTAACTAAGTTTTCTGTCATCAAAGCTATCAACAACAAGATCCTAGCAAAGGGTTTTCCGACAACAGGTTCTACATTGACAGACCAGGAAACTGCAAGAGAGTTTGAGTATCTTGGTCGAATCAAACACCCGAATCTCGTTCCATTGACTGGATATTGTTTAGCTGGGGACCAAAGGATTGCTATCTATGATTACATGGAGAATGGGAACCTTCAGAATTTGCTTCATGACTTGCCACTTGGGGTTCAGACAACAGAGGATTGGAGCACAGATACATGGGAAGAAGATGATAACAATGGCATTCAAAATGTTGGTTCTGAAGGGTTGTTAACAACTTGGAGATTTCGTCACAAAATTGCACTTGGCACTGCCAGAGCATTAGCATTTCTACACCATGGTTGCTCACCTCCAATTATTCATAGAGACGTTAAAGCTAGTAGTGTTTATCTGGATTATAACTTGGAGCCAAGATTATCTGATTTTGGACTGGCTAAGATTTTTGGCAATGGTTTAGATGAAGAGATCTCTCGAGGGTCACCTGGGTACCTGCCGCCTGAGTTTTCTCAGCCAGAATATGATACTCCAACACCAAAATCTGATGTATATTGCTTTGGAGTTGTTCTCTTTGAGCTGATTACTGGGAAAAAGCCAATTGGTGATGATTATCCTGAGGAGAAAGATGCAACTTTGGTGAGCTGGGTTAGAGGATTGGTTAAAAAGAACAGAGGAGCAAGCGCTATTGACCCAAAAATTCGTGATACAGGACCAGATGACCAAATGGAGGAGGCCCTCAAGATTGGATATCTGTGCACAGCTGACCTTCCCTTAAAGCGACCAAGCATGCATCAGATAGTCGGTCTTCTCAAAGATATGGAACAAACAGGTAACCAATGAAGAACAAATTAAGCTGAGAAAGGAAAATGTGGGAGTTTCTTCTTTAGCTTTTCTTTCCTATTTATTTTTGTTCTTGTTGGCTGTTATGGATTATTTTTTGCTTCCATGGGAAATTGTACAGTAGCCCTGGAAATTCAGTTTGGACTTTTGATGTCGGTTGTCTTTGTGTTGTCATTGTTTCGTGGCATTAAAGTTGGAATTTATCCATACAAAGGATTTTGATTTGAGATATGTAGTTTCTTTCTTAGAATCTCATTTACTTGGTTTCAATGAGAAGGCTGATATAGTCTAAAAGAAAAACTAAAAGTTCAGTGTGTCAAATCTTCACTGGTACTGGTAGTTATATGATTCTCTCTGACCCGGACAAGAATGCTATATGCTACTTGCTTTGTGGATGCATTCTTTTCTTAGAGCATTAATATTTGGGCAGATACGCATATGCATGCATAGCATAGTGGTGAGTCACAGAGGCTGAAGAGGCCCTGGACCACCTTCTGCACCGTCAACCATGCATGCATGCTTGCTTCTGCCAAAAACAAAATGTGTGGGGCGGAGCTAGAATTGTAAGATTGGGGGGCTGAGATAGAAAACATAAGTATATCAAATACATGTAAGTGTTCAAAACACATGTTAGACCTAAAATTTTCAAAATTAGTTATGTCTAATTGTTTTTAAAAGGGCCATTAATTTAAATTACAAGTTGTGTATTAGTAAGTTATATATATTACATTATATAATATAAGAGAGATGTCAAAAAAATGGGGGGCCAGGGCCACTCCTGGCCTAGGAGTGGCTCCGCCACGCCGCTCTCAGCTCTGTATGTAATACGACCTCAGAAATTGCACGAGTACGTGTGCTTGTGATTGTGAACACGGGATGTCCATTAACATATATATGAAATGAAACCCATGTTCAGGAAAATTGGAGGCGGCCCCTTCCCTAGCTACTTCCTTCCTTCCATGCCAAACTACAACCTAGTGAATTTTGTTTACTGATACAATTGACAGCTAGCTAGCTGTTGCAAGTCTCTTTATTGTGTTGAGGCAAACTATTAATGACTGGCATTCATATTAATGCCTAGATTGTTAATGTTGATTGCAATTTGCATGTTCACTGGGTGGGTGGGTATGGGTGGTTTCATCGTTTAAAAGATATAGGCATACATGCATACATGATAACTTGCAAGCGCATGTTTCTTCTGAGAGTCAGAGTTCGATTAGTTGCTGCGCACCACGGTTTAATAATTAATACTGATTAGGCTATATATGTTAATGAAGACGTACGCATAACCTTTTCATAATATATACAATATATTGAAGAGCAGCATCATGATTCATATCTAGCCGGATGGAATGGTCGTCATACTTTTCAATATGGGTTATAACCCTATAATATATAACATAGTTGGTTTGGTTGTGAAGCATTTTGGACCTTATAAAGTTCAATCTGGCCAAGCCAAGAAAAACAATAAAGAAAAAGTGAGCATATTGCATACTTATGATTGTCAATGTGACCACCCAAATGTCAATGATTTCATGTTTTTCATATCTATCTCATGTCATGTCATTGTCATGTGTCACTTTGAGGCTGCCTGCAGTATCTTTTGACATGCGCAACAGAGAAGAAGATGAAGACATTGTTGGTCTTGATAGTGTACGTAGGTGTAGATAACCTCCTCTTATTTGCACGCGTGCAAAAAATTCTGCACCACTTTGAATCCTGGTCCTCAGTGATTAAGTATTATAGACTCACTCAAAAACTGCAAAGCATAAGCATGCATGCCAACCAATTCAACAAGGTAAGTCTTCTGACCAAAAAGAATAATAGAAAACACAAAAATTGAAGGCAAAAGTATCATAGGTGGTTTTGATTTTTACAGTTGATGTATTGCAAGAACCTTCTTTTGGGGTTGTGCTCATGTATTCTGGAGTTTTTTTGCCCTGATTTCAATGAATCTGTACTGTTTCGAGGGAAAAAAAAAAGTCTGATGGGCTTTTATTTTGTTTGTCCTTCCATATGGTGCAAGGAGCATTTTTGGATACATCACATTGATTCATGTCTTGTGTCTAAAACTAATTTATTGGGCTTTTCAGCATATGCATATATGACTGCTTCTGCTAGCTTTAGCTTTTTGGTTTGGGAGGAGGACATTGTGTTAGTGAGAATCAGATAGTAGTGTTAATCAAACGCTTAAAGTATAATCATTGGTGCCTGCCTGCCTGCCTGTATGCCTGCATGCCTGCCTGATGGGTGAATCAATTTATGGGATGAGCATCAACATGAAGCTCAACATTAACTGTATCTCTTATTTTTCTGTTTATTTCACAATCTCTTTCACACCGTATATATATATATATATATACCATGATTACAGCTTTATCATGTCTCAGCCAAATCTAATTATCTTTTGCTAATTTGTTAACCATAACTTTTACCCTTTGGTTGGATCACTTTCCTACTTTTTCATAGTGGTGCAGCTCAAAATATGACAGTTTTTTCAGCCAACCAGAAGTGGAAGAATTCAGAATTCAAATATTTGGGGTTGCCAGTTTCTTTAGCTCATCTTGTAATGTGAAGTAAAATTATGAGATATTTATTCAAAAGCTCATTTTAGTATGACATATCATACAAAATCTCATATACAGTTTATTTGAAGAGAAAAACCCAAAAGTAACCACTTATCACTTTCTAATTCGTTCTTTTTATTACTGTGTTAATATTTTTGTATTCAAATATTTGGTTTTGTTGCGGGAATAATTGGATGGCCCATATAGCGTTTGCATGCATTGGGCATCGGATTCTTCGGTTCGGTCCAAGTCCAATGCGGTATCTTTACAAGAGTGGAGACGTGTCACGTGTATCATTTAAAGTGAGCTATGTGTAACATTTTTTTAAAGACGATTATACCATGAATTTCTGGAATAATACAATTTAAAATCATAAATAAAAACACAAAAAAGGGCTTTTTTTTCTATAATAAAAACAAAATGGAAATTTTCATTTATTTTTCAAATTGCACTCTTTTACTAGGCACATGTTGATAATAAAAATTGAAAATGATAGGAAAAAAACAAACAAAAGAGGGGATGGATAATTCCCTCTCCTAATCTTTTTGGATAAGTTTATAGAGACAAGGGGGCTAAACACTAACCATTGATCCAACGGTGGGGATTCCATCTGCTTAACTAGGGTTACGATATGACCTAGAATGCTTTCAATATAGAGCCCGTCACACCCCTTGAACCACAAGTCGTCCTCTTCGTTATTTTGGAAGAAAAGAAAAGAAGAGGAACACAGAAGCTTACTGAGCTCGACAGAGAGAGAGAGAGAGAGAGAGAGAGAGAGAAAGATGTCTGACGAGGAGCACCAGTTCGAATCCAAGGCCGATGCTGGGGCTTCCAAGACCTACCCTCAGCAGGCTGGTACCATTCGCAAGAATGGTTACATAGTCATCAAGGCCAGGCCTTGCAAGGTTTCTTCTATTCTCTCTCCTTTGCTTTTCGAATGATGCATGTTTTAGATTTTTTGGGGTGAGAATTCATCTGGGTTTGTACGATTTCACCAGATCTCTACCGGGTTCCTTGATTTTAATTGAAAGATGCTGCTTTTACTGGTTTGTTTTTGGTGTTAACTTATTCGCGCTTGGAGGAAATTTATTTATCTTTGTTAGTTACAAGGTTGCTATGTTTATTCTTGAGGGTGATATCTACTTGGAGTTGTTAATGATGTTGTCAAAGGATTTGTCATGTGGGGTTGCTTACAGGATGACAGTTTATTTGTTGGAAGTTAAGTTTTAATATCTCCTTTTTTGTTGGTAATTACGGGGCTTTGAGGATGAGGTTTTGCTACTTAGCACACTTCATGCATCCATATGCAAATATAACTGGGTATTAAACTTTCCCTTACTCAATTCCTAGATGTTCTCGTTAGGACTCGTAATGAAATCCATGAAATTCTTGTGCCGGTGTAAACTTGTTTCTTACACTTGAGTGTGGGAATTAGGATCTAAATTTGTTCTGCTGTATATCCACTCATTAACCATAAATTCCAATTTTCATCTTTCAAAACTTGATTAAACTGAAGTGTTATTGCTTCTCATCCGTATAAAATCAGTACAACGTGACTCAAGAAGTTTCACAATACTGAGTTTCCATGGCCTACCCAACTTATATTAACTGTTCCCTATAAATACGTATTTTATAAATACGTTTTACCCCTTGTCCGTAATTAATTTCGTTATTTTGTTGTAGTTCTGCAGTCTCGAGTTAGTCATCCAATTGATTCGTTAATATCCTGTTTGCTCTCTTAACAGGTTGTTGAAGTCTCCACTTCAAAGACTGGCAAGCATGGTCATGCAAAGTGCCACTTTGTTGCAATTGATATTTTTAATGGAAAGAAACTTGAAGATATTGTTCCTTCATCCCACAACTGTGATGTAATGCTTTCTCTGAACTTTAACTTTTGCGTCTCTGAGTTTTGTGTATGTGCTGTATTTCTTGGTTGCAAGTTAAATCATCTGTTCTTCCATATACTTATTGCTCAGGTTCCTCATGTCAACCGTACCGACTACCAGCTGATTGATATCTCTGAAGATGGTTTTGTAAGTCCTCTGACCCCTTAGTACAAAGCATGGCATCAGAAATTTTGATTGTTATGTGAATTTATGTGCATTTTGATGATACCATGGGAGACAAACTTGCATTCATTTGCAAAACGTGAGATGCATCTCTTTTTTGCAGCATGGATTTATGTTTTGGAGTTGCACAACATATTTTCCCTGTTTGTGTTATGTTAAAAAATGTAATAAGTTTCTTGTAACATGCATTCATGTGTTTAATACATACCGATACAGATACACAATACACATCTGCAAAACTGGAAACTTGACTACCCAAAAGTTAAAACAGAAATTTCACCTGCGAGATGGAAGGGCATGATGAGACAAGTAGTTGCCTGACTTTCATTTTATATAAACTAACTGGAGTTGGTTGTCCTGTAGGTGAGTCTTTTAACTGAAAATGGAAACACCAAGGATGATCTGAGGCTTCCCACCGATGAAAGTCTGCTTAGCCAGGTATGTCATTGAGAATGATTTCCTATAGTCGAAGTTGCATTATTGTATGTTTTCTTTGTAGTTGACTAAAATCTTACTTGGTATTCTTTTTTATAGATTAAAGATGGGTTTGCTGATGGAAAGGATCTTGTGGTGACTGTCATGTCCGCAATGGGAGAGGAGCAGATCTGTGCCCTCAAGGATATTGGTCCTAAGAACTGAGTATGATGCTGTAGCAGTAGCTGTAGCTGATGCAAGACTTTCTTCGTTTTTTATTTTTTCTTGTGGAACTGTTGCTAACAGGGAGGTTTATCAACCATATATCTGTGCAATGAACCGTTAGTTATTTTAAATGGTATTTTAGCTTGCCAAGCTTGTAAAAGTGATGACGCAAATTTAAAGCTGCTGATCCCTTCCAAAGGGAGCTTGCTGCATATCTATTAAACTATTTTGGTTTTTTCCAGCAAAAGAAAAATATTTCTGTTTAATATTTCAGTTAATGCTCGTTTTGCGATGTCGCATGTTTTGAGATCCTTACTGATAATACTCAAGTCTTGTTGATGGCTTTACTTCCGGGTGTCCTTGCTAGCATGTAATTTGCCCTCAAAAGGCCTTTTTGTGCGTTCATAAAGGATTAACCTAGATTCCATGTTTTGTACGTGGGAAATGTAATGTGACGATGTTGTCTGTGCTATATCCTCAAAAACCCCAGAATCCATGGTGGTTAATAAATACAAAAAGATTCTTGTAACACAAGCATGATTACGATTATCGAGAAGAAAAAACGTTTACAAACACACTTGCACTTGGGATTTGCAGCTCTTTCCTTTGAAATATAACAAATATTACATTACATGCGTGTTGCTGATGGCTTTAGAATATATATATTGATATCTTGGGGAAGGAAAATGTCTGAAAACGAAGAGCTCCGGTATAATAGAAAACAGACAAGAAAAATCACGAGGAATCTTTACTTGGAGAGGAACTGCCATAGATGTAGCAGCCAAAGCCCCAAAATGTAACGACCAGAGAGAGGATCTTCAAGCCGCTCATTGGGTCTTTTAACAAAATGACAGCTGCAATGCTTGTGAGGGGTACTCTTATTGCATTGAGGACACCCGCAAGAACAGTGGACGACAAAAAAAGCACAGCAACACTCCCTAATACCCCCAACTGGAAACTGATGGTGCTCCAAATGAGAACAAGGTAATATGAAGTTTTACCGCCCTCGAAACTTCTGGCCTCATATTTCATTCCCTGAAAATCCTTGTTCACAATTACTCCAACCGTGGTAAATACAAACGCAAACAAAGAGACCATCACTTGCTGCTCCAACACAACATGGAAGGACCGTCTACCAAGTAGCTTCACGAAAACTAGCTCCGAAAGGGCAAATATGAGTCCGTGGAGAGCAGACCCTAAAATATCCCATACAAAACCCAAAATGTATTGCTTATCAGTGACATTTCCATATCTGTCTGAATCTGAATCCAAAGCAATGATGGTCACAGCAGCAGTAATGATCACAACAGCGTTTACTGTTGCGGCGTTTAGCTTGTTCTTCACAAGTAGATATCCAAACAATGCAGAAAATACTAGAGATGATGATGCGAGAAGAGAAGCAGTAGATGCTGGGAGGTAAGCATATGCATAAGCATACATGAGGTTGTCAGCAGCACTTAAGAGACCCAGCACAATATAAGAAAAAGTAAGTTTTAAAGTGAGGGGAGTAGGAGAGGTATTGCAGACCAAGTATGTAGGGAACAAGATTAAAGCAGTCAGAGGCCACCCTGCAACTGCCACCCATGAAATGATCCATTTGCTAGTGCCACCATTGGCATAATAGACACGAGACAGAAGGCTTGATGCAGGGAACGCTATGAGCATTGCCGCACTGCTTAGAACAAGAAGAATCCAATGTGAGATTGGCTTTCTTTTGTATGCTTCCCTAGCCCTCGTCTCAAAGGCAGAAACCCGGCCCCATAACGAAACTGGGGGATTTTGTGGTTCCTCCTCCATTCTTCCCCCTGACATGAATTTATGATAATGAGAAAATATCAATAACAAGCTCATAAAATAGCAACCAATCTTATTCATCCTCTCCTTTTATCTCATTTCCTCAAAATTCAAATCTTACCCATTTAACTCCATTTAAAGAGAATCCAACAGTTATTTTTCTTAGACTAGGAAGATATTGATTAAGGGGAGAGAATTAGGGTGGAGGGGAACATAGGATAAGAGAGGAGAGGAGAGAAGAAGAAGAAGACAGAGGCAAACCAAAAAAGAAGTAGGAATCAAACCAGAAGCAAACTACAGCTAACCAGCATCTCTACAGTAAAAGAAACCAAATACAATCCCTAAATCAAATAAAATCACTACACAAAAGTTCAAAGGAAACTAAATAAAATATACCAATTTCTAAGCTTATTTGGATGCATAAAATAACTGCAACTTCTTCTATCTGTCTCCTAATAGCTCTTTGAGTCTACAGCAACGTGGGCAGTTTGTTGTACAGAAGAAAACAGCTGAGGCCATAAAAGCCATTAAGCTTAAAGACTTGCACTTTGAAGAAACAACATAACAAGCAAACAGAAAAAGTGAAAAGTGGGGTAGTACTGCTGCTGAAGAACAAACAATGCATTGGACAAGAGAGGAAAGAGGGAGCAAAGTGCATACCTTTCAATTCCCATTTTCCATACAGAGACGCAGATTATCCACCCAACACACACCAACTAAAAGGAATTTCGATTCAATTATGTAAAGTAATTCTTGTCCTACATTTTCTCTCTCAAGTAAAGCAACCAATCAGCATCAAAATGAAAAGAAAAAGAAGAACAGAAAACAATTTAATTTTAAAAAAAAGTGAAATTGAGTAAAGAAAAGGCTAACCTGACTCTAGCAGCGGCTGAATTAAATGAGGATGACAGCGAGAGCCCAAAGGGTAGCTAATAGCTAGAGAGTATTTTGGAGGTGAAGACAAGACGGAAGCGAAGCGAATGAAAGTGAAAAGGCTGAGTTTGCGTAAGCCGGAGCATGCAAGTACAAGTCAAATAGTTTTTGTTTGGGTTTGGGTGGGTTGTGAATTCATTGATCTACTTGTAGTTGTAGAAGTTGTTGCGTACGTGTTCTTTCTCAACTCCGACGGGGTTGGATTGGGTAGATTTGCGTGACTCTACTTTGTGGGATATCTGGATGGACTGGACTCTGTATGAAGGAAAGTTTATTGTATTTTTTTTAAATTCAGGGCTGTATTCCGAAGTCTGCAGGATGATGACGGAGACGGCCTCATTAATTTCAATTTTCAACCCACTAAGTGCCAATTTGGTATTGTTTATTTGAGGTGATAAACGATTTTTAAAAAAATTTAGGAAGCACAACCCGTTTGGTAAATTATGAGAAAATCACTTATTGTTAAAAATTGATGTGAGAGAAAGCTATAAGGGAAAGCAGCAAATGAGGTGCTTTCATTTTCTGATTATGCAGGAATCAGTTTCAAAGAGGCTCTGGGTTTAATAATTATGCGGGAATTATTTTCTGATTATGTGGGAATTAATACCAACAACACTTTTAACAAAAAATTTACCAAACGCCAAATTGCTTTCTCCCACAGCTGATTTCTCTCACAGCAAATCTGACATCGATTATTTTCACAACTTAGCAATGCCAAACTGGCCCCAAGTGCTCGTTTGACATTGTTTATTTGGGGGGATAAGTGATTTTTTAAAATTTTTGAGAAACCCAGCCCTTTTGGTAAACTATGATAAAATCACTTATTGTTAAAAATTGACGTGAGAGAAAGCTATAAGGAAAAGAAGCTAATGAGGTGCTTTCATTTTCTGATTATGTAGGAATCAGTTTCGAAGAGGCTCTGGGTTTAATGATTATGCGTCAATTATTTTCTGATTATGCGGAAATTAGCACACCACTTTTAACAAAAAGTTTACCAAACGCCAAACAGTTTTCTCTCACAGCAAATCTGACAGCGATTATTTTCACAGCACAGCAATGCCAAACTGGCCCTAAGTGCCCGTTTGACATTGCTTATTTAGGGTGATAAGTGATTTTTTTAAAATTTTGGGAAGCCCAACTCGTTTGATAAACTATGAGAAAATCACTTATTGTTAAAAATTGCTGTGAGAGAAAGCTATAAGGGAAAGCAACTAATGAGGTGCTTTCATTTTCTGATTATATAGGAATCAGTTTTCAAAGATGTGCTGAGTTTAATGATTATGTGGCAATCATTTTCTGATTATGCGGGAATCGGTACCAACAACACTTTTAACAAAAAATTTACCAAACGTTAAACTGCTTTATCTCACACTTGATTTCTCTCAAAGCAAATCTAATAGCAATTATTTTTACAGCACAACAATACCAAACTGGCCCTAAATATATATCACGCATTACAAATATCTATCTATATCCTCCTTGTCGTTTATGTGAATCGAACCTAAAACCTCATTCATACAAATAAATGCTACTAAATCAAAGACTAGTTAACAAGTATTATCGAACCTAAAACCTCATTCATACAAATAAATACTACTAGATCAAAGACTAGTTAGCAAGTATTATCGAACCTAAAACCTCATTCATACAAACAAATACTAATAGATGAAAGACTAGTTAGCAAGTATTATGGTGTACTCATCGTTAGGAATAGAAGAAATGATTGTGAAAAAATAACTTTGTCTTCTGCTCTATATTTTGATTGGACAACAAATAGCCACGTGCTCAGAGTTCTACCATCAGCGTTTGTATTTCTGTTCTTCTTAGTCGTATTAACTTTCTCGCAAGAATCTCCCTTAAATCTTTTACAAATAAAGCAATTGAAGAAGGTTAACAATGGGACAAAGAAAACTGGCCTCCATTCTCTCTCTCTCTTAGACCTCTTTTTCGTTGTGTGTTCCGGGGAGGGGAGGTCCTCCTCCTCTCTCCCCCTCTCTTTCCTTACTTTTCTACTTATTTTTCTCATTTCCCATCCACTGGATTTGAGATTTTACTTGTGGGAAGGTTATTTGGGTCAAGATATGTGGATCTGCGGTTTTATTGTAGGGTGATGGGCTGTAATCTCAGTGGTGTTCTCTGTCTCCAAGGCGGCAACGACGTTTGTGGTGGTGGTGGCAACAACGACGGTAGTGGTTCTGTTTGTTTGTAGTTTTTTTTTTGTGGTAATAATTGCATCAATTCCTTGAAAGTTTGGTGTTTGATTATTTTCTGGTAGTCTATACTTGTATTTTGTACTTGTGAGAGTTAAAAGTTTAATTAGGAGCCTTCCAATTCCAATCCATAACACAAACGGCAAAGTAAATAGTTTAGATTTTTTTATATATAAAGAATAGTTATAGCTGCCCAATATAGAAATATCCATTACTTGTGGACGACCGTGAAAGCTTCCTTCGATCATGGCCCATGAGGCATTACACTAACTAAACTAAAACAAGTGGCAAGGCGATTAATGTTCTTCTTTTTCTTTCTCCACTTAGTTCCAATCCAAGTTCCAAGGGTGGATGAGGCAATTGGTTCCTCATTATCCACCTTTGCATATATTCGAGACACCGCGCAGTCGCAGGGTATGATCATTTGGTCTAAAGTCATGATTTTTAACCTCATAAAATAATTGTCGAATAAAAAGATAATGTCAATGGTCATAGCAATTGAGGTTAAAAATTAAAAGCAAAATTCCAGATTGAAGTCAACACGCTATGAGTAT
The DNA here is from genome assembly GCA_024362665.1 of Prunus padus. Classification (NCBI taxonomy): domain Eukaryota; kingdom Viridiplantae; phylum Streptophyta; class Magnoliopsida; order Rosales; family Rosaceae; genus Prunus; species Prunus padus. The sequence continues at coordinate 33,148,374 of JANFAM010000018.1, forward strand.
TCAACTCCTAAGTGATGAGTTTTATATTCAACTTCAAGAGAATGAGTACAATCATCACTTTTTTAGGTGCTTAAGTTATAACATCTCACTAAATTAATACAATATTTTAATTTAAAAACACAATTTACAAAAAATGGGTCACTGTGTCCGAGTCCAAACAGCAGCCGAAAGGAAACCGTCAAGCCAACAAAATCAGCGGTGATCCCTGCACCGGATGTAAGGGCACTTCCAGCAGTGAGTCCCTTGCCATGGCAAGGGGGGGAGCTAAGGCAACTACTATTCACGTGAATAGTGGTTGCCCTTGGAAAAAGCAATGTGTACTTCCAGTAGTTGCCATGGCAAGGGCAAATACTATTCATTTTTTTGTTTATTTTAATTTTTTATATGAGATTAATTTTAGTTGTATGTATGAAATTAATAATAATAAAATTGATAGGTATGTATTAAAAAATATTTTTGAATTTTTTAGATTTTTTCAGGTTTTAAAAAATATTTTTTACGTCGATAACGTCAACAAAAATATCGCTGACGTCAGCATTGCCTTGGCACCAACCCAGACAAGAAGGTCCCGAGGGCAAGCCCAGGCTGGTGGGCCAGCACCTTGCCCGAGTCCTAGGGGGCTGCTGGAAGTGGCCTAACGCAGATATTAACGGCTTCAGTTACACCGTCATAAATACAAACCACCTGAGTCAACGCCAGTCAAAGACACATATATCCCCCACTCTTTAAATCAACATCTCTCCCCGTCTTTCTCACACACTCTCTCCCTCCCTCCCTCCCTCCCTCCCTCCTAATCTATAAACCGGTACACAGAATCCAAAACATTTTTCGGTTTCGGTCACATGTTCGGGTCGATTTCGGACAATATAAAACTCACAGACCAACAGTTGCGAAAAACTTTACTCTCTTAGAGTGGCAATTGGCCATGGCTGAGCACGAGAGCTTCGATGCTCTCCAAGTAGAAAAGCCAAAGCCAAACGAACAAAAACAAGAAGAAGATGAAGATGAAGATGAGGACGAAGAAGGAAAGCAACGACTCGGTGAAATTCAGCTGGGCGAGTTACAGACCTCTGCACCAGAGTCAAGAGAGACGCAATTAGAAACCCTAGCGGTGCCTTCTACGCTGGAATTATCAGAGAACGATCAGTGTGCAGGTAAGCTTTGTTCTTCGGAAACGGTGTGTTTGTATTTAGAATTTTCTGTTTGTTTTTCTTTTTATATTGTTATATAGCTTTTGTGCTTGGTGGGATTATAGTGAACAGGGTGATCTTGTGTGGTTGATCCCACAGGTTTTCAGGTTAACTCCACGTCACAGTCGATTGATGGAGCTCAATTACAGGTTACAAGCTCATTCATATCCAATTTCTAGACTTCTGATATTTGGCTAAGTGAATTGTGAGCACTTTTATTTGCGTGATATTACTGATTCTTTGGTGAATTTCTGTTTGCATGACCTTTTTTGGGCTGGGGTTTTGGGGGGTGGGGGGGGGGTGGGTGGACGTATAAATATATCACGAATTGGGGGAGAAGTTATGTGTTTGGTGCTGGTGGAAATGGTTTTGTATTCTTGCAGTTTTTTGTTTATGAATTTTCCTTGGAATTGAAATCTATGAATGCCTTTTCATGGGGACAGAGCAAAAATGTTTGTTAAAGTTCTTGTTTGAGGTTGAAATTATGAATCCGAAATCCTTATGATTATAGCCTCGCAGTTTTTGTGAAGCCCTCTAGGTACTAAGTAGGGAGAGAACCACAAGTGAAGAGGAGTGTTAGGTTGCAAAATAATTCTCAGCCTGTATTGCTTTTGGAGTAGTAATAACCAAAGTAAAATCTTTTCCTCTTTCCCTTTGAACTTATGTGTCAAAAAGGAAAGAGAGATTATCTCACATACTGTTTGCTTTCTGGAGAGGTGGATTATATGTCAAAATGAAGAGAATGTTTTAGTAATAGGAAAGAAAGTCATAGAAGAGACAATAAGAAACATAAAATCTGCATTAATGAAAGCTAGTACTTAGCTATTAATCACTCAAAAGAGGCACCCTTGTCAGCTAAAGTGTCCACTTTCAAGGTTTCTGGTTCTTGGACCCAATAAAACAAGTCCAACATGCAAAGAACAAAACTTTCACTTTAATACAACACCCCAGGTACCCTACATCATATGTGGGATGAGATCCTACGGCAGGAAATATTAAACTCAAACATTCAAAAAAAGTGTCATTTTTCAGAGTATTGGCTGGAAGTTAGAAAACTTGACCACTTAGTGATCAGATAATATTAAAAGACAAAATGATTGGATTTTATGATTGATGGAACAGGCCAATACATTTAACAATAACAACTTTCAGTCCTATATGTGTGAGGAACAGGCCAACTTAATTGACCTTACATCATATCATTTAGACCTCTAGCAGTCTAACTTGAGGCGTGGGTCTTCCTTACAACAAATTCTATATGCACATTCATGCCAATCTAAATGGGTCTTGGATGCATCTTGTATCACGTAATTTGAATCATATGCAACTCCAGAATATTATACCTCTCATTGTCATAAATCAAATATCTGCTTCCTTGTGTTTCACATGTATAATTATTTTCCTTGTTCTTTCTCAGGAGCAACTTGGGGTGAGCCACCAGGAAATTTTGGCAAGTGTAACACACCAGGATGCTCAGATGCAGACACAAAGTCTGGTTCAGTTGGCTGTTTATCCAACTCCGTTGTCAGAACTATCACCAACTTCTGTTACACAATCCATTCAGACTCAGACACAAAGTCCGCTTCAGTTGACTGGTTATCCAACTCCGTTGTCAGAATTTTCACCAACTTCCGTTACACAATCCATTTCATCTGCTCCAAGCCCGATTCTGCCAGAACAAAAACTGCCACCAGAAAAGGTTAATACTACACCAGAGGTGGACAAGCAAAATTCTTCTGACCATAAATTTATATCTTCTGTTCCTCTTGTGAAGGCATCTGCTTCTGATGGTTACAACTGGCGAAAATATGGTCAGAAGCAAGTGAAGAGCCCTCAAGGTTCTCGAAGTTATTATAGGTGCACATATTCTGAGTGTTATGCCAAGAAGATTGAATGCTGTGACCACTTGGGCCATGTAACAGAAATTGTTTACAAAAGCCAACATACTCATGAGCCCCCTCGAAAAAGTAACTGCACAAAGGAAAGTAAACTTGCATTATCTGCTGAGTGTGTAAGGAATAGTGTTACAGAACATCCCTGCAGAACAGTTAATGATTCAGAGCCGTCCACATCTTCAAAAGAACGTATTCAAGAAACACCCTCAATTCCTGAAAGAAAGCGGCAAAGCTCAAGTGACTCTGATGGTAATGGTGATGTTAAGATCAAGGTGGAGCATGGTGATGGTGATCAACCAGAACCCAAACGAAGGCAAGTTTACCCATAGATTTTGTTTCCTTTTCTCATGCTGTATTTTGTAACATACTTGTTCAAAGGAGTAGAAATTTACCTTGTTTTGATATACTCTCTGCTTATTGATAACCAGAGTGAAGAAAAGCAACTTAGAGTATTCAACTTCTCTCCTAAAACCTGGCAAGAAACCTAAATTTGTGGTGCATGCGGCGGGGGATGTTGGAATATCAGGTGATGGATACAGATGGCGCAAATACGGACAGAAGATGGTGAAAGGAAATCCGCATCCCAGGTATGCCCATTTCCTTCATCTTTTTTCTTTGTAGCTTGATCTTGACCTAATTAATCAGCATCTGGGGTTCAGATTCAGTGTTTTATACTGTTAAAAGATGTTCTGCATATGTTCTCTTTACATGAACTTCATCTTGCCTTTGTGCAAGACATCTTACTTTAAAACTTCATAGTGCACTTAATTTGTGAAAGATGCAATTGGATGAACTGGAAATTTCAATGATGCTGAGCCTCAGTTCTGAATTTTCAAAACAACAACTTAAATGTTCCAATTTGCTTTTGATTCTTAAGCAATGTTAACTACTTCCATTTTCATTTATTTGCACTTGCAAAGCACAGCAGAAATGATATTGACCGAAGAATGCCTTTAACTCGTTTTGTATTTTGTCTGGTGGTATCTATAATCAAATGAAGCTTTTGATATAAGATCTGCCAGTTGTTTAGAGTATCAATTGACAAGAACTAGAAAGTGAACGGAATTTATGCAGAGTGTTCAGAGAGTGTTAATTGTTTGTTATTATTAATCATTATATATGAACCTCTCCCTTTGGTTGTAATTTGTCTCTTTGGTATCATGTATCTAGGGATATGAATATTAAGTGTTTATACCATATCTGACCAAGCAACTAGAAGCAAATCTAAGTAAGGCAAAGAGTCCCACATTGGAATATTACAAGAAGTGAAGACTCCCCCTCACCTATAAAAGGAGACCACTCTCCACTTAGGAAAGGATCCCCCATGGGCTGGGCTTTATCTTTAGTCATGGGCTTCTCCCTTCTTCTCTTTATATTTGGGCACAACACCTTTTACAAATGTAAATACACATGATTATGAGAATGAGAATATATTTCTCCGTGGACGTAGCCCATTCATTAAGGATGAACCATGTATATCTTGTCCTCTGCATATTTATCGCTTGCCCAAATCCTCACACATATGGTGAAGGTCCTCACCTTCACCCATCATCCATCACACTTCATAACTAAGTTGGGCCCAAAAGTGCTGAACCATTTTTGAGCATCAACATTAAGGTATTGGTATTATGTATCAGTCAGAAAGTGTCTTTTCTCTACACAGTAATCTTGAGCTGCAGAATTGCCAGCTAAAAGGTTATCGACAGTTTCAAATGATGCAAATAACAGAGAATAATTGTTGGGTATGCTATGCATGCAGTTGCCCTTATACTTAGGTATACCTTGAAAGTTGGTGAGCTCCTAGATTATAACTAGTCTGCTTTAGCTCTAAAAGGCGATCTCTGTTTATTATCATGTGAGCTGTTGAAACCCCACTTAGGAACTATTTCCTACTACATGTATTCCTTTCCTGATGTTTTGATAATTTTATTTAAATTTTTTAGGAACTACTACAGGTGCACTTCTGCTGGGTGTCCAGTCCGGAAGCACATTGAAACAGCCATAGATAACACAAGTGCTGTGATTATAACATACAAGGGGATACATGACCATGACATGCCTGTTCCAAAGAAGCGACATGGCCCTCCGAGTGCTCCTCTTGTTGCTGCTGCTGCTCCTGCTTCCATGAACAATTTGCATATCAAGAAGACCGATACACACCAAAACCAAATTTCTTCAACCCAGTGGTCAGTGGACACCGGGGGAGAATTGACTGGTGAGGCCTTGGACCTTGGAGGCGAGAAGGCAATGGAATCAGCTCGAACTCTTCTGAGCATTGGATTTGAAATCAAGCCTTGCTGAAAGTTCCTTCGCTGGCCCAAGTACTGATAAAGACCATCATCGAGGGGCCTTAGAAAAGCAAGCAGTGTATCTATATAAAATTTTATAAGTTATCACATTGGCAGTTTGATTTTGTTGTGGGTCTCTTACACCTTTCAGCTGTAGTCTTATAGTTCACAGTACAGTTGTGTAGATTTGGGTATTTGTACACCCTTGCATATCTTGTGTTGAATAGGATAATCGCAGTGAAACAGATAGAAATGGGTGGCATTTTTTCCCTCCTGATTTTTGCAGTTATTTCCTTCAGATCAAGTGGGTCAAACAAAATTAAAATGGTCAATTTACTTTGTTTAGAAAACTTGAATAGATTAATTGAGACAAGTTTTTCTCTTGTGGAAAAGTTGAGAAGTTTTTTTTCGTCCAAAAAGAGAAACAGTATACAAGTCTCCCAGCCAAGACAAGACAATCCATCAGTCGTTATCTCAATTAACCCACCTTGATAAAGATTGGATAAAATAAAATGTTTGAGGCAGAAGGCACAAGGGTTTCCTAGACAATAGTCAGCGATTAAATTCATATTTGAAAGAGTGGTGGCCCACATTTTTAGGTGAACTTTGTTGAGGGTGAGGCAAGAGTGCAAACATGTCCATCAATCAGTTAGCAGTTCCCCGTCGCCGGTCATACCGGTCATATGGGGACAAAGACAAAGAGATATTGTGCTACACATCCTTCATTGTCAATTTGTCACCAAAATGACTCATCAGATGTAGAGTTGCAGCTGTCCAGCACATTGATTAAGGTGTACCATCTGGGATGTCAACCAGCCCCACCCCACAATTGTCAGGCAAAAGCTAAACCTAGAATGAATCAGATAGAGAAGCATTGCACAGTGTTTTTTCTCTTTTTATTTTTCTTTTTTTTAATGCCCAAATCTGGTTCTACAGAGATTCTAATTACTAATATCTTTTTAACTGTACAAAAAATTGTATATTAGTTTTTGAAAGCTCTCAAGACCGGAGAAGCCGCACCAACAGCACAATCACCAGTATTCATTTTAATCCACTTCAGTAATCTACAGAGCGAGAATCCATAATGCTTCAGAATTCATTAATTACACACAAAACCCTCTTCACTACTACCCGATATAAGAGTAGCTCTGAATCAGTCAATGTGGCAAACTGATGATTGAAACCGGCTGACCAAGGCATTCTCTTTATAAGTCTGAGGAGAAACTCAATTCATCCATGGCAACAGATAAGTCCGATTCTATCCCATTTTCTGTTTTCTTTTCAGCCTCGTCCTTGATTCCATACTCTTCCTTCCCTTCCGCTGCGTTTAGGCACTCTTGGAATCTGAAGCAACTAACGAGATGGTCATTTGTAATTCCAGCGACCTGCATGAAAGAATAAATAACAGTTGGCCCCACGCTTCGAAATCCCCTTCTCACGAGGTCTTTGCTTATCACATCTGCTTTTGGAGTTTTTGCCGGAACCTGCCGAGGATACCGGAATCTGCTAACTATAGGCTTGTTATTCACAAAGCTCCAAATATACTTGTCAAATGATCCAAACTCTTCTATGACCTGGCATCAGCAAAACCTGCAAAAAGTTAGTTGCAACGATAATCATAGCAATTAAAAAAATGTGCAATCATGGATACAGTAAAAGGGTTATTGGATAGTGGTTAATGGTTGGAAACTTATCAAGTCAAGTAAGTGATTCGGGATTAAGTAGTGAAGCAAGCTGGCATATTGAAGAAAGGGAATAATTAGGTTGCATGAGCAATTCTTGTGGTAAGATAGAAGGTCCGGCTGCTGTATGGATGATAGAATTACAATTTGTCCTATATGTGTGATACACATTACAGAGAGGTGAGGACCACCATTCAACCACTATTTTCACCTAACCTACCTGATCAAATGATCACTAAGCACCCATTATATGCCATTTAATTGCTTGCACAAACAAGAGAAAACACATGGTCCGTGGTTTGTATGAGTAAACTGAGTGATGAGGCTATTTTGTTTGTAGAAAGTGATGCATAAAATAATCCCACTAGTACAATCATACTAACAATGTGCCAAGTTTGTTTTGGCTAAAATTGGGTATCATTGAAAAAGTACATTATACTGGATGCTTACACGCATACGGTTACTTAGTACTTCCCATATATGAGCTAGTAGTAATTTACTACGCCTGCACATGTGTGCACCTTCCGCTAGTCAATCTCACACAACTGGAGGAGGAAATGAACATTTACCTTGGTCATTTGACGTGCATTCTCAATGATAGCACGCAACTTTAGTTCAGACAATAGGGAACTGGCAGTGCTACCAGGTGCTATTAGCTTCTTCTCATTCAACTTTGAGACGGCAACGGGATCAAAGTCTGCAAACACTTCCCTGCAAAAAGAAGCTTGATAATTAATCACATAGAGTGGAAAGGCCATGCAACAGGCAAGGGGCCATCACTAAAAGGCCCCAACCTCTTTATACAGAACATAATTCAGGGTAAGTTGGTTACTAAATAAAAAAGAGAACCTTCACAGAAACAGTACCTAAAGATGTGGCTTTTGCTTAGAATGGCAGGCCATGAAAGTTCAGCCAAAGCACCAGATAAGACAAGAAGCTCAAACAGTTTCCTGTAAGTGGTCAAGCAGATCACGAAAATGAATGCGAAGTGGAGTTTTATAAAGTAATAGTCATTTCCATCAACATAGATGCAAATAGTGTTGCTATGACATACTTGTCATCGTGTACTGGAAGCCCCCATTCTTCATCATGAAAAGCAGCATAACATGGATCTGCTTACAACATACCAATCTCGATCAGAATATAAATCTATGAAAGAAGAATATCAAGCCATGTAGAAAATCATATTTGGTTCAACTATCCAAGCTGTTTCTCTGGCTAACAAGACTTTGCATGGTTATAAGGCTAGCACCCATCAAAAGAAAGAAACCCCTCCACCCTGTCCCTAAATGGAAATGAAAATCTTTCAAATTGTTGCCTTCTGGAGTTATAAATCTGTTTTCTATCATCCATGACCCAAACAAGTGTGCAATAAATTATGGGTTGTGATTTCCCCACTCCCCTTTTATCCACTTACACTCCTTTTTGCTTTTTAATGCATTTTACTATAAGATAAAATGGGAGTGAGACTATACAATTATTAAAAAAGGAAGTGTAAGTGGATAAAAGGGGAGTGGGGAAATCACTACCCTAAATTATTCATAACAAACTGACAATGGGACAAAATCAATATAATGGCGAAGGGCCGAGTGTAGAATTTCTTGCTTGGACATCAGAAGAACGGTGCATTTATACTCATTTGTTAACTTATACAACAGCTTTGAGGAGAGTAATTTTTAATCCAATTAATCCTTAAACATGACTAGTTCCATCAGCAGCGTATTTGAAATTGCCTGTTAAACCCTAACAAGAACCTTATTCTCCCTTAACTTGAAGCTCTTCACTCAAAGGTACAGAATTCTTTGATTTTGTTGGGCAAATATGAACTGCAATGCTAGTCATTTTGGTTTTGAACGGTCGTTAACTTATGTCTTCATTGTCAAGTATAATATAGATTACGAGGGGCATGCGGTGTAAAAGGTAATTTGCCTATACTCTGGTGAGTTGTGAATTAAATCATGCCAGTCTACTGCTAGTCTGAAACGTGTCACAAGATAATCATATAGCAATACCGGGAGGGACATATATTCTACAAATCTTTATGGTACTTATTACCAGCTAAGATTATATCATGAGAATAATTATAAAGGCACATTACTAACTAGAAAGCAATAACCAATTGCTCCAGAAGCAAATATTTTGACCAGGATTAAAGAAATAAGAACGAACCAGTATTAGGCGTCACCCAAGCACACCTCTTCTTAGACTGCGAACCATCAGGAGGAGAGTCCAATCCACCATCAGAAACAACACTTCTTGGCTTCGAAACATACTGCTTCCTCCTACTGCCTACACTATTCGACCTGGTCAGCCTACCAGTAGATGCTCTACTATGAAACGAATCCGTAGAGGCATCCGATGAACATGAAGCAGTTAGTGAAAAATTTGAGTGCAATAACTGCTCGTGCCGACGAAGCACTGAAGGAACACTGGGAGAATGCAGCTGAGGAGAGGTAGTTAGCATCGAAGATTGACGAGTTTTCTTCTCTTCAGCTGAGGCAACCTCCTCAGCCAATTTCTCAGCCTTTCTCAGTGGTTTTGAAACTGGTTTTCGTGCACTGAACGTCCCTGTCTTGTTCCCAGCAGGTCCAAGCACTGGCCTTGACTCTGAATCAGCCACATTGATAGACCTTACTCTTGGAGCTCCTGACATTAGTATCACTCTGGCTGAACACCAAATTCTCCAAGGATCTCAGCCTTTTTCCCCACTCAGAATCAAAAGAAAAATAAAATACACACTTCGTATTCAACCAGAATATGGGTTTGCCCGAGCCGCTAACATGATCCAACAAACCCGCAAATCATCAAAAACCCATCTAGAAAATTCACTAAAACCCAGATTCTTCTTTTACTTTCAAAAGCTCAAACAACCAGAAAGACCCCTAGAAACCCAAAAGCATATGGATTTGACAGTTCCACTAGGCACATTCATTGACCTTGCTCTTCAAGTTCCCAAAACAGATCTCAACTTTTCAACCACACGAGCCCCCCAAAGTTATACTCCTACCAACCCTTGGGTCCATTCACATTCAAAATTCACCAATCCAATACCTCAACCCCTTCCAAACACCACCTTGCAGAAACCACTAAAACCCCCATTTTTCCAATGCCCAGACTCCAACTTGCCCAAACCCCTAAACCCACCCAGAATTCCACAGAAAATAAGTGAAAGAAAAATAGCTTAACCTTTAGGTACCAAAAAAAACTAGGGCTTTATATACACAACTCGACTAATTCCCCAAAAAAGATAAATGAGCTTTCAAAGAGCCTCGAAACCCAAAGATTCCCATTCTGCACTTTTGTGGAAAACAGAACGACTGAAAATATCTAAAAGAAAGAAAAGCAGAGGTTTTTCAAACGAACTGTGTCATTCGCTCACTACAGCACATGGAAAGAGTAAAGCTGACACAAAGGAAATGAACTCTTTGCAATTCCCATACTTTTTCCGAGAAAAATGACGGGAAGGAAAGTTTCCGAGAAAATGCGGGAAAGCGGGTTTTGTGAGAATGATTGAGAAAATGGTTTCGATCTTAAGGAATTGAAATTTCTCTCCCTGAATTTGGACACAGAGAGACAGAATGAGCAGAAGACAGAGAGCGAGAGTGAAAGGTTGTCCTGTTTTGTTTATCGTGGGGTGACCTAGAGAGCCGGTGTGAAGTTACATTTTTACCGGCTGTGACCCGGTTATTTTTTATCGCCTGCCGCGTTGCACACCAAAGTAGAACATTTCAGCTGTTGTGAGTTGTGATTTGAAGAACATTATGACATTAAACCATTTCTTATATTAAATAAAGAGTGCTGATTTTTCCACTTATTTTTTTGTTCATTTACATTTTTTTTTAATACTTTATATTATAACATACAAGGAAGTGTAAGTAGATAAAAGAGAAGTGAGAACATAATTTCCAATAAAGGGAGTGTAAGTGAACAAAAAGGGAGTGAGAAAAATCGGTTCCCTAAATAAAACACTTGACATTAAAAACATTGAGTTTTGAGCTGGATGAAAATGTATTGTTATTGTGTGTAAAACTAATATTTATTAGGAGGAAGTAGTAAGCAAGCAAACCAGTCATTGAGTTTTGAGCTGGATGAAAATGTATAAAGTCCATAATGCTATGATAAATGTGATAACACTTAACAAGACAGTGATATTTCCGTTGCAATTAAGTTTTCTCCAAATTTGTGTACATTTTGCACAGCGGGCTGAGGCTTTTATTGTTTAACCTGATCGCATCAATGGACCACTGCGACTCTTCTGGTAGCCTTTTCGTGTCTCATTTGGCATGCAAAAGCACAAAGACAAAAAGGACCTTAATTACTGCACTCCCTTTGTCTCTGTCTTCCAAAGGATCCCATCTCATGTGCTAATATCAGGCACCTAGATGTGCCTTAGTTACAAGCCTGCATTTCGTTGAGTCTCTGATATCATTTTGACGGAAATATTGTATTACCTTGGTTTGGAAGCATTGCTAGTTTGATACTTCGACCAAATTTTTAAATTTTTAAATTTTTTTTAAAAGGGCAACTTGGTTAGCATGCGATTCAATCCACAAATATGGGCTAGTTTAATAATGTTCACCGGACGCAGATCATCAGATCTGCTTCAGCTCCTGTGAGAGCTGATCCGATTGACTAAACCTAAGGTGGTTACAACATAAATGTAGAAAATGAGAAACAACAGTGACATGGGAGCATTAGAACCAAAAGTAGCATTCAAGATTGAAATAGAAATCCCATGTGTTTCTCATCCGACATTCGCTAAAATAAAGCAAATAATCTCAGGATCTCAGGGTAGTGTATTTATAATAAAGTGCCCTATGTTTTGGCATTTGACATGATCAAGAGCAGCAACTAAACTGTCTTGTGGCTTGTGAAGAACTGGAAACCAACTGCTCACAGGATCCGGAAATGGCAACTGCAAGTACCCACATAAACCAGCAGTAAGTGACATAAAATACTATGCACTGTTAAAAGATGAAAAAGAACAAAAGAGGTGGGTTGAGGATGTGTTATTTTGATTAGCACAGGAAGCTTTAGGCTGGGGACAAAGGAAAACAGAATCTCGGACAATTTCTCACCAACCAAACTTGACAAACTATCTACCTTCTATATTTTTTTTCCTTCTTCATTCTTACCAAGAATATGATGCGATAAAGGTTTTCTATAATATCATTCTAGGTTGGATGTTAGACTCAGAAGAAAGATCAAGGGTAATTCAATGTAAGTTGAAGAACATTAGCAATTTACTGCAAAAAGCTATCAAATATATATTCTGGGAAAAATCACGTTCTTCCTTTAAGCATATATCCATTGAAAGATGTACATAACAGAAGTTTAAACTTATCCCTGGTATCTTCTGACCCTCAAAGGCACTGTTAAGAAATTTTAACAAATTCCCTAACAAAGGAATTATAACAATTAGTTAATTCATCAAAAAAGAAAAAGAAAAGAAATGAGTCATACCCCAGCAGACCCCTGCCTTGCCATGTTCTAGGTGTCACCGTTAAGTTGACTTGAGCACCTTGCCTTACAAGTATTACAGGTATCCCATGGCCCTGATTAGTTTGAGCCTCAGAAGCAAGTCTCTGCAGCAAATTATCACCAATTTCCACATTGCCGAATTTAACAATCTGATCTCCAAGCTGTAAACCATCTTCCCCTGCTGGCGATGCATCAGCTATCTCATCAACCAACGCAAAGGGTACTCTCACAATCACGTCCACATCCATGGCATTGGAAGAATCACTATGAACATTAGTTGTGGATGCAGATGCAACAACGTTGACAACTGATGCGCTTTGGTCATCTGGCATCTCATCATTACCAGAAAAAAATTAGACAAAAATGCAGTTTTCACATATCTTGATACACAGTATAAGCAATATTTAGCTACCAGCTCCAGCTTGTAACAACAAAATCTAATGCTAAACTTAGAAAAGAAGAAATGTGTATGCAACATCACTGAACGCCAATGAATTTCAAACTTCTCACAATGCACAGGGAGCCACACAGACACTCAATACATTTCAAATCCGACAACAGATAAAACCATAGACAATTTTTCCTACCCCACTAGGTATGATAACATGCATAGCAGGCTCCAACCACCTACCTGAATCTTTGAGGGATGATGATTTAGTAGCAAGCCTTGCTGAGTGCAGAACTTGTATATTTTCGTTCAGTTTCTCTGTAATCTCTTTGTGATCATTTCGCAATTCTGCAATTATAGTAAAGACCACAAATAAAAATATGAGTATGAATTGGACAACTACTAACAAATACCCACATCAGCACCATTAGAAGCAGTAACCAAAGCTCCACGATCAATACACAACTGAAACTGAGCATGGGTATGCAAAGCTCCACAATCAGCACTCAGTTTGTACCAATATTCGCAGTGAAAGAATGCATTATTTATTGGGAATAATTTAATAAATGTAACTCAAAGCAAATACACGAATAAAATATTCTCGTATACCAGCAAGACGACGCCTTTCCGCTCGCACAGTTGGGATGTCAATATCGTGACGGGGAAAACCCTACAGATTAGAAGAAGAAGCGGAAACACCAAAAACCTAAATCCCCAATTTTCTTGATTAAAATAATGCCATATTAAAAAAGGAAAATAAAAATATATAAAAAAGATCGACCTCGGAGTCAAGGAGGTTGCCGGAGATTCCAGGGCCACCGGGTTGCGTAAGACGTTCGATGACGGCATTCATCTCCGCCTCCAGAGCACTCCTCTTCTCCATCAGACCCATCGTCTCCGCTTTCAGATTCGTCCCCACCATTTTTCTTCTTCCCTTTTCTTTTCTGTATTTTGGGTAATTTTACCAACGCCTTCTTCTTTCTCACTACTGAGACAAAATGGAGACTGGAGGAGAGAGAAATCAGAAAGCAAAGCGATGCGGTTAAGGGTTGTTTTGGTAAAATAAAATTACGGTGAACGTGAAGCGCACGTGCATCATTCCAGCCCAACTATTAGGATAAACCCCATGGGCTTGGCTTGGTGAACTATTTCCAGCCCAAAATACAAAATAAATAAAGAAAGAAAATACCCTAAAAGGAAAAAAATGAAATTTAAAAACGTTGGGTCTGAGTGACTATTATGTAGACGCTGGCTCATTATAAATACGCAGGACTTTTTTTCTTTTTTTTATCGAGATACGCAGGACTCGCACCAGTGGAAAAATGGTGGCTACTATTGTTGCGTCCTTGGTGTCTACGCTTATTGCTGTTACTTACTTCACCTTCATATTCTTCCTCGTTCTTGACGAAATTACGGTCTTCCCCAAGTCTGCGACTTTCTTTTGCAGTTACACCCTTGTGTTCTTGCAGAGCGAAGCTCATGGCTCACACTCTTGCTCGGGCCACTCTCGGCCTCACTTACCCTTCTGTCCTTGACAACCAAAAGGTCTATTTCTGTCGTCGCTTTTCTTCAAATTACTGTATATCTATGTTCGCCACTGGAAGATTGTCATTTTGATTGTTGGTTGGGATGGGTTAGTTTTATAAAAAATGATTTTTGGTATGTGAGTTCGTGACTACTTAGAGTTAGAGCTATTGATTGTTGTTCTTATTAGTTTCGATGAAATTTGATGGATTTGGTGGTAGGCTTTTATATCTGCAAAGTTTCGATCTCTGTATATGCGGTGATTATATTTTTTGTTTACTTGATTGATTTTATGAGATAAAAGCTGATTGATTTTTGCTATTGGGTTTTTGATTTTGTTGTATGGATCAAGTAATTATTTGGCTGTTATGTTTTATAGATACATAATTCGTGTACAATTTGACTGATTATAATGGGTTCAATTGTGCAAGAACTTGAATTCTGTTGAACTGAAATATCACTTGTGTGTTTGTGTCAATTCCTGAAGATCTCTTTCGCTGCAAAAGACATCCATGTAACGGAATGGAAAGGAGACCTACTTGCAGTGGGCGTCACAGAGAAAGACTTGGCAAAAGATGAGAACTCCAAGTTTCAAAATTCAATCTTGAAGAATCTAGATTCCCGTTTGGGTGGTCTCTTGGCTGAAGCCTCTTCTGAGGAAGACTTCACAGGAAAGTCTGGCCAGTCAACAGTTGTAAGGCTTCCAGGTCTTGGTTCAAAGAGGATCGGTTTGTTTGGGCTTGGACAATCTGCTTCATCTACAGCAGCTTTCCGAGGTCTTGGGGAGGCTGCAGCAACAGCAGCAAAGGCTACTCAAGCAAGTGACATTGCTATTGTGCTTGCCTCTTCCGAGGGACTCTCTACAAAATCTAACACAGCTTCTGCAATAGCATCTGGTACATTGTTCCACTATTCTTCTTAATTGGTATTTAGTATTCTGATATGGTAATAGTTGTGCTAAACATGTTGAAATGGCTTTGACTTGTTGTAGGAACTGTGTTGGGGATTTATGAAGATAGTAGATATCAGTATACAAACCAGTCAAAGAAATCAGCTCTAAAATCTGTGGACATTCTTGGTCTTGGAACTGGACCTGAAGTAGAGAAGAAGCTCAAGTATGCTGAAGATGTTACTTCTGGAATAATTTTTGGGAAAGAACTAGTAAACTCACCCGCCAATGTTCTTACACCTGGTTTGTATGAGCTAATTTCATGCAGTTTTTATCCTTGAATGTCGCTGTTATTTGTCAGTCACTTTCTGCATTTAGGGCTCGTTTGTTACATGGGACTGTCTTGGCTTGACTATGCTTAAATCTTGTCTTGGCTTAGCTTGGCTTGGTCTAAGTTGGATAAGTACTTATCCTGCGTTTGGTGTATACCTGGATTAGGACTAGAATTTTTATTTTTTTAAAATATCTATATATATGTATATATGTATAATACATATATTATGTACGTGTATACATGTATTTTATAATATGTATAATATATGTATATATAAATATATATAATATAACATATATGTGTATGTACATGAATACATGTATATTATAAATAATATAAACATATATATATATATATGTATATATATATGTGTATATAGGTGTATATATGTATATTATAATATATACATGGGTATAATACATTTGTATATATATGTATATATGTATTATATATATGTATATATGTATTATATGTATTATAATATATATGTATAGTATATATGTATATATGTATAATATATATGTATATATGTATATATGTATTATATATATGTATAATAAATATGTATATATGTATATATATGTATAATACATATGTATAATATATATGTATATATTTATTATAATATATAATATTTATTACATATATACACGTATACTATTATTATAATATTAATATGTATGTGTATATGGGTATATTATAATAATAATAATATACATGTATATATGTATATGTATATTATATATATTATAATATATATTATACATGTATAATATATATGTGTATGTATACATATGTATTATAATATATAATATATAATATATGTTACATATATACACGTATACTATTATTATAATATTAATATGTATATGTGTATATGGGTATATTATAATAATAATAATAATAATAATAATAATATACATGTATATATGTATATGTATATATTATATATTATATATTATACATGTATAATGTATATGTGTATGTATATATACGTATATATATATGTATTATAATATATAATATATGTTATATATATACATGTATACTATCATTATAATGTTAATATGTATATGTGTATATGGGTATATTATAATAATAATATACATGTATATACGTATATGTATATTATATATATTATATATGTATATTATATATATTACATATGTATAATAGTAATATATGTTATTATTATTACAATATAATATATTCATCTTATACATGAGTGAGCATGAGACTAGTTAAGCCTCCTTTTTCACATGGGTTTAGTTAAGCCTTCCTAAGGAGGTGTTTTTGGTGGGCCCGGTATTAGCAATCCCATCTAAGACTAGAATTAGATGAAACAAACATGGTACTAAATTTAGTCCAGTCCAGGCCAAGCCAAGCCTGCGTAACAAACGACCCCTTAGTTCATTAACCAGTATGAAAAGTCTGGATTCTCTGTAACCCAACCAAATGTGTGTGTATATATATATATATATCTGTTTTCTCCTTAGTGTTGCCATTTTCCTGGCCTATACTTGTAGTTTTCCATTTTGTTTCATCAGTCCATGTTCATCGAGATATTTCCTATTGTTGACTGTATGTGATGATTATTGTGTCTCAGGGAAACTTGCTGAAGAGGCCTCAAAGATTGCTTCCACGTACAGTGATGTTCTATCTGCAAAAATATTAAATGAAGAGCAATGCAAAGAACTGAAAATGGGTTCTTATTTGGCTGTTGCTGCAGCCTCAGCAAATCCTCCGCATTTTATTCACTTGATTTACAAACCCCCAGGTGGACCTGCGAAGGTCAAATTAGGGTTGGTTGGTAAAGGGCTGACCTTTGACAGGTGATTGCAGATTATTTAGAATGAACTTCTTGTCCCTAGTTCTTTTCTCTCTAGCAAATATAGAACAGCTTTGCTTCAGATGTCTGTAAATTTGTGATGTTACAATGTGTCTGTGGTAACGGGACAAATGACTGAGTTTAATGGTTCATTTCATGGTCGTATGATGTCTTTTAAGTATCAAGTAATAAAGTGTTAAGCCAGTCTTTTGTACTCCTCTCTTCTTGTGTATAGCATTTCTCTAAATGATTTATATTTCTCTCTTTCCTAATGTTATTGCTCCTTTCATTTCCCTGTCACACTAATGAAATACTCTTTAAATAAAAAATGGCAATACTCTTTTCTATATATCAATGTGCTGACACTAGTCTTTTTTGGTTATTGATTTTATCTTTTTATGTTATCAGTGGTGGCTACAACATCAAGACAGGACCTGGCTGTTATATTGAACGCATGAAATGTGATATGGGAGGTTCCGCAGCTGTATTAGGTGCAGCAAAAGCCATTGGTCAAATCAAACCTTCTGGTGTCGAGGTGAGTCATTGTGTTTTCCATGTTTTGTTGTGGAGAAAGATGCATGTTTGACCCATTTGTGACATCCTCAGATTTCAGTTTTTTAGTGATTGAATTGGTGATGTACACCACTATGGATCAATAATGGGTCTTGTGTATTGATGTAGGATACGGGTGAATGGAGTATTTAGGTAGTTTAGCGGAAGCGAAAACAATGGAAAACAGAAAATAGAACAAAAGGGAAAACAGAAAAGAGAACAAAAGGGATAGGTCTGGAATCACTCCAGGGGTTTGGCTTCACACCAAGCAATCTCCAATCTCTGGAAAATAAACTTTTCTTTATATCTCAACAACTCAACTCCATAATGAATTACATGAGAGGGGTATTTATAGCAAACTAAAACCTAGAGACAATAGGATAAAAAAATCCCTTTCTAAAACAGAAATTCTAACCTAAATAAAATAGGAAATTTATAAATCCTACTAAAATCTGGAAAACTTAAAAATCTTACTAAAATTTGGAAAACTTAAAGAACAAGTTAGAAACTAATCACATGAATAAAAAATTGCCAGATTTAAAGACCAAATTAAATGACTTCCTCTTCCATCCCTTTCTTTTGTAAACCCTAATGGGTTTGACGAAGATGTCCTCATCAATTCTCCCTGGTTGAGAAGAACTCGACTCCGGCGAGTTAGAATTGTAGTAACATTCAGGCAAGTCGGAATCAGTGTGCAAGCATATGGACTCATCTTCTGCCTCCCTCCGGAATCAGATAGAATCAAGGAGTTGTAGAAATTCCAATTGAGCAGTTACACCTTCCCCTTCTTTGCTGACTGTTGATTCGATCAATGGGCAACTTACTAGTGTCATCATAGGTTGAACAATCTCACTAGATTCAATCTTAACGTTGACGTCACTAGCTAGAAATTCAGGTTCACAAAACTCACCTCGACTATCAGGTTCACAAAACTCACCTTGACTATCAGGTTCTACTTGATTTTCCATGTGATTGTCTTGAAAATCTCCTCCTTGTTTAGCACTTACCGAATCCTCAATGAATTGACGTTCTTGAGATTCCTTCTTCGTTGACCAAATATTGATCACGTCAAACTTATCCACATAACGGTGCTTGGATGCTTCTAGTTTTGCAAGATGATGATCCATGAGTTTGAATCGTTCTTCGGAATCTGCCACTTGCTTTGTTAGAGTTTCCAGCATCTGAACAATTCGTTCATAGACCATTGCTGGCATGTTTGTCTTACCAACCGTAGTTGGAGCCATACACTCGACATACAATGTGCAGAAAAAGAGATTTGAAAATTTCGAACCCAAGGAAAACGAAAACTAGGCTCTGATACCAAATTTGATGTAGGATACGGGTGAATGGAGTATTTAGGTAGTCTAGCGGAAGCGAAAACAATGGAAAACATAAAATAGAACAAAAGGGATAGGTCTAGAATCACTCCAGGGGTTTGGCTTCACACCAAGTAGTCTCCAATCTCTGAAAAATAAACTTTTCTTTATATCTCAACAACTCAACTCCATAATGAATTACATGGGAGGGGGATTTATAGCAAACTAAAACCTAGAGACAATAGGATATAAAAAATTCCTTGCTAAAACAGAAATTCTAACCTAAATAAAATAGGAAACTTTTAAATCCTACTAAAATATGGAAAACTTAAAAATCTTACTAAAATCTGGAAAACTTAGAGAACAAGTTAGAAACTAATCGCAAGAATAAAAAATTGCCAGATTTAAAGACCAAATTCAATGACTTCCTCTTCCATCTCTTTCTTTTGTAAACCCTAATGGGTTTGACGAAGATGTCCTCAGCATGTATGCAGGTTCATTTCATTGTTGCAGCTTGTGAGAACATGATAAGTGGAACAGGTGTGAGGCCTGGAGACATTGTGACGGCATCAAATGGAAAGACAATTGAGGTATGGTTTTTGTGGTTGTCAGAAAAGCACACCTTCTCAATGATGAGAGGTTAACTGACTAATTGGATCATAATTCTAAATGTGCTTAACATAACATGAAGGAATATATTACACATTATCTTCAAGGGGAGTAAATATTTTTTTAACTGACGAAATGTCTAATAGGCTCATTGGATCTTAATTCTAAATGTGCTCCATAACATTAAGGATCATGCATATATAATTTTGTATACTAAGCTGTGCATCCATGTTCTTATAAACTAAAGTTCTATTGCTTCAATTTCCGTCACAGGTCAATAACACTGATGCTGAAGGTAGACTTACTCTGGCAGATGCATTGGTATATGCTTGTAACCAAGGTGTTGAGAAGGTATTACTGTAGTGATGCATCTTGGCTATGCATTTTTGTATCTGTAATGTAGGTGTTAATTGTATCTTGTGTTAATTGGATTTAAAATTGTGAAATTCTAGCCAAAGTTTCTTTTATTACACTTTCCTGTTGTTTGATATTGTTGAGGTTCCTTAATGTGCTCATTTAGGTTTACATAGGAAAAAGAGTTTAGCTTTTCACTGGTTTTTCTTGCTGCAAATTAGGTGAATAATCTAACTACTGACTAGGATACACTATAGGAAAATGGTAGTTTTGTTATATTCCCCGTTTTTTATTTCTTTCTGTGTTATATGTTGTATTTTGTATTTACAGCACATTGAATTTCATGAAGAGCACATATGCACACTGCTCTTTGTAATTATTATTTATCATATGAATTGTTCGATGTATAATACCGATTTCTGGTACTGCTAGTGCTAACACCATCATATTATGCAGATTGTTGACCTGGCAACCTTAACTCGTGCCTGCGTAGTTGCTCTTGGACCCTCAATAGCAGGTATGCGCATATTCTTTGAAGCAGTGTTATATTATTGAATGAATCAGGAGAATCCAATGATGCTTAGAGTGGGCTTTTAAGTGATGCTTATTGGAGTAAACTGCACATGAAAATGAAGTTAAATTGATAGAATAAATAAGATTCACGTTACTGGTTCTGCACATAACAAGGTTTAAGCATCAAAGATTATGTTTGCAATCTCTTGTATCATTGTCATGGGGGCCCTTTAATTTGTATTCAATATGTTAATACGCTTTGAAACTCTTCAACAACTTGACAGATTGCTAATTGTTTATGTGATGTTAAAACTTTTCATTCTAGGTGTCTTTACACCTAGGGATGACCTGGCAAAGGAGGTATTTGCAGCTTCGGAGGTCAGTGGGGAGAAATTTTGGAGGTTGCCATTGGAGGAGAGTTATTGGGAGTCAATGAAATCGGGGATAGCTGATATGGTCAACACGGGTGATCCTCCAGGTGGTTCAATAAGTGCTGCTCTCTTCTTGAAACAGGTATATTTGATTTCATAATTTTATTGTCCCGGTTTGTGGCCTGTTGTTGTGTCACTTCCTTAGTTTGGTCATGTTTGTGTTCGGTTGTGTCACTCTATGCTTTTGCAGTTTGTTGATGAAAAGGTTGAGTGGATGCATATTGACATGTCTGGGCCTGTTTGGAGTGACAAGAAGTGCACTGCTACAGGGTTTGGTGTTTCCACTCTGGTGGAGTGGGTTCTGAAGAACTCTGCTTAGGTGGCTGAAACATCCTTGGGGGGGAATATTACATCAGCATCACCAGCTGAGGGAACAGAGGCATTATGATGGGTTCCTTGGTGCGGCAACTTCCGTTCATGAATAAAATGTTCAGGAAAAGAAATGGAAAGGTTATGGATCCAGGCATGATCTTTTTCCAGTTTTACTGAGATGGGTTGCAACTCCTTGATATCTTTCTTGGAAGGGTCTATTTAATTTCTCGGTTTGTATGATTACTTATTTTCCTGTCCCTAGAACACCAAAAATAAAATAAATATTTTCAAAAAAAAAAAAAAAAAAAACTTGGTGAGTAAAGATGTAATTTTATTTCCCTTCCCCTAGAAGAAAAATGAAAAGAAGAGCTATTGGTCACTTTTTGAAAGCAAGTTTTATCCCTGGGCCAAGATAGTTGGTATCGAAGCAGATCTCACGCTACTGCTAAAATTATGCATGGGGTGGGGACGGAAGTGTTGTGGATTCTCATCTTCCAGATGTCTCCCATCAACTAACATATTGTTTTACAAAGTACAATGAAAATGAATTTATAGCGTATTTATTTTTTCTAAGCAAAGCCTAAAAAGATGAGACTTAAAATCTCGTCCTCATAATCAACTCAGATGGTAGTAGGGTTATTGCTTCTGGACATATTGAGGCTGGTGGTGTGTTAAGAGGTGCTGCGGGTGATTGGTTGGTTGGTTTAAAGGCTTTTCTGTGAATTTATGAGTTGGTTATGTCCTTGAGGACGAGTTGTGGGGTATTTTCTGAGGGTTTTCTTTAGCTTGGGATTTTGGGTTTCGAGCCGTGGAAGTGGAGTGCGATTCAAGTGTTGTTGTGGATCTTTTAAATAGACCCATTGTATCCACTCATCCCCTCTTCAACGGGAGCAGATTCGCTATCCCCAATTTGGTGTCCCTTATATGTCCTCTCTAATTATTTGACACTTGTCCACCCATTAATTTCAAAACTAACACCGTTAACTCTTAGAAAAAAAAAATATATAACTAAAACGAAAAGAAAATACATAACACCGTTAATTTCATCCCCTCTCCATTCCGTTCCCTGACCTCTTCCCTCAGCCTCCGCCATACCAGGCCTCTTTACGTCCGTCAAATTCCCTCAATACCCAACTCCTTCACACAACATTCAATTCTTTCTCAAGATCTTACCCACTCACCCATTATATTATCCCCAATTGAAAAATTACAGAGAAAATAATTAATGTGGCTGCAGCCACGAAACCCGCATGCCCAACCCCAACAACCACCCACTTCACAATCAGGTTTTATGGGTTTCAATTTTGATTGTTTTTTAATTGGGATTCTGGCATTCATGCAAAAAGGCCCAATACCCATATATGATTAGGGTTCAGAGAAAAGGGAGACAAGAATCTCTTGCCCATATTTTCCACAGAGAGAGATGCAAAGAGAGATTTATGTATTTTGTTTAGCCATAACAAAAAATATATCAATGGCAGCCACTTGCAAGGCAAAGTACAATATGAGACCAAATTGAGGGAGGGGAAGTGAGAGAAAAGCGAAAGAGAGAAATGACGAGATGCAGAATGGTTGGGGTTTTGGTGGCTGCTAGGTAGCTTCCCTGGCAGTGAAAAGGGGAGGTGCACATGGCAGATGAGATGGGGTTGGGTAGGTTGTGGTGGCTGCGTGGTTTTTTATTGCCTGTTAGGTTTTTTTGTTTTTCTATTTTAGTTTTTAGTTTTTATTATTTTTATTTTATTTTATTAGAACTTAACGGTGTTATATCGAAGTTAAATAGGTAGACACTTGTCAAAAAATTAGAGAAGGGACATGGAGAATGGGGACAGCGGATCCGCTCCCTTCTTCAACATCATTAATTATTGCAAATTAAAGATGTCATGTCCCGAATTTTCAATCTCAAATAACCTATTTAAAGTTATTACAAACAACCAACAATCCGGGACGCGAAGCTCGAAACCTTCAACAATTGCACCTAATTTTTTTTTTCTAAACACAATACAATTCGTTCCGAACCCACAATGTAAATACAGACTCAACTCTTATGAGTCAATATTACATCACACCAATTACGTAATAAATTGAAACTTCAACCTATTGCATA
Source organism: Prunus padus (assembly GCA_024362665.1). Lineage (NCBI taxonomy): Eukaryota > Viridiplantae > Streptophyta > Magnoliopsida > Rosales > Rosaceae > Prunus > Prunus padus. The sequence goes on from JANFAM010000018.1 coordinate 33,172,064, forward strand.
ATTTGCTCCTTATAGTTTAATACACACAGCGGAAGTCTTCACACCAAATTAAACCACATCATATACAAAACATGTACATCAATAGAGCCTTCTCCTCCTACCTTCTGTTATCCTGTTCACGGTCTCTGCCACCTGCATGATAATCCCCTACACCGTTGAATAGTTTATCGGGTTCATCACCAACAAACCCGGTAAGCTTTCTAAAGCTCGTATGAGTAAACCACATCCATAGTATAAATATGTCAATTTCACATAATATATAATCACATGCACTTTCATTAGCATCACACAATCCATGTATAATCATGGTGCTCATATTTATCAATATCATCATAACCACAATTCTTTTATTTTTAAGAACTGTTTAAGTCATCGCCTGTGACTACACCAAAACTTTTTTATTTTAAAAGTAGTTTTCAAACGTCACTTACTTGACAAATAGAAGAGAGAATACTCTGAACCTCTAATCTATAACACTACAACACCTAAGTAGTGTTCACTCATGCACACACAAAAGCCATGAGTACTAGATGGCACCAGACTAAATCTTTAACTGTTCTTAGGTCTCTTACCCTAGGGTCTTGGTTACCCTTATTGCTTCTTACGAGAATGCACTTCTGACAAACTCAAAAGGGATTCAAGGTATTCTCCCCTAAATCCATCAACACCAAAACAATATAAAATATTGTTTCACATTAAACATTGTTTTATAGCCAAATACACCAATCACCGCAATATATATTTATGTGGTCATTCAAGCATGAATTTCCACCATACATCCACAACATATGTTATATGGTTTAACACCAAAATATCCAATAAATGTCAATTAAAAAAAATAGGTTTCCCTTACCTCATGAACCTTTGATGAACAAGTTCATGTGCTTTAAATCAATTAAAACAGTTTATAAAATCACAAACAACATGTTAATTATAGCGATTAACATTATCAAAACTACATTATAATAAATATAATAACTTGTGATTTTACTCATGATTAGGATGGTTTCACTCACCTCTCGTCCAAGCTGCGTCTTCAATAATTCAACGAATCCTTAATGAACAACTCAAGCTCCAACAGTACCTAAGCAAAGCACGTAACTCAACTTAGCACAAAACTCTAAAATCTAATACTGACTGAGCTCCCCGTTCATCTCAACTAATCGTACACTTGCACGCAAAACGAAATACACGTCACTCGAGACGCATCTCGCCCGTGACTCACCAAATTCACTGACAACTCCAAAAATGTCACGACCAACCACGTAGTCAACCTTATCTTCAATCTTGTGCAAATTTGAGATTCCGCGCCAAAAATGACAAAAATGCCTTTCAAACTAACTGAGGGTCCAAAGTGATCAATTATCATCCAAAACACTCCAAAACTGTGGCGTACACATTGTCGACGTCAAAACAAGACCAATGACACCCATTGTCCAAAAAATTACTATTTGGGTCCCGCATATCCCAACCTTCCAATCGACACTCCAAAAATCCATCTCTAGCCTACGACCTCATATTCCGCATTTGGTCACACCAATGGACTCAAAATAGTCCCAACATCACACCACATCAATTTTTGACCCTATCTAAAGGTCGGATCATTCTTGATCGCACGATCACGTACAATCGAACGGTGATCCCTGGCCTTAACTTCAAAATACAATAACTTAAGATCGGGACGTTTGATCACTAATCCGTCTGTACCTACAGACTCCTCACAACACTAGCTACAACATATATAAATCGTGCTCAGGACAACGAGGACATTAACCTAACCTCGAATTATGAACTTGAAACTTAAATCATCAAAAATTCACTATTTGAGCAATTTTAAAATTTGCAAAAGAGACTTTGAAATTTATCTTAAATCGTAGGCCTCATTCTCACGATCATGTAGGCGAAAACGGTTCAGCAATCCGAGCTATAGAACTTAAGATATGAATTTAAGAAGATTTTGTTTAATAAAAGTAATTTTTTTTCTTCTTTCTTTTGTAGAAGAAGAACAATGAAGAATAAGGCACTAGAGGAAGAAGAAAAGGAGTCTCAACCATGTGTGAACAGTAACCAACAGTACCCTGATTGTTTTTTCTTTTACTGCCACATGTCGCTCTATGATTAGTCCAACTTTCATAATTCATTAAAAATTCATCCGAACTCCGAAAATTATCACATATTCGTAGAGACATATACTATTTTTCCATCCAAGAATCATAATTTTCTCACTTCAATTTCTTGAACGTCCTTTGAAAAATCATTAAACTAAACGTAAGGGCATTTTAGTCCAAATTGCAATTAAACACACTTAATCTAATTATTTCTACACCAAACCACTTCAAAAATTGCTCATACATTTAATTAACCTTGTATGATTTTTCGGATTTTTTTTTTGAGGACCTTTCCTATTGAGAGGGGCAACTTCAAAGTTTTGGTTTTCTAAAACTTTATTATAAGGAAAACTCCAACGTTATCATGCTTTACTCGAATATAATTATAAACTCATAAAAAATAGGAAAAATAATAAGGAAAAACATAAAAGCCCCCAAACTATCTACTTGATCTAATTTTAATTCAAAGGAAAGAAAGCATGTAGCCGAAATAACTCACTCAGAACGCTCTTTATGGTGTGTTTACTAATCAGGAATTGGAATTCTCATCAGGAATTGAATTCCACCTATGGAGAATTCCTGCGTTTACTTCACATCAGGAATTGAAAAGTAAGTGGGGGCCACATGAAATTAGGAATTGAATTCCTAATTTTGGAGGAATTCAATTCTTTGATGGGAGGTGGTACTTGAATTCCTTGAGAACTTACCCATTAGGAATTCATCTTTTTTACCCATTATATCCTCACACAATTTTCAAAATTCCAAATTTGCCATCTACTTTAACAAAACAACAAAGACACTTTAGTAATTAGTACAACTTCTACCCCAATTCCATATGGTTTAGTAAACAATTTCAATAGGAATCCGAAATCTAAGGGTGCGTTCGGTAACGTTTTCGGAGGTTGTTTTCATTTTCAGAAAACAAAAATGAGTCAAAAACACGTTCGGTAGCATGTTTTCATTGCCGTGGAAAACGTTTTCGTAAAATGAAAACAACTTCATGTATACTTGTAGAAAACAGAAAAAAGTTGTTTTCATTCTCGTGGAAAACGTTTTCTCATAAAACATTACAAAAATGAGTCAAAAACACGCTCGGTAGAATGTTTTCATTCTTGTGTAGAAAACAGAAAAAAGTTGTTTTCATTCTCGTGGAAAACGTTTTCTCTGAAAACATTCTCCGAAAACGTTACCGAACGTGCCCTAACTCCCCTCAGTCCATATGGTTTAGTAAACAACTTCAATAGGAATCCGGAATCTAATTATCCTCAATCTAACTCATCTTAAATTCAATTCATCCTCAATTCAATTCCTCCTAATTCAATTACGGATTAGTAAACATGCCATTAAAGGATTACGTGGGGGTCATTTTCAAGTTCATACCCACATTTAAGGACATTTATGAGTACATACTCAAACCCCCGGAAAACCTACAAATTACCTCATCCATTACACAAGCTGTTAATGAATATGTTAAATGTTGATGTGGCAAATATGAGTCTTACTTTTTAACGAAGTGGACTCCATATGTCAAAACAATAATAAACATTAAAAATATCATAAATTCTTTACAGTTATTTATAACGAAAAAAAAAACTTAAACACCCAAAAGATCCTCCATCTCCCTCCCCATCGCCCAACGCCCTTCCCGATCACCCATCGCCCAATGCCCTTCTCGATTGCCCAAAATCTCTCAGCCCATCACCACCCCTCTTCTCTACACAGCTCGGCCCCTTTCCCTCCTCCCCTGAAATCTCTCTGCCCATCTCTGTCTCTCTTACATTTGGTTCGGTCCAGTTATGCTAACACACCCATATCCCTACCGCCAAGGCCCATACTCAAATTTGCAAGTGGCTAGAATCCATATTGTGAAATAAATGTAGCAACCTTTGAATTTTAAAAAAATGATCCAACCATTTGGACTAATATAGAGGAATCAAAATTATGTCCTTGAAAAATCGATAGTCCATTTTCAAAACGTGACCAAGTTCTCGAAGCCCAGATGTGCAGGAGTTGGGGATTTGAGGGTTGGGATGTGTTGGGGAGGAGAGAGAATGGGGGATAGCTGATGGGGGTTGGACTAGAATAAGATGGGTTGTATGGCTGGGATGGGTGGCCTGAGTAAGTTATTTGGGAATGTGAGTGGAGGAGTTGGGTGGTGGTTTTGGTGGCTGAAGTAGCTGTGTTCGCTGGGTTGGAGGAGAGAAATTTTAATTTCTAATATGATTTAATTTTTTTAAATTAAAAAGTAAAGAATTTTTTATTATATATTTGTCCACTTGAAAGTTTATGTCATTAAAAAATAGGACCCATATTTGCCACATCAGCATTTAACAGATTGATTAACGGTTTGTGTAACGGATGAGATAATTTGTAGGTTTTCTGGAGTTTAAGTATATGTACTCGTAAATGTCCCTAAAGATGTATATGAACTTAAAAATGACCCTATAGTTAGGGGATTTTATGTAGTTTTTCCAAATAATAATTAGGGTTAACTACAATAAACCTCCCAAACTATAGGGTCATTTTCAAGTTCATACTCAACTTTAGAGACATTTACGAGTACATACTAAAACTCCTGGAAACCCTACAATTTACTTCATCCGTTACCTAAACCGTTAATGAGTCTGTTAAATGCTGACGTGTCAAAAGTGGGACCTATTTTTTGATGATGTGGACTTCCACGTGGACAAAAAAATAATAAAAAAATTATTTTACTGATTAAATTATTTAAAAAAATTAAACATATTAAATGAAAAATAAAAAACTCTAATCTCTCTCTATCTTGCCTCCTCCAACGAACTCAGAACCATCCCAGCCATAACCCCACCCCCATCTCTAGCCATCATCGTCTCAACTCACGAACCCCAACCCCTTCGCAACCTCAGCCACACTGCAATCCACAAACCCCAGCCACCCCACAACCCACAAACCTAGCCTCGCCCGCCTTGACCAACAAGCCCAACAATTCATACTTTCCCCATATGATCAAACTCATCCCCATTTGGCTTTAAAGATGGCATTGTACGCCACCATTTCGTGAGCCAAAGCACACTTGGACTCCGCCGGCATTGACATTTGCTTGGTGGCGGCCATGGTGATCGTCGCTTAGGTTGGGGATTTTCAATTTTCCGAATTGATCGTCGTCGACCTCAACCATGGTGGTCGCCAGAAGATGCGATTTCAACTTCAATAGGGATCAAGTTGCAGTCCCTAGAAAACGCAGACTCCATTTTGGGGCTTTTGAGAAACCTTGGATTCTTTCAAACCCAGATCTTATTGGATCAAGTTGCAATCCCTAGAAAACGCAGACTCCATTTTGGGGCTCTGAGAAACCATGGATTCTCTCAAACCCAGATCTCACGAGATCAAGTTGCAGTCCCCAGAAAACGCAAACTCCATTTTAGGGCTTCTGAGAAACCATGGATTCTCTCAAACCCAGATCTCAAAGTTTTGCAAAACTCGCCCAGAAAGTAATGGGTTTTAATGGGTTGCTCTTCTTTTCTTGCTTTCTGGCTTTGTTTGGATGCTGAGAAAGATCCGTGTGTATGTTTTGGTTGAATGAAACAGAACAAATGGTTTGTCTTTAAAATTGTGATGAACTCCAGTCATTTGCACTCTGTAATGTGTTTTGTATACTCATTCAAATGCTTCATTTTGGATCTGGGTAGTGGAATTCGACTGAGTTGAACTTGGGTTTCATCTTTTTGGAAGAATCAAAGAGGTTCTCAGTGTTAGATTCAGAAAATTTGGTTTGCACAATAACGAAACAGAGGGATTATAAGCAATTGGGCAAAATGATGGCTACGACGGAGAGGGGGGTTGGGTCAGAGACGGAGAGGGGCTGGAAAGGGGTGGAGGTTGGCCGGGTTGGGAAGAGAGAGGGCGAGAGATTTTCACTTTTTATTTATTTATTTAATATAATTTAACTTTTTTTAATATTTGAAAAAACAAAATAATTATTTTTTATTTATTTGTCCACCTGTATATCTACGTTATTAAAAAATGAAACCAACATTCGTCATGTCAGTATTTAACAGATTCACTAACGATTTGGTTAACGAAGGGGGCAATTTGTAGGGTTTACATGAGTTTGAATATGTACTCGTAAATGCCTCTAAAATTAGGAATGAACTTGAAAATGATCTTATAATTTGAGAGTTTTATGTAGTTTTTCCTAATAATTACCATGACTTGCTACTGATTTGCTAGTTACTGAGCTTTACACGTGGTAGCCGGCGTCGCGTTTTATGACCTGGTTGCCAGCGGTCAAAACCCACTTTAAAGCATTTGACAAAATCCTCTCTCGGTTCGGACATAATTGAGACTCTCTCTCTCTCTCTCTCTCTGCTTCTTCTTTTGCATTTTAGTATTATTTGAGCTGCGTCATATCTTTTTCTGTTCGCAGAATCTGCTCCCTGAGCTTACAAGAATCGAATAGACCACCCTAAACCTGCTAGCTTTCTTCTTTGTGGAAGTGGAACAATATTGTAGTGATCATGTAGGACACACAAGGGGCATACAGAGATTTGCACCAGAAGGAACAAAATGAGCGTTTCTTTGACTGCGATGACCTTCAATCTTCATGAAGATCAGACGGAAGATAGTCCTTACTCATGGGAAAAGAGAAGGGATTTGTGTATAAGCGTCATTACTAGTTATTCTCCAATGATTCTATGTACCCAACAAGGTATCTTTGCCTCTGCTTTCATAGCTGCTGTTTGCGTACGGATCTTACTTTGTCGTTGTGATTTGCTTGGATTCGTCATCTGGATCTCTTTTCATTTGTGTTTTGGACGCGGGTTTTTGTTCTTTTAGGATATAGCTTAGTTTCACAGTTGACACATGAGTTATCTTATCTGGGTCGAAGGCTTCTTATTTTACTTGGTCATGTTCATCCTTTCGCAGGATGATTGAATTGGGGAATATAACTGGTGTCTTGGATTACATTTTTAATTGTTCAAAATGCCTGATTGTTATACTGTAATTTAGATGTTAATATAATGTTTGGTATGTTTCTTGCTTCTGAATGTTCTTTTATATCGGTTTCTGTTTCAGGAGTAAAATCACAATTGGATTATCTTCACCAGTGTTTACCGGGTAACTTGCTCTCCAATAAGTTAAATTATCATTTCCCAGAGTTAGCATCGGTATTTTTTTCATATGGCTGAGGAACGGGGAGTTTAGCCCTGCGCTTTACTGCAGTGTTTAAAAAATGACCAGATGACCGAACATTTTACTGCTGGCTTTCTTGAATGCTTGCTTCAATTGATTGTTTCTTCTGGAGAGTGGTTCATAAGGCCTCAACCTCAAGGTCGTGTTTCTTTTTGCTTAATTAGGAAAAGGATTGCAATTGAGTTGGTGAAGTTTCGCCTTATTTCACATATATACGGAAAAGGCCTCAACCTCAAGGTCATGTTTCATTTTGCTTAATTAGGAAAAGGATTGCAATTGAGTTCGTGAAGTTTCGTCGTATTTCACATATATACGGAATAATGATCTCTTTCTTGACAGTTTGACAAGAGAGCATTATTATTTATATATGCTATGCACACGCATAATGGTCTCAGCCAGTTTGTTTTCTTATAACTTAACTATGCATAAAATGATGAAAAATGCTCGTCATTGTTTCTTCTAGATTGTGCTGTTGTTCTCACAAACAAGATTATTTCAGTGTTTCACACTGATCCATTTTCAAGAACGGTTTGCTGGCATCCATTTGTCAAATAGATTGCAGTGATCCTATGTCAATGTGATCTCCGATCTCTCCTCATCTTTATCCTAAGCCTGGATTTTCCATTTCTGATTGGACTATTGTCATCTTATTCGATAGGTTATGATCAATTTGGAATATCAAGAAAAGGACCTGAAGACACTTCTGATAAACATTGCACCATCTTCTATGACAAGGAGAAGGTATAATTCCTTTTCTTGGGAGCTACAATAACTTTCTACTGTTGTCTTTTGTCAGAATAATTTGCAAAGTGGCACCTCTTTATGCCATTCCTTTATAAAATGAAGGTGGAGCTGCTTGAAGGTGGAACATTTTGGTTGTCTGAGTCACCTTCTGTGCCTGGAAGCATGTCATGGGGCTCCGTAGTTCCATGTATTGCAACATGGGTGATATCCTTACCTTATTACTTTCTCAAACTTTAATTATCTTCACTAACTGCTTGAACCTCTCTATGGAAGAGTGCTATATCTTTTGTTTTCTTGACATGATGTCCACACATTTCAACTGAAAGGAGTTGAGCCACCTGGGTTTTCATTCCAGATAGTAAATACAAACATGGATGAGTTCAGTCCTCGTGCCCGTAGACGAAGTGCTTTGCTCACATGGCAGCACATTGCATCCTTACCACCTAGCCTGCCAGTTGTATATTGTGGAGGATTCAACACACAAAAGGAATCAACGGCCGGGCGATTTCTTTTGGGGAGATCAAGGTTCCATTAACATGAGGATATTCAACTGTTTTTATACGCACCAACTGTTAATCCCATATTTGTTACAAGTTGCCATTTAAAAAATAATAATAATAAGAGCCCATATGCATAGGAAACTGAAGAGTGTAAAGTAATAATATGAGCGACCATAAAAAATAAAGGTTAGGGATTTTGGAAAACAGATATGACACTTTGATGCTTTTGTGAGCTGCCATATTTTTGAAAGGAGCATCCTTCATTTGCTGCTCTAGTTAAAGTACTACGTCATCATGCCAGAAATGTTAGACACCTCATTCTATTGTCCTCTTTCTGATCCCCTCTCACTGTTGCAAACCCACTAGACCCGTTTTGTTTTTTACCACCGGTTTTTTGTTTTGTGGATAGGATTTTCTTTAAGAATTGGTAGTACCGAATCCAGCCTGCTTAGATATATTGTGAGAGGAATTTATATGCTAGTCTCTTTCTGGTAGGAAACCCACCAGATAACTGGTGGCTTTTCTCAAAAATCCCTGTTCTTATTTAGTAATTCTTTTCTCTTGGCTTGCCTGCAGAGAGCACGGTGCAGTTGGGGATATGAGGGATACATGGCCTAATGCCCGTGTGAGGAAAAATGTCTCTCTTATTCGCACTTTTCATGGATTTAAAGGTACCTACTACGCCACTAGTACTCTCAATGGTGCTCATTGAGCATGACCTAACTCTATAGCACGTGACGCTATCAGGTGACAAACAAGGAGCACTTGAATTCCTTAAGTTGATTTTCAGAGCCCTCTGCCTTTGTTGGGATCGCCAAACACAGGATCTGCACATAGATTGGATTCTTTTTAGAGGTAGATCTCTTATTCCTGTTTTGTGTGAAGTGGTGAATGATAACATTGATGGATATTATCCATCCTCCCACTATCCCATATTTGCCGAGTTTCTGCTTCCTCGTACTGTGAGAGTGCTTGACCCACCTGCTCGTGAAGAAATTTGATGTGCATATGTTTTGAACCACAACCTCCGTATTTTTCTACTCTGAGCTTGAAGATCTTGTTCATAATTTATGGGATTTGAATAGTGTTATTCTATGTACAATTTTTTCAACTTTTAATTGTTATACAGAGGTCTTCAATTTCCTGTAAGGTGCATCAACAGAGGTTGTGGATGTAATTTCATTTTCATTTTCAAGTGTATGACCTTATGTACTATCGCTTTTACCCTCGAGTTAAATTCCCCCTCTTTGTGTTTCGTCTAATGAAAAAAGCAAACAAGTTTATTGCGGTAGGTTAAAATTAGGGTGTTGTTAAACAAATCCTAAAATTAATTGAATACACGCTATGATCTAAATACATCTTAATATTTAAATCAAAATGTAAAATAAACTAAGTACATCTTATTTAACTTTCAAAATACCCCTAGTACACTCTAATACACCCTATGTCCAAAAAACTCTCAAAAACTTCTGCCCGAGATCTTGGAACATGGTTCCAAAAACCTCAATGACCACACGGCCTCCCAAGTCTATATATATGGGTTGCATGGTTGTTATTGTTCCATTGCAAGCAAACTGAGAGATGGGTTTCTGTTAAGTTAAAGTATATATATAACTTGCTAATCCATTTTTGCATTGTGAATTGCCATTGTAAATGAGGAGTTGAACGTGTGCTATGCTACTTTGATAAAGATGGAGACGGAAAGATTTCGCCTTCGGAGCTGAGGCGCGGGCTAGGCTTGATGGATGGAAAGCTCTTGCAAAAGGAGACAGTGTATATTCTGAAAAATCATACAAGGTTAATTAAATATGTGGGCAATTTATGAAGTTGGTTTGATGTGGAAATGATTGGATTAAGTGTGTTTAATCTCAATTTAGACTAAAATGCCCTTACATTTAATTGAATGATTTTTCAAATGATGTTCAAGGAATTGAAGTGAGAAAATTATAATATTTGGATTGGAAAATCGAGCTTGATCTCATGAACGCATAGGCGCAAACAGTTTGTGAATTGGAGTTATAACGAATGAGAAATTAAATTGGAGGGTTAAATAGTGAATAGTGAACAGTGTCGTTTCAGAATTTCTATAAATAGGGGGCTCCTGTGCAATTTCGTAAAATTAAGAAGAAGAAAAATACCCCAAATTTTTAACTTCACAGGAGGGGCAATTTCTGACGGCTGTTGCGGCAACGTACAATGGAGGTGAACAACACCGCCCACCCAGATAGAAAGAGGAGCATCCCGTGAACATAACCCAACTAGAATCATGGTGATCGGATCAGCAATAAAGTCGTGGCGACGCAATAGGTGTACTTATTAAAATTACATTTGTTTCTCAATTCAATATATCCTTTTTGGTCATTTTATATTAAGGCAAATTAGTAATTCAATAAATAATTTGATAGTATGATGTACTTAGTTAATTTTAGGGTTCCTTTAATAGCACCCTAAAATTAAGCAGGGTTAGTACATAGCACCTGATATTTTACATTTCAAGCAAAGATCAGGTCAAGGTTGGTTCTTGCTTTTGGCTTCATCAAATTGCATTATCAAAAGTTAAAACCATTAACAAAGCAATGTAGAATTTTAGGTTTTCATACAGAAACTCAAACTTATACGGTTTGTTCACAAAATAAGCAAAAATGAAAACTATAGAAGCTCCAAGGAGGTTAGAGTCCACTATTCAGGATTATACCTAAACCGACGGTTTTAGATGTAAGAACAAAATTGTTGAAAAAAAACTTTTCAATTGCAATTACAAGTAATTTGGTCTCTCACTTAATTAACCAATGTGTTAAAAACATTATCAGTTAATTATCATGATAAGCTCCCAAGAACTCTTTTTTTTCCAACACTCAAAGTGCATCGTTTTAATTCACAAGCAATATATTAGAACAGAACTTTGACTACGAGAGAGAGAGAGAGTGACATTTAAGCATTGTTGTTTATGAGAAAACTTGTAATCACCGTCAGTCCGTCAGTGAAGTCTAAGCCAATCTCCACCCCACATCAGGGCCTCTCAAGAGATCCAACGGCGATAACGAGATTCCAAATGGTCAGCCTCGTCTTGCAAATCCCCCAATTCCCAACCCAAGCATTTGGAGCGCTGTCTCGTTCTTCTCGTGTTTTAAAAGCAACAAAAAACCAACCACTGGGTGATACATTGATACAATCAACCAACATACAGAGTCCCAGAATCGAAGAGAGAGAGAGAGTGCGAGTGGGTCTAGATCTTGTGCGAAGAAGCCATGGCGGGAGGACCTCTCGCTTTTCAGCTATGGATCTCTTTGTGTCTTTTGCTCTTCTTTCGTGCTCGCTGCTTCTATCTCCCTGGTGTTGCCCCTCAAGATTTTCAAAATGTCAGAATCTTTAACTCTCTGTATCTCTCTGCATATATATTATATATGTATAATGACCCTCTGTGTTTAATTAAATATATACCATGATGGTTTTTTGGCGCTTGTTTCTTAGTTACACTCGGATCCGTGTGAAGTTTGGCATTTGTGTGTTTACAATTTCGGGTCTTTTGGTGAAACCTTTTATAAATCTGCACTTTTATGACGGTGGTCATTGAGATCTAAGTTCAATTTGCTGCTTTTCTGTATGTTTTTGGCTTGGAACGTTGTTAATCTCTGTTGGTTTCTTATATTGCGTGAACTTTAGGTTGACATATATGTTTTCGGTTACGGCAGTGCCAATATATAGATGCACATTTATAAGTACAGTCCTAATTTGTCAAGTTTTTGTTTTTCTGATTCGTTTAGTAAGTCCTAGAGCTAGTCTTGTCGTCCAAATGATAAAGGATATGCAATATTTGGGGAAAAAGAAAACGCTATGATGTGTTGAATAGCTTTGATCAACTGAAATCTTGTCTCAACTTTGCCATTGGGAAAGAAACGATAGAGTATGGATATTAGTAACGAATAAAAGCGTTTGAAAGGAATCGTTCAATAGAATTCCTTTTGTGTAATAGTAAGGAATTATGCTCACCTAGGATGACCACTGACTCTGGTGACCTGAAATCGTATGGATTATTTTAATCTATAATTGTATTCATGCTGTTTGGACTTTCATATGTGCAGGGAGATCCATTGAATCCGAAAGTGAACAAAGTAACCTCTACAAAAACTCAACTTCCTTATTCATACTATTCCCTCCCATACTGTCGTCCAGAGCATATAGTTGACAGCGCAGAGAATCTTGGGGAAGTTCTTCGTGGTGATCGTATTGAAAACTCTCCTTACGAGGCAAAGTAGCTTTTAAAGAGTATCTGTTATGCTTGGGTTGTCCTTCACTTTGGTTTTTGAGCCGCTAAGAATTTGTTTTTTATTTTTTGTTGCAGTTCAAAATCAGAGAACCACAGATGTGCAATGTTGTATGTCGTGTACCTCTTAATGCAAAAACTGCAAAGGAATTTAAGGAAAAGATAGATGATGAGTATCGAGTGAACATGTGAGACGCTAATTATGAAGATTATAGATATGATGGTCCTCTTTGATGAAAAGTTGACTTCATTGTGATAATTTTTGTCAAATGACAGGATTCTGGATAATCTCCCGCTGGTTGTTCCTGTACCAAGGCCTGATCAGGAAAATTCCATAGTGTATCAACATGGCTTTCATGTTGGTCTCAGAGGGCAATATGCTGGGGTAGCTGTTGAACCAATTAGCATTCTATATATGATCTTAATTATTTTAGTGATGTTCTTATAGAAGAGTTCTGATTTTTACTTTTTTTCCTTAAAACATATACAGAATAAGGATGAAAAGCATTTTATCAACAATCACTTAACATTTACAGTCAAGTATCATAAAGATCCAATGACAGAATATGCCAGGATTGTGGGATTTGAGGTGAAACCATTCAGGTATGTATTTATGATTCTTTTCTATCATAATCTAATTAGTTTGTTCTATTTTCTCTCCACAATGCAAGTTCATACTTGTGTGATGATAGTGAATAATTTTGATGAATGCAGTGTTAAGCATAAATATGAAGGTGAGTGGAGTAAGAAGACACGATTAACAACTTGTGATCCCCATGCGAAGCGCACAGTTACCAGCTCTGAATCTCCTCAGGAGGTTGAAGATAAAAAGGAAATTATATTCACCTACGATGTTGAGTTCCAGGTTGGTGACCTTGCCCATCCCTAAGAAAAGACTTCTTTGTTTGCCATTCTGAGTTGGGTTTCAGACGTCCCCCCCCTCTTAGATATTTTTGCCTTTTATTTAACCTTGTAGGAGAGTGATGTGAAGTGGGCATCTCGGTGGGACACATATCTTCTGATGGCTGATGATCAAATCCACTGGTTCTCAATTGTTAATTCCTTGATGATTGTTCTTTTCCTATCGGGCATGGTGGCTATGATCATGTTGCGAACACTTTACCGGGATATTTCAAAGTACAACCAACTAGAGACCCAAGAAGAAGCCCAAGAGGAGACAGGATGGAAACTGGTTCATGGTGACGTATTCAGACCTCCATCAAACTCAGATCTACTGTGTGTGTATGTTGGGACAGGTGTGCAGTTCTTTGGGATGATTCTTGTCACTATGCTCTTTGCAGTCCTTGGATTTCTATCCCCCTCAAACCGAGGTGGGTTGATGACTGTCATGCTCCTCCTCTGGGTCTTTATGGGTCTCTTTGCTGGGTACTCTTCAGCCCGTCTCTATAAGATGTTTAAGGGAACAGAATGGAAGAAAATCACTCTCAAAACAGCTTTCATGTTTCCTGCAACTGTCTTTGCCATTTTCTTTGTCTTAAATGCTCTTATCTGGGGAGAGAAATCCTCTGGGGCAGTGCCATTTGGAACCATGTTTGCTCTGGTATTCTTGTGGTTTGGCATTTCAGTTCCACTTATATTTGTTGGTGCATATGTGGGATTTAGGAAGCCAGCAATTGAGGATCCTGTGAAAACCAACAAGATCCCTAGGCAGGTCCCAGAACAGGCGTGGTACATGAATCCAGCCTTCTCTATCCTAATTGGAGGCATACTCCCATTTGGGGCCGTCTTTATTGAGCTCTTCTTCATCCTTACATCGATCTGGTTGCATCAATTCTATTACATCTTTGGGTTCCTTTTCATCGTCTTCATTATCCTCATCATCACTTGTGCTGAGATCACAATTGTGCTATGCTACTTCCAGCTGTGCAGTGAAGACTACCTTTGGTGGTGGAGGTCGTATTTGACCTCGGGCTCCTCTGCACTCTACCTTTTTCTCTACGCTGCCTTCTACTTCTTCACTAAGCTTGACATTAAGAAGCCAGTATCTGGAGCCTTGTATTTCGGGTATATGCTGATTGCTTCTTATTCTTTCTTCGTGCTGACTGGTACTATCGGTTTCTATGCATGCTTCTGGTTTACTAGGCTCATCTATTCATCAGTGAAGATCGACTGATTAGTAGTCCTAATATGAAGGAAACGGTTCATTTGTTTCTGCACGTGTAAGCACAAAATTCCCCTTGATGGTACTTGTAGAATGTCCTCGAGGAGCTACCAACTGGGTTCAATTTTGAATCTTGAGTCATAGAAATTCTTACTCTTAGCCTCTCTATACAGGTTCTTTGTCAGTTGTAGTTCTTTTTGTTTATTTGTTCTTATATCATGTCTTATTTGTTCCATACGATAACACTTGAGAGAATTGTCAATCTTCCTGTCGTGAATGGCTCAATGCCTATTCTAGGAATGAAAATGGAATTCCTGTTGTACCTAACACTGCTACTGCCTCATTTGTTCTTTTGTCTTGTCAAATATATCTTTGGAGATCTGAGGCCTACAGTAAGGCTTTTCAGACATTGATAGGGGCCCACGCTCATCAATAGTTCAGAATAATGCTCCACTGATGGCATTGGCAGCATTCTCCTTCGAAATTTAGCTAATTTGTTTTGTGAAAAAAGAATCAAGTACAAATCCCTGACTAGTTTGTTTCTGTTCCTTAATATGAACATCGTAAACAACTTCCTGCACAAATAAAAAATTTGCAAGCAATTTCATGCGCTTTTGTAGGGTTTTCAACATATCTATGTCAAATGATAATAATAAGGTAACACGTATTAACAAAAAAACAAATCGCTCTATGGAAAACAAGTATGTAACATCAATTTTAACATTCTTCAAGGTTCCAGCTGGAATGTGTATAATACATTGTTTGTGACCACCTAGAAAATAGAAACTAATCAGTTGAACGAGTCATAATACAAATCATTACAAATCAATCAGCACTTTCAGCACTAAAATCAGGTTCTGGAGGCTTTTGTAATTTGACCAAGTCTCGGGCACTCTTTGCATTCCTATTTCGGTGAACACCACGAAGTGCATTGGCCGCAAACCTGGAAGCTAAAAACGTGGCACCAATACTATATGAACCTCCAGCATTGCTTTGTGCTCCTCCAAACGCTTCTGTTTCTCCTTCCTCTTCCTTCCGGCGAAGCTCCATGTTTTTCCTCTTGGAATAACGACGCCATGCTGCTTGAATAAAGCAAGCAGCCCATGTCCGCCACTGCTGCGAGTAGAAACGGAAGGTGTGCTGAACCTGCCTGCTGTGAAGGCGCCTAAACTGACTGGCAACAAATTTCAGTTCTTCAGCCACAAGGGCAAAAGCCTCAACCTCTGTCAAAGCCTTTACCGTTCTAGTAGATGACGGTAGGTTAGAACCAGATTTTGGATCCAAAGCCCAAGTTAGAAGTTCCTCCCCACAGAAATCACCTTCTTTCAGTAAACTGCGGTTAAAAAACCCACTCCTACCACCATCTGTTGTTACACTCTCCAGGCGACCACGAATGATGAAAAGCATCTCGTCAACTGGATCTCCTTCCCGAACTATGTAAGTACTCTCTGTGAATAAACTTGGTTTCAGTCTTTCACAAATAGCATCAAGCAACCTCTCATCCATATTCTCAAACAGAGGAACCTGCAATAACCAGCAAAGTAAAAGGTCGATACAATAGAGAAAGGCAACCGAAATAAATTTACAAATAAGCAAAGCTAACTTCATCTAAAGGAGCAACCAACAAATATGCAAAGCAATTACCACTAGAAATATACACAAAGCATGAAAGAATTACTAATCATACCCTCCTCACTAATGCCAAACAGAGGTGCCGCTTAATATCTCTCCTAAGATCCTTTGGTAGGCTCTGCACCAAACTCTGCTCGTCCACCCCACGTGTTTCCAACCACTTATATTGATCATATCGCCTAACACGTTCCCTTAGGTCTTGTGGGAGCAAGCGGTGATGCATCCACTGCTCTGAATCGCGTCTTTTGACCCTCATCTCCTCAAGTCGAATAGTAAGAGATTGAAGGTAGGTCTGTCACAATACCATAACCACTATCAGATCATATTCTGCTTTTCATGCTGCATTATTTTTACAATGGTAAGGTTTGAGCAACACACATATATTTAGTAAAATTGGAACCCAATTAAATCTAAAGATAAAAGAAAAGAGTCGCCAAAAAAATGCACAAAGAAAAGGTTCAATTTCCTTCCTGTATCTTTGTCTCATTACTATGAAACTGAAGCAGCCAATATGATTTTAATATGAAACCGAAGCAGCCAAATATGATTTTAATATGAAACCGAAGCAACCTCCTCAGATTTATTTCATCATTTACTCCAAAGCAAGAATAAGCCTGGCCAAAATCAGGATTGCCACAATCTTTTATAGTGTACCAAAATGAGTCACCACCAAAAGCTTCAAGAGTGTCCATCAGACAAAGGATTATACACAAAGGTGCTAAATGAATGTTATAAGCATCAACTGTTATTTCCAAGTTTACCTGCATGTTTCCTATCAGAAGGGCAAAGAGGATCAGTCCGAATATAGCTAGTGATATGGAAAATATAACCTCTCCAGGATAGGTACTGGTTGCAAGCCCCTGGCCAAGAGTACTGTATACAAAAGTCATAGAAAATGCTGTTAAAAGCTAAAACTTTCAAGCCCACAAGAGACAACGGATAGGAATAACTATAAGTGAAAATCATTGGAGATGCAAGAAGTTAGTTTGTGAAAGGAATGTTAGAGTACGTTGGCATGCTAAACAAATAACCAAGAAGTAAAAAATTTCGTGAGAAACTAAAGTTAACCAACAACAATTAATGTTTTTTATTTTGTAAAAGTAAAACCACCGCATAAAAGAACATACTTTACCTTAAATTCTGTAATCCCCACCATAAGCAGTAACAGTATTGTTTTTTATTTTGTAACTTCAAGTAAAACCACCTCATAAAAGAAAATATCGTTACCTTAAATTCTGTAGTCCCCACCATAAGCAGTAACAGTATTTGGGGAGGAACTTCTTGGATGAAACAACGCCAGATGATAAAGCTGATTTGTAGATTCCAAAATCAAAGTAGATATTCTGGTCATCTGTTGAGCATTTTGACTGGATGTTTCGAGTAACATTGGACCAAGTCCCAGGATCTAACGAGTTTTTGTTCCCGCAATACAAGAAATTTTTATTACACGGTTTTATATCGGTACAAGCCTTCTGCCAGCATGTATCATTACGTTCTAAAGCTAATAAATACCAAAATGCCCCAACTATCTGCAAATATTCATCCAACAGATATTAATTGCCCAAAAGAAACGTACAAGTCCAATGGTAATATATGAGGATTAAAAGAAAAATAAGTACTTGATAGAATTGGACATGACCATGAGTGAGAAGGAAGAGACATTTTTTTTACCAAGAAAACGTCCAGCATGTTTGCAACAATATGAGGATAATTATATATGTATTACAGACTGCATGGTATCTACATTAATGAAGAAACAGACAACTAGTTATAAAGGTAAAGATAACAACTACATTTCAAAATTATAGTGCATGTGAAAAATATAAGGCTAAAAACGTCTTAGGAAAAGTTTATGACAAAACACCTAACAGGCAGATTAGGAAAATTGAATAACATACAGCAAGTGAACATGGCAAAAAACAATAAAGAGTAGATACCAAATAGGTACTCACATGACTAGCGAGCATGTATAATAGCAAGTAATATGCAGCACCTGCCCAAGCAGTTTCAGCAAAGACACCAGCTGTTCTTTTCAGTTCTGAAGTCAAAGGTAGGACTCGAACAAGTCTGGGAATATACTGAAGCAAAACTATGAAAAGCAAAGCCTGTTTTGTAGCAAGCACATCTGAACCTTTGGACCTCTGAAGAAACCTCCAAACTATAATCTGCACCAACTTAAAGCCTTATAGTTTTAAGTGCATAGAACTAACACTTAGTTGATATTGGTTATATGCAGCTCAGTGTATCTTTCAGATATTCTACTACAAAATAGAATATGCTAATTTACAATATATGGATACAAAAGGAAAGAACAAATTAAGAGCCAAAACTATAGGAAAGAGGTACTGTAATGAGGAATCATTTAAGGTAACAAACTCTTACCTGTGGTAGGGGTAGCACAGCGAGAAAATCAATAATGAAATAACTTCGTAAGTATCGCTTGGCTATTCGTGCTGGATCAATCACCAGTTCACCTCGTCCAAAAACCCGAGATGATGGAGCAATGTAAGCTGTCCTAAACTGGAGAGCCATGTGAATAAGATAGAAAGCATCAACAATCATCCGCAATGTGGTCGCTATGATAGCCAACCTTCGATCTATACCAAGACAACTTGATGAATTATTGATGACTGGAAGATAGAAAAACAGAGGGTCCACAGACACTGCCAGAATACATGATATGACGAAAAGTCTATTCCACAACAGGAGAAATTTGTCCTGAGGATCAAATATCTTCTTGTCTGACCCTTTAAGATCTTCAGGGAACACTGCACGAGAAATCCCAAATCCAAGTGATCGACCGATCGACTTAAGTCCTTCGGACCCCTTTCTCATTCCTCTCTTAAAAGATGTATCCCTTGCAGGACCAGTTCGGCTTAGTCCCTCAATATTAAATCCACACCTTCTTGCCCCACTATCAGAAGGTGATGATAACCTAGAGTCCAAGTCATCGAGCCTGGAAAATAAATAAACAGTGCCAATAAGCACCACATTCGATGCCGTTTTAACAAATGACCCAAATCTAAATAAACAGGGCCAATAACCAGGAACTATAGCATCTCCATTAATCAATACATTATGCAGCATAAATCAAATATTAATATTTTGAAATTATTATAAAAGAAAACAATCAAGAAGGTAAAACAGTTGCATAAACAATTTTCCAACCATAAATAACAACACATTTGCTAGTTAGGTAACTTGCTATATTTTTATTGGATATGGAAACTTCAGAATCCTAAACTTTTAAGCCTGCATGATATCTCAACTAGTCATTCCAACATGTACAAATGTTGGCATGACTAGTTGATCCAGATCTACATATTGGGTAATGATGCCCCTAAAAAATTTGCAACCAAGCAAAAGTTACATCTCATACCTGACAAACTTCTCTCTCTGCCCTCCCAAGTACTGTGACTTGTAACTGCAATCAAACATTTTACTCAATCAAACACATCAATGCCACCTGCATATCGAAAAGAATATCCAATTAAGTGTGAAGTAGTGGGCATCAAAGTCATCATATTCAGGTCTGCGTGGCTGAGCAATCTCACATCTGACAAGATTGGCCTCATAAACACCAACCAACCACAAAGGAAATATGAATCTAGAAATCCCTAAGTTCCAATGATCGTGCTTTACCCATAACTTTGAAATATAATGACCTGATTTATAGTACACTGAATGTTTTAACACTTGATGTAACCAACGAAGGCTAAATTTATAGTAAACAAACTGGCATCTATTGCTATAACCTGAAATTATATAGCAAAGATCGCCAGGATAGTACACAAAGCGGTCGAAACCATTGTGTTAGTGACCTACTTATGAGTTTTCATTTTTATTAACTTATTCACTAAGAACAACATCTAGCTAACCATTTCCGCAGTTCATATACGAACTCTTCAATATTCTCCTCTCTTCTTTCTTTTTTTCTTTCCCATATTTTTAACCATAAATTACCAGAACCGCTGTTTCCTGGCGTTGACCATTAATTTAAGAACCTCCTCAAAAACAAAAACAAAAACAAAACAAAAAAGCAAAGAAGATGACTGAGTTCAAGGAAAAGCTGAGTGGTGGTGGATGAAGGGTAGAGTGGTTCAAACCACAAAAGCCCATAAATACATGCAATAGAAGTACAGTAATTTCAATCTATGACAGAGATTTCCTGCAATTTAGGGAAGAACCCATATGGTATAAATGCGTATCTGTGCAGAAATGATCAAGCACGCGGGATTGGGAAAGATAGATAAAAGCAACTCACAGTAAAATCCGTAGCTCTTTAGATTCTTATTCCGTTCCTTGTGCCTTACAGACAGAGATAGAGATTGTAGTTATGCTTATGCAGCAAAGGGAAAGGACGATGTCACGAGAGAGAGAGAGAGAGAGAGAGAGAGATAATGAATGAAGTCAGAGATAAATTGAGAAAGAAGACAATATGTCAATGGTTTCCGAAACGGTTTCACAACACTGATGAGATAATAAAATAAAAAAATAACAGAGTTCGACTTGCAAAAAGCATTGTTCAGGCTCATTGATTCTTTTAGATAAATAGATTTAGGAGAATCCTAAAAATTGGGCCTTTTTTATTTTTTTATTTATTTTACAATAGGAAATACTTGCTTTTTCCAAGTGCTAAACGACTTGGAAAGCACAGCGGCCTAAGTTCCACAAGTTGTAACTTGTAACTAGCCTAAACAATGCTTGGCCGGATTAGCCTAAACTTTTCAAACAGATATAATATAATTTGATGGAAAATGCATCACCATTTTAAAATATAATCAATTAATCATGGATCATGCGATTAAAAAGAAACCAGGATTTCATGGCCAAAGCTTAAAAATTCCTCCATTCACTGTCACCTTTGCTTCACGAGTAATTATAAGATTTGAGACGTCGGGGCATATTTTATTTCTATTAAAAATTAAAAATAATAAGCAAAAGACTGATAAGAAAAAACAAGGGTATAATCTTGGTGACAAAACAAAAATGCCTCCCCTTAAATTTATTATCTCTAAACATTGGAAGGCAACACCGGTCAAGACTCCTGGGACCCGGGCCCTGCCAACCGTTGGCTTCTCTCTGTGGCTATTGGGATGAAGACATTTACTTTATTACGCCACCACGGCGCTTGCAAGTTTGTAAGTCTGGCACGGCCAAACAGACGTTACAGATTCAGACAGGCGTGACTCATTTGCTCTGTATCTGTATCGGCTATGATCTACCCACAACCACAACCTAACAAAATTGGCAAAACATGTTCAGTTACGTTAACAGCGAAAACGATTTATTTGCCAACTAATGCAGCAGCACATTTGTACAAGAGAAGAGACCAAACAAACATGTTCTCAATATAAGCCCATACAGCATTCAGTTTAAAACCATTAAAACATTACTTGCAATATGAACAAGAAGCTAATTAGAAAAGAAAAAAAAAAAAAAACCATCCGCCTTGGGAGGAGGGAACCATCCACATGTTACAGTTCAACCTTGTGCAAAATCTTTAAGCAAGGTTTCCAATTAGATTACATTAAACAATATCACAACTTTATCTCTGTTGTACCATGGCTACAAGTCTAAACAGGTGCACTAGCCAGATTAGCACGAGCATTTTTTATTTTTTGAAATCCCAGAACTCCACTTTGTCAGCTTCAAAACTGGGGCCCACCCGCCGAACCCTATAATCTTTGGGGGGCAGGGAAACACTAGCAAATTAATGCTAGATAGGTACCTCAGAGTTTCGAACCCCCAACATGGGTTCCCCAACAAACTAGTCCCCCAACCACTGGACCACAACTCACGGGTGATTAACATGAGCATATAAACTTTAGCATGAGCAAAATTGGCAGCAATTAGTAAGCAGAAAGGCAATTCAACAAATGATTCATACCTTTCTGAACATGTTTCGTCAATCCACAACAAAGGATTTAAGTATGAAACCATAGAAACCAATCAGAACATGTGGCAGTAGATATCTCGGCCTTGACGGTTGAGTGCATCTGCTATTATGTTTCTACTTTCACTACACAGTGCTTCTGTATCATTTCCTTCTAAAGGCTTATGAATAACAACTTTCACAGATCCAGTATTCAAGATAGCCTCCCTTCCTGGAGGCATGATTTTTCCAGTTCCTATAAGGGTAATGGGCACTACTGGTACCTTGGTTTTTGCTGCAATACTGAAGGCACCTTTCTGCATGTCAACAACAAGAGAAAACTACACAGTTCAGAAATTTCTGAATGATCTATATTTATAGAAAACTACACATAATCAGCAAACAAGGACAAAGAATAGAAAATATCTCACCTTGAAACCGCCTAATTTCCCATCTTTACTGCGTGTTCCCTCAGGAAAGAAAAAGACAGAGCCCCCCCTCTTGATAAGATCGATGCAACGCTTAAGACATTCCTATATACAGAAGCCAACATATTTAAAAACCATAATTTAGATAATGATTGCATTTATATAGACGGAACAAAATAAATGGAATACCAATTGGCTTTTGCTGTCCATGCGCTTTAAAGGAATTACACCCATCAGAAACATGGCCCACCCAACAATGGGATAGAGAAATATGCTAGTCTTGCTGATAAACTTAAAGGGTCTCCCAATTGTGAGAAGAACATATATGTCTAAAAAGCTCTGGTGGTTGGAAACATATACAGCAGGAGCATCTGGAGGAGGCAAATTCTCCAGTCCCTCAAACTTGATCTTAACAAATGGTGTAACAGTAACAGTGGCCCAAACTTTGGCAATAAACATATGAACTTTTCTTTTGTATCGATCCAACAACAGAACAAAAGGATGGGCTACCAGCATCAGCACAAAGAGATAAATGGCACTGAAAGCAGTAATGGCATAGAAGCCCACTCCCCTAACTTTTGAGACCGTATTTACTTCTGCACATCAAAAAAATAGCAACAGGTCAGTCAATTAGATTTATAAGGCTGCTAACAGAAGGAAGTAACAACAGAAAAACAGTAGTTTGAGAAACCTGGCAATGGATAGTCAGCACCAGCAGTCCCAGCTTCAGTAAGTCCAGATCGTCCAACCGTATACCTGGACAACCTATGCTGGGTGTGCAATCTAATACCATGATTTGGTCTTCCAAAGTCCACTTTTGCATCAATTTTGCACCATGATATGCCACCATGCTTCCTTCGAATGCATAAAACGCTATGACAAGCAACTGAGGGGAAAAAAGAGGCATCATAACCGGATCTAAAAGACAGGACAAAAGAGTAAATGAATCTGCAAGGGGGGAGGGAGAAGCTCATATAGTCCATTCAAACATCCATCTCAAAACATGTGCCTTTAAATCCAGACATCAGCTATATATGCATGGTTTGATGTTGATACAATAGAATGAATAAATGAAAAATAGATTTGTCACAAATATTAGCCATACAAGATGATTCCACAATCCACACACTCTCATATTGTCTTGGATTTCTTTGAAATAGTTGTACAGATCATAATCCTCATGGCTAATAGGCAAAAACCGAGAATTTTGCATAAGATTGTAAAGGTAAACATATTACAAGACAGACAGCACTCAATCATACATGTATTTGGACTTGGAGCAAAAATCACGTGAGAGACTATTCTAAGAATGCCTATACTTACATTTACTTAAATTTGCCAAAATGGGCCGTCTGCTTGGAGAGCACCCAATAGAAAGTCCCTTGTAAGTGAATGGCTGCATTATCAAGAAAATGTCAAAGCAATTACACCAGCAATGGACGGAAGATGGCTATGGGTTCGGTGCTGCTTCTACCAACGATGGTAGGCGAAGGGATCAAATTAAACAACAGAAGGGGCTACTGCTACATAAATACACCCCAAGGCTTTACAAAAGTTGTGATGATGCTAAGTGTGTGTAGCCTGCTGAATTGGTGTTCATTGCCTATAATTCAAAATGCATTATATTATATAGACATCAAACTACTAATTCCTCAAAATGAAAACTTTTCTTTTCCCATAAGCCAAACAGCTAGAGAAAGTGGGATAAATTATAAATAAATAAAAACGGCATAGAAGAACTAGTCTACCGGCAACAAAGACGATGTTGAAGCAAACCTCGATTGCCTGTGACCTGATACGTTGAAGTAACCACAGAGAGTGTCAGCCCAGCCCAAGATTTTAATTTTTATCCAAAAGAAACCAAAAATAGAAACAAAAGGAGAAAAAGGAGTATGATATATACAGAGTATAGCATGGGAAGGTTGGAAAGCGACTTCCATGGAGCTTCAAAGAAAAGATTTTTGAGAATTGAGTCAGGATGAATTGTACGGGGATTAGGGTTTATAGTCCTGGGATGGGAGCACATGAGTCACGTGCAGTGAGAAATTCAAGGCATATCCCTTATCCGTGATTAGTTTATTATTCTAATATTGGGTTTTTCTGGGTGTTCTTGTGTTGTGGTGCTTATGAATTTGCAAAACGAAAGTGATTGTCTTTGTTGGTGTTGGATGTATCGGGATGGGGTGGGGGCTGCTTGTGAGAGGGTGAGACCGCCAAAGCCACAAGCTGCTTCTTTCTTTTTTTGTTTGCTCCTTTCCGCTCTAAATCTAATCTACTGCTAAAATCCAGTTAGACAGCTTAGACTTGGTAAAAATCGGTGGATACTTGAAAAGTTGGAGAAATTTTTATATGTTCCGGGGTGATGTACCATTCAATACCCATACGACATGTGAAATTATTCTTCAACTTAATGCATCGCTTTTTATGACATGTGGCTGGTTGCATTAGAAATATTACACAAGTCATACGTCAATTGGATGGTACACTAGCCACATGGTATGCTGGAACCCCTAAAAATTACTCGAAAAGTTGGGCTTTTTCTTTTTTCTTTCACATTTCTGTTTTATTTTTATTATGCAATTTTGTATTTCTGGTTTGTTTTTTCTTTTCATTATGCAGTTTTGTTTTCCAAATGCCTTGTTTCACAAACTTGTTCTCATAATGAAATTATTATTTGCAGCGTGATGATTACTACAAATGGACTTGATGCCAGTAGTTGCTTGCTCATGCACATGAATACATTTGACAATCCTTTGTATATATATATTGGAGGACAAACAAGTTACAAGAGCATGACCAACATCTTATTTGATCTTCAGCCAGTCATATAAAAGCATTACAAGTAAAATACCTCCACAAATATAATGTAATAATGATATAAGGCATGACAATTTGTTCTTTTCGTTGTTAAAACAGAGTAAGCTGAAGTTGATATTTTTATGAAGTTAATTGGTAATCTATTTGCGGGGGTGAGTGTTTTCTGGATGGGAAAATCCGGTGGCAACTTTGGCAACGTCTAAAGCAGATGCCTCGGGCTTCTTCTTGGTGTATAAGGTGAAGTAACCAATGGTGACAATTACGGCAAAGCCACCAAGAGCCATTCTCATTGGGCAGAAAGACACCTTCGACGTCTGGTGGAGTACCTCCGTTGAATGCTGGGCCGGCAACGGACCCTTCATCCCCTGTGCGCCTGCAGCAGCCTTCACTTGTTGTGGTCCTGCCATTGCTTTCAATTCTCTCTAGCTTGAGTTTGCCTCTTGCAAAGTAAAACTATGTCCCTAGCTTTCTCTGTCTCTTCGTTTATCTGGACCTATGTCTTTTTCTTTTGCGGGTGTCTGTCTGTGTGCTGAGGTGGTTATGAACGCTTGTAGGCAGAATAAAGTGGAGATCTGAGGTTGCTGAAAGAAATAGAATGCATACAAGTGTAAGAAGTTATGGCGTTAACCCATTCGGACTTTTTCCATGCAGCAGCAATAGGATTGCTCTATGCATGTGGCCGTAATTATCCCATATCCACTTTTTAAGGGTCAACAAATTGACCCTTCCAGCGAAACGGAAATGTTAAATATATCAGAATTTTCAATCCATATTCGGTGCTCAAAGGCGCAATGCTGCTTATCTGCATTCTCCGTTTGGTGCATTTTCCTAGCTTTTGAAGCATCCTCACCTATCAATTAATGTGGAAGAATCAAGGCCACTTGATTAATTGAACAGATAGTCCAATCCACTTGGCCTCCCATGCCAACCTCTTGCGGTCTCATTTGAGTATGAACCAGAGGTTTAAAGAACTCAGCGGTGTTGCACTGGCAGCACTATCCGGCAGGCTGTGAGTCATCTAAACTCAAGGGGACCAGAGCACAGCAAAACACTAAACTAAGATCCAAAAGACAGAACAACAGATAACAAAACCAAATTATAAAGAAGCTGCATAGCAGCATAAAAGAATAAACGAACACATAAAATGACCCCAATGCAGAGCCGCTGAGAGGAGCAGCATAAAAAAAATATAAATAAAAAAACCCCACAAGTAGTAAAACACACTGCAAGGCTGCGGTATGCAGCAACCCAAGAGAACCGAGCCACCGAGCACCTCAAAACTAGGAAAAAATTGTACAGCCAAACAGACGATCAAGCAGAATACTCCACTCCAGGAAAAACTGCAAGATTGGACTTTAACTGCAGCGAACTGATTACAGACTTAATGGTTCAAATGATAGCCCTCAATACTTGAAAGGGAGGCTGACTCTCATGCCTAAAAGTTTGATTGTTCCTCTCCCTTCATATAGAGCATACAGCCATTGCAAAACAGAACTTATTCAAGCCCAGACAAGAGATGAAAATGGGTATCCATAAAAAATCCTCTTTCATTAACTATATGAACTTTGAAGCTTAAATGAAAGCTTTTTGTTCAAGCGACATGGTAAGATGGTGATTGTTACATTTGATGAGATTTTTCCTCAGGTAAAAGAGGATGGGTGACTGAATTACTCTTCTTTGGAGGTCTCAAAAAATGGTTAGGTGATAAAAGGATTGTTTTAGATCAATTTTCATTGTTTTGGGATAGAAAAAAGCAAGGTAATATTTACAAACTAATTAACTGTAAGAACTTTTCCCAGCACTCAATTCCAATATTCTACATACAATTTACATTGTACTGAAAAGAAGAGGGGGCAAAGATCAACTCATCTCATCAAACTACCATTTCAGCTTCTTTAATGGTGGAGGGAATCCCAACATCCAACCTCATGGTTGGTCTGTATTCTTCTGGCACAGCAGCACCCGCCTGAATGCACATTTCAACAACAGCAGGGGCTTGCCCATAGAAGTTCCTGAGCTCCCTTTCCATTGGTGGTCCATTTACATCTGGAACATGCCAAACATATCTTGGTGGTATCAAGTCATTGAGCACTGCCGCCTGCCAACCATGTTGCCCATTTCGTTGTTGGTGTTTGAAGGCTCCACAGTTCTGAGCCTTGTGCCCGGTGGAACCCACATGAACCTCCGGGCAATACCCACAAACCCTCACCAGATACATCTTCATTAGCCTCTTGGCTCCTCTCCTCATCTGGTCCCATGCTCGTAGTGTTTCCTCAGCAAGCAAGGTTGTTTCTTCTGCATCTGATGCGGCTACTATCTCTGAATCGGGTATTTCAGTCAAGACAGGTCTCTTGGGTCCTTCAGTGTCAGGGTCTGGTAGCTCACTTTCATCTGCATCAACAAATTCACTTTTTGAAATGCGGATGATTGGTTTTCTTCTCCTTTTAGTGGGATATTCTGGGACATCAACCCCAGCTTGGATGCAAAGCTCAACTATTGCTGGAATTCTAGGAATTGAGAATCTCTCCTCATGAGGAATGCGTCTTCCAAGGCGATCATAGAGGTGGAAAGCTTCAACTGGTAAGAACATGTCATCAACGGTCACATTTGTTATCCACTCATGAACACCCTTACGAATGTTAGCATTTGCACCTTTACATGATTTGAACGGATGCCCAACAGGCCCCACATGAATTTCATTACAGAACCTGCACACAAGTTCAGTGATTAATAAAACGAGCAAAATTTAATTCCCCCATTTAATTATGCAAGTTCCTTTCCAACAGAGTTCCTAAAGCTAACACCAACCTGCAAGCTTGCACAGGCACCACCTTTAAAAGCTTCTTCAAATTGTTCATCAGTGTGATCCTTGCATTGAAGACGTCATAGGCAACTGGGATAAGGGTCTTGACAAGCAAGCCATTCTTGGGAGGAGGAACTGGTGTTTTAGGCTTGCCCTTCCTGCTCTTAAGCCTCTCCCTGGCAGCCCGCCTCAAGTCCACAATGGGTACTGGAAAGGGCTTCTTCTCTTTCTTGGAATAGTATTTCGGAAAGTCAGAATTTTGAGGATGATCGCTCCTCACCACCAATGCTTGCGATTGGGAAGTTCTTGACTTCAATGAAAGCTTCAGTACATTACAACCATGCTCATACAAATAATAAATAAATAATTTAAAATCACAATGCTTTAGTTACGCAATATTCAATTGAATAGTAGTGAGAATGAATGTCAGCATACCTGAAATCGAAAAGAATCAATGGAAGTAAGAGCAGGGTAAAGGTGGAGATTCAGAAATTCTGATTTTCCATTGAAGGAAGGCTGCAAGGTCCTAACTTTGGGACGAAAGTCCATTGCTTTACCACAGAACAAAGCTACAGTGCCATGTGAGAAATAATGAGAGCTGCTATTCATCTCTGAGACCAAGTGTTTCCGCAGCGAAGATAACAGCCGAAGAAAGTGTTTCATTCGACCATGTGCTTTCGCTTTGTTTGTGATATGGTTCCTGTCCTGTAAGTCTGCAAGTAAGAAGCAAAATAATGCGACACCGTTTCGTTACAACGGTGCGGACTGAATTGGTAATTCAAGAAAGGCCAACGACGCCGTTTCACAAATAACGGGCTATATAATGATGTGCCTACAAGATGAGGCCCAACAAAGAATAAAAGGCTCGTCAGAACTAAAGATCTGGCGCATGCTATAACACATAACGCTGAAGTAAGAAAACCCAGCCCCTAGAACAATCCAGAGAGCTACTTACAGACGATATCTGAAGGAGCGTGGAGAGAAGCACGATGAAGTCAAGGTCCAAGTCCAGGAGAGTCCAGACCTAGAACAGTTTCGCTCGTAGAGACGAGCCCTTCACCAATGGCTACAATGGCGGCAAGACTTGTCGTCCTTTTGTTTGCACATGAAATGTAGGCATTTGGTATTATTTGAGTTTATTTTGATTGCACATGAAATATATACATTTTTCTAGTCTAGCCCAATTTCCAGGCTAGTCTAGTTCTCCCTAACAAACGAGACCTTAATAACACATTATTTTCTACAGGGACAGAGAGAAAAGCTAACTCTTTAACAGCATTTAAAGAGTAAAAGTTGAAAGTTGAAGCCTCATGTGATGGTAAGAGTCCTCAAAGTATTGGACCTTTAACAATAATGATAATTAGGATTTGGTGCGTCCTTTCAAGACCTGGAAGGAAGTGGAAAGGGAAGGGAAAAAAATAGTATCGTGAAGGTGAAGGCTACTACTAAACTACTTGGCTGTTGTGGTTGTGGACAGAGTGCGTCACATTTTATAGGACAAAAATGAACCTTTTGAGAGGTAAAAATAAACAGATTGAAGGGAGTGATTTTGCTAAATCCTTGTTTCTCTCTCTGCAAATTCATTGCCTCCAAATCTAAACCTTTATCAGAGACACAGGACAGAACACAGAGGAGAGGCAGAGAGAGAGAGGGAGAGAGAAGTCATGGAAAGGCTTCTGTCCTCTTCCTCCCCAACCCCTTTGAAACTCCATGTAAAACCCTCACCTTTTCTCCCTCCACTCGCTCGTATTGGCTCAGCCAAACTCAACTTTCCCACTTCCCAACTGCCCAATCTCAGACGGGTCAGCTTGGTTTCCTGCAAACATCAAAACCCATCTCCAATTTTTTCTTCATCAGCGCCGTCCAACATTTTACCGGCTCTCTCGCCGAACCGGCCGGAGTTGCCAAATCCCCAGATTATCAAGAAGATTGCAAATGGGACTTCTAGCCAACGCAAGGTAATATCTCTTGTTTTAAATGACAGAAATTGATAAAAGATGTGACTTTGATTAATTTTGTGTTGTGGGGTTTCCTTTCTTTGTTACTGCTACAATCATGTGTTGAAAATGTAGACAATTGGTTTGATGAGTGATAAACTGTTTGGTTATTCATGCCAGATTGTACTAATGTCCCATCGTGGATTCTGTGTGTTATCAACTGCTTGTCCACTTGGTAGCACCCTCAAAGGAGGTTTAGATCTAATCTTTAAAAGAGAAGAGTGGAATGTTAACAGAATCACTTGTTAGCACCCAGAGACAGTTTCACCTTTTATATGCGACCAACCATTATAATCCATTTGTTTTGACCAGATAACTTACTTGTTCTATTCTTTTGGTGATCAGGGCCTGATCACCACTGAGGCATTTGTTGTGCTTTCAGCTCTTGTTTTGATCTTAATACAACCAGCTTTTGCACCAGCAGCTTATGCATCCTTTCAAACTGCAACAAAGACAGGTAGCCCAGCTGCTGCTATTGGGGGAAGACTGATCCAGACTGAATTACTTAGTAGTGCATGGACTGGTTTCTTTGCCGGTTGCTTACACACGTTATCAGGGACTGATCACTTAGCTGCTTTGGCTCCACTCTCAATTGGACGCACCCGCATTGAAAGTGCTTTAGTTGGAGCCCTCTGGGGATGTGGCCATGACGCTGGCCAGGTTATCTTTGGCTTAATATTTCTTCTACTAAAGGATCGGCTTCACATTGAAATTATCCGAACATGGGGCATAAGAGTTGTGGGCATTACTCTACTAGTTATTGGTGCCATGGGCATTAAGGAAGCTTCAGAAGCCCCAAGTCCTTGCGTTGACTTAGAGAATGGCGAGTGTGATGTTAGTGTATATGAATCTCTAGAAAACCCTACCATTGGGAAGACGAAGATTGGTTTTGCGACTTTTGCCACTGTGGGATTGTCCATGGGCTGCAGCCAGATGCATTGATGATGGTCTTGGCCGCTCTTGCTTTGCCATCTCGCGTTGCTGGCGCTGTATTTCTGGTTATGTTTTTAGTTGGGACCGTAGTTGCAATGGGAAGCTATACAGTGTTTCTAGGCTCATGTAGTCGGGCACTAAAGGATAGAGTTCCCAGAATAACAGAGAAACTGACATGGGCTTCTTCCCTGGTTGCAATTGCTCTTGGATTTGCCATAATCATCAGCCATAATCATCAGCCAGATATTCGGGTATAGCCTGTGTTAGTATTTTTGAGCGAGTAAAGATTTGACGTTTACAGGCTTCTCCACGAGTGTAAGATAAAAGATCTTAGGAGGATTACTCAATTTTGTTTAGAGCAAAAGTTCATCTGCTCAGCACCTTTTCTCAGTGAGAGTACCATCTTCTTTTTTAATTAAAGCTTTTTACAGTTTTAATAGAGGGCAACCCTTGTACAAATATAATTTTTTTACGGTAGAAATCAAGATTGGTTTAACGATTTGCTTTATATTTCAAGTTTAATCTTTATCCAGACAAATTGTATTTTGTTGCACCAGTTGTTCATAGCAGTTATCAACCAGGGGAATGTAAATTCTGCATCCAAACTAGGCTGGTCCATAGTTGATGTGCTCAACCTTTTACCGATCTCCAATTGTAAAACGTGGAATTATACTCTTTTTTTCTCTTCAGTATACCAAAAAACAAACGGATTTTGGAATGATACTTTAACATGTGTGAACCTTCAGAATCCACCATTTCAATTATAAGTAAAAAAAATAGCCAAGAGAATGAGAGAATCCAAACTTGAAAAGATAACGGAGTCTTGATGAATCCGAAAAGATAATGAGAGAATGCAACGTGCTGACAATGCGTATTAAAATTCAAATAATCATCATTATCATTTCAATTGACAAATCTTTTGCAGAGTTTGGATTCATATCATACACAACTAACAAGAAAGAAGCTCGGGCAGGAATTAGAGCATGCCGTTTTTCTTCTTCTTTCTTCCTTTTAAGGTTAAGAAAAGATGTCTAAGTGTCAAATTTAGTGCCATTGTTCACTCAAAAAAATTTAAATTTAAAATTAAATCAATGAAAGAAAAGGCATTACAATTCTTTCTTCATTTTGATGTCTAGCTAAAATAAAGCAATCCCACTCACGGGTTACACATTTGAACGTGAAGGGCAGCAAAGCTGAATGTAGAATGCACCTCAGGTCATAGAAGTTGATTTGCATCAGGGGGTCTGCTTTTTGTTGATATCATGAAGCACGCACACATCTGCTGCTGTCTTCAACTGAAATCATGAAATGAATTTCAAAACAATCCAGACAGGAAGATTGTTTTTATTCTTTGCTCGAACAGATGGGAAGAATTAGATGATTTCAACTTGAAAAAGTTGATTAGCTGGATATAATTAAAAGAACATTTGGACGACAAACTACCAAGAAAACTTGAGTAAGGACTGACTAAAACTATCAATTTCTTTTAGGGGAACCTCAACTATTTGTCAACACAAAGTAATTCTTCATTTTCAGACAGTAAACAGATAGCTATGGTCATAAAAGTACTATCTACCTGTATAAGATTGACTGCTTGCTTGACCGCCCATCCAAATATACTCAAACCAACTAGAACAGAAAGAGGTGTAATATGCTTTGCAAGTCCAGTTAAAACCTGAAACAGGGAAAATTTCAGATACAAAAGTAATCTGGGAACTTCCTCTTTATATCTTAAAAAAACAGCACTTACATCAATCAAGCTCTCTGTTTCATTCTTTGCAAGAAGAAATAGAATTATATAAAGCACCTGCAGAGTAAATACTCAAATTAAGAGAAGGGTCGCAACTACATCTATTGAAAGATTTCCGCACGTAGATAGGCAAACCATTTTACACTTACCTCACAAGCTACACAACAGTAAGCCATAAACATCCGATTCCCATAATATGCTTTAAAAAGCCAATTAGTGCTGTCTTTCACATCCTTGTGACTAGCCTTGCCTAACAGGAAAGTACTGCAAATAAATGAACTAAAGTCTTAACAAAAAAACCTTTGTCAAGGAATAACCCAATTCATCCTATACATAAATTAATTTAAAAGAAAAAGAAAATAACCTGTACATCTGCAGCCAGTGGCTGGCAATATCTAAGGCAAGCAATGAGAGGAAAACCAAGCCAGGCCTGCATTAAAATCCCACCACAAGCTAAGACAAACATGCATGTATAGTTATAGCAACTTTATAGACTATAAATAAAATGTCTTACCGGTATACTTGTGAAAGAACTACCAAGAGACACGCAGTGCTTATCCTGAGATACAAGACATTAATCAATACGGTGATTACCAATGTAGCTAAATCATTTCAGCAATACTATGTTTCTTGTGCACGTGCATGCGCATGTATCTTACTGTGGATTCGAGGACTGATGTAGGTCAATTTGGAGGATTGGTGTTGTCTGATGGAATGTTGGCATTGTTTGTCCAAGTGGATCTATTGCAGATCCACTGATATGTATTTTCAGTAACTGCTATGTAAAGTTTAGGTTATTGCAATAAAGTCATTATGAGATTACCTATCTGTCACCATGTCCAAAACAGCTCCAAAGGTTGAAACTGAGCCAGGAAGGGAAACAAAGATGTATTAACATAATTGAATCATACATGCAAACCACAAAATTCTTCATTACTTTCGACAATCAGGAAACAGAAAACAAAGAGAGCACTTCAGTAATGAAATTATTTAACACTCACTACAATACGGAGGCTTCTACTAATACTATACTGCAATCTCTAAATAAGGAGTACACTAATAAATAATTCATGATGTTTGGAGATCAATTTTTTTTTAAATGTATTTATACCTATATTATCTAGCTCTGCAGAGAAAGTATAACTTGAAAATAATTCAAGTTACACCCACTATGTACAGTGAAAAAGTATGAGCGAGAGTCAGGAAATGTATCCACTTATATAACTGAAAGGAAAAGAGTTGGTGAAGACCAAATGATACTGATACATTTGTAATGAGTGGATTCTTTGAATGATAATCATTTTGACATTATACAAATCATACACTTGGAATCTGTACCGACTTACAAGAAGTTATTTCTATAAACATATATATGCAAAAACAACGCAATCTTCCTATCAAAAAACAAAATTGCAAGCTACAGAAACTCTCATACCTTGATTGAATTTACGAGCACACCAACCATCTACACCATCACAGACAAAGCTGGAACAGCAAACTTAATCATATATTATACCCAACATAGACACATTGAAAAAGACACAGCTCAAAAACTAAGGTTTCATTTGGATTACGTATTTGAAATGAGAGATTTTGATTTCACGATTCAGTTTAAAGTTTATTTGCATCAAATGTTTAGTAAAGAAAAACTCAAAAAGAGAGGGTTGTCACAATTTTGGTTGTGGATTATTATTATTATTATTATTTTAAGTGGTTAAGAGGTGAAAACTCATATTTTCTTGAGTATTTGAAACCCACCGTACCTTATTTCAAGTATTCAAATTTAAATGTCGACTCCATCAACCTTAAAATAAACTTTTAAAATCTCATATAAAAAGTTACAGTAAATGCAAATCTCTTCTTCTAAATCCACAAGTCCAAACAACATAAATGAATTCTTCAAAAGCACTAATTCTCACCTGACAAAATAGAGAATAGAGAAAAGCTGCTTGTTGGAGAAGCACTGAGCAAACGCAAAACAGTTCATAAGAACTCTTATGTACCCTGCATTCCCAGTAAACATACAATCATTTTGAATATATATATTTAAAACAAAGACATCTTTGGTTGACTGTAGTTCTAAAGTAACTTGCTTTAAGAACATATAACCAAAACAATGAAATACTCACCAATTATATTGGGTATGTATAGGTAGACATCAAGTTTTGTTAACCTTCGCTGTGTAACAGATTTCTTGGCCATTGAAACTTCCTTTTTAAACTTGAAATTACATAAAATGCATTGGATTTGCCAATAAATGTTGCCCCTGCACACAAATGCAAATTTTTCTTGCTATAACCCATTACCCATACTCGTGCATGTCTATACGAAGAAGCAACACTAAACAAAAATAAAACAAACAATAATCACACAAAATTAACTTAATGGAGGCATAAGATGGCAATTACTGGAAAATAAGAACCAAATCTACCTTTTGGAGTCCTCCTTTCACCTCAACAGCGGAGATCGCAATGCAATCACTGTAGGCGCTAACCCTAAGACTCTGATCCCCCTTTCTCTCTCTGCAAGCCCTGATTGGAAATGATGGAGCACGATG
The DNA here is from genome assembly GCA_024362665.1 of Prunus padus. Lineage (NCBI taxonomy): Eukaryota > Viridiplantae > Streptophyta > Magnoliopsida > Rosales > Rosaceae > Prunus > Prunus padus. The sequence continues at coordinate 33,207,766 of JANFAM010000018.1, forward strand.
ACTCAGATACGTAGCTTGTTTACATCAACTTAGCATAGGGTTACATTGCGACCCACAACGGCGGATATCGCAATGTAATCACCTTCTGGGTCTTAGGGTTACATTGCAAGCCCTAAAACCAGAGCTTTCATCGATTAGCATGAACCAGAGCTTTCACTCAAATCACATGTAACAAAAAGAGTACCAAAACAAATCAGATCATACCTCTTCCATAGATTGATCTTCAGCTCGTAGCCCAGTAAACCACCAGAACAGAGGCAATTGGTGACGAAAATGAAGTTAAATATCTGCACATTCGACACAAAATGGGTTAAATTGAACAAATGAACAAAAAATTAAAATTTTTAAATTAAAAAAAATCTAATAATCTGCTAGATTAGGGCAAATCAATATTTTTTTCTTCCTTTAAAAATTTGAATCAAAACCCATAAATAATCACCTAAGAAATGGAACAGGATTCGACGATTGGTGACTAAAATTGTAACAGAGAGTGAGAGAGAAATCGGGACTGAGGGAGAGGAGAGAAAATTCAAGGAAAATGGGATGAGAAAGGAGGGATTCAAGGTGTTAGAAGGAATCGGGTGTCTGAAGAAGAGAGAGATCGGCGGTGGTGATGGGCGGACGGAGAGAATCGCCGGCGTTTGGATGTTACGGTTCCGGATAAAGTGAGAGAAAAGCGAAAGTGAGGAAGGGTGTCGAGTGTGGAGACTATGTTAGCCTTAGTGACCCGTTCGGATGTGGACAACCCTATGATAATACATGGATTCAGCGTATAATGAGCGGCACGTGTAATATTATCTGGGCACCAAACGCACTGAGATCAGATCGATGGTGGATTGGATTGGATTAGATTAGAACCTCACCAGGCTTCATCCCAATTACTCCTTAGAGCCCTCATATTTTTCATGCAAGTGATATAGAAATCCAACTTAAGAACTCAAGTGTAAGAGTAATTCAGCTAGAATCCTTCATAATACAAGTGGTCAGACAATTACGAGCCACACAACGAGAAATCAATTCCTTGCTTGTCAAGCATGGAATGAAATGCAAGTAAAGCATATGTCTAACACAAGGTTCTGGTTTTTCAATTTTGTTTTACCATTTCAAATACTTCAAAGACACAATAAGCACAATCAAAATTAAAATTTTAGAATCTTATCCTTATGCACAACTTAGGGAAATGAAAGGCAATTCGGTTTCTCACCACAGTGGTGGTGGATTCCCTCTATCCCATGGCACCTAGGATCGAATTCCAATGGAGTTTTCTTTCCTCTAATGTAACAACAACAAAAAAAGGCAATTCAATTTATGTATTAACTTGCTTGTGAAATGAATTTCATCAAATTTCATCAATTATTAATATTATGTTATGGATGCAGTGACCCTGGCTATTAGAGACACAAGGACTTGCTTTTCTTCCAATTTGGCAAAGATCATTACAGATTTTATTCACTTGTGAAAAAAAGGAAAAGAGACCAAATTGATGTATGAAATATATTGTATATAGAAAGAATCTGGGGTTTTATGCACAAATGAATGACCCAAAATAATTATTGGAAATGTATACTTTCCTTGATCTGAAATCGAAAAGGTATACTACTACTAATCAAATGTTTTTGGGGGGTTCAAAATACTCCTCATCATAATCTTCAATACTATTATATGAAAAATTGAAATGCACACCACTCATTGGGAAAGTGAATAGCCGTTTTAGATTTTTCCTTTAAATAAATTGATTTCTTCAGATTTACAGCCCCAACTTCAAAATCAAAACCTGACAATGGGCATTTCACTGCTGACACGTGGCGATCATGAATGGCACCAAACCTAACGGCTATATATAATAACCCTAGTGCAACCAAAACTCTACAACTACATACAACTGGTCTATCTATCTATCCACTGCCTGGCCTTTCGTGTTTGAAATTTGAATCATAGCATAGCAATGGCTTCCTTGAGAATCAGCATTCTAGTCTTGTCCCTTGTCTTTCTGTCATTTGCCTTCTCCGAAGCCAAAGAAGTTATCGTTGGAGGAAAAAATATTTCTTGGAACGTTGATTCTTCCAAAGTCCTGAATGAATGGGTCAAGAATAAACGTTTCAGAGTCGGCGATCAACTCAGTAATCATACCTTTCAATCCTCCTTTTGGCTTCTTTAAACCCTTTTATTTATCACTTTCTTTTTCCCTTCCCTAAAACATCACATTATCATTCATGACTCATCATAATTGTATAACAAGTTTTTTGCCTACACCTATGGATTGTTATTATAGTTTGTATTAACGGAGGGAAATCGGAACTTATGACCTTGAGTATAGGAATAAATACTCTTAACCATTTATAAGTCCCTTACAATAAACCCCACTTGTTATGTTGGGTTTTCATATATATTATTTTTTCGTTTCATGTACATTAATATTTTCAATTCACTTTATCTCTATTATTTTCTGATCCAAATCATATGCAACACTAATTAAATTTACCACTTGTTATGTATTTATGTAATTTTAATTTTGGTACACAGAATGGAAATCGGACAAGGACAGTGACTCTGTGCTGCAAGTGACAAAGGAAGACTCCGAGAGCTGCGAGACATCGAAGCCAATCAAAGAAAATGTGGCGGAGATAACGTTGGAGCAGGCAGGGCCATTCTACTTCATCAGCGGGGTTAAGGAGCATTGTGACAAAGGCCTCAAGCTCGTTGTAATTGCTAAGCCCGCCAAACATGTGTCTCCCTCACCAGCTCCGGCTACAGCTGCAGCACCATCCAACAATGCTGCTGCGGCCCCTGGGTTCAGTTTGAATAATGGGTTTTTGGGCTTTGCAATTGGACTTGTTGGGATGGCTTTGATTTGATTTCAGAGTGTGAGGAGAAGGGAGATGTAAACTTGTATTAGTATAACTTACAAGGTATTCGTAATTTTGAAGTTTCAATTGGCTATAGAGGTTTTCAATATGTATGTTCTCAAATAACCTTTTATTTACATACCTATATGCATTATGATTTGGGTTAACTATATAAAATTCCCTGATTTTTAAAGTTTTTTAAATTCGTGTCAATCTTTTATGGGTGATTTTAAAAAAAAAAAAAATACAAGAGGAGGGGGTTTCTCACGCACCATCAAAGTGTTATTGGAGTTCAAACCTATATTGCCACATAAATGTTGACAAAATTAATTGGGGGCTTAAGGAAATGGGCTTTTTGAATTTGAAAATGTCAAAATCAACTTAGAAGAAATGGTTGATATGACATAGCCGTGCGAGGAGGTTTAAATATTGTATATATTTAAAGAGTATAATATAGCCACGCGCTATGTTTTAAATATTCTTCACTCACAAGAAATTGAAACATGAAAGATCAAGATCAAACTGAAGAATTACTTCTTTCTTCTTCTTCTTTTTTTCCTGTTGGAAATTTTGGATAAAATTGTTTCTTGAAGCCTTTTGTGGTTTCCAAAATCCATTCCCATAAAAGGGTCCTTAAGCTTCTATTGAGTATTGCAACAATAATAATTAATAAATCAAGAAAATTACTGTAATTTATAAGTCTGTGGATCCAAGTTTTCTTCACCTAGTTTTCTTCTTGCTGCCTCCTTTCTTGTGAACCCTGCTTTTTTGGGTCTTATACCTCTTAATTTGGAGGCTGAAAACTTAAGTAAGGTGAATGTGTGGCTCTTTCCGATACTGAAGCAGTATACTAGAAACGTATTGAAGAGTTCATAATGATGGGATGCTAGTTGATTATTTCAGTAATTGCTGCACTAGTTGTAATTGAGAGTAAAGATAGAAGCTCTGTCACAACACAAGTTGTGAAAATAAACCAAATATTCTATTTATAGAGTATAGCCGCGCGGCTATACTTTAAAATTTTATATTTATAGAGTATCGCCGAATGCTATAACTTTAAAATATTCTAGAGTGTACAGCCGCGCGGCTATACCTTTAAAATCGAATCCGCACTTCGCTCCCAGTTCGTTCCCCCCAGCAAGTTATCAAACCAACTAAACTCAATCACCTTGGCTTTGAAGTGGGTTTTAGTAGCATCTTGCAACTTCAGCAAGCCTTCCACCATGCTTTCCAAGTGCAATTGCAACCCCTCGGTTTCTGATTTGCCCACTAATACCCCTTCAACAAACCTAAAGTAGTCTGCGATTGCAGATTTTGATATTTTCCGAGTAGGAGTAGCCCCAGAGATCTGAAGGGTCGTCGGGAAGGGTTTCCGGTTTCGATATCCTAACGACGTCTTCCCAAGTGAAGACATCATCGGAGGCTGAAACTGATGCAGGACGGACGACTAGTGACAACTTTGTGAAAAGCTTGCTGGGAACGACGTCGTAAGCGCGGGTATTTAAATATTCGATTTTCAATAGAATATATACAGAGTATAGCCGTGCGGCTATATTCTATAAATAGAAATTTTTAAGTATAGCTATAAATAGAAGTTTTTAAGTATAGCCGTTCGGCTATACGTTTTAAATAGAATTATTTTACGTATAGCCGTTCGGCTATACCCTGTAAATAGAATATTTTAAAGATATAGCCGAACGGCTAAACGCTATAAATAAAAAAATTTAAGTATAGCCGTTCGGCTATACTCTTTAAATAGAATATTTTAAGTATAGCCGTACGGCTATACCCTGTGAATATAATATTTTAAAGGTATAGCCGCACGGCTATACTCTATAAATAGAAAATTTTAAGAATCGCCGCGCGGCTATACCCTGTAAAAGAATATTTTTTAAGTATAGCCGTTCGGCTAGACCCTGTAAATAGAATATTTTAAAGGTATAGCCTAGCGGCTATACTCTTTAAATAGAAAATTTTAAGTATAGCCGTTCGGCTATACCCTGTAATAGAATATTTTAACTGTATAGCCGACCGGCTATACCCTGTAAATAGAATATTTTAACGGTATAGCCGCGCGGCTATACTCTTTAAATAGAATATTTGGCTTATTTTCACAATTTGAGACAGAGCTTCTATGTTTACTCTCAATTACAATTAGTGCGGCAATTACTGAAACAATCAACTACCATTCCATTAGTATGAACTGTTCAATACCTTTCTAGTATACTGCTTCAGTATCGGAAAGAACCACACATTCACCTTAAGTTTCTTAAGTTTTCAGCCTCCAAATTAAGAGGTAGAAGACCCAAAAAGGTTTCAGTTCTCATTGCAACAAGAGCCCATCCAAGGCATTCATGCAGCTATAACATTAATAAAGTCATTATGTCAGTAATTGCTGCACTAATTGAGAGTAAACATAGACACACTACACAAGAAGCTTCCACATAATCTTCAGAAAAAGAAAAAAAAGTTTGACTGCAACCAAAAAACTAGTAAATATTAACAGTGGGCCTAGCTAGAATGATATCAAACCCATAGCTATAGAGACTTGGATCTGAGATTTACACATGTTATTAGTTTGCAATTTGACCAGAAATTTTCGATAAAAGCAATGCAACAAAAATACGGGTCTCCTCATGTAGAGATAGGCATGGTGCAAATATAGAGATGTATAAGATAATGACAAGTAACAGTAAACTGGATGATATGAAAAAGACCTGTTTAAAGGGAAATCCTCGTCGGGTAAGTTCTCCATAACTGCCAAGCTTTTGAGTGCACCCCTCATGAAATAACAAGACTATACAACTGTATGATAACAGCTCTTGCAACTCTTAAATTAAATGGAGGTAGTAAGTGCAACGTAAGTGACAAACAAGAGGAAAACAGTCAGATACAGCAAAAGTAATACCTAATTTATCCAACATTCACTACTAGAAAAACAGGTATTTACGGCGTGCAATGCATGCCTTAAAATGGTATTTAAGGCGCACAGTCCCGTGCCACGAAAGGCCGAACCGTAAAAAGTCTATTTTATTTATGGCGTTCATTGCGCGCCGTAAAATAGTATTTAAGGCGCATACTGCGTGCCGTGAAAGGCCCAGCTGTAAAAAGTCTATTTCATTTATGCAAGGGGGATAACACAGAGTTCTAGACCTCACTACCTTTCGGGCAATCTCTAAAAATATGCAGGACATTTTCAACAGGCCACCCACAAGACTTACAAGAAGCATCAATAGTTAGATGTCTCCTCGTTCTTTGATCATTGGAAAGAACCTTCCCTTGGAAAACCCACCAGAGGAAAATCTGTAATTTAAGGGGAATCTTCAGCTTCCATAAAACTTTCCAGAAAAGATTGACCCAATCCTCACCTAGAAAGAGAAGTTGATATGCAGACTTAACAGAAAATATACCATTGGCAGATGGATTCCAAACTTGAGCAGCTGATAAACTACTGTCAAAACCTACAGGCACATTAATAATCAGCTGGACCAACTCATCACTTAGAACACTTCTAAGCTGCTCAATATCCCACCAGCCATGTTTGGAAAAAGTGGATACAGTACAATTTATGTCATCAATGTTATTAGGATTAGTCTGCTGCCATAGAGGCTCATTAGTACACCATGAGTCCAACCAGAATCTCACACTGTTGCCATTACCAATCCTCCACCTTAAGCCCTTCCTCAGCAGCTCAGACCCATGCATAACACCTTGCCAAGTTGAAGAGCAAGTCTGCTACACCGTCGAGGAGGTATCCATAATTGAGTGGTCTTTGGAGTGTAGTCTCCACCCAATCTTGGCTAATAACGCTTGGTTCATATTGGCAGTATTCTTAAACCCCAAGCCCCCTTTACTCTTAGGCTTGCAAGCAAGATTCCACTGACAGAGATGGACCTTTTGTTTTTTCTCACTGGCCCCCCAAAAGAAATTCCTATTAGCTTTGTCTAAATCCTCACAAATACTGGTAGGCAGCTTTACTGTTTGCATGGCATAGTTGGGGATTGCAGAGGTTACAACTTGCACCAAAGTAGCACGACCGGTATAGGAAAGCAATTTACTCTTCCATGAGGCCAATCTTTTATGCACTTTATCCACCAGACTAATGTATGTAGACTTATTAGCTCTCGTGTGGAGGAGAGGCATCCCAAGGTACTTCCCCAAGTTATCAGTGAGGGGGGAGCCACATATAGAGCTGATCTTTCTGGCCAACTCCATACAAGTATTGGGAGAACAATAGATAGCTGATTTGTCATAATTGACAGCTTGGCCAGAAGCCTGACAAAACCAGTCCAAACAGCTTTTCATAACTCGGGCTTGGGTAGTACTGACTTCAGCAAATAAGATTAAATCATATGCAAAGAAAAGGTGAGAAACAGAGGGGCCAGATTGAGAAGTTTTAACAGGTTTCCAGCCTTTCCTTTTGACAGCATCAAAAATAAGGTGAGAGAGCTTCTCAATGCGTAGGACAAAAATATAAGGAGAGAGAGGGTCTCCTTGTCTTATACCATTACTAGGAGTAAAGGCATCAGTCAACTCGCCATTAACACACACTTGGTACTTCTCAGAAGAGATGCAAGCCATGATGAGATTTGTAAGTTTAGCAGGTAGTCCAACTTCCAGGAGCACACCCTGAATAAACCCCCAATTCAACCTGTCATAAGCCTTTGATAAATCAATTTTCCAAGCTATAAAACCTTTCTTACCCTTAGACATCTTATATTTATGCATAAGCTCCTGCGCAATAAGAATGTTGTCAGTTATATGTCTCCCAGGGACAAAGCTAACTTGGTTAGGGCTTATCACTTTTGTCATGATAGGCCTTAGCCTTGCAACGATGATTTTTGAGATAATCTTGTACAAAGTGCAACACAAGCTAATAGGTCAAAACTGGGCCATAGACTGGGGTTGCTCAACTTTGGGGATTAAAGTTATCAAGGTAGCATTAAGGTTCACAGGCATAATACAATCATGGAAAGCCTTGCAAACCATATCAAAGATATCCTTAGCACACACACCCCACTGTTGTTGATAGAACCCAGCTGGGAAGCCATCCACACCAGGGGCCTTGAGACTCCCGATATTAAAAAGATTATCCTTAACTTCAACAATATTCACAGGTTTCACCAACTCACGAAGAATCACCGCATCCAGCCTAGGGAAATGGTTAGGCAACACTATCCCACTATGATGCACATGAGGTTGATTAAAGAGTTTGGAGAAATACTTAACCGCAAGCGATTTGATGGCATCAGCTCCTTCAACACTATCCCACTACAATTATGATGTTTATATTATATGTTTCTATGTTTGATTGATTTTTGTCGATAAGAATTGAATTTTCAATTTGAACTTTGCTCCATTGAAGGCAAAAGCCCCTTCGTTACATGTAAATGCTTCATCCTAAAACGCTTTTTGCAAACACGGTGTTTACTAAAAGGATTAAACAAACAACTATCTATATATGTCTATGAAACTTTTTTCTTGATGATATTAACTTGGTTGATTGAGTTTTCTTACTTAATGACTGTAATGCATGCAAATCAGTCATTAACTTGGTTGATTGGATAAAATTGTTTCTTGAAGCCTTTTGTGGTTTTCCAAAATCTATTCCCATAAAACGGTCCTTAAGCTTCTATTGAGTATAGCAACAATAATAATTAATAAATCAAGAAAATTACTGTAATTTATAAATCTTTGGATCCAAGTTTTCTTCACCTAGTTTTCTTCTTGCTGCCTCCTTTCTTGTGAACCCTGCTTTTTTGGGTCTTATAACTCTTAATTTGGAGGCTGAAAACTTAAGTCAGGTGAATGTGTGGCTCTTTCCGATACTGAAGCAGTATACTAGAAACGTATTGAAGAGTTCATAATGATCGGATGCTAGTTGAATATTTCAGTAATTACTGCACTAATTGTAATTGAGAGTAAACATAGAAGCTCTGTCACAAATTGTGAAAATAAACCAAATATTCTATTTATAGAGTATAGCCGAATGGCTATAAGTTTAAAAGATTCTAATATATTTAAAGAGTATAGCCGCGCGGCTATAACTATAAAATCGAATCCGCCCTTACGACTTCGTTCCCAGTTCGTTCCCCCCAGCAAGTTATCAAACCAACTGAACTCAATCACCTTGGCTTTGAAGTGGGTTTTAGTAGCATCTTGCAACTTCAGCAAGCCTTCCACCATGCTTTCCAAGTGCAATTGCAACCCCTCGGTTTCTGATTTGCCCACTAATACCCCTTCAACAAACCTAAAGTAGTCCGCGATTGCAGATTTTGATCTTTTCCGAGTAGGAGTAGCCCCAGAGATCTGAAGGGTCGTCGGGAAGGGTTTCCGGTTTCGATATCCTAACGACGTCGTCCCAAGTGAAGACATCATCGGAGGCTGAAACTGATGCAGGACGGACGACAAATGACAACTTTGTGAAAAGCTTGCTGGGAACGACGTCGTAAGCGCGGGTATTTAAATATTCGATTTTCAATAGAATATATACAGAGTATAGCCGGGAGGCTATACCCTGTAAATAGAATATTTTAAAGGTATAGCCGTTCGGCTATACTCTATAAATAGAAAATTTTAATTATAGCCGTTCGGCTATACCCTGTAAATAGAAAATTTTAAGTATAGCCGTTCGGCTATACTCTTTAAATAGAATATTTTAAGTATAGCCGTTCGGCTGTACCCTGTAAATAGAAAATTTTAAAGATATAGCCGAACGGCTAAACTCTATAAATAGAAAATTTTAATTATAGCCGTTCGGCTATACTCTTTAAATAGAATATTTTCAAGTATAGCCGTACGGCTATACTGTGAATATAATATTTTAAAGGTATAGCCGCACGGCTATACTCTATAATTAGAAAATTTTGAGTATAGCCGCGCGGCCATACGCTTTAAATAGAATATTTGGCTTATTTTCACAATTTGTGACAGAGCTTCTATGTTTACTCTCAATTACAATTAGTGCGGCAATTACTGAAACAATCAACTAGCATTCCATTACTATGAACTGTTCAGTACCTTTCTAGTATACTGCTTCAGTATGGGAAAGAGCCACACATTCACCTTACTTAAGTTTCTTAAGTTTTCAGCCTCCAAATTAAGAGGTAGAAGACCCAAAAAGGTTTCAGCCTCCAAATTAAGAGGTAGAAGACCCAAAAAGGTTTCAGTTTTCATTGCAACAAGAGCCCATCCAAGGCATTCATGCAGCTATAACATTAATAAAGTCATTATGTCAGTAATTGCTGCACTAATTGAGAGTAAACATAGACACACTACACAAGAAGCTTCCACATAATCTTCAGAAAAAGAAGAACTAGTAAATATTAACAGTGGACCTAGCTAGCTATGATATCAAACCCATAGCTATAGAGACTTGGATCTGAGATTTACACATGTTATGAGTTTGCAATTTGACCAGAAATTTTCGATAAAAGCAATGCAACAGAAATACGGGTCTCCTCATATAGAGATAGGCATGGTGCAAATATAGAGATGTATAAGATAATGACAAGTAACAGTAAACTGGATAATATGAAAAAGACCTGTTTCCAAAAAGAGAAATCCTCGTCGGGTAAGTTCTCCATATCTGCCAAGCTTTTGAGTGCACCCCTCATGAAATAACAAGAGTATACACCTGTATGATAACAGCTCTTGCAACTCTTAAATAAAATGGAGGTAGTAAGTGCATCGTAAGTGACAAACAAGAGGAAAACAGTCAGATACCGCAAAAGTAATACCTAATTTATCCAACATTGCTGAAACAATATGAAACAGCTAATGAGCATAATAGATCAAGCAACACTTGAGGAGAAACGTCTGTTGATGGATTGAATTTGAGACAAAGTATATTCAAACTATCTGTTATGCGCTTCGTAACAAGAGAGTTTTGTACTACTTGAGGACAGCAGTTTTGTAGTTGATTGACATAAGAAAAAGACACTCTTCCATTTACTAACCGTACAAATTTTGATCAACTGTTCATATCACACTTGTTTTGGATAGTGTGTGATGCAGAGGCAAAAGATTAAACTCTCTTAGTTAGTGTAAGAACAAAATGTTTGAAGTTGTTTTGAATGCTTTGCTAACACCTAGAGTATTTTTACTTTTCCCTCTTTATAAAGCTATATCCGGCCAAAGTTCAGTTACAAGCCAAGGATTCAACCTAGGAACCACGATGACGAACAAAGAAGATTTCAGTGATGAAGAGGCTGCTGATGAAGCTTTTTACTGCCGGAAATGAGGAGAATGCAATGGATTATGAGATTTTGCAAAGCTTGGAGGAAGAGCATTTTGGTATGGAGGATGAATTTGAGTGTGCATCCAGAGTGTTGGTAAATTAAAATTGAGTTCCCTCTCATATCCTTTAGTCTTTGTCTTTACAGAAGATGCAAGCAACAAATCTAAATTATGAAATTTCTTTAATGTAATTCATTGTGATATAAATAGTTCAGAGTTGGAACGTAGAGTGTGTATTCTTTAATTTCTGCCATTTGTACGATGTAAATGGGTTTAGGAGAGGATCCTTGTCCTACAAGATTATGCATAATAAGTAACCCCTCCATAATCCATTAGTTAAGAATTCATTGTGATTTAAATACTGACCATGGAGTAAGAAAACATTTTTGACAACATTAAAATATTCACTCTGGTCTTCCCAAAATGAATTTAAACAAATAATAATAATCATATCAAATTATCCTACAAAGTACAACTATTTAAATTTTTTATACTAAAAAAAGACCCCTGTTCTGATAGTATGTTAACAAAAACATTGCACCTTCACAAGAAATTCATATAGTTACTGCATTCATGTAAGAACCTCTATTATGGGGATGAATGAAAGGCATCATGAAAGTTGCTGCTGCTGCGACCGGAAATTCTACGGAAAATACAATATTCGACACCAACATTGCATTAATGCCCACCACCTTTAGTTTTCTGGCCTCACCTCGCCACGGCAGCCGCAACAGAAGCTGATATATAGCCATCACTGAAAGTATAGTACCACTGTACCACCAATACAATCTGACCACAATCTCCACTTTAAGCATACGCTATATAGTATCTATCATCACAACAAATTTTCACAAGGTAGTCTAAGTCAAGTCCCAAACCACTTGTAATAAAAAGGGTTTACCAGTGCTTCGATAAAGTAGTATAAATTTTCTCGGTTATCTGTCTAACCAGTTGCATATTCTTCATATCCAGACTTAGGAGGACTACCACGCCCAAAAGTTTTTTTTTCATAATATTTCACCCCATCATCATCATGCTTTTGCCTTATACTAGAAATAATCTCAGGAAATCTTTTGATAACATGGATTCCTATTTCTCAATGATATCCCACGATCAAGACAATTGGCTGATTAGGAGATGCAAGAGCTGGG